>JAPQRN010000010.1:9737178-9773428 GCA_037367275.1 Coranthus polyacanthus
TATACTTGTACCCTTTTTCTTTTTGTAAAAATTTTAAACGGGTCAATGTGACCCAAATACCGTACAAGGGTTAAAGTGCATTTTAAATTATTAATGCGTGGTGTCCACTGCAGACGGACATTTGTGTCTCTCACGCAAAATAATTGATATTGACCAAAAAAAAATCCAGTTGGAAATGGTTTAAGTCTTGTTCTGGAGTAATAAAAAGGTTTAAAACCATGACCCACTCGTTTTTTTTTTTTTGATAATTCATGAATGAGAGAGTTCATGTGAACGCGTCCTTCGAGACTCTAAAACACGCCCACCACTGAGGTGCCAGAGTGTCAGTGGGTACGAGTGCGAACAGGGTGTTACTGAAAAAGAAAGAAAAAAGGACAAGCTTTTATGAAAGGTGAAGATAAGATCTCCTTTGTGGAAGACAAAAGGAGAAAGCCGATCAAATTCAAATTCAACATCACAAGAATAAAAAAAAAAATGAGTTCAAAGTACAAAAGCAACCGTGTCAAATTTCCCAAATTACCACAATGTTATCTGTCAGACAATATTTGTAATACAAAGGTGAAAGAATGCCAACAACTTTTTTTTGTGTCAGCGATCATTTGAACCACAGAGACACACTTAAAAAGTAGGATGAAATTTAACCTAAAGTCCAGATCATCTAAATTAGATAATCTATAGAGACATCGTTTCTCAGCTTCATTGCTTCATGTTCACTTTTTCCAGTGTTTGTTCATTCTCATTTGCACAACATTAAATGGTAATGTTTGTAAAATATTTGTAATAATTGTGATTTTTTTTTGTGTCAGTGATCATTTGAACCAATTGCGGTTCATAAACACAAAGACACACTTAAAAAATGGAGGATGAAATTTAACCTAAAGTTCAGGTCATCTAAGTTAGATAATCTTTAAAGACATAATTATTCAACTTCGTGGCTTCATGTTCAGCCTTTTCACTCTTTGTTCATTCTAATTTACTCGCCACGGATGTTTTCACCATCGCGATAAGTTTAGTAATTGTTTTAATGTGAATGCTAGAATCTATCGAGGTTCATAATCTGGATGCTCTCCTTAAAACGGTCACTTTCACACTAAGCTTTTCATTTTCCTTCATGACTCTAAAGAGGGCACAATATAGGTGACGCTTTCCTGAAAGGTATGGCCAAGATGTGCTTTGAGGAAGACAAGCTCCTGCCTAAACCTTTTTAACCTTTCAACATCCAACCTTTTCACAAAACGTTCTCTTAGGGTCAGGCTTGTAACAGAACAAATGTGAAGCCAAGATGCATGTATTACGAGTTCATTTGAAGGTGAACTTCTTTTGGTTTCCGTGTTTAGCGCGTGGCTAAAATACCACTCCAGGTAGAACTGATATTTATTTTCTGTATGTATAAAAAACTGTATGAAAAGTTCTGATGAGGACCTAAATATAAAGATATGGTATAAGTAAGAAAACATTAGTCACCTAATGATCACAAAGACATGTTGGCTTGTTTCAGCACCTGTTGAACAAAAGACTAACTTTTCCAATCACACTAGACGTTTTCACCACAGTGGGTTTGTCTCTAAAATAGTACATTTCACACATGCATAAGGCTTTTTTCGGTGTTAAATTTTTGGAAGGCAAAAAAAGGGGAAGTCAGCTGATTAACTGGCTATTGGCTTTTTCCTGCTCCACGCTGTCATGATTATATTGGCTTTTTAAAAATCCACTTGAAATATGGCTTTTAAAAACACATTTACTCGAATCACATAGCATCACGTGTATGCTCCATTAGCCTTCTGCTCCTGTCTTTGTGCACTTTTACCCAGAATGTAAACCTGTAATGTCAAAACCCTAACCCCTTTTTTTCACAGCTAAAGCTAAAGTTGTGAATTAAATTAAGACTGTATGTTTTCCTGCACCGTTTGATCATTCATGCTTCACATGTATAAGTTAGCCCTGCAAAGATGGCCTACAGGTAGTGAACACTGAGAACATCATCTGTCCCTTGAACAATCAGGGGGACAGTTCAGGAATGTTGTTTGGACACATCTCCCTTCCTGATACCGCCTCAGAACAACAGGGAAACCAGACACCCCACAACAAAAACTGAACCCGGCCCGGGCACCAGCAGGAACAGGGCCACAAGCCATCCAACAGAAACTCAGTAAGAAGACACGGTGTCGCTAGCACCCACAGGCCAGCAGGGATGGGCATAGGAGGCGTCAGATGAGCTTATTAGCTAAAAGGACAAAAGTTGATACCCAGTCGAAATAAAGCCAGAGAGGGATTTTCCTGTAATGTAATATTTCCAATCTGACCTAGTTTTAATTTGATTTAGCATTATCTCCTTTTCCCTGTGGCTGCTGCTGTGTATTGGACAGATCGATAGCCATGCAGCCAGTAAACATCAAAAAGGACACAAAGACTTTGGTGACTGATGTGTCCTGACAGTGAAAAGCTGAAGTTTATATGTATTGCTTTGTCTCCTGAGGGGGGGCCATAACTGGATCAAATTAGACCTACTTTTCAATTTACACTACAAACAAGAGATACAATTGATAAAAACATGGACAAGGTATATAACTTTACTGAGTTGATATCGATCTTTTATTAAAAATCTCATGTAAGAAAGTCATTTGCTTATGACAGTGAACATTAACATTCTGATTACATTTTAAGGCTCAGTGCTTTACTCATTTCTGTGTTCAGTCTTAAACAGATGACATGCAACATGTTGCTTACGTTTAACATTGAACATCTCTTCACTGGACGTTTAGAATTACGTGCCCTAAATACAATACAAGTTCAAATAGAGGAATCCACTGTTTTTAATAAAGTTGCAGAAATAGCTTATTGTGTTATTAAGACCTTTCTTTCCATCTTTATATCATATAAATATACAGAAGTGTACAAAAGTGATAATTTACCGTAGATGCCTTTGGTAAGTAAATTAGATTTACACTCTCTGATAAAGAGTATTATATATAGGCATAATGTACCATAGGGACTAGAGAGGTAATCTGAGCTGTACTGTACTGGGTGCTACAGCGCGTGGTGTTTCCTGCCCCCCAGTGGGTTCTTGGTGTATAGCTTCTTGTGGAGTTGAGCTTTAGCCAGGTCAGCTGACAGACTCTTGGCCATGCGGTCAGTGGTCCTCTTCATACTGCGGGCCACCTCAATAGCCTGGTCTAGAGTCCGGTTTATATCTTCTTCCTATTAAACAGAAGAAAAGCAAAGTCTGGTGAGATGACTAAAAGTTTGCAAGTCAACATCTGGTTGTTTTACCTTTCTTTTGAGATACAGAGCAAACGTCAGAATGCTCACGTCAGCGTCAAAATGCATGTGGAAAGATGACAGGTCTCACCTTGCTTCCTCTGCGTCTGCCTGTCCTACCACCAGGCTTTGAAGGCACCGAGGCTGGGGACAGTGTTCGCTGGAAGTACACGTTGCTGGGCAGGAGAGCAGTGTCTGACTGGGTGGATCGCTTCCACTGATGGGACGTGGACTGCAGTGGAGGCTCCTGCACTTTATAACTGTTTTTTGAGGATTTTGAGAAGCAAAAGCTGAATAGCAATCTAATCTAATATCTTTATCAGTGAAAGTGCTACTATGAATATCTGGTTGATTACTGTGTTTTTATTTCAGGTGGGTATGCCATTACCTCGCAGGCAGGCTGCTGGAGGAGCCGTAGCTCACCTGGAGGAGGGGCTTCTGGAGAGATGGTGAGGAGAGTTGAGACCATCTCTCCTTGGAGTTAAAACTCTCCATGAAGGCTGCTGACACACAACATAACACTCTGGTCCACATACCGTGTTTTTGATTTCAAAACCTGCAACTTTTAAGGAAATGCATGATCGTAATGATTAATTTTAGACGATGTTTATTGCGGCTACAACTGAAACTATGTATTCTTTATCAAAAGACGTGTTAAATCTGACCTGGACAACACTCTTTGCTCAAAATCAAACCAAAATGCAGAAATTCTAAACACAGAAACAGAAAGTCACTTACTCTGTGGTCTCTGCTTGGTGTTACTGTTTAAACTGCAGCTGCTCAGACCTGAGGTTTTCACTGGGATGTTTGCATCTGACCCTGAATGACAATAACACACATGTTCTAATAAAATATCCTCCTGCAGAAACAAGCATGGTATGTACTATACTGGAATGAATACAAACATTCTCACCTCTGCTAGATTGTACTGCCCCCTGCATTTTATACGGAATCTCTGGTCCAGAGAGCACGGTGTTGCTGCCTTTTCTGCTCCCTACAGGTGAAGTGTGGAACTGCAGCATTAACTCAGAGCCTGCTGTGTCTCCACTGTCTGTACCTGAAGAGCGAATGATCAAAAATGCAATATATGATAGAATAAATAATGCGCACATAGATGTACACATACATACAGAGAGCTTTTTGTTTTACACGATAAGGCGGTGGAGTACCTTTGCTCTTACTGGGATCCATGTCTGAAGAGATCCAGTCTTCTAACTTCACCTGACTGGAGCTCAGATTCTGTCTGCTACTTGATGGCTTCAAAACACTGCAAGTTTCAATAATTAGAGATATAATATTGCCTGGACGGTAGGAACACCATTAACTTTTTTAAGACTTGCTATCAAATAATTATTAATAATAATATTAGTATTATTAATAATAATTTAAAAACATACCATAGTGATACTCATCCGTGGTAGAATAAGTATTCAAATCCTTAACATAAATAAAGGCACTAATACCACACTGTCAGCAAATGTACGAAAGTATTAAAAGCAAAAGACATAGTGCTACATACAGGAAGAGTACGAAAAACAGTAAAAATAAAGAAAAAGTGTTATGTGAAAAGTAACTAAAGCTGTCAGATAAATGTAGTGAAGTAAAAAATACAATATTTGTGGAGTAGAATTATAGTAGTAACTATAATTATAAAGAATAAAATGGAAATGCTCAAATAAAATACAAGTACAGATAAGTAAAGATAAAACCAGTACTATAACCATTATCAGTATATTTCAACACCGGGATCAGATCCTTACCTGTTAGAGCCTGGTCTCTGGTGGCTCCTGGGTCTTGTTTTAGACCTGCGCTCCTGACGTTCATGTCTGTATTGTGAGGTGAGGTAGTCCATCTTCTGTGTTAGGTGAGGCAGCTGGACTAAGCCTTCCTCCAGGTCTTTCTTCAGTCTAGACACCTCCGACTGTAAGGCCAGGATGGCCTCACTGGGCACAGACATTACATCTTTATTTATACCAACTTCAACAACCCACAATATCTGACTAACCCAACACTGACCTATTACAAGTGCATGAGTACAGTTGGCTGCCTCTTTCCGTTGTGTCCATAGTGGTGCTCAGTACTGGTTCAGATACGTGGTGATGGAGCTGAGCCGGCAGGCTGGGATCAGCTCCTGTTGGGTCAGTGGCAGGTGAATCATTTGTTATTTCAATACGGACCATCTAAAATCAAACTGAAGATACTTTTTTTTACTGTTTTACTCACCTTGCAGCCTGAATGATGGCTCCTTGGTGGTGCTCTCCACCCACAGCTCCACTGCAGCCGCTGCACCACACGACTGTGACTGGACAGACGGGTGGGAGCTGGCCCACTGCTGCCTGGTCAGACTGGCTGAATGGATGGTTGTCTGAAGGTTGGAGCAAGAGCCCTCACTATCTGAACTGCTTAAACCATCATTCTGGGAATGAACGCTGCAGACAGGGAAATCAAACCTGGGTTACTCTGGTAGTAAAACTGTATGTGATACCATTCAACGTAGCAAAAAAAGAAGCTATTAATCACACCTTTGAGATTAAGCAGGCGAATGAGACAGTGTAACTGTGCTGCTTGTGTAAATAAAGTTATTAGCAGAGTGATATTTTGACATTTTTTCAGTTTTGTACCTTTCTGTGAGTAGATTTGGCTGAAATGATCCAGAGGCCGACTGAGTCAAGTAAGAGCTTCCAAACCCACTGTCTGTCTCTGGGCTCACAATCCTCTGTAAACCAGAACACATATCATAAGTTAAAAAGGAGAACTGAATGCATCTTATATGACCATAACTTTTTACACAAGGCTGGCAAACAAAAAGTGAAGGCAGACACAACTGCAGTGAAGGCAGTATATACTGTGGTAGGCAGCTTTGTCAGTGTGACTGCTGCATGTTTTTAATATAAAATAAGTGCACTGCAGACACAGCACAGAACAGTTAAGCATATAGAGACAATGCAGACATAACAGTGTTACATGCATGTTCATTTAAGTTCAGCAAATTTGCGTCTTGTTTTTTATCATTATTATTATCATGAGCACTAAGGAGGTTATGTTTTTACCGTTTTTTTGTTCGAGTTCCTGATGACAGCGACCACAGATTGCATTTTGGTCCTTGACAGTAAAAGGTCAAGGTCAGGAAATATTCCCAAAATTCCCATTTGTTAACATGGGATGAATGTCATATTGCCATATCAAATCTCAATCAAAACTCATCTGATTTGGTCCTTATTTACCATATACGTGTATAGTGTCAAGATTGAGTACCGCAAAGATTTTCTAAAAAATCACTATATCTCAAGATTTCGACCATGTTCTTTCAGAATACAAAATACTATTATAACAATAACAAAAACATGATCTCAGCATCATATATCAGCCATCTGTCACCCTTCCCTCTAAATAACTGGCCATTGAAAACCCTGTATCGTTCGACCACTACAATACAAATTAAAACAGTCCAACAAACTGACTGACTAACCTGTGATGCAGATGAGGTGTTAAGAGGCGGCTCTGACACACTGTGGCTGTCTGGGTCTCCGGGTGCATCAGTGGAACAAGAGACCTCCACAGCCAGACTCACACAATCACCCAGATCACATTCACCTTCTGGGTTCAGGACGCTATCCTGGGTGCTACAGCTGCAGCAACAACAATACAGAGATTTAGACAGAGTCAGTCAAAATGTTTCTGCAGACGCATTCCTTCAGTCTTTGGCGCGGAATTTCAAAGTATTAGGGAAGGGCTGGGTTTGGTTTAAAAACTGCAAATTAGGACAAAATGGAAAGTATGATGAAGGTTGCTCTTGAAAAGTTCGCTTATACTGTGGCAGAATGAGTCAAATATTACAGAAATAAGCCAAACATTATTTAAGGACATTCTGACACCAGAACAGACCGTAAATACAGTTTTCTCTTTCATATATTTGCACACGGTTTAACATCACACCACTGACCTCTCAGGAGTCCACTGCCTCTGCCCTGAGGATGAGCTGGTTCCTCTCAGGTATGCCAAGAGGTTACTGTGACCAAGCCCTTCAGACAAGACGGAGCTCCCCTCTTCTTCATCTTCTTTCTCATCCTCAGCTGTTGGGGCGACCAGTCGCTCCAGACAGCCTTGTGAGCTCCTGGAGGATGGCAAACAACAAAACCTACAAACACAGGCTCAAACCCTCTGTTCCCTCAGCATGGAGGAACCTGACACCAACAATATACCTGAAACACTATATGCCCACAGGAAGGTTGAGAACGTGCCCATTATTTGTGCAAAAACACACACGCAAGCCTTGGTCAAAACATCCATGGCAGGTCATGCACAACAGGAGTGTATTACTTTCATGCATATTACTTTCATATTTTTGTACGGATTAAATACATGCAACTATTTATAGAATTATTATTAACAGAAGACAGTCATCATTCACAAACAAGAAAAATAAAATATAGGAAAAATAATAGGAAGTTAACTGATAATATTGGCATAGAAAATAAAAAGATTTATAAATAAAAAGAACATTTTGGCATAATATTCTTAAAGTACCTTGAATAGGAGCTGCTCTTTCCAGTATTTTCCAACGAGGAGGCAGTGTTTATGAGCTCATTGCTTTGCTCTAAAACAACATCTCCATGGCTCTCACTCCCTTCTACCTCCTCTTCTTCTTTTTCTTCCCCTTCCATCTCATAACCCACAGCGGAAAAAACTGAACTTTGCTCCTGAAACATGAGATCCAGTCAGACAATTTGCAGTTAGTATTCTCTTACACCCCGTTTCACACACACGCACACACACACATGCTCATCATCCTTTAATCACAAATGAAGGTGCAGGGCATGGATCCAAGAAAAGTTCACCTTTTGTGGCACAGAGCAGAGTGCATCTCTACTCAAAGTTAAGATTTAAACATTAACGTCAACATGAGATACGTTGGTTTCACAGTTTCTACAAACAAGTTAGTTTGCTAAATGTAACTAATTTGAACTAATCAAAGTATAGCAAAGGCTGATGGGAATAAATATTTTAGTGTGTTGGAAGGGAGTACAAACTCAAATACTGGAAAAATGTACATTTTGTCCAGATGGTGGCACCAAAGGAGCAGTCAGAGAAGAAGTCACCAGCGAAGTTACCATCCTCTGTGCACCTGAGATCATTATTCTTGGCTGATTTAAACAGTCAAGAAAGAGATGAATTTGCAGGCCAGGGTAGAAACAGACAAACATGAGGCCACTTGTAAATAAAGCAAAGTCCTCTGTCGAGACAGTGACAACTTGACAGTGGTAGAAGAAGTATTCAGAGCCTGAGGTGAAGTGGAGTAGAAGTATATAGTTGCAAAAAATGGAAAATGTGTACTTAAAGACAGGACTGAACTACGACTGAAGACCAGCAGCCCAAAAAAGAAGAGGGTAACCTTAAAGAACCCTTAAATTATCGTAGCATAACAAAAGGCAAACTCATGGGATTGAGTTTGTGTCAGTGAGTTTGTTACCTCATGCAGGGATGGTGGAGGTGAAGATGCGGTCATGCAGAGTGGACTGGGCTTCACATGGGAGTGGCATGGGAGTGGAGTGGATGACGAGTGGGGTGGGGAGATCTGCTCACACACGTGCTTATCTATCATCTCCTTTATGTCCTCAAGGTGCATCCCTATCCTGAATATGTCTCCTTCAACCAGCCTACACATGTGTCAACACACACACAATGAGTGGATGCATAAATGTCAGACTGGCACATTACTTGTCGTGCAGTATGGGGGGGAGGGGTCTATAACCTGTCTGGGTCAAAAGTGCCAGTGTTCCTGCACAGGCCCATGTAATTCTGCATCTCCAAAGCTCTATGCTCTTCTTTCTTACTCATGTATTTTCTCTCCAGCTGGTCCTGAGCCTCCATCATACTCCTCAACATCTGACAATCAACACAGTGTTTGGAAAGTTCTTTAAAAACTATATACCGTATCCGCATCAAATACATCATACAGTATCGAGACTAGTACATTTGGGATTTACTGCTTACCATTTGCTGTTCTGCTATGCTTATTGACATGTTTCTTACACTCAATTTGAAGTCTTCCACCTGGACAGAAGCAAATGTGTGAATGGTGCTGGATACGTAATGTAATATTTTAGATTATGTAATGACAGTGATATCGTACACACATTTTAAAACTTACGTTCTGCATAAACTGGCTGATGATGTTACTCAGCTCAGCCGTCATCTGTTCTCCATCGCTGGGACCATTTTCAGGTCGGCTGGAGGACACTGTGTTCAGCTCTGTACAGTTGCTCTGGGCGGCTGTCTGTACTTTTTCATTAACGTTTTCTGAAAAAAAAACCCAGCAAGGATGGACAAGCGCACTACACGTCTCATTTTATTCTCGCTCATCTCCATTTATCTGCATCTTATATTCTGAGAGACGTCTGCTGATATCCATAATAACATGTTAAATAAATAATTGCCCACTTAACTTAAGAGCTCCAAAAGTACGGTAAAGATGTTTGTGTAACTAGAATAGTGCAATATGATACCAAATGTCTCTATGGAAACCAGTTGCACGTCACTGGGTAATATGCAGGCGCTGAAGCAAATTGTTGACCTGTCATAATATCAGATGTCAGACACAGAGACGTACCTGATGGGGGAAGATGAGGAGCCGACAATCCAAGATGGCTTCCCTCCATTAAGTTGCCTTGCTCATCTTCGGACTCAAAATACAGCATCAGCTCTGAGGAGGGCTGAGGCTGTGAAAAAGGGTCCGAAGATTTATAATTTGAGTTGAGAATGTGACTTTTAAGACTTTACGAGGCATGTGTCTCCTCGAGAAAAGACAAACTAAAATAAACTTACATTAATTCCCAGTCTCATTTGATCTATAAGGTTCTCTGCTTCAGCATATTTGGTGAGAAGTTTATCATATTCAGCCTACAGAAACGAGGAACAAGAGGAACTCAACAAAACTAATATTACATTGTTGCTGTACAAAGAAATACAACCGATAGACACTAGAAGTCATAAGTGTACTATGAGAAGTAAATCTTGAATATCTTTCCACCTGCAGGTGCTGCACTAGTTCTGGTGAAGTCTGCTTGTCCTGGTCTTTGAAGACGTAGGGCTTCTCTGGGGCCTGTACTGAATCCTCCAGGACTCTGCTGATCACCTCTAACATTCCTGGAGACGACTGGGCTCTGTGTATGGTGCTGGGGGTCTGCTGAATAGGTCTGGGTGGTCCACTGGGAGCTTTGGGGATTTTTACCTTAGGAGCAACTTTGGAGAAATCAGGCAGTGGGTAATGGACTTGACCCTGTCCATACTTCATCTCACCGAAGGACCTGGTGCGCAAAAGTGGGGCTTTTGGATCTTGAACTTCCTCTTTGGTTTTTTCCAAACTCACTGCATCTCCAGTACTGTTATGTCCACTCTCCTGGTTTGAGGATACACTTGCAGAGTTTGATGTAATGCTGTCAGTAGGAGTGGAGGTGACATTATCCATTTTCTTTTCTGCTTCTTCTACTAAACTCGCATTTGTGCATACAGTGCTGCTCTTTTCATCAGTTCTGTTGGAGCAAAAACTCTGATTAATCTCAGAGTTGCATTCTGGGCTCTCTGTGTGGTCGCTGGCATTTTCGATGGTGTTTTGTGTTGGAGCCCAGCTAAAAGCAGTGTCGTCCACACTCTCCAGGAGGGACACCTCCGGGAGGGTCTCTGCCTCAATCAGCCTACCTGAATGCAGCAAGTCCTCCTTGGAGAAGTGTCGCAGCAACAAGTGATTAATGTCAGGCTGTTGATTTTGATTAACATGACTGCTGCTTGATTGGGAAACCTTATTTGGCTTAGATACATCAAAAACTGTGTCCTGTTTAGCGTTGGCCTCTTCTTGCATGTGAGTTGCTGGCTTCTCAGCGTTACACTCAGCAGAAACTAAATGTCCAATGATATCATCTCCATCTGTTGTATTAAATCCAGCCAGGCCGGGGACATCAGGACTTGAATGAACAGTCTCTCTTCCATCAGAACTCATGTTGCCCTCAGAGCAAGCTGTCTGGTTGAAGTAAAGGCTTCCAAGGTCGCCATCATAGGGCAGTTCCTCCTGATCCTCATCACTGGTGTTTTCCCCCGGGTCTTCGTACACGTGGCGTAGGGGCGGCTCATCCTGCATGGTGTTTGGTCTCTGGGCGGACACGTGCAATATGCTGCTGCTAGTCTTATTTTCTACCACTCTCTCACTCCGACTGCTGACAACACTCGACTCTGAGGAGGTGCCATCAAAGTCAGACAGCTCCGCACTCCCTGGAGATTAAAGAACAATGGCAACATAAATGCCTGCACGGAGCCATTTAAGCTTCAATGTGACTTTTTTTAAGGTTACACGTAATTAAAGATGACATGATATTATCCGACTTATTCTCTGACAATGGCAACATATGTTTTGAGTATATTAAGTTACTGTTTTAACTCTTTGGTTTTGTCACTTTAAAGAAAAATAATCAAATAGATTTCCCTCACAACAATTGTTTCCCTTGTTTGAATTTGAACTCATGTCCAAACATAATGCCCTACTAATCATATGCTGTGACTGTGTGCGAAAAATACCCAGACACCACTTATGTAACGACTTTATCCAGTACAATATGAATAGACAAAAAAACAAAACAACCAATTGCTCTGACTTGAGGACTTACCTGTGAGATGGATACTGGCCTCTGAGGCTGCAGACTCTGCATGAGAGAGACGTAAAGCTAAAGAGCTCTCCAGGTCACTTAAGTTTAGACTTTCATCTTCACTTAGGTCAACAAAGATGCTCTGCTGGATGCACTTTTCCCATAGCACAGTGGGCTTGTCCGCTCCCTGAATATCCTCATCTGATTCCTCTGGTTCTCCCTCCATAGACACTGTGAACAGAAAAAACGTAAGTAGTCAACTTTAAGACAACAAAAAAAAAAAAAAAGAAGAAGAAGAAGGATGGAGCACCTGTTCATCACTAAGCAACACGGCTTGTGAGTTGACAACATTGGATCAAAATGTGCTAAGCCGTCAATTATTCAACAATCGATATATTGTGTGGGCGGTGGTTTTCCTGACTGTGGGAGGTGTGTGAGTATGAATGAGAGAGTTGTGTGTGTGTGTTTTGAAAGGTCTTTTACAACAACAACAACAAAAAAAAGCAGTGACTACTATGCGGCACACTTAACCCACACAATATTAAGACTGTATTTTTTTTATTCTTGTGGTAAACTTACTCTCTTTATGGACCCGTCCCTCAGCGGTGTGACAAAGATGATCCGATCCACAAAGCCTCGCTCTGGCAGGACACAGTCTTACGCCCAGCTACTTCATGTCTCTCTTTTTCTTTCTTGACATATGGTTTCTCGGACAGGTATTGTCTCTGTAACATCGTTAATAATGTAGAGAGTGGCGCTGAACGTCTGGAACCGGACTGGCAGCGCGCTGGCGGAGTGTGGTTGCTGGGTAACGGCGGTGGAACCTTCTCAAAGATACTGGGGTATCTGGGGCAGTAATTACAGGTAAAATGTGTATTTGAACTTAATTTGAGCTGTACATTGCATGTTTGGCGGTCACTTTGAGAATAAAAAGGTCTAAATATATCACACAGAGATAAGTTCAACTTTGCACTGACAGCTGAATTACTGGACTACGTCACCCTTATTCTATTCAAATCCATTGGCCCAATGACTGTTATTCGGGGCGTGGCTATCTTTGAATGCCACTCTCTCATTGGCTACTTGGGGAAAACACATAACGCTAGTACAGCCGTAAGTTTTGTTTTTTTACTACATTTTCATCGAAGTTAAATCGAAGTTTCACAAAAGTGAAGTGGAGTTAAATGGTTGGGCTGGATATAATATAGTTTTTCTCGAAGCTGCAGCCGTCCATTTGAACACTTTAAGGTTTTTATTTTTGTGAAAACGCTAAGAAAAGAAGAGGAGAAGTCACCATTGTTCGAACTGGATCGACTAACGTAAGTTTAGCAGCTAACAAGCTAACTAACTAACGCTAATTAGCAAGTCTTTGGCTAACTGCTACTGTAACTAGAGAGGGATGAATTCACTGTCCACGGTTGTGACTTGGTTGTAGAAGAGTGAAAAGCAATGTGTCCGGCACACATCATAATGTGATAGATGTTCTCTCTGTGCTCCGATAATCAATGGTCTTTCGGTTTGTTTACGTCTGTGAGGTACATGTCGATGAATAGCAATTAATAGCTCGACAAATTATTCTCGTTAATGTATTATAAACAGTCTGCTTAATTGCTACATCACCAAAAACAAACTACGGGCTCTGGGAGCACTATAAAGTTGCGTCAATACTTCTGTATAACAACTGGAGACGTTTATTATCTAAAAGGATAGAAAGACTCTATTAGATGAAGCTAATAAATTGTCAGCTAAACATATATACGTACAAATTTAATGAGTCATTAAATATCTGTGTCCAGTTCCAGTGTAGGCCAGATATAGACATTGTGTATTCATAGGGTTTTTATAGGGTTATTAAGAAATTACAAATTATTTTCTTGTTCATTTTCAGTTTATTGTCAAGTATGAAATTATTCACGCTCACAACACTTTTCCTTACAGGCTTCCCAGATTTCCTGCTCCTGTGTGGAAGAATTACCGGTCAGTTTCCAAGTACTAATTTAGCTGTTTCACCTTTTTCTTTCTTTTGTTTTGGCACAGGCTTTTGCTTACTCATGGTGTAGTGCTGAGTGCTGTTTCCGTATTTAGATTTTGCTGTCAGAGGTTGTAGTAATTTTAGTACATCAATGGGCTGTAAGCACAAAGAAAATAGATCACATCTGCTGTGTGTTTTCAATGAAATCATGCCCTGTTTGTGACTCAAAAAGTAGGTGATTACCTCCTGTGAAGTGGTCATTATAAACAGCCTGTTGCTTTCTTTGATGTCCCTTAAATCATGGATCTCCTCTCCATGTCACACACTTGTTCATGCACACTGTAGCTTTGTGAGCAGGCCCTGTCTCTTTGTATCACACCCATTGGCATACACTGGTGGAAAAAGCTGCACGAACACTGGCACACATCAGTTGGTGATTATAAAAATGTGCAGCAACATGTACTGCAAAGGCTTTCAAAGCTTAGGGCTTTAGTTCATGTTGCACTAATTTACATTCATGTTTTAGCAGGAATAACAGGCTTAGCGAAAAAATACGTTCCACATTTTGTTCTCAGAACATCAATTTGTCATTAATACAAGCCCTCTCTTGAAGGATTGCAGCAAAATGTGTCTTTCATGTGTGTATCCTGATTATTTAGTAAATCCTTAACTGTAAAATGTTAAGCTTAGTGTTGCATATCTGCTGTCTTGTGTCTCTGTGAGAGACGTGTATCAAACTTAATTCCAGGTGGACAAAATATTCTGAGTTGACTGAGTTACTGCATTTTGTTAATGCACTTCGTCTTTTGTTTTTTTTTGTTTTTTGTCCTAGTGTCATTTATTATTAGATTTTATATTGATGAGCAGCACTGTAAAAAATGTTAAAGGACCTGCTCAGCAAACCTACTGCAGAGCACATAATCCAAATTATTCCATACTTACTGATCCTATTTTCTAAGTAGAACTTGGCTTGCATGAATTATATTACTGGTATATACCTGACAATATTGTAAATGTAATAAATTGTATTGCGTAATTAACTTTGAAGATACAGTATACATAACATAATGATGATGATGATGATGATGAAAATGAATGATGCCTTCTCCCTCAGAAAGGTTGTCAGTACACATATACATATAAGAAAAGTTTACTATTTATCACCTCTACCTTTTTGTCATGTTTGCAAGTAACTGGCCTACTTCATTTCTCAATTTGTGTATGTGGGTGCAGGGGATTGGAAAGTAGGCTAAAAATGAGGGACAAGTGGGTGTGGCTGGTATGACCTCATGGAGAGATGAGGTAACGGTTAGGTCTGGTTTGTATTTGGTGCAATCTTATATACTGTATGTAGCTTGCTTATCACTGTCCTTTCCTTTGGTGAAAGTTGCATACAAACAGTAGGTTCTTTTGCAAGTTGTGTCTGGACTGTTTTAATCTTGGGACCCTTTTCCTCTTTTGAGAAATTCTTAAAGCAGGTTCTTTGGCTTATTTGTTTCCGGTGTCTGATAACTTTCATTTGCTTACCCTGGAGATTTCCTGCAATCTCTGCTTTCGTAGTTTTCACCCTGAGGTATTCACAGCTTGCTCACCTTGCAGTTAAGGACACACATGAACATCCCCAAGCCTGGAGTGAGTCACCGTATTAGATAGACAGCTTGCCTGACCCCATCTATTCATTCCCGCCCTGTTCTCTCGCTTCCTGCCTGGCACGCTCGTGCACGCTGCTGTTTGGTTGGTGTTGCCATGGCACTGCGTGGCCAGAAAGAGGCTTCACATACAGCATCTTGTGTTCTCTTCACAGAGGGCCGCTGACGAGAGATTGAGAGGCAGTGACGCAAAACACACAGTGTATGAAAGCAGCCTGTGGAGTGACGCTCAGGAATCTGCAGCTCTGTCTTAACACCCATGTGGTCATTTTCTCTTGTCAACATTCAGCAGTGGGATACTGACCGACTTCACCGTATTCGGTGACTCTTTCCTTGGTTTTCTTTCTTTTGTCCAACTCCACTTGACTGAATTTTTTTTCCTTTTTTGTTGGTTCTTATTTTCAAACGCAACCATTTTTTCGGGAACGAGACTGGGATTTTCCCTCATATTATGCACTTCAATGGATACCAGTGGCTCAGTAGTTAGCACGCGAGGAGAGGACCAGTCCTTTCATGTCCGCTACAGGTAGGAAACTCTCATCTCTCAAGATACAGTTGTTAGTTTTGAAGAGGATGAAAGTACACTGAGTGGATATTTTCTAAGAGAGGAAAAACAAATCTAAAAATCTATATTTGTTTGAGTTTAAGTGATAGTTACATAAGATGTGGCCGTGGCTTATAACAATTCATTTAATTGGATTTGCCCTTTTGTGGAAGAATTGGCATTGTGAACTGAAAATTCAAGGCCAATTTACTTTGTAGAGAGTAGAAGTCCCTTTGTGTGAGTTTATTGACCAAAGGCAGCTGAGTTTCTACCAAACCGCCATCAGCCAGCTGTCTCTACATACCCAGGTAAAGAGCTCTGGCAGCAGGTGCAACCTGCCAAAGAGAAAGACCTGTTTCAGCTAGCTTCAATATTTAACAAGCCCTAAAAAATTCATTAACGCTCTCTTTGTTTATCACCACACATGTCCAACTTGTTTGGATTGCGCAGGTATCCACTTGATTGGAGGATGTTTTTCTGTGTGCCTTTTGGTAACTTTTTTATCTGGTTATATGATTAAAATGAATGAACTGATTTCATTATAGTACACTACACACCCTGGGTGATATGTCAATAAAGCTACTTAGCTCTCACCATCCATGGTAATCTGTCTGGTGCGCCCTCTCCAGCTGTAATCTCAGGTGACCAGGTCAGAAGAGTGAGCTTCAAAGACAGAAAAGCTGATTATCTGTGATAATGCTGATTCAGCAGTTTCCTTGCTGCCTTGCATTTGAGGTTAATGCTGTGACAACAGCGAAAGCTTTAAGATGTATGGTACCTATATATCTCTGACGTCAAATGAGCAATGGTTTTGATGTCACGAGCAAGGACGCTATAAAGTTTTTTTGGTTTACTGAAAAACAAAATGATCACCAGTTTTAGTGTAGGCTTCTAAGTTGTGTCTGAGGAAACCTCTCCATGCTTCAGCGAAAGAGAAAAACCTGCAGCCTGGAGATGCCTCTCAGATGTTCAGTGTGCTGTTGCTGTTCTTGTTGTAAAGCACAAAAAACCAGCAGGTAGGCTAGTATTTACCACAGCTACTGTGTTGGCATACTGTCTTGTTAACTTGCTAGTAAACAAAACGTATGCTCTGCTAATTTATGGCCTAAGACTATTTATTTTATTCCATGAGCATAAACAATGTAATGATGCTAACTAAAAAAATGGGGTATTTAGGATACTATGTTTGCCTTTGTTCACAAATTCTAACCTAGATGAATGATGAAGCAAGCTACATTGTTTGGTGTTTTGATCTAATTTTAGTGGGGCACCATAGACTGTGTAAGACATTTCTTTATGCAAGCAGCCCAGATTAGAGCAGCGGTCTATCTGTGAGCTTTCAGACAAAGCTTTGGGTGGGTGCATGAGGAAAGCTTGGGGTAAACAAACTGAATAGACTTTGTGTGAAGCTGATATCTCCCCAACATTAGAGTGGGCTTGTTTCCTGAAAAACAAAACTTGCTGAAAAACATAGGTGCTTTGCACAAACCTGACACTTATGTTAAAATAATCCATAGCGGCTAAACCTTCAGCCATATTCTGACGCTCCTGTCATGTGGCAAAACTGAGCCCATTTGCAACTTATGTTGTCCATTTCAAATTGTCTTTTAAAAAGCACACTTTTTTTAGTTAGCATCATTACATTGTTTATGCTTTGACAAACAGTATAAGATTGTTTTTTATTGCTGTTTAGAGGAAAAATCCTTTTACAAACTTTAATATCAGAAATCCAGCATGATGTACAGTAAATGTAAGTAATGTAAGTTATACTCAGCTTATGGTTAATAGCATAACACATTTAGAACCACTAGTCTGACACCAAATAATTAGTCTTATACTATCCTAATTAACAAGAATAATATATATTGATGCTTTGGATCTTTTTTACCCTTTGCTTAAGTTGACTCTAAAAACCACTTTACTTTCTGTGGCTTGTGAGAAGGATGTGAGGCCTCCCATAACAAACAAACCCTCTTTGAGCCATTGTTCCCTGTGGGTGGAAGGAAGTAGCTAAACAACATTCCCTGTCGAACACTTTTGCTTAGAAAGAGGTTTTGTTCCAGACTCAGTTGAGTCAGTTCAGTTGTCTGTAGGTTATAGCCAAAGACAGTCTGTTTTTCTACAACCCCTTCAGCACTGTTTTTAGGTTGGACTTGAATAGTGAGGCTGTTAATTCTTAGCCAGTTCAGAAAGGGGCCGGAGCTTTGTGTTCACACTTGAGTCTGCTTCTGTCTGCTGTAGGATGGAGGTTTCCTGCCTGGAGCTGGCGTTGGAAGGAGAGCGGCTCTGTAAGGTGGGCGACTACAGAGCAGGCGTCTCCTTCTTTGAAGCTGCCATCCAGGTGGGTACGGAGGACCTGCAGGTGCTCAGTGCCATCTATAGCCAGCTGGGAAATGCCTACTTCCACCTGCATGACTACGCTAAGGCGCTGGAGTTCCACCGGCATGACCTCACCCTGACCAGGTAGGACCTACTGGGACAATACAGGAATCCTCTTACACTGAGAACACATTGTTAATTTGTGTTAACTCATATAATGTGGCTCCCATAGGACAATCGGTGACCTGCTTGGAGAAGCCAAAGCCAGTGGAAACCTCGGTAACACATTGAAGGTGCTGGGGCGGTTTGATGAGGCTGTAGTTTGCTGTCAAAGGCACTTGGACATAGCAAGGGACATGAATGACAAGGTGAGGCAGCAGCATGGTCAAAAACATACTAAAGAAATATCAGTAATTAGCAGAATGTGTGGTAAATTCAACACTGACTTTTTTTCCTTGTGTTAGGTGGGCCAGGCGAGAGCTTTGTATAACTTTGGAAATGTGTACCATGCCAAAGGCAAAAGTATCTGTTGGAGCGGAGCTGAGCCTGGAGATTTCCCAGAGGAGGTCATGGTGGCACTGAGAAAAGCAGCTGAGTACTATGAGTAAGTCTCTGAGTTTATGTTTTTACCATAGTAAACGGAATAAATATAATGCATGGTATAAATGTACATTGCATTTCTGTATCTGTCCAATCATTGTGTCACATGTGGATTTTTAGGGCCAACTTGGCAATAGTGAAGGAGCTTGGAGATCGGGCTGCCCAGGGTCGAACATATGGCAACCTTGGGAACACACACTACTTGTTGGGAAACTTTCGCAAAGCTGTGTCCTCTCACGAACAGGTATGCTTTAACCCTAAAACCCTGACTTTATCATAGATAAGCTTTATCAAAGCAATTTCACCATTTACAGTGATGTAATGAGTCAAATAACCAAATCTGTTTCGTTTTCAGCGTTTGCTCATAGCTAAGGAGTTTGGGGACCGATCAGCAGAGAGACGGGCTTACTGCAACCTGGGGAACGCCTATATCTTTCTGGGGGAATTTGAAGTGGCAGCTGAGCATTATAAGTAAGCCAGCCTTATCAGATTATTAAACTTGGGATGTTTACAATATGCTTTGTCTCTCCACATACTTGACAGCTTTATTTAAAAAATCTCAAAAGACAAGAATGGAGCAGTAATTTAAAAAACAGTGTCAATTGTTTGATTTATCTAAATACTAGGTCTGAAGTGTCCTTACAGTGTTTTGAACCAGTTTGTCTGTGTGTGTATTAGGCGGACTCTGCAGTTGGCAAGGCAGCTAAAGGATCGAGCTGTGGAGGCTCAGGCCTGCTACAGTCTGGGAAACACATACACGCTTCTCCAGGACTATGAAAGAGCTATAGA
This sequence comes from Coranthus polyacanthus, assembly GCA_037367275.1. NCBI lineage: Eukaryota > Metazoa > Chordata > Actinopteri > Kurtiformes > Apogonidae > Coranthus > Coranthus polyacanthus. The sequence continues at coordinate 9,756,946 of JAPQRN010000010.1, forward strand.
CTACCACCTCAAACACCTCATCATAGCTCAGGACCTTAACGACAGGTAAGCACACACTCACTTCATGTAGAGGAATTCATGCTGCTGCTTCTTCTGCTTTGTCTGTGCATGGCTTTGAAATGTGTTGTGTTGCAGGATTGGGGAGGGCCGTGCCTGTTGGAGTCTGGGAAATGCTCACACTGCACTTGGGAACCATGACCAGGCAATGCACTTTGCCGAGAAACACCTGGAGATCTGTAGAGAGGTATGTCAATGAAATGGTTGAAATGTATGTAATTTTATTTTTTTTTAAAACCCAAAACTCTGTTTAACATCTATGTGCATGTTGTGTGTTTGATCCTCAGACTGGAGACAGGAGCGGGGAGCTGACAGCTCGTATGAATGTGTCTGATCTCCAAACGGTCCTGGGTCTCAGCTACAGCACAAATAACTCCACTCTCTCAGACAATAAGGATGTAGACTACAACCTTCATGGTAACACCTGTAAAATGACATACTCATTAGGAATTATTTATGATGTTTTAAGAGTGTAGTTTGTGTAATGGGTGTTCATGATGTTTGTGCTAAAGGAGCAAGGCCCAGAATGAGCAGAAGACACAGCATGGAGAACCTGGAGCTGATGAAACTCACCCCAGATAAAATGAATGTAAGACTTGCTCCTTCCTTTTTACTCCTCCAGATTATTTCACCCTTTATCTTCTTCCATCTTTTTGATTTTTCATAACGGCTCCTTTGCCCATTGTTTCTTTTCTTCCCTGTGATAACAAGCTGTTTTTTGTATTAAAGGGCCAGAAGTGGAACAGCGACATCCTAACCAAACAGTCCAAACCCTCTCTAGCTAAGAGCTCTTCCAAGTTGTTCTTCGTTAGCCGTCTGCGGGGCAAGAAGTACAAGACTGGTAGCTCAAGTAAAGTCCTCCAGGACACCAGCAACACCCTGGACACCAGCCAGACCCCTGCACAGGGACCTCAGAAGGTAAGCAGCAAAGCGAGCGCTTAGCTCACAGTATTAATGCCTAGTTTATTTATACACACAGTCCACCTAGTGAAGAACAACCATTTATTGGTATTTAACACTGGGACACATACATAAAAAATGGCTTTTCTATTTGTTTTTAGGCTGTATAAACATAACATTTGCACAGGATAGATTTGACCAAAATAATAACTTAAATATACAAAGCGTAATACTGAAATATTCAAAGAAACTGCAGATAATGACAGGTACCAATAGAAGGTAAGTGCCTGAAGGGGGTGTAATGTGATGAGTCATTAAAAGAGTGCCAGTGGAAAATGGAAATATGACATTTCTGTTAACTACTTGCAATTATTTTTCATAATTGGGATAATTATCTCTATTCACCTGAATAAAAATGGCTGGATGAAACTAATTGACAAGCCTACACACATGCCTTATTCCCTGGAGCTATCATCGAACAAAGTCTGTTCTGTGTTGCTGTTTTTCATGTTTGTGCTTTTGTTCTATTTTAGCGACTCAGTCCTGACATGCTCGGAGATGAGGGCTTCTTTGATCTGCTCAGCCGTTTCCAGAGCAACCGTATGGACGACCAGCGCTGTTCAATACAGGATAAGGGCAGCAGGTTATCGTTAAACAGTGCCCCTGAGTCGCCTCCGAGAACCATCAGGAAATGTAAATCCATTCACACACACCACTGAACAAATCCCTGCAATAAAGTTTTTCATACTGAATTGCAACTCTTGTCCTTCTCTCTTCCTCTGCTTGACTGTAGCGATGTCGGAGTCTGCAAACGTCTCCGGTGCCCAAGGCCGCCGGTTAGAGGAGTCGGCAGCAACAGGGGGAAGTCTGCCCGGCCTCCGGTTCAATCAGAACAGCAGCCAGGCAGTGCTCAGCCACCTGATGGCCAACGCAGACAGCGCGGAGCCTGACGATGACTTCTTCGATATGCTTGTCAAGTGCCAGGTAGTTTATAACCCCTCCTTTCTTAAGTTTCCTCAACACATTGTTAAAGACGCCCTCCTCAGTCACATGAGTATTTAATTTAAAAATCGTTAAACTGACGTCTTCTCCTTCATCCTCTCCAGTCTCTTTATTACATTTTATCAAAATACAAAGAAGAAAAAACAAACAAAATAAACTTTCAAAGGCTTTCAAAAACAGAAGAAATGCTTTTCCCAGATTCCAAACTCACGCCGTCTTTATCGTGTTATCCTCCATCAGGGATCCCGTTTGGATGACCAGCGCTGCGCTCTGCCCCCTCCTCCAGTCCGTGGGCCCACTGTACCAGATGAGGACTTCTTTAGCCTTATCATGCGCTCGCAGGCCAAACGAATGGATGAGCAACGTGTCACCTTGCCTTTTTCAGCGAACACTACATCCAGATCCTGCTCCAGCTCCAACTAGCAGCTGAACTAAGCACTTCCAGGGACAGACGGTGCTTTGTGTTTCTCATGGTGTGCGGACAGTGGTGATCGACTAACTGGAAGATTCCAGAGAGAGACGCTGCAGAAAACCTTGTGTCTCAGTACAGTCGTCCTTATGGACAAAACAAAGCACTGTTAGCATTGTATATGTAGTTTCACAGTATGGGGAAAAAAAAAAACATTTGTTTTGCACAACTTGCACAACACCAGAAAACTCTCAGTTGTATCAGGGACTAAAGTGTTTTTCATTTTTCTGTCCTTTTACTAATTTCATTTCATCCTATCTGAACTGTTTAGATACCCATCTGCAGTTTTGTTTGTCTTTATTGTACATTTTGTGATTGTTATAATTCTGTTGACTGCCGTCCAACCACTTTGAGCTTGTTATACTCAACAGTAGTGTCTGAGACAGAGTGACAGAGGTACAGCACTCTCTCATTGTCATTTGTGTTTTATGTAAGATTCTTGTTTGGTTTGAAAGGTTACCACATTTTCAAAAGCTATTTTAACTGTTTGACAAAAGAATGAATTTAACCCATGTACAGCCCTTATATTCTTTTGTACTAAATGTGTTGATTGAGATCTGAGGAATAAAGCCTCATTTATTTAGGTATCTCATTTTGAATGTTACATATTGTCAACTGTACATTTCAGAAAACGCAGAACAGACAGGTTGTGTAAAAGACACTTTATTGAACGTACCAGCAGTCAGACTTCAGTTAGCTTAAAATTAATTTGTCACCTTTTAAAAACAAGAATTAGAAAGGCTTAATACAAGAGCCACTAGCATTTCAAAAACATACTCATAACTGTACATACATAAACACAAGTGAAATAAATACATCTATGTACGTATTAGTTTGGCCTTATTTGTTAAAACAATATACTATACAGTAACATAAAAACATAAATATGCATCTTTGTAAGTAAAATAATATTAGACGACAAAATATTGTTAGAAGACAAAGTGCGCATGTAAAATAAAGAAAAGAATACAATTCATATGCTTCAAATACTGATTCCAAATAAATATCAAAACACCCGTGCTTCCAATCAGGTTTCATTGTGCATATGGTTCGACCCTTGTTATGGGTAAAGACTGCCACCTACTGTTGTTATGTAAATACAGCAGTAGACAAACCAAAGCTTTTAAACACTAGGGCACGCAAACCAAAAATGACATTTGTATTTCCCTTTGATGCTCACATATTAATAATAATAATAATCTTCCATTGTAAGCAAGCCATCGCAAGACACTGTAACAGCTTCTGCGCAAAACACTGATTTCCAATTTTAACAAAAATGCGCAAGCAAATTTACACGTTTTGAGCCGCAGTGAATACAGTTAACATTAGACGTCCCACAGGGAAGCAACAGCTGACTGAACAGATAGTATGACTTCAAGGATTCAGCCTCGTGATAGGAAAGGCTCACTACACACAGAGAAAATTTACACTATAAATTCAACTTTAGTTTCCCCAAACGATAGCAGCATAACACCAGCTTTAAAGAAATGATATGCAAGAGAAGGAATGTAGAATTTCTTGAAATGACACAAAATTTGATCCTGAAAAATGACTTTCCTTTTTTACATTTTTGCTATGGAAACTGAGACCCGAAGAAAGGCACCGTCATGAAAGAGCACTATCCTGTCCTATCCTCAACGACTCCTCAGTGAAGGTACATGCAGCAGATGAATGAAGGGAGTGAAAATGTAGGACACGTGGATTAAGGAATGGAGTGATGAATTGTAGTGATTTTATCCCTCAAGACTGATGGCTGCAGTGAAGCAGATGTAAAGAAACAAAAAAAGGAGAACATGCAACATGTGTGCTTTTAATGTGTCACAGGGTTTTATCCATTTGGTTTCCTATGAAGACTCATTCACCTGTTTGTGTGTGTGTGTGATTTACAGCCTGTAAGTGTCGTGTGTGACCGTGTGTGTGCGGGAGGAGCGGTGTTGTTTTAAAGGAATGTGTGTCTCTTTTATTGTGGCATGTTCAACCGGCTGTGTGTGTGTGTGTGTTTATGTCATGGCTTGTGTGTCCAGAGTGTAACGGTGCGGTCAGCGGAGGATGAGAGGAAGGACAGGTCTTGCGTGTGCCATCGACACTGAATCACCTTGTCGCCGTGCTCTCCCACCACAGTCTGAGGCAACTGTTTCGTTAGGTCACCTGGACGACGCACAAAAAACATAAAAGCTGGTGAAGCAGCATCGAAATGATGACACACACATCTGCTGCAGTCGAAGCATGGTTTTCTGTAGAAACTTTAAAGCCCCGTATCATTCCTGAGCTCAAGCAAAAAGTGCATTTGGAAATAGTTTAATTTCTTGCAGCAGAACTTTCTCTTTTGACTTTCCATTTGGGTAGATATTCCAAGCTGAAGAAAATATAAGAGGCTATACATAAAAAGTCTCCAGTAATCTGAATTTTAGGCCCTAAAATATCTTAAAAAATGACTGTATTATGTATTTATAAAGTTGCATTAACCTTAGTTTTGCTTTTAAATGTGTTGTAACCAAGGAGCAGTAATGCAAACTGCAGCACGGTCAGAATTTATTTATGCAATGTGGTGTGTGGGCTAATGTGGCATCTCTCCTCAAAATAACTACTTTATAGCACCCAATATTGTTGTGTGTTCCCATCAGAAGCATCACCAAAGTCTGACTGCAATTTTCCCCTCATATACTTTGTACTTTTTTGCCAGTATGGATGTGGAATAAGTTTTAAATTGCATTCATAATGGTCTTAAGAAGGTCTTAAATTTAAACCCTGCATATCATTCGTGAGTTCAGGAAAAAGTGTATTCAGAAATAGAAACAGAGTGGCTTAGGCATTTAGTGGGAAGCTGCAGCAGACTTTTACTTTGCCTTTTATAGATAATCCAAGCTGGAGAAAACATTACTGTTACTGTTTGTCACAGAATTAATATAGACAGTGCATAGAGACCTTTCATAATAACAGTTTGCTTCTTGTAAAAAAACATGAACTTGAAGCTCTAAATCCACTGTAGCTGATTCTGTTAATTAATCTGTCAGTAGATGAAACATACCTTGGAGGTTGGTGACCATGACCTTTGTGTCATAGGAACCAGTGAGCAGGTAATGTGCTCCAGGGGAGAACCTGACAGATCGCACGTCGCTGCTGTGAGGCCGGTACACCTGTACGATACGTCCCCCTCTGATGTCATACAGCATGCACGCACTATCCTCCTGACCTGTTGCTAGGAGACGGCCACTTGGGTCAACTGCGACTGAGGCGACCGGACTCCCTGTGGAACCGTGAAGAAGAGTGAAACTGTAAAAGCTAGAACGTGGTTGTAAAACATTGTGTAAGTTGTTCTTCTGGTGCGGTCGGTATGTTAGAATCAAAGATGGATGGAGGCAAAGTAACACTGAGAATGAGCCACACCTGAGCCGTGGAAAGCAGTCCCCACTACTCGGACACAGCTGGGCACCCTGAGGTCCCAGAAACGCACCGTCTTGTCTTGAGATCCAGAGGCAATCATCCAGCCTCCCCACGTGTACAGAGACAGAATGTGACCTGAACAGTAACACAGAAGTTACACCTCTCTTCACAGACAACAGTGATAACAACTCTGCTCTGCAGAAGCTACCTGTGTGTCCACTGAGCGCGTGCAGACCCTGTCCTCTCTGGCAGTCCGTGGTGTAGATGTTACAGTCTCCTGCTCCTGCGCTAATGAGGATGGCTCCTCCACTTTCTGGGCCCTCCATGAAAGCCAAGTCTCTGATGGTGCCGTCGTGCATGCTGAACTCCAGGTCTGGGCCTAGATCACAGAAAAAGTGGGAAATGAGGATACTTCAAAATGCCTACAATCTATACATTAACAGCCAAAACAAGATTTGATTAACTCAATATCACAACATTAATAAAATCACCTGTGGCGTTGCATGTCTCTGCACTGAAAGGTAAGACTTTGACATATTTGTCATTGGAGCCTGTAGCCAGCAGCTGTCCACAGTGGCTCCACGCCACGCAGTAGATGGACCCTTTATGGTGTTTGTTCCTTTTGAAGCGCACGGCCGGCTGCTTCGTTGGACTCGACCCACTGAGGAAAACATGAATGGAACAGAAGTAAGAGCAAATTAAGAGACCGCTCCAAATTCCCAGACCTGAACCCCATTGAAAACGTCAAAAACAAACCATCAAACAAAGCTCATCTGCTTGAATTTTTGTGTCAGGTGTGACATAAAGCAACAATGTGAAAGACAGGTACAGAGTATGACAAGACACATGAAAGCTGACTGAAAATCAGTGTTATTCCACCAAATATTGATTTGTAGAAGTTAAAACATTATCGTGTTGTTTGAAAATGAATATGGATTTGTTTTCTTTGCATTACTAGAGGTCTGCGAAGACTACATTTTTAATTTTTTTTAATTAAATGACAATCTAAATGACAATATTGTTGATTGTGTCAAGTTGATGACATAAAATGTGAAGTATATTTAAACAACACTGTCAACTGAAAAGTCCCTTAATTCAAAGAACATTGTAAGTCAGTGTAAAAGGCAGTATCCTATTTTTTTCCATAATGCTTTAGCTAGTGCCTTGAATGCAACATCTGACAAGAAAAAAAGTTGGATTTTTCTATTGGGTTTTTCAGCTCACTGTCCACGTTACCTTGTGTCCAGTGATTCTGGATAAGCACAGACACGTAGAGTTTTGGAGTTGGATCCCACAGCGTAGAGCGCTCCAGACGGGTGGAAGGCAACAGCACGAATAGCCTGAGTATCTTCCAGAGAGTGCACCGGCACGAACAGGTCTTTTTCTTTGTCCCCCTGAACATACCCACAACACACAAACCCACAGATTAAATGCAATTAGCAGCATAATCCACTTTGATCTTATTTACCCTATGACATGTATGCCGTTATGATGCCAGCGTCATGTCACTGCCATCCAGATGAAACTGTTACAATCTGCTTAGTCAAATTAGCATTACTCAGTCTGGATTATTTTATACGATGATGGAAAGGAGGGAACGCGAATATTAAAATCAAGTTCAAAGGGGGCGAGATAAATTTATCTTAAGACATAGCATTTATGGAATTTGATTTTAGTAATGTCAGGGTCTGGATAAGTATGGAAAAAAGTGTTTCCAGACTTTTGCCCCTATTCTGTTTTCAAAAATCTAAAATTCAGTATTTCTACAAATACAAACAGAATGCTTTTCGTGGCATGCAGAGCAGGCAGCCAGGGCAGCTCAGCTTCAGGCAACATAGTGGCATCCATTATCTGAATGTAATATACAGCACATGTTAACTGCTGGATTTTAAAACCATTTATTTGCATAATAAATAAACATCACATCTACAGTAGCTATTTTTACTCAGATGTCAATTATGGTCTCATAAATCTACAGAAAAGTCTGGAAAAATAAATGGTTAAATGGAAAATGTGTAAGAACGCTGATTTGTGTGCATTCCTACCTCTTTACTTCGGGATAAGGAGCCTGGGGAGTCACCTTGTTGACCCTTAGGTTTCTGCCCACTATAAACAGAGATCACAGCCATCACCTTATAGCAACATTTGATATGAAACATTCTTATATGGAAAGGAAAAAAAACCAAAACAATCACACATACCTCTGGGAGACGACGGGGGACTCATTGGGAGGCGGGACTGGGCGGCCTCCTACGGTGCGTTGTGGGGTGCTGCTGAGCACCCCTCCCCCTCGGGCCCTGCTCTGCTCTGGGGTCACAGATGGAGGGTTGTTATTGTTCTCCGTGGCAGGCGTGTTCCCATTGCCATTACACTGCTGAGCCAAAGACTTCACCTCCTCTCCTAAATTCTCCATCCCTACATTGAGCTCCTCCAGCTTCTGGATGGACCTGAGGAGCAGATACACACATAGACACACATGTTCATTAGCTTTTCTTCATAAATGTTTACTTTCTCTTTACCCATATGAAACAGAAGAAAAGGTACTTTACATTTTTTCTTTTGCCACAAGCTATGAGTAGGCTAATGAGCTGACAGGCTGGTTAAATCTAGTTAAAACTACAAAAGGCAGTGGACAAAAGAAACTGAAGTAATGATGCCATTATGCACAACTTGACTAGTGAATAATGCAGAGGATACAGAAAAGGGGGGGGGGGGACCGGGAGCACCGGGGGGAAGTCTCAAGGGGGAAATCAAAAAGCCTTTGTCCTGTTGACAGGCCAAAAACAAATACATTTCCAACATTTCTTGTCATGAAATCAAATCTATTTATACTCTTTTGTTCATTTGAGACCATGCTTAAATTGCCAAGATACGTGTTTCAGATGGGATATTTTGTGGCGTGGTCGTGGTATAATATCGTGTGTAACTCTCAGGAGGTGGTGGTCCCATGTGACGTGGGCTGAGCACCACAGATGGTGCAGTGTGGACTGGAGGAGGGTTTTGGAGGAGGTGTGTGTTGATGTAGGGAAAGGCACATGGGACCAATATTATCAGCGCCTTCGCATGTCTACCTCTTGTTGTCCGACAGCTGCTCCTCTATTGTATGAGCATAATGAAAGACATACAGTAATTATCAGGCTTTACTCGGGCAGGCTGCACCATCTCTGCCCTGTCACGGCAGAACGTTTGTATGCAATATGACAGGTGTCTACATGTTATGTATGTACGCTCCCTGTCTAACAAGGGGTCATTTTAGTCGCTCTGGCCGTGTCCGTACCTGTTGAGGAACTTCTCTGTGAGGCTGTGCTGCATGTCGCTGGGCGGAGGCTCCTGCTGCACCCCTCCCTCCAGCAGCATCTGCTGGTACAGCTGCCTTTGCTGTTGCTTCTGCTCCAGGTGCTGCTGCACACGAAGACGCTGCCGATAGAACTCCTCATACTTCTCTGTCGAGTCACGAAGCTGAGGATCAAAGACAATACGATTAAATACAGCAAACATTTCATATACTACAAACTAGTGGTCAAACAATATGGGTGATGATTATTTAGAGAGCAGGGGAATGGTGGCTGATAAATGCAGCAGCGGTATAATTTTTCAATGTATATCATGGTATAAAAATAGGCGGTTATCATACTGTGTACTTTTGCTTATCTACGGTGCTGAAAAAAAATGCAACAGGATGGAGAATCTCACTCTCATTTATGTTGTTCATACAAAAGGTACAGTTTGATGTATTTATTTCTAAAGATAGAATACTTTTTCGATGGTCCCGCTCCTTCTTTTCCTCCTAATGTGTTTTGTTGAAATGGGAGATATACAGCTTTCTTACACATGGTTCCATTAAATAATGGTTTCAAATTTCTAACACAATAAAGACATATGCATAAAGACCTTCAGACAGTCAGTTTTTGGATCAAATATCAAATGTGATCAAATATTCTCAGCTCAACCCTCTTCTTCTGTCAGTTTGGGTATTAGAGCAGGAAAGCGGGTGAGACAGAGAGCTGAGGACAGGTCACTTCCCTTCTCTGTCCTCCGCTTCCTGTCCCGACAATCTGATGGGAACAGATCTAAGTCTGGGGCGGGGGGAGACTGGCACTGCGCCAGCTGTGGAAAGGCATGATGGGTAGAGAGAAAAACAAGAGAGAGAGGATTGGAGTGTGACAGTGAGATCACAGAGGGCCCCAAAGTCTGCTTCTGTTTCTGGCCTCTTTGTGTGTCTCCAGGGCGACGGGGAAGGCAGAGCAAAGCACTAACTTCACACTGAACTACACCAGAGGGCCCAGAATAGAAAGCATGAGACCAACAGAAACAGATACTGCTCTAACGCTGTGTTTACAGGCAACACAAGGGCAGAGATGACTTGTTTTTGTGGTAAGAAGATGCCTAACCCATGATTAAATCCCACCTGGTCCTCTTTACCTCTGTCTGCCCATTGTCCTTTGTTACTGTCTGACTTCTAAAAACAAAAAAAAAAAACAACCCAAAACTACAAATACAAGACTAAAACAAGCTAGTAACACTTTAAATGGCCGGACTGACCTCCATCCTCTAATTAAAAGACAGCTGATTGCGATTTTCTTGGCCAATTCCACTTTTCTATCTTTCCAAGAACTATAACTGATAGCATACGGAAACAATTTTATAACTTTTCTTTAATGGAAAATTCAATTGTATGTTACAATAAAACTACCTATGACTCTTAAATAACCGGACAGAGCCTTTTTGTGTGAATAAAATCCAGCTGAAAATGTTCAGCAGTATATCCTACTCAGGGCTCAACAATAAGAATTACCCGGGGCAACTACAATGTCATGATGGGCTGGTGAAGCTAAAATAGAATTAAACACACTATTTTTTCCAGAGGTGATGATGGAAATAACTAAAGAGTGAGCTGATGCACATGCAGATTAAAAACAACTATTAAGTTTAGCCTTTGTTGTTACTCGATAACCACTAATAAATAAAACAACTTGTACAGGGCCAGTAAAAATTGCCTTTGGGGAAGTAGATTTCTCGCCCACTTGTCTGACTGAGCAAGTGAAAAAAACATATTAACCTCGAACCCTGCCACTATATCTGATATATTACTTCTATGTTAACACCGTAGCAATAGCAGATGAGCAATTACTCATGGCTCAGTTTAGCAGCCTGGCACCGCTACCGCAGAGATGTGTGACGTTCATTTCGCTTGGCAAGTCACCTCTAATCATTTCGTTCTTTAGTCATGGTGAAGAACTTCCACACGGACAATACGTTACAGTGTGTGGGGAGTGATCTATGTGGTTCTTGCATGTAAATTTCACCAGCACAGAATCAGATAAATCTGAGACTGCTCAGCCGAGTCACCAATCGTGACCGATAAAGGTGAAAACTGGCCAATTGATCACCGGTGCATCTCTGAAAAGAACTAAAACCACAAAACAGCCATATCGGCCTTGACAGTGACGAGCTGTAATTCTGACGTACAGGAGGATGACTCATCATACTGAAGAATAATCACAACTGGTCTATATTTAGTAGGCAACACCCATCACAGAAAGAAAACAATGCAGGAATGTAAAAAAACAGCTCCTCTAAGATAATTATATACGTACAATAAGCCTAACAGGTTACAAAGCAGAAGTGAGTAAAATTATGGTTTACCTCGTTTCTGTCTGCAGAGCCAGGTGCATCCTCTCCTGGAGCTGAGGCAGGTCGCATGTTCTGAGCTCCACCTGAACTCATCATCTTATCCACAGGTGTTTCTGTTCTTGAACTTTTGCAGAAAATAAACAAAAAAACAAAACATTTCAAGGTGTTGCATGAACAGAAGGCATCAAAACATTCAGGTAGATTGCCTTAACTTAATTCTTGAATACTTTCCAAGACTTTTTTAAGCTTTGAGAGTCACAGAAACCTGCTTAAAAGTCCAAATGTGAGCCCTTACCTTTCAGGGGATTCCTCAAAGATACTGTGGCAGTCTGAGCTCTCCATCATGAGACTCCTGCTCAGGCTCTGCCCACCTGGTCCTGGGTAGTGGAAGTTGGCAAATGAGTGGGACATGGGAGAGACCCCTTTACCCGGCGCCGTCTCCCCACCACTCGCCCTTTTATCCTGGCCAGACAGTCCGTAAGACAGACCGTCCAACGCAGGGTTCAAAGAGCGTGACATGTAGGTGTCAGCAGACTGTGGGCGGCGCAGAGGAGAGGAGGGATAAGGTGACAGTTTGCTGATGAGTGGGGTGAGGAGGTCAGCATAGCCGGTCTTTGCAGGCTTGACCAAACGGTCTACATGGATGTTGAGTTGCTTCTGTTCAAAGGCGCAGGAGAAGACGCTGTGGGCGAGGTTCTGCATCCAGGAGAGCAGGGACAGATCCAGGTCATCACAGCCATTACCACATAGCATGTCGACACCCAGGAGGACCTCGCTCTCTGTGATCTCTTCACCTGTCGCCTTGCTCTGTACACAAATGACAACAGCAAAGTAACCACAAACCCAATAGTTTTGTCATATGCAACTACAAAAAGAAGCACTTTTACTACTTGAAAACATCAGACCACACTATCTGTGTTAGTTTTAAGGAGTTCAAACCTGGCAGAACTCCACACAGCACTCATAGAGCACTCCCTTAAGGAGGAGCTGGAAGAGTCGGTCCCTGCTGGCTTTGAATCCGGCCTCACTCAGCTTCCTGTCTGCAGGGATGAACTCTGCCACCATCGTGCAGGCCTCCTCAAAACACTGAACCCTGGCTGTGCTTGGGTTCCAGTCCTGGAAGACCCCAACAGAGACATCAGAAACGAACATACAATGCAAACCAAACACACACAAAACACATGGAATATTATTTTAGTTTCTAGTGGATTCAAATTCTTGCCTTGAACTCTGCATGATTCGTGAGGCGAGGCAGTGTGAGCAGCAGACACAGTTTACTGTAGTCATCTTTAGATGGACAGAACTCCTCCAGGGCATGGAGACACTTGACTGCTTCCTGCATAGTGAACTCCAACTAAAAAAAACAGCAGAATATATTTTGCACTGTCATAGCCGACCAAGCAGAAGTTTTTCACAGTATGTCATGACAGGGGTTTATCTCCAGCAGCACACTAGTGGAATAGATGACTTTATAAATGTCAGAAAGGCTGAAAAAAAGATGAGCTCCAAGACTCATGGGTTAAGACATCAGAGTATAAGTTATGTCACCATCCTGCAAAACAATCACTGCTGAAACACAATCCAAATCAACCATATCGACACAACTAATAAACACTGTCACCAGTGACCACACAAACCACTACACAATGTCCACAGATGTCCAGAGAAGTCTGATCTAATCTAGTTAATAGGACGTGATAGTTCTGGCACAGTGTCACAAGTTGTATCCGCAGCTCTACCATGTGACAGTAGGCCCACGGCTAGCCTAATTTAAGAGGATGAACAGCGGAGAAAAACATTCAGTCACATTCATTGATTTGGCAGAATATCAGCGACCAGTTAAGACCGAAAGGCTTCAATTTGACTTTGCTCTGTCTCTAGGTGTCCAGGAGAATAGTTATTATGCATTTGTTGTGGTTACAATCGCTTTTTTGAATTTAAATGGAAAATAATACAAAAGTGACATATTGTTCTATAAAGTTTCAGCTAACGCTGTCATGCAGACATCCTACCGTTACGTTTCAATTCCTTTGTTTACATGTAAAGATAATCAGGAGATTTTAAATTGGCGCACATTACAACTCATCGAAAGCAGCTATACGGCTATAATCGAAAAAATACTGCCCCACTTAAGAAGCCACTCTCTCCTTCTCATAATCAATGAGTTACTCAGGCATCAAAATATATAGTTCATTTCAGAGCCAACAACACACATACTACTATCTGCTGCTAACGGTCTTTACTACTGTTTGGCTGATATTTAACATTTACTGCTCAGTCAAAAAAGGGGGCACCCACTGTCCACATGTTTTAGATATCTGTGGGTGGGACATTACAGGTAAAGGGGTAAGGATATTCTCTCTAAAACACAGGACAATCAATCAGACAGCATCAAAGGCACACAAACAGTTTAATCCAAATAAATCCTTATCCGGTGGGGGGGCAATAGCCACCTCACTGCTTACATGTTAACGTAATACACACACACACACAAGCTGGTGTTGTCTTCTCTGAGTAAACACAAAGGTTACGTTTGGTCAGATTGCTTGTTGTATTGCAGTTTTAAACTACTTAAAAAAACAATTTGCTGTTCCTCTTGTCCTTAAGATTAGGCCTTCTTGTTTACTGTCATGTCCAGCGAGAGTCAGTGGGAAGGCAAAGCACCGCTGTAATAAAGTCTGTCCTGTTCTAACCCTAAACCATGATTGGATTTTAAAGCTCTGTTGTCATTTTGGGAGGTTTATAGAAGAATGAAGTTGAACTGCATCATTATCTCTCTCACATTAAGTTTACTTCTTGGACTTACATGCTGTGGCTCGTCCTCTGCAGACATGGCATTATTCACACACAGAGCCTCGAGAAACTTCTGCTTTAGTATAATGTAACGAAACCTGAGGACAAACAGAACGTAGATACAGAGATATTAGAAATCCACATAACCAAAAAAGCAGGTTAGCGGTAGGTCATTTTAACGGTCAACTGAAAGTACAACCGCTTGAACCTGAACAAGATGAACGCGATTCAAACTGTGAACGCACCTTTTCCTGTCAAATTTGTCCATGCCCTCCAAAGGCTGAATGAACTGCAAAACCTCATCCCACTGCCCATCAAGCACCAGTTGTCTGTAACAAAAACATTTTATTCTTAATACACAGTTATCATGGTTTTACAGGTCTCCCTAACTGCTGCAGTACTTTTACAATAATTGTGCAGCCTTAACAGACACCTCACACAAGAAGGTTAAATACCAAAATACATTTAATACTCTGAGTAGAACTACAGATTGATACACTGCTGGCTGACTTTCAAAGGAGCACTCACGTCTAATTCAGCGGTGCAGCATTACATACTCTGTCTCCGATGTGGAGGACACTATCAGAAACACTAAACTTGACTAAAACATTTGTTCCTGCCTCATAGTAAGCAGCCTTTTGCAGCTGCAACCCGAGATAACTGTAGTGTTCGGTGAGGCTATCGCTGCTTGTTGAGTTCATCTACTACCTGAGGAAGAGCATGTCGTCTGAATAGAGCCCGTTGATGACGCCGCTCTCCTTTTCCAGAGCCAGCATGCTGATGTGCAACTTCCTGGAGTTCAGAAAGTCCAGGATCACCTTGATGATCTCCACCTCCTTCACGTTTATGGTTTCTTCCGCTGTCATGGCGACGACGGGCTGCCAGTGAAACAAAATCCAAGAGAAAAGCAATCAGAACAGTCATTATGCTATTTTAGGATGCAGCCATGTCTGAACCAGAGTACATGTTGAAGAGAGCTTGTGACTGAAAGGTTATCTGTCCCTGGACCAGGATGCCAAGGCTGAGCAAAAAACACAATTACGTTGTATCCTCTTTGGGGACGATATCAACTTATTACTACTTAAAACACATTATAATCATTATGTGCAGTATGCTGGGCCTTGCAATCTCATTCAAGCTTAAAATGTATTCATTAAGGCACAATTTATAACCACAGAAGCTAGAAATACGAACGTACAAGACATGAAAACATACTGACGAATCAAGGGATGCGGCACATAGTCTTACCTGTAAGGGATGCACACTGCTCCACATGTGGTGTTTACACAGCAAGGGATAATCTCATATAGTTAATAAAGTCTTGACTAAAAATAGCTTCTAATGCGCTTGCTGTTATCGATCGGGGCGTATTAGCTTTTAAAAAAAAAATACACACCGGCATCTTAAAACATGCAGGGAAGCACTGTCGCCTCTCTTACACGTTTAAACATACCCAAACACAAGCACTGCAGTCCCGCTAACCTAGCATAGGAGATGGTTAGCTAATAACACTGGCTCTAAGCCACAAGTCAAACTGTATAAGAAGATTAGCCTACTTGTTAGCATCACACGGCTACTGAATTTGCTCAACAGATTACGGCAAAACTAATAAACGGCCACGCAACGTTTAAAGGTAGCTAAAAACAAAGCTGGCTAATTTAACCGGAGACAGACTAGCTAGCCAGGCCGAGGGGGAGAGGGGCATCATCCGCTAGTTAGCTGGACGGGCGGGGTGCGCGCTGACAGCTTTCCCACCAACAACACAAATCTGCCGCTTTTCTGCGATTAAAGCTCACCTGTTTCTATAAATACATGGGATGAAAACGCTGTCCCCCGGGTGTCTTCGTGCTGCTGACAGACACTGTCACGACGGTACCGCTCGGTATTGTGTTGTTGTTGGTGGTGGTGGTGGTGTTTGCCGTCCCTCCTCCTCGTCTGACTGTGTCCCCTCCTTGCTGGATGTTTCTGCGCCGCTCTGCTGCGGTCTGCTGCTGCCCAGCCCTGCCTGCCTTCTGCCTGCCTGCCGCCTGCAGGAGCACCGCCTCCATCCATCCTCCAGACAGCTGAGCCTCACATCAGCTGCATATCAATATAGAAGAAACGAGGAGATGCGGTACCAAAGGAAAGAGTAATAAAACACTTGCATGATGTGAGGGATGAGGCTCAGTTTCTTTCTTTCTTTCTTTCTTTCTTTCTTTCTTTCTTTCTTTCTTTCTTTCTTTCACACATTAAGCGCAGTTCCTT
>JAPQRN010000010.1:9791036-9808119 GCA_037367275.1 Coranthus polyacanthus
TGTGTGTTTGACTCAAGGTGACAAGCCTGGTCAGCTACTGGTTCACTCTCTGGGAGTAATTGCTGTCAGATGAGAAAAACAAACAACTGTACCAGAGATTTGCAATTATTGTATTTTGAGGGAAATTTTCACAGGAGAGTCAAAACCAACAGATTTGCACGGTTTAAATATAGCAATGTCCTGAAATGTACTCTACAAAATACCTCAAATTTCTATTAAGAAATAGGTTTTAAGTTGAATTGTGTTGTTGAACCACGGTCATCATCGTGTCAAGTTTGGAAAATCTAGATAGATCATAAATAAACATCACACACAACAGTGTAAAAAGCCAACAGCATCTAGGAAATGTCATTATAATTAATTTTGACGCTCTCTACATAATTTTACATTAATCGGGCTTAAGTGTTGGCTCGGGTGCTGCACCTAAACCTTTCAATCGAGGAAAAACCCTGCAGAAAGCTAAACTCTCATACAAATATGATCATTATAGTACATCTGTCAACGCCGCAGTCCGCTCTATACATTTATACTGCAGCTGAATCACGCACTAGCAGTCTTTTTCAACTGTTTTTACCTTTACCGGGGTCGCGGCCCCGTGAAGCCGCTGTGCTGTCGCTTTATGGTGAAGCGAGTGGAAGAGGACTGTAGCTGACTGCTGCGTCTGTCCCAGTGGACTGACTCATTGTGTCACATGGACCTTACATAACTACAAGGATGACAACACTGTCCCTGTGTCTGTCACCGACTCTCGCTACAACTGACAGAGTTCCTTAGAGTGGCTCTCCGTGGCTCCCGCATTAGACTCATTTCTCTCTTAGTATCCCTCCTCTCTTTTCTCATCCCTCTCTCTGTCTGTCCCCCGTTCTCTCTTCCGCCGCTCGACACATTTCTTTAGCTCTTCTAACAGCAGCGTTGTGACTCTTGCCAACATTTCTCTGCAGCTGGCTCCGAGACTGAGCTCATCTGTTCCTCTGATTTGTAGAGGAGCTCTGTGTACAGTACAGCACATGTGTGTGTGTGTGTGTGTGTGTGTGTGTGTGTGTGTGTGTGTGTGTGTGTGTGTGTAAATATAATGTGTGTCTGCATGTGGCTTTTGCAGTCATTTCCTCATGTTTCTGGGGATAGAGCTGAAGTCGATAAATATTACAAGTAACAGGCAAAACAAAAGTATGCGAAGCAGCGAATGAGACTCAACCTAAAAGCAAACAATATTAAAAAAAAGCCATAGATTTCGTTGCTGGTCTTCTGTAAACAACATGTTATTACTTGAGGGACTGACTGAAGAGTTTGCGCGCATTTGTGTGTGATTACTTTTTGTGTTGTGGCGTTCGACTCCTGAATGGAAGCCTCTCTCAGCTTCTGCTCCTCCACAAGGATGTCTCTCAGGTGTTCGTTCACCTGAAGGAGATAGAGAGAGAGGGGGTGGGGGTGTCAAATTTCACACAAACATTTGGTTCACTATCAGACTGAATGGTGGGCTTGTGTTGGACAGAGCTGAAACATGAACATGGGAACGCAAGGCTCACATCAAAAGACAAACTTTTCACTATCGCCTCTTAGTCACTAATGCTACATGCTGCTGTAACTTAATATACTACACTCACCTGACTTCCAGCTAGAAATAACTTCAAAGCTCACTGTAACGATAGTATAATTTTGTCTTCAAAAAGCCCCGTCTTTTACAATTATTGCTCCTCTGTCTTCGAAGCGTCTCTATAAACGGTGATGCAACATATTAGCCTGAGGAGGCAAAAGGTCGCGTTGGCCAATCTCAGCCATAGCGTGCTATGTCTCAGGGCAACACGGAGACAATCGTCCTTGTGTTTTTTTATGCGTGAGAGTAAATTAATCTTGCATGTTCATCTTCTTGCCGTCGGCCTGCGAACAGGAGCAGGAGCTTCTTCAGCGAGTACAGAATATGATCATGAGAATGGTACGATTAACTGATTAGTACACGCCAGCCTGCAGTTTGTGACATTAATTAAAAAAAAACAAACATTACATTTGGTTAACGTTGCTGTGGAAGCACCTCTGTTTTGTTGTATCTTAGTGCTTCTTATATTTTATATTAATAGTTTAATGGAAAAATCAGCATTTTTTCTTGGTAGTAGGATGCAATGTGCTTCCATATTGTTGGGAAGATTAGTCAAATTTACAAAAACTCTCAAAAAAAGGTCAGCGGCATAAGTTGAAGTGACTACATAATCAGTAAGATGATAAACTAAAGCAAGCACAGAGATTTAACCGAATTTCTGAGGCTTACAGCCTTCTCCGAGTCTGACTTTACCCTCCCAATCCTTTAGCAGGCCAGAGGACATTAGCTTAAGTCAGTTAACTCTTAATAATCTCACTGACATAATTAAATACGTTTGGAGCCATTTCTTTCGCGGGCTCTCTTGTCATCAAGTCAGATTTTGACCGTCAGATTTGAGAGCTGACATACTTTGCACCACCTCTCGTGTTTTCTATATCCGGAGTAAAACAAAGAACTGTGTGTGGAGTGAAAAGTGTCCATTGTAAAAAGCTTGAGGATGTGTACAGTTGTTATCCTCTGTAACGAGAAACCATGCGTCCTTGTGGTTTTTGTGCGCACACAAACGTGCCTGTGTGTACACGACTGTGTGTTTACCTTGTTGATCCAGGTTGTGATTGCATCTTCGGTGTCATATGGCAGCTCCTGAATGTGTCCGTCACTGTGCGAGGGTTCAGCAGAGGAGTATCTGTTGATGCAGGACATGACCCTCTCTACGCTCACCATCTCCACAGTGTACGCCATCATCAGGGTGTCTATCAGCGCCAGGTGGGAACTCTGAAGAGACAAAATGCAGCAACAGGCAACTAAAGCAGAGGCTTCACGTCTAGAAGTACGAATGAACTGAGTCACGAAATTAAAGACTGCAGGTGTGTTTTTGTCTTGTTGTTGCATCTTTTCCATCACTTTTGTCTTGTCACATCTTTTATGTCGTTCTCATCTTGTGTCTTTCACATCATTTTTCGTGTCTTTTATTTTGTTTTCATCTTCATCTACATCATTTTCATTTGTCGCGTCTTTTATGCCGTCACCTTGTTGCGTCTTTTACGTTGTTTTTCGTCTTGTTGCGTTTTTTTTTTTCTTACAAATAATTTAGCCACAAATAACCGTCTGTTTTTCTCAATTTTCCCTCAGGGCCAAAGATTAGTCTTCAAACTTTAAAAGGAATAATGATTTGACATTTATCGTGATAATGATCAATATTTACTCATTCAACATTTTTTGTTGTGATAACATTTTTAAGTCAGCTCTTATCAATCATATATCTAACAACCTATTCTATGACGTGATACAAACTGAGGAGATTTTTAGCGGTCCTATAAATTTAAGCTTCTTTCAATTAAAATTTCTGATCACCAGTGCTCCAGTCCATCTTGCCTATTGATATTTGACACTACTTAACAATGTCAGGTGTCTGTAGAACAACTTTTATGGTGCAAACAGAACCTATTTCTGACTCATTCAGCTTTAGTGTGTGGGTTTACCAGCCCTCAACACCTACACAAAGCTTGACATTCTCCTGGCCTTTTTAATCCCATTCCTGGCCGGTCAGACTAACAGTCCTCCCCTTCCTTTTCCTGTTACACCACTGGCCTCGGCAAAAACATGTACCCCGTGCGTATGTGTGTGTGCGCACGTGCTTACTGCTTACCTAAGCATCCTGACTGAACAAACGTCTAAATTCAGGTGCTCCATGATCCAGGTGACTCACGCCAACAGACACAAACAAACAGCGAGACGTCGTCCCAACCAGAGTTCGTACTGTCAGGCACAGGCCTCTATTCATAACCACAGAGCCTCATGTAACAGCCAGTGTGACCGTGTGTTTCCTCAAGAAACTAACACCTGATGCAGAGCTTTGCCTCTTTACTGCGCTGCCACGGGTAAACGCCGCCAGCAGCACACGCTCATCTGCCAGTCTAAACAGACAGTGTGTACAAAAGAAAAATGTCCGCAGAAAATGTTCCTCGTGGAAAATATCAATAATCTGGAGTGAAATGTCACCGAAGAATCCCTATGTCCTAGTCTGATCAAATGAAATAACAAACAAGCAGCTGAAGTGTATCACATCCGCAATTTTGCACTACTTTATTTTTTATCACTTAATACAAACGATCAAATAAACTCCCTTTTTATTTAGAGATGCTAGAGTCGACTCCAACAGCTGCATCTTTTCAATCATAGTATCCAGTGTGTAAACATTACAAAAACCAAACCTAAATCCCCTGCAGTGCATTACAAGTGGACGAGTGAACATGACGATTCGATTACAACGTCCACATTGTGATGCATCTTTGAACCGAGAGATTCCACTGCTCACACACACGCACACACCAAACAAACAGATTCACTTATATTGAGTTTTATACCTGGAAGCACGATTGTTTGGATTGGCTTTCAAAAAGCTGGCACAATGTTGTTGAACTGTCTATGAAACAGTCTGCAAACCCTGTTCTAAATTCCTGTATATTCAGGATATTGCCAGATATTTGACATTGCGTGCGTTCTCCTCCAGAGGTACTGCAGCTCGACTGACTGATGCACAGAGCGACAGACACGCCAAGCGGCTTAGACTGCAGATCCAGAAAATGTAATTTCCATTAAAACCCACTGAGTTTCTTCTCTGATTGAAGCTTTTCTGAATCCATTTGCATAAAACTTCTAAATCTTTAATATTGTTAAGAAGCTTGTGTGTGTTCAGAGCGTTTGGGGGGGGAGAAGCCACACACATAGAAGTGGTTAGTGACGAATTACTTGTGTTAATTTCTTTTTATAAGGTCTTTTGAAAGAGCATTTTAGTAACATTCATTTGCTTTTCTGCACAGTGAAGCTGCAACTACCAATTATCTTCGATACGGACCGAAGAGAACTGTAACACAAGGGTTGGGAAGTTTCCTTTTGAAACATAATAGGTACTAGTTACTTTCTTACTTTTTCATTACTTTTCTAACAAATGATTGGGCGATAAAAATGTAATAATATATAGTAATGTTAGAAGAAAATACTGTTACTTTCTAGCACCGAAACACATTCTTGTCTGATGGCCTGACCACCCGCCTTGACGCGTTCAGCCGTTACAAACACTACATTTATTTTAAGAAAGTTCATCATTCCTAATGTCTTGTCAAACTTCCAAGGGTTTTGTTCTCCGCTGTCATGTTTGTCTCTGTCCCGGTTTGTTCACTACACATTTACTAATGTGTGTGTATCTAAAGCAAACATGTGATGGTGTATGTTCTGTACACGTATGTGAGTGTGTGAATATGTGCTTATGAGTGCTCACCCGTGAAGACTGCTTACATGTCTACAGAAAAAAAAACACGACTGTTGACACTACATGGATTAAAAAGCCATGTGCTCTCAATTATCTCTTTGAAAACCTTTGGTGTGTGTGTGTGCACGTGTGTGTGCATAAAGGCAAGTCTTAACCCGCTCATGGTGACAGACATGCCTTATAAGGCAGTGGAAATGGCAAACACGGGTCCTAAAGAGCTGTAAAGAGCAGCAGAGAACTCATGCACCACTATCTAACAGGAGCATCAGTATTCTGTCCCACTTGTGTTGAATGGCTGCACGACTGTGTGTGTGTGTGTGTGTGTGCATGTACACGTGTGTGGCCTTTATCAAAGGCGTCTATAGGAGAGCGAGTGACACAGCTGAGCAAACAGATAATCAAAGTAACCCCTTCTCCGCACACATCAAGTGTCTGTCCAGCACAGGTACACATCAGAAATGACCAACAACTGCGAGTGTTTTCTTTTTATTGTCCGACTTTACACCGCCACGTCTGGCCCTACGGAGAAGCAGGTGTGCTCCAATAGTTATGGTGCAGTTGTCCAAAATGCCACTAAAGAGAATGACCTCTGGTGTTACCTTTCTCACACACACATCCATTAAATCCGTCAAATCTTTCCTTCTTGTTCGTCAGAGGGCTTTACGACGGAGGCACACGCCCCTCTGCAGACAAATTCAATTATTGCTCCCTGCTCTGTCGCTTTTTTCTCTTTTAACACTGGACACAGGACAGAAAAATAACGTCAGCAAAAGGAAGCTAGGAAAGGACACAGAAGTCTGCTGGAGGTCTGTCAGCTCTTTGAAGGCATGCGTGTGTGTGTGGGGGGTGGGGTGGGGGCTCTCATTTGTGCACCAGACGTGCTTTGACTCAATGTGAGACCCCACCCTCCACCGTGCTGCAGTAGTGCACATCACGTTCGCCTCCTTCGTCCTCTCCTCTCCTTAACCCTCCCTACTCTCCTTGCCCCCCCCCCCGTCGTCTCCTTTTGCATCTCTCTCCTCTTTCCAGATGGCCATGTAAAAAAGTGGGCCTTTTCCACTCGTGCTTTGGCACACATATGTCCTCCTGTCTGCCAAAAAGGCAATACCTTACTCCTCTATCCACACACACAGTCTCTCCTCTCTATCTTTCCTTTCTGTCCTGCCACAGCTTTTCCATTCATTCTCTTTAGTCTCTCCTCTCATCTCTTGCTCTACTTCCCTGCTTCCTGCTGGATCACAGCCAAATGGCAGCCCCTAAAATCTATCACCCTCCTCCTTCTCTACATCCATTTGCCCTCTGACAGACTGCCATGCTCCTCCTCCTCCTCCCCTCCCTGACATGAGTTATTCCTCTGTTGCACAGTACTTGGAAATTTGTGAGGTCATCATTTTCTCTGCAGATATACCATAACCCAAAATGAAAAGCCTAGAATTTAGTGGAAATTGTGGTGCTGTGGTGGAGTCCATAAATACACACTCATGCGGTTTCCAGGGGGCACCTCTACTTCTTCAAACGTATCTAATGACTTCAGGAAGCACACAGCAACAATAAGGACAGACAGGTTAACTAATAGCCTGGCTACGTGTTGTACAAATGAAGGTCAATATTCTCACGGAGTCAATGAGCCTACTTGCTTCATTTGTCTACTTAACACCATCACTAAAACTGTCCAGTAAATCGCCTGACATACAGTAGATTATAAATGTGGTTACCCTCGTGTGAGAGGACACGGGGTCATAAAGTGCTACACAAAATCACTCCCACCTGCATGACATCTTCAGTCAGTGAAGTGAGCACAGCACATGTTTAGCGGCTTTGACTTATGTTCTTGAGCTTTAAAAAGGGAAACACAAGCAGAGGGCAAAAAAAACCCATAAAACTGTGTCACCAACCAAAAATATAAAATACTGACTACACCTGTGAGAGGAGAAGAGATGAGAGGGCACACACGCTTATAAGCCTCAATTAAATATTCAAGTGATAATGTCCCGGCCTCATTTAATCCCCAAAGATAGAAGCTGGATGTGAAGGTTGGAGAGAGAAGAGCTAAAAACGACCGTGATTTGAGAAGATGGCAGACGGGAAAAGGAGAAAAAAACGAGAGTCGTGGAAAGACACAAAAAGATAGTCGAAGAGACAGAGTGAGAGCGGGAGGGGAGGGGAGGGAGAAGAAGGGTGGACTGCAATGCAGACACCTTTTGGCGTCAGCAGAAGTGGCCGGTCTCCAGCCATGCGTGTGCTAGCAGTGTGCGTGGACCCACTGCCGCACATTCACACTAAATCTGACAAAGCTTACGTAAAATACATGAGATCTCACATGAGATTCAAACCTTTATAACTCTCCGTTCTTCAGATTCATCTATTGTTATCGTCTCAATAATTAGCCAAGTGTAATAAACTTGTCAACCGACGGGAAATTATTGATAAAAATGATAATTGCTTCGGTGAGTTATTACACATATGCTGTTAGAATTAGAAATGGAGCATCTTTGGGTTTGAGCCTGCGGGTTGTATAAAACAAGTACAGCTGTGTGACATGACAATCGTGTTATAACAGAAAAACGTATATTGTTTCATATTATTCTCTATTGTTTGTATTATTTGGTAGTGATTCGCACTCTTTGTGGTTATATTTTTTGTCATTCAGGTGCATCTGTGCCATGTTTTTGCCAAACAGCATGGATGTAGGCAGGAAAATGACATGAAGGCAACACAAACAAACATGGAGGACAGTGAACGTGACACAGGGAAATTCTGAACAGGACTGTTTGTGTGGAACTAAGAAAGAAAACAATCAAATGTGATGAACTAGAGTACGGTTATATGAAATTATTTCTTACAATTACAGAATAATCCATGTATTATTGTGACATATGTATCATGATAGAAGATTTTGGCGCAAACCTACAAACAATAATATTAACACGACAACTGGAATTTCCTCTAATGTGCAGAGTACATTAAAGGACACAGAGTCAATAATGAAAATAATCCAGTAGCAGACCTCTTATGTTATTCCATCCACTGTTGTGCACAAATGACAACATACTGCTACAGCGACTGAGTGAGTTAAGGCACGTTTGGCCCTGTTCTGTCTAATGGCAAAGAGACTGAACAGTGAGTAATGGGATGCTATTGGAAACCTGTCATTAGTGGTTGTTTTTCTCTCAACAGGACAGATCTTGGAGGCCAGTCTTAACAGTAGAACACACACTCAGTCATATACTGTAGCTTGAATATGACGACATGACGGCAAAACAATGAAGCTCAGAACAACATCTAGTGTGACAGTTTACAGTTGACACAATTAATCCTTTAATACATCAGCCGATGCACAGAAAATCAGACCAAACCATTTTTGCTAATCAATTAACGTTGCTCCTAAAGGAGTCATTTAAATGTCAAACTAACATTTTTTTTTTTTTTACTATTTAAAAGTGAAAATATGCTGCTTGTTTCTATTTTTGTGTTTTGGAAAACTACTTTTTGGAGTGTTCATGAGGAGAAAAATCAACTGACAGATTTTGTGAAAATAATCTTAATAACATGACATTAAATTAGTTTTCAAACTCGTAAGAGTTGAATCAAGTGATCGCCTTTTTGTGCCCCTTAACGGTCAACCAAAAGTAAGTCGATGAGAGTCTTGTCGACCAAGTTTTGATTAGTCGCAGGTTAAAAAATACAAAAAAGCTGAAACTCTACAGGAAGGACAGACATTATCGTTTACACGGCGGCTAGTTAAGTAATTCCATATGTTAGGCACCAAATTCAAAGTGTGGGATCATTTTGAGAAGGTAAAGAATGACCCCAAGAAGGTGAAATGCAAACTTTGCAGGCAGGTATTCACAAATCATTCACCTGAAACATGTAAGAAGCCTAAAGAAGACACTAGGGCTGCGCGATTTTGTGAAAAAGTCACATTGCGATTCTTGTGGACGATATTGCGGTCTGAGTCTATCTACTCGGTTGTCAAGTAAAATGCGCAGATTGCTGGCCTTTTTGAAACGTAGGTTTTCCTCAACTCAAGCATTCAAACTTGAAATAGAAATATAAAATGTAAAAATAAAAAATACAAAAAGCTTGTCATTTTGCGTGTTTTCCAAAGACACTTCTCTGCTCAGTGTCACTGAATCCAGAATATCTCCTGACCCACACAACCTTTAAACTGAAGCCTTATATAATTGCACTGGCTGACAGTGATGACTGTTTGTTTTGTGCGATTCGATTAACTATGCAGCTCTATTAGCCACTTAGCATGGCACTAACATCACATAGCCCAGATAAATATGTCCTATATTCAGACAGTCTCCTCGCTAGTTGAGACATTCACAATCGCCACCACTTTTGCTGAAGTCATTAATTAACAGCCCATTTTGCACGTGCGCATGTAAAATGTAGACTCTAAAGGCTTATTATAATGGTTTTGGATTTCTTTGTTGTGTTGCACAGTGTTAACAATGCTACTTACAACATTCTTTCTCAGCCCCGGAATTAAATACTATTTCCAAGCTCCATTAAATTAATATCATAACCATGCGATGACTAGTTGACTGTGAAAATCGAATCCCTCATCGCCAGCCCTTATGATTACAGTCATCATTTTTGACCTTGAATATGTTAAATGTATTTCTGTGTTGTACATATAATTGAGGACAGAAAAAAGGTCACAGGACAAAAGCTCAACATTTATGGCTCTATGATGAAAAGTCAGATTTAAATTGCTTATACAGAGAGGGTGAAATGTAAAAGAAAAATTGTTTATTATTAAACGCATTCATGTGCTCAGTGGGGTCCATGGTCACTCACCATGTGTATTGGTGTGCTGGTCAGATCTCTCTCAGTCACCAGTCGGTCCTGGTCGGTGACATACAGGCCTTTCTGAGCCAGGGCCTGAATGACAGCATTGTGTCCAAGTAAAGGTTTGACAGCATCGCTGCGGAGGATGAGGCTTCCTGCTCGGCAGTAAAGCTCTGCAGACTGAAGCAGGCAGGCCACTGGAGGCTTCAGGTGCTCCTGGTTGTACTGGTCCCTGTAGAAAGGCTCGACCAGCTCCTCTGGTACCGCATCTGAGAGGAGAGAGACACGGGAGAAGAGCGAGGGTACGGGTTTGAGCCGTTTTTTTTTCCAAAACAGGCACAAGGTACTTAATTAAGAACTCTGTCATTTACCACGATCATCAGCTGTGAAGCAAACAGAGAATAAATGCAGGGAATCGAAAACAACACCTCTGTTGTCTCTATACATTACTGCCTTTGCTGTTGCTATGGATTCCCTACGTTGTAGCTCAGAGCCTCGGCTTCGTTTCCACAAAAAGCTTGAAGCTCAATCATACTCACTCAGAGGTGGAGGTGGACATTATAAACTGACATCATCACTAAAAGGTGACTTTTAGCTGAACAGAATGAAGATGGTGCATTAAATAGAGTCAGTATGAGTAACATTAGCAGAATTAGGTTAGCATTAGGGGCCAGGGAATGCATTATGTCAATGAGTGTCCTCAAAAAGATAGTGAGACACATATGTTGTGTGTGTGACGTGTATACTGTAGCTTATAAGTGTACGTTACAAAGCATGGAGTTCCTTTTAATCCTCTTACCTCATCCAGTAAATCTGATCAGAAGAAAATAGCTGCACAGAAATACACAATTACAAGACTCTCTTTCTTTCTTTCTTTCTTTCTTTCATTCTTCTTGTTGTTGCTAACCTCATGTTGTGACTCAGACCTAAACTACACAACTCATCAATCTGTCACTGGATGCCATACTGTATGTGCATGTTGTGAGCGGACCCTTGTGTAGGAATGTGTAGAGTATGTATAGCTGTGTGTGTGTCTGGTGACACACATTATAAAACCAGCAGCGTGAGTGTGTATTCCTGGTGTGTGGTGTCATTTCCTCTCTGAATCACACCGAAGAGAAACAAAGGAGACCAAAGGAATCTTTCTTAAAGGTACAACTTTCTGTTGTTTAACCCTCCAAAATAAAACCGTAGGAGTAAAAAAGCTTGACTAAACAACACAATAAAATAAAAACAAAAAAAATTGAAAGCTCAGTTGGTTAAAAAAGAAAGAGAGAAGCTTAAGCTTGTGATCAAACCTCGGCGGTTCCCAGTGGCTGTGGTTAGCGCAGCCGTCCAGCGCCCCTGGCTGGGTGATGAAAAGGGATATTTAAACCAACAGGCAGATGTTTAAGTAATTCAATATCTACTTTATAACAAGCCTTCCCGTGTTTCATCACTGGTATAACATTTATGAGACTTTTGTCATCTTGATGCAGCTCAGCCACAGTTGAAGGACGCTACAAATTTCCCACGACAGCGAGTTTCGTAGTGTGTTGACATAGATGGTTAGTCGAGGTACTGAACATTTTAAAGCACAATGCTTTCACAAATATTCACAGAAATGGCAGCCTTGTTTTTTTGTCAATTAAACAGTTTTCAGTTACACTTGAATGTTCTTCTGTGTTCAGTCATACTAGGTTTTTACTAAAAGGTAAAAACTCCAACTCTACAACAGCACAAAGTATTTCTAGACTCCACGAAAAACTGCCTCGTCAAGTAAAACCCCTCTCCTTTGTGTTGACCATCAAAGAGGAAATGGACAGGAAGTAGCTGCCATAGGAAGTCCAGGCATGGACAAGACTGCTCCCCTGGAGACCCCGGGATCCCAGCTCAGCAGTACACAACCTCATGGTCAGCTGTGTTTATCTCTGCAGACTGCTGTTTGGTAAAAACCTAATTCAGTTAGTGATCAAGTTTTCCAAGTGATGTTAAACTCCTTACAGAAATTAGATTAGAGGTTTATTAAATGTTATTAGTTCATGGCTGTTATATTTCAAGGCGGCCTCACTCTTTATCTGAAATCTTCCTCTGATACACATCACGATCATGTGGTAAACTTTAACTTTGGCAGATGCTCCATTTGGTCACTGCCTTTATCCAGTATGACTTTTCCAACACGTATTAACTGCAGCAACTGCTCAGCTTGATGTGTTCCTCAGACGCATATGGACATGAAAAGCTGGGAATCAAACCAATAACGATCACAAGCATTGTTTCACGTGATGCAAAAATTACAGAAGATCCCTATAGTCATCAGTGGAACGTAAATCTAAATATTTTAAATCTTACACACACGGACTGACTGCATCCGTGCTTTAACTTAGGAAAACTGAGCACAAAGGCATGAAAATCACATACATCTGATCAGTTCCTTCCTTTCTATCTAAACATCAAGAAAGAAAACGTTCTTAGCCCTCCGTGACTAAGTCCTGATGACTTAAAGAACTGCTTTTTCAGCTATTTCAGCTTATCTGAATGAACTCAATGAAAAGAAAGTTAGTGACCTTTAGTGACGCTGTTATATCACTGTTGTGACCTGGATTATACAGCACCGTCTGGCCTGGGGTCTCTGTGGGCTCCCATGTCTGCTCTTTAATTCTGTATTTTGTAAGCACACACTCACAAGTGTTAGTTAGCTTTGAGACAAATTTTGGAAAAAACTTTGAGCTGCGGTTAAATGTGAGCATCATCAGTTTGAAACCATCGCTCATCCGTTCAAACTAGGCCAAACAGGACTCTGAGGACTGGTTATGAATTGGGCCATAGTTCTCAGCGGTGCTGGGAGCTAAAACTGTGTCACCAGAAGGAAAAACAAGGCGGCCGCAGTTCACTAACAGCCGTAGGTCTTGTACAACTAAGCTGGGCTTTTTCACATGCTGCTGTATTCTGTATTGTGCGTCTCTCCATTATTTCATCCTCCCAGAGATTTAAAAAAAAAAAAAAAAAGAAGGTAGAAATGGTCATCTATTTGGCTGGCTCGCGCTGTTGGATCAATGGGTGTGATTCAGAGGTCTCTCTTTTGATCTGTCTCTTTCTAGGTTTGTCTGTCCGTGTGGCAGCCACGCAGAGACTCTCCAATAAGTACTGTACATGGAGGAGCAGCCGTTAAAAGCATTCATTAGAAGCTGGAGTAAACCTCTGGGCTCGCAGCAGCCTGGAATTACTCAGTCTTTATGAGGCCAGGCTTCCAGAGCGTCTTCCAGACCGCACGGAGAACAGGACACAGGCCAGAGATGGGATACATGAAGTCACACATGAAGAGAAATTACTTGACACACACACACATACATATGAAGAAATCAGTCCCACGTTACCTCCACTGTTACCGCCAAGGAAAGCAAAATACTACAGCTGACTGCAACCTGATGTACTCAGTACCTAGAGGGGAAAAAGCTTTAATATTCACACATTCCCAGCTGTATGGTTTTACTGTCTTTCTTTTAACGTAATACTAAACTGAATATCTTCGGGACCTCTGACTGAGTATTATTCACTGATTTACTACAAAGCAATACAAACAAAACACAAAGCAGAAGCGTTGACGAGCCACCAAAACAACTTACGTATCCCTAAAATGACTGGGCGATTAATAGTCAGCGGGCAGAAGATAAACAGCATCTCAGCTTTTGAGATTTACTGTCTGTTTTCTTGTGATATTAAAATCAACGTCTTCGTCAAACTAGGCATCGGGAAAGAGTGGCCAGCATTATTTCGCCGATGTACTTCCATTTACTAACAAAGCAGTGTAGAGTAAATCATCTGCTGCCTTCTGCTGGAGTTAGGACACAAAGTACAAGTTTTTGCCTCTGTTGATGAGCTACTAAGCAGTAAACGCTGACAGTAAGTGTAGAGAGGCAGCATACGGTACATGTTACATAATAGGCCTGGCTTATGCAGTGGGGGAATAATTAGGCAAGCAACAGGTTAAGCCAATCAGCCAGTGACATGAGCTGTGAGCTAGTGGATATGACCTGTGACCTCCAGGTAGGGACTGTCATCTGAAAAACGAGTCAGTCTAAACAAAGAGATGCATTAATGAAGCCCAGATCAGTCAGTGTTAGAGTTTATGTCTGATCTCACTATGAATAAAAACTACATTACAAATGTAAATGTTTATACGCTTCCTAAATATAATGGGGAATAGTGTTTATTGATGAAAAAACAAGAGAGGGATATTGAGTTTAAGCGGGATGGTCTGATTACAAAACAGTCTCACTTGTTGACCTCCTGCTCCATCACAGCAGCGGGTTTCATTATCACGCGTTAGGCGATTATCTTAACGGTGTTTTCCACTAATATAATCCAGAAATGAAAAACGATGAAGGCGCCACCTACCCGAGCCGAAAGCCTTGGCCACCAGCCACGTCAGGCTGCACGATATCTTGGCCCTGGTAAAATCATAGTGATCGAAGCTCTTGATGGCAGGGACGATGAAGGTCCGTCTCATCCCTCTGTCATCTGCCGCATCTCCCATCTTTTCTCGTATCGCAGGACTCTCGGGATCCCGCTCCGCTGCAGCTGGAGGATCAGTCAGCCAGAGGAATTCCTCCTGACTGCGGATGACATCCCGTCTAGAGGAATTCAATGCAGCAAATTTCACCGCCCCCCCCCCCCCCTTGATTGTGTTTGTCTGTTTGAGGCTAAATGACACAGATGTTGAGTGTGGCAGGCGTTAGGTGGACTCACTGCGATGATGGAGGCTGATCCGGGCTGACGGGGCATGCTGCTCCGAGGCCGACCTCTCGCTCTCCTGGAGGTTTTTGGCAGCAGCGGGACGGGGAGAAAAATCACTTCACTGCTGGAACCAGAGCTCCCAATTTACAGCATCAGCTGTGTACAAAATTAGCTCTTTTTCTACCCAATAATTGTGCTGTATCTGCTCTTTTTTGAGAATGAGCAATGAAGGCAGGGGAAGAAGTCACTGTTTCCACTTTCTGGGGGTGATTTAGATGAGCTCTAAGCCAATTAGGAGACGCAAAACATTAAAATTTTAAAAACTTCAGTGCTAAACGCATTATCAGGTGACAAGTGCAATGCATAATGTCTCACTGTGACAGTACACATGCTGAGAAAAAGCCAGTTTCTGCAGGGAATTGGTGCATTAAAACCAAAGCTGTTATGTAACACCATGAGCTTCTCTCTCCTGTAGTGATCTTGATGTTCCCTACAGTGAAGCCTGTCTGTCACAGCAGCAATCATAAACCACTTCACTTCAGACAGCACATCTTCTGCCGCTATTGTCACTCACTGGCTGTTTACAATTGCCTTCTGAGCCAGAAGCATCAAATCCAGGCCTCAGCGGGGCTAAATGTTGAAATTATGTTAATATTTTCTTGCTGGAGACTCTGTAACCGCTGCTTTGGTCAAGTGTTTGCTCCGACTCGGAGGAGCCTTTCCTTATGCTGGTAATTGGCAGTAAAACTCCTAATTGGCAGGAAGAGTGTTTGTTAAGAGCCAGTCTTGAGAGCAGAATAGTCAAAAACTGGCAAAAGATACGTTTGTGTATTATCCCTGATGTGTTTTAATCACATAATGAGAGAAAACTATTCCTCGGTAATAACCCTTTATTTATAGACGTCTTCTTTTTATTTATATGATAGAACGTGTTGCTAGATTTTCAGCAGGGAACGGTGTTTTTGTTCTGTCAAATGGGAGCATTTGTCACTAAGAGCGACACAGTCCATTTTATGCTGCTTTATTCTTGTACTCTGAGACAGATATTGTACTTTTTGTCTACATTTGTCCGACAGCTTTAGTTCCTTTTACAGTCTTTCATCCCCTCCCTGTCCAGTGAAACATCTCCAAATGTGCTGATTTGGAATATCTGCGATAAACTGAAGGATGAAGTGTTTTCCTTTAAGAGTTGAGAAGCTTCTGCTCCTTCTCAAGCCAAATGAAACTCTTTAAAAACCCTCTCGGATGCGCTGGAAAATGCACGGTGACGAAGATGAAAACGGGCCTGTTTTTCGGAGCTCGTGAGGAGTTGAAGCGCACGGTTCTCACGGGTCACATGATGATCTTGGAGAATACGATGCATCGCTGTAGATTAAACTACCAACAGGTTCTAAAGTCGTCAACCTTAAACACGTACAGCAGTAAAATGAATCAAAAACACGATATACAATAGTAGCTTGAAGTAAACTGTTACAGAGTCCTGTGGTTGTAAAATGTGAAGCAGTTGCAGTTTTTGGTTTGTACTGTTACATTTTGTCATGCGTCGTTCAAGGACCAGTTTACGTTTCACACTTTAAGCACATTTTGCTGATAATACTTTTACTTAAAAGTTTCAGACACGTAACTTTACTTGTTTTCACACTTTTGCTTAAGTAAAAGGACCTGAATAATTCTTCCACCACTGGCCAAACGCAGAATTAATCACATCAGCCTATTATGTAAATGTTTTAATCAGTTCTTTATTATGTGAATGTTGGATGTTTTATCTTCGGTTTCATTTTACGGGTGTTTATGTTATATCCACCGCTGTCTGATGCGAGTGGAAGCACTTTTAATTCTGTGGTTTTATGGATGAATAAATTAAAGCTTGAATTTTACATATACCACATCATTAACACGTTAAAATGCACCCTCAGTTAAATTACCAAATTAATGAGGAAACACCCCTGATATGAACACACCAAACGGAAAATATCATGACCTGGATTTCTTTTAAAGTCTCGCCTAATCTCCTATGTGCCTTTGATTAATTTTACTTCGCTTTCGGTTTCCGTGAGGTACTACTGACTGCTGTTGCGGAGCTGAATGAGGAAAATACAAAGAGGACGTGACAACAAAAAGAGACAGAGAGTGAGACGTTCTGTTCAGTGCTTTAATGTGCCAACGTACAAAGAGATAAATGCTGATTACTGACATCTCTACAATGGCATCTAAAACATGCCAACACACATGCACACACACACACACACACACACACACAC
>JAPQRN010000010.1:9812609-9834357 GCA_037367275.1 Coranthus polyacanthus
AAAAAATAAAAAAAAAAAACAAAAAAACAAAAAAAAAAAAAAAAATATAAAACAAAATTTAAAAAAAAAATTAAAAAAAAAAAAAAAAACTTTGAGCGTGGCCTGATGTTGGACCTCACGACGAGTTGGTGCGCGGATACCACAGGGCGCTCCTCGGTTACACGAACACCATCTTCAGTTTTCTCTCCTCATGAAGCGGCAATACCCTTAAACCCTGAAAGCACAGCGCAGTTCAGTGGCAGGGTTTCTGAAGATTTCCTCCATTCCCTGAAATAATTATCCTCAGGTTGTCCGACATAGCGGAGCAGCTCTGCGGCAGAGGAGGCAGACTAGAGTCCGGCACCAGAGGCCACCTTCACACATAAACTATGGAGGCTGTTTGTGTCCATGTTGTTTTCTTCTTTTTCCTTTCCTAACTGTTTTCCTCTGTCCCTCTATCTCGGCGGAGTCTCCACTGCGCTTTTCCTGCCGCACTGGTCAGAGGAGAGAGCGCACTGCGCATGCGCGATCCACCCACCCAGTCACCACAGTATCACATAAAGCAAGGAGGAGTTCACTGGGATGACTTTTAACTACATTTTAGATGTCTTACATACAAAAAAAAAAAAGGGATTTTAGCTATAGTCACCTACAACAAAAGAATTTAGATAATGATAATAATGATTTAGATAATGTGACTGATCAACGTACCATAAATGCTGTAGAGTCACAAACTTAATGCATTTGATAAATTGATTTACAGCATTCACGCCATGAAGATATGGTAGCTTCACGTGTGTTGTCCTTCCACTTCAAAAGACTGTGTTTTGGTTTGAATCATGTCACGATACTGATTCTTTTCAAGCAGCCCCTTCAAATGAAAAGTGTGCACCTCTCGTATTTAAAAACTAAAATAAACTTAAGCGTCCCACTGAGTCGACGTAACCCGGTCCTCCATACCATGCATATAGGTAGTATTTTTTTTTTGCATTCACATTCACACTTCTTTATTGTCAAACTCCTCCGCACTACAGTGAAGCGGCTTCCACTGTTTATTTGTTAATGCCTCAATGATTTATCACTGTTAGGACAAAACAATTCTAATCATTTATTCTTTGCAGTATTTGATAGGTACATGTACAGCTTACATTTACTTTTTCCCAAGTAAAATCATTTCCAATATGATGCGGCTGCAGATGCATCCGATAACATTAGAGGATTTTAGTTTAGTTCTTAGTAAGTTGTTATAAATATATATCTTAAATATAAGAAAGAATGCACATGGGGGTTCTTTAAATTGTGTATAGTCTACCAATGAGTCTACATTAAGAAAAGACATTTAAAAAATGAAGGATCTTTCAAGAGAAGGTGACAAATCTCAGTCTACGTGAGACGATAATAGAAGTGAATGACAGAAAATGCTTTATTAGAGGTTTCAACTGCTGGAAAAGAAAAAAAAAAAATACACGTTTTACAGTGACTGTTTACTTGACCTGTACTTTTACACAACTTGCACACAGCCACAGAAAAACATAAACACAACAGAGGAATCCAAAAGTTCAAGATCCTGCTGAGGCAAAAAGAAGCGTATGTCAGCACTGCTCCCTAGTGCCCAAAGTAGGTTTCTACACATAAAGTCAGACAGTATATACATCACACGTTGGTCGGTAGATGGCGCTCCTCCACCACACACTGACCTTAAATGTTCAAAGGTTGTAAAAGAGTAGCTAATCCCTGCTCTGCTGAGTGGGCTTTATCTTTATAGTCCTCATCAAATCACACAGTAGATGAGGCTTAATTGCTGTTTTGACAGTTTTAATTCACAAGCTGATTAAATAAAATAGTACAATCTGTAATTAGTGAATACCCCACAGTAGCTGTGACATTGTAGTGTTCATAAAATATGATTATTACTCTAGGTTTTCTAAACATAAACTGCAGTTATGTTTATTGCTCCTCCCCTTTGTGAGTTAAGTCATCTCTGTCTGCTCCCCCACCATGTTCTACATTCATTTGACAGTCATTACCGATGATAATGTACTGAGCGTTTTCAATCTGGATGCTGGGATGCCTTTGCCACCAAGCCCTGCCATCCCCTCCATCATGATCTGGTGGGAGACCCGTTGGTCCAGGAAACTGATGGTTGTGTGGCCGTAAAAGCTGCAGTCGTTCCTGTTCCAGTTGTCGTGTTCTTTTACACTCCTCATTCACCTGCTTTTGTTTCTGGTTCAAAACCTTTAATCTCTCCTGTTTCTCTCGGAGGCTTTTCATTCTCTGCTCCTTCTCCCAGACCTCCCTCTGTTTCTCAATTCTTGCTCGAGACAATGTTTTTTTTATTTTTCTCTCAAAGCTCTTGTTGTCCTCAAGCGCAACTAAAGTCCGCAGAACTAAAGGCATGCTGTCTCTGGGTATGCAGTTCTCCCTTGGCAGCAGAGGCACAACAGTGTCGCGCTTGTGTTTGTTGTGTATGGAGTTGATGAGGGCCGAGTTCGCCTTCACCTCCAGAAGACCACTAGTGTTGAAGTTGTGAGTGAGCAGGAGCAGGGTGTAGGCAGAGTTGCCGATAGCGTCCTCTATAGACATCAGAGTGCTCTGTCCAGGGATGGAAAACTCCTCAGAGAAAGTCGCTCCTTCAACGCCGGCGATAGACTCAACTCTTTCCTTAATGCTTTCGGCTAGATTTGCATCTTCTGGTGCATGCAGGATAACAAACGAATAAAATTTCACCTCTTCCTCATCTTCTGCGCATTCACCTTCAAGCACCTCTCGTGAAACAGTCACATTTGATGCAGAAGGAAATGTGAGTTTTGGTCGAGTGGCAGGCGTCGAAGTTTGATTTGGATTCCTGAACTGGGTGCTGCGACCACCTGACTTAGAGCTCTCGGCTGCAAACGTCTTTGAGTTTTGAGGATCACTGCACTTCAGCTGAGGTTCTTCACATGACTGACACTGCCCAACAGCATTTTGCACTTCATGTCCACTATGAGGAGAAACAGCAGTGCTTTGTTTAACATTTGTTGATGTTCCTTGAGTTATTTTTTCCTCTTGAAAAATGGCTGTTGGAGGTATACTTATCTCTAGATGAGTAGGATATGAGGGCATTGAGCTGTCAGCCTGCAGTGGGCTGGGCATACATTGAGAGCTATTTGACCGATCCGTAGACGAAGCCACTGTTAATGTTGTGTTTCCTTCATCCAGGCTGCTAGGAGGATCCTGATCAGAGTTAAACTTGAGGTCTCTGAAGGAGCATAACAACTCTGCAAACTGGGGCCCACAGACAGCCTTCGCTTCCTCTTTGAGTTGATTATATTCCAGATCTTCACCGGTGTTTGTTTTTTGGTCTTCGGTGGAAAGTGCTCTCTTATACGCCAGATCTCTGAGAAGCGGATCACACAGGCCTTCTTTTGACAAAACTTTAAAAATTCGCGCCAGTGTCACCAAAGAATCTGCAGTAAAGTCATGAAAATGACCACAGTGAATTACAAAATCTACTAATTTGCCTTGACTCATTTGCCATTTTTCGGTCAAAGTGCTGGCAAGGTGGTTGTCCTTCAGCATCTGGAGTTTATTCAGGGCTTGTACTTCTCTTTGGAGAATAATCAAACACAAGGCGTGTACAATATTATCTTCAGGAGACTCACCCAGTTTGTAAGTCAGGCTTTGCAGTCGCTCCTGAGGTGTCTTAACTAGTAAGTCAAAAACATCTTTCAGTCCAGTCCTTGGATTTTCTTCTCCCTCGTGACTCATTTTCCGTGTTGTTTACATGAACCAATAGGATCACATGCGATTCTTCATCATTATTTTCGTTATTTCTTCAAAGCTACGGTGGCTGAAGAGAGAGGGGCACATTTCTTGACATTCCTGTTTCTTCAAAGAGAGAAAAAGAACAAATGTCAAGGTGCATATTCACACAACATAATGTGTCTTTGTATTTTGACACACTAATAGTGGAAGTAATAAATAGTTTAAGTAGCTTAGGTCACACTGAGTAGACCAAACTTTTTATAATGGTTACACTGATGTCAGATTAACCTTAGAGCTCATTTTCTGTCGCTAAAAGCAAAAAAAAAACCCAACCTGAATCACACTTACTCACCGGCAGCTCAAATAAGGAAGTTAGTGTTTCTCTTCCAGTTCAGTACGACGGTTGTTAGGTAATTATTGTCTCTGCACAGCAAACTTTAAGCGAGATCAACCTGTTAGCACACCACTGGGCGCGATTCAACTTGAGAGACAATTTGGTGTCAAATTTAACATAAATCGTACCAGTAGCAGTCCAGACCTCTCCAGGAATGAAACACTTCTCTGAAACACAAAGATGATGTCACATGTTGCATTGTATGGGAGCTCATGAGGGACAAAAGGAAAAAGTGCAGGAAGAAGTTCTCATGATTTAAAACATACTTCGCCAGAAATAAACTGCAGCATCATGCTATAAACATGCTATTGGGAGGTAACTCCAAAGTGTTCAAGATACATGTTGTTCACCCACATGAAACGTCATTTCTTTCACTCTTAAGTTTCTTAGAACGCTGCATGTGCCACGAAAATCACTTGATAAGTGTGGATATATTTCGTTCTTTGTGCACAATAGGGGTTGAAGAAAAAAAATCTGTCTTTTTTTCCCCTCTCTGCTGAAAGGCAAGTGTATTTTTATCCATGGAGGAAACCTCCAACCCTGTATTTACCAGGGGTGGGGTCACACCAGGCAGAGTGCACGCCAACATCAAATCCCTCAATACAGTGCAGACAGAGTGGCTCTCTGTTCTTAGTGCTGAGTGCAGTGTGATATGTTTACTATATGACCACTTCTGAAGGGTTACAGTAACTCTATAGGAACTGTGGTTTCTATGCCTTCCATAAACATGACTATTGTAAGATTGATATACATGTAGTGTGTTTCTTTAAAGAATAAAAACAAAATCACTATTCAGCTGAGCTATACACCACCCAAACCACAGGTCTGTTGTTTTAAGCATAACTCAATCTATAGCTAACAGGACATCCTGCCGCTAACTAGCCATGAGAGGATATATATGCACATACATTTTCTTATTAACACTCTCCTACCGTGTACACATGGGTGACAAATTAATCTTTTTTTTTGCTGTATTTGATATATTTTTTTTTTAGAAAAGACAGACAGGAACCAGGGCAGAGAGAGCCCAGGCTGCTACATGATAAACACTCTACGTGGGAAATGAAAGGAGAAACCCGACGGGAGTGGTCTCTTCCAGGATGACAATGCATGAATGATTTGATCAGTATGATAATAATGTGAGTCATACGTGATGGCTTTCACAGTCACCTGATCCCAACCCAACTCAACACCTATGGGAGATTGTGGTCCCACGTGTTAGATAGCGGTCTGCACCTCATTCATCAAAACATCAAATGAGGGAATATCTTTTGAAAGAATGGTGTTCATCCCTCCAGTATTGTTCTGAAGCGGCTCATTTGGTGGACAAACACTTTACTAAGACACTTTTTGTTGTTTTATCCTTTCGTTTGTCGAATGACTGTTCTATTATTGTAAAACTGCTCTATGTATCATCCACACATGCTTTGTGATGGAGTCAGTGTTGTGGTTACGTTAGCCGACTCCATTTCATAGCTAACGGTAGCTAGTGTTGCGTGCTGTCGCTGCTGTAGACGAGCAGAAGAGAAACGCTTAACTCAGGAGTGAGTGTAGGCATTTTCATGGAAAACCGGCCAAAGTCCTCTACGAAGAAATCAGCGTTATCATGGATGAACGCAGCCCAGACAGTCAAGGAAGGAGGTATATCAGTTCACACATTAAAAAATAAGTGTGATTAAAGTTTTTTTTTCTAACATTTGCAGCCAAAGCATTTACAGAGTGTGTCAAACTGAACAAACTTTCCATTGCAGTCAGTTTGTCATTTTATAACACACAAAACCGTAAACACACCTCAGTGATTTACACTCAGTTTCGTTGCATGTGATGCGGATGAAATCTTAAGGTCAGACCCACAAAAATTTTACAATTTTTTTTCTCTTCGTGGTTTTTAGGACAAATACTTTTTGTTTTCATGTTCATATTTGTTCATTGTGTTGATTATTTTATTCATTTTGTTGATTTTTGTTGATTATTTTATTCCTTTTGTTGATTATTTTGTTGATTTTTGATTTCATGTTGTGAATTAAGTGCAATCCGAGTTCTTACTGAACTTTTTATTATTATTATTATTACACAGAGAATGCAAAATCAAGTATTTCCTTTATGCCATTAGTATGTAGTCGGTGCTTATTCAAATGATGATTTGTGTGTAATGAGTTGATGCAGAAACACCATGATTTTGACCAGTTTTTCAAGAATAGTTTGCTTTTGCAAGAGCTGTGTGATGTTTTGGTGTGAGGTTTTATGGTTAGTGTGTAGAGTTTTGCAGAAATAAGTGATAGTTTCAAAGATAGTGCCTAAGCAATCATAAAAACTGATACATGTCAGTTTTTCCACTGTTGCATAAACATAAGCCAATCAAGAGCTAACAAGACAGTATGTATACTTCATGTGCACATAGATTTCTTTTTCAATGCCCTCCCTTCATATATGTCCCTGTATACATCCCCTATAAGCACATGCAAACAGATGCACAGAAATTCTGCCCTGAACATGAAAGCTCACACACACACAAAATGAAAATCACACACACAGCCTCAGGATCATCCTCAGTCACTTACATAACTGACTGCCAAACGTCCATCTTTATTGAGGTCAGTTCTTTTAACAAGAGACACGCTCTCCTAGCAGCTGTGTTAGTCAGCCTGGCAGTAAATTTGCCTTCACCTCCAGGCAAAACATGTAGTAAGCAGCTCTGTCGGTTCTGCAAATCATGCAATGTAGAGTCCCTGTAATAGATTTTGGTACAAATGCATTCTGACCTCTGCTTGTTTTTTTTTGGGGGGTGAAATATTATGTTGTTTGAACACAAACACACTCAACTGTCCTTCTCTTGCATGGTTGATTACTATAAACCTAAATGCACAGATGTGTGTCTGTGATTGTGTGGCCGTGGGAGAGAGTCCTGAGGGAGACACAGAGGGGTCACATATAAGAGGCTTTAGGGCAGACAAGTGAAAAGGAGGCCCTTTCTTAGACAGAGACTACGGATTAGGATGAAAGACATACGAGTGGGGGATGCTCTCTCTTTTTTATCTAGTCTCACCCGCTCGCTGCACCTCTCGCCTATGTTCTGCATCATGGCTATTCAGACGGAGCAAGAAATA
Organism: Coranthus polyacanthus; assembly: GCA_037367275.1. Classification (NCBI taxonomy): domain Eukaryota; kingdom Metazoa; phylum Chordata; class Actinopteri; order Kurtiformes; family Apogonidae; genus Coranthus; species Coranthus polyacanthus. The sequence goes on from JAPQRN010000010.1 coordinate 9,819,834, forward strand.
AAGAGGAACATACAAAGACAGACACAGACGAGGATTCACAGAGGAAGATGCAGAGCCGGATAGATAAGATGGTGGGATAGAGGCCAGAGCAAAAGATGAACTGAGACTTTGACAGATCGATAGCCTCTATAGAATTCAGTTTGTGAGAGGCCAGCAGAGGCCATGCAATGCGCTGCTCTTTTCCCAGCCACTTGATTCGTCACACATGCTAAGAGAATTTAACACACTCGCTTCTGGCTGGCAAATATATGCTCCACAAACATGTACATGTGAAGACATACACAGATACAAGGCCGTGCACTCATTCAATCGAGCATCCACGCCCACAGTTTGGCCTCTTTAGAAACACTGAATGAAACACCTGCACTAGAGCTGCCGCTTCACTCTGCAGAGGAGAACCTCAGCTTTTTCCGCAATTTCCAGCATTCACTTTGGTTTGATAAAACGTATATCTTCACAATGCATCTGTGCATTCTGTTTGGTTACTGTACAGATAATATAAAGGTCATGTGTGGATGGCTTTAGGAAGCTTGCATACATTGAGTCAGCCCATGTGTGGTCTGTGTATCAAAGCAAAAATAACTGCAGCTATCACATTCTGAGGCTACTTTATGTTGTTGACATAAAAGGGCCAACAGATCTGAGTTAATGTGACAGTTAACTAGCATTAATTCAGGAGCAAAGGTAAATGAAGCGGGCCTGCAGACACGACAGGGGAGTGCAGTGGGGATGGAAAGTCGTGTGTACTGTACCACACTGGACCATGCTTGGGTGAGCATGTAGGCCATGCCAACAACAATGCATAATACAGCCTCTGGTGATGGGGGATGGATATACACACACACAACACCCTCACCTCCACACACACACACATAGACATACACATTACATAAACGCACATACAAAGTTGCATGCATGCACAGACATTGATGGTGATGAGGCATAGAGCAGTTTATGCTCATATCAAGAGAAAGTCTTTGATCAGTGTGACAGGAAGGGCACTCGCCTCAGAGGAATTAGCTAACTCTTGCTTTGCAAAAAGAACATCCACAATAAATCAGGCATGTTTGCATTTGCAACAGAGAGCCTGTGTCTGATATTTAACTTCATTAATATGCTAAATGTATGAATATGATTTGTTCCAGTTCAATGTCCAGAGTAGCATGTCCAGAGTAGCATGATAACCATTAAGACTAGAATGTGCAGAAATTCAGGTTGCATGTATAATCCCCTCATTTTAATAGGTTGTTAATCTGCACTAGAATTTGCATATGGGTTTTTATATTAGCTATTGCGTTGTGTTTTCAATATACTGCGGACCTTGAAATTTCACTTACTGTGGGGATAAATGCATGGCGTCACATTATGAAGTTTGATATTTGATATTCATGACTATTCATGACTACGTTTAATTTTGATATTCTGAAGTAAATTTTGCTGATAATATTCTGCAGTTTTACTTAAGCAGCATTTTGAATTCAGGACTTCTTTCAGTACTTCTGCTTTTACTTAAGTGAAGGATTTGAGTTTTTTTCCCACCTGCCAAGTCTCCCTCGGAAAAGAGGTTATTTATCTGGTTATGTAAAAGCTGAGTTTTCCCCAGATTTATGGAGCGCTTTGGTGCTGTGGTGGTTTTTTGTTGTTGTCTGACTAAAAACTTCGCATTTTTGCATAATTTTGGACCTAATAATTAGGAACTAGCTCAAAGAAACGCAAAACAAATCTGCTCAGTGATGAACTCAACAAACATTTCCAACAAATAATAGATGACCTGAACTTTTAAAAAGCTTATTTCCAGAATAAAAAAGCAGGCCAATATGGTACCTTTTCTCTCCAGAGGCAGAGAAATCCTAGCAGTCGCAGAAGTTGTATAATGGTAAAGAAAAACCCTGTAAAGATTAAATAAATGTGCACCAATTCATACATTATAAAGTGTGTCGTTGTTTACATTTTTCTGCCCATTTAAGTACAGCAAGTTATTATTACATACACTTTTAAGGATAAAAACGCTTCTACTTCTCTTTGTTGGATACTGTGTGATAAATATTTTAGAACTGACCTTCCTGGAAGTGGGTCCTCCGTTTGTTGTTCTGTGTTTTTATGTAGCGAAACCCTGTAAGACACATATGGCATTAAAAATACCTGACATTACCTTATTCGGTGTTTGTATACGATTGACAAAATAATGAGTATTTGTTCATCTCTAATATATTTGTAAAGAAGAGGAGAGGCACGAGGAGAGAGGACACATAGCAGGCGAGAAAAAAAAAAAAAAAGAGAGCAGTTGAATGGTGTAACAAATGAACAGAACTAAAAGAATAAATGGACCCAATCTGACTGCACTTGGCATTAAAATGGTTGCCCATCCAAAAACCCCTGCCCAATCCCCATGTCACTTTTGTCCATCTCCAAACCCTGCGGATGCTCTGCTTGTATAGCAGATGCACATAACCAAAGGATGTGAGGCATGAAAGCAATGGGAAATTCATTACATATTCCTACCCCCCTCCGTTCACCATAATCACCACAATTAGCAGACATCTGCAGTGACTCCAAAGCTGGGAGTGTATTGAGGCAATCAGAGCAGCTTCACCGACAGCACTGACTACAGCCCCCTCTGTGATGGGCCTCATCCTGAAGGGAAGGATTCCATTAGAAACTCAGTGATTAATTGAGACAGAGAATACGCTTCTGGCATCGCACGAGAATGAAACCCAACAGGAGGCATCCATGATGGCAGAGTTGTGCGCAGTGCTGGTGGAGGTGGTCTGGACTTGGCAGGGACCGTGCCATACTGTGGATGATGTGAGATAAGGTGCTCACACTGTGGTTTGCAATTAGCTGTATGAGAACAGTTACCAGACATCGGCTATATGAAGCTTTTCTGACCCATCAAGTAAACAAAACCTGTGTGTGTCTAATTATTACCCAGATTTTATAGCTGCATTTAGAGACAAAACAAAAAAAAAACCAATTGGAGGATTGGTATCGTTGCTTATTAACCCCTAGATATCTATTTTACCAAGTTACCCCAAAGGTCTACATATGTCTCTGCAGATAACTTTAGCTTGAAAAAGAAAAAAGATTGCTGAACCGTCCAAAGAATTATCTTTTATGGGCTGTTAACACTCGGAAATGTTCCTAACTAGATCATCCTCAGAAGTGTTGTGTGGCCTACTGTATGTACTCCATCTGTAGAAGATGACAGCATGTTGACAGCTCATTACTGAAGCAGTTGGAGATGTCACTCTAACTGAGCACAGTATGGTACAGCTATGGTTTAAGCCTCAGCCTAATACGTCGTCATGGAAATGAAGAGTAACACGTCGGACACTTTCCATTTGTGTTTAGTTTCGGGGCTGATTTGTGTCAGATATAGTCATTAGAGTAAATCTCCCATCAGTGATATGAGAGTGAATTTGAGAGGTTTTATCAGCCAAAGCAGTTGAGGAATTCTTGGTGCCGCTCTTCACTGATTGCATTGTTTATAAAGTGTTGTAATATGTGGTTTTATTCATGTTTAATACACAACCTACCCGTATGTTTAGGACATTTTTCACAACAGGTTACAGAATGCATGCCCCTGGATGTAATTTGTAACACACTCAAAGTGAGTAGCATATTTTAAATACTCTGGATTATTGCAGGTAACAGTTTGAACACACTACTGCTACCTAAAGTAAACTTAACTCAGATGGAGATCCAATTTTTTCCACCACCTTTTAAAGATAGACTGATTACTTGGACGTTTTACAAACTATCCTGATCAACAGAATTTAGCGCCGATAGCGACCGATGGCGAAGATTAGGCTTCTCAAGTGGAATTACTGAATTTGAGGGGAAATAATATCTCAAAAAAATTGCAACTTGAATCACGTGGATTTTCTTGTTGTTAGTTTGACGTTCATTTCCAGATTTATTACTAACTACTAACTACTTTGAATTTGATGTTCAGTCATTCAGATTTATTTATTGATTGATTTGTTCAGCTATTACTGTGACTTAGGTATTCAGTTCGATGGTTATCAGAGTCACAAATAGTACATTTTCGACGGTGTCAGGTTGGCAGCAATATTGACGGATTAATCAACTATCTTTAGAGTGAAAATCAGTGAATAAAAATGAAAATTATGTGATTTTTTCCCACAAAATGGTTGAAAAATATAACAAAAATAAAAATAATGTAACTGTTCAGTTGAACATACAGCTTGATTGTCCATCCTCTGTGTTGTGTGTGGACAGACACTACACCGTATCGCCTACTCATGGGAAACTACTGATGAAAAAAGAAAAAATTGTAACTGTAACTAAATACAAGTAGCATATTTTGAACTATAAATATGTAACCATCATGTATCCATTACTGACCAACACTGTTAATACATAAGACCACAGTTAAAGGTGTTTAAGCTGCTGTTATAAATGTCTTTATGGATCTAATTCTCTACTACATGTATGTGAAAGTTGTTGTTTGTCGTGACAAACCTGCAAACAATTACCACCTGTCTGTGCAGGTCCCCTCAACCCTGTGGAGCACTTCAGTGTCTTTCAACTCATTGTGTGGGTTTTATGGCTCACAACTGTACTGTTTTGGTTCAGTCAATTGAAGGATAAACCCCAGTCAAAAGGATTTTTCAAAGCCTGGAAAGCCAAAAAGTTGGTCTTAATGACTGAAGAATCGAGTAAAATTAAGTTGAGTAAGTTGCAACTTATAAGCCGTTTATATAGGGAACCATATCAGAAAGAGGTGCCAAATTCTTTAAACCCATTGAGGACCATATGCCCCTTCAGTTTAAGAAGAAACATGAATTGCACCAAATATGAAATTACAGGGTTTTCACGATAACAGTCGCACACAAAAACACCCACACGGTTAGATTTGTGAAAGAGCTGTGATTGAGGCTGCAGCTAAATTAAGAGGAAAGAGAGATTAGAAGCTTAGGGGAAATCAAGCCAAGGCTGTTGCTCTCATTTGGCTGTTTGAAATTAGATTCAATACTGAATAAATCTAGGTACTACTTCTCAGAGCATCATTCCCACCAGTTATGTAAATTAGCCTTCAAATTCACACAATAATCAGATGATGTGCCCCTTTGTTAAGATTTGCTCCACCGGGGAGCGTGCTATTTTATCGGTTTACTGGAGAAAAGAGTGGAGCGTCTTCCAAAAAGAGCTAATTTGTGGTCGACGGCCTCTTGACTGTTGTAAAATTGTAGAGTCACAATGAAATGGGTGTGATCCTTCACTTGGAGCTTCCTTCCTTCCAGTCCAAGGGTCTGGCCCTAATAAAGGCCTGCGTGGTGCAGAACAGACACACCGCCTCTCTGCTGTGTGGAGAAATGTGTTCAATCACCATGGCTACCGGTCAGAAGAGCCCCCGCTGTGGTTATTAGGATTTCTCTGTCTGCTCGCACATCGACACTGTATGCAGGTTAACAACTCACACACTCCATCATGCATGTGAATCTGTGTATATTCATGAGGCCTATGGGTCAGGGGTGATGTACTATTGTAATTACGCCTCTACAAAGGACTGTTGGGATCTTTAATTCAAAGCACCACCTCTTGACAGCGCCTAAAATGGACTGCCCTGCACTCTTATGGTAACGCACAGCCTCCCAACAGTAGCACTGATGTGAGAAGGGGAACATGAGAAAGCTTTGAGCATTATTGATTCAGCCGAGTACTCTCAGAGCGAGTACCAGAGGATCTGAAGAGAGAATTATCCATGCACCATTTCCTTCCCTACTCCTGTGTGGAAAATTCTGCAGTTCCAGCTTTCTCATAGCCTACATACAGCAGAAACACACACAGAAGGGAGCCCATGCACGCTCTCGCACAGAGACATGCACATGCACATTGCAAAATAATGTTGTTTTTCATTTATTTGCGCTTGTTCACATCCGTCAGGAAAGTCTAGCATTTTTCATTTGAGTCAAACCCATGTTAAAAATGACAAACACAAGAAAAACTTGAAAATAAATATAGGATACTGTTGAAAATAGCGTTTGTTCACCATTTTATAGCCACTTAATATTATGGGAGTAATTACAACAATCCCAGAGCCCATATTAAGTATTCAGAGGTCATTTAAAACACCCAAAGTGAACACAGACAGAACACAGAAACACGTTTTTTTTGTTTTTTTTTTTTTTATATTTGACTGTTGGTTTACATAAAGAGATTATCCGAAGCCATAAATTGTAGCGGACGTCCACCAATGAAATCTGAATTTTCTGAGAGACACAGGGCATTGTCTGCATATGCCGCTTTGCCCCGAGTATCCACCCTCCTCCACTCCCCACCCGGTTTCTCCTGAATAATACACGACAGGCCCCCTCCTCTGCTGCCCCGGTGTCCAATGGCAGACGCGCATTTTATCAAGCTATCTCCTCTGGGCCAATCCCGGCCGTCCCGGTGATCCCTGTAAACCGGATGCCCTCCCTTCTGCCTCTCAAACAGACGTAATTCTGTGGATCACGGAGACGGACGCTCAGTCGGTGTGGAGTTGGTGACGGATGGAGATGATGAGAGTTAAAATATTCACTGTGGACAAACTTGCATCAGGCCGCCACGCCGGGACCGCGAATCCCACTGTTTTACAAGCAGGGGATGATGGGGGGGAGAGAGAGAGAGAGAGAGAAAAAAAAAAAATGTAAGTATACCACGATGTAAAATTCATAAACTGTAACCTATAATAAATATGGAGTCAGTGATTGTTGGATCCGGTGTAAAAATCTGTGCATTAGTTTAAAAGGAAATTGTGATTATTTCGCGTCCGTTGTGTACATTTCTCTGAGCTCTTGAATGTGCACATGGTTGGATAAAAAATGAATGAGGCTGAAACTATGAGAATATGTAGCGTAATGGGATCTGGGTTGGCGCTCGGTGTCGTTCGGCTTCGCGTCTCTAAAATCAGCGCATAGAAATGTGTTCAACATGCCAGTGGTTTTATAAAAAAAAAAAAAAAAAAAAAAAAAAAAAAGCGTGGTCATTTCATAAGGACATCCGTGTGACTAGACTAGAGGAAAACGTGATTTGCGATTGGTCTGTGTAAGGTGAAGGCTTTTTATGCACAATTCAACTTTTTTATCGCGCTGTAGGCTACCGCACCGGTCGACGGTACACATTGTACAGATACATGCTGTTTCCGTTGCTTTGAAAGTTTTACCCATATGTTAAAACAGCCGGCGGAGCCCAGAGGAATCCAGGTAGACACCTCCCAAACAATATAACTTTGATTCATTTCAGTCACCAGACACTCTCCTGTTCCTATTGGGCCTGAAAGTCGGCGAACACTGATAAATGGTGGCTATTATTTTCCAGCTGAACAATGCGCACCGGCTTTGTGTGGACCATCTGTCATTGTATCGACATTACAGCAGCCCTCCTACTCCCAAGAATCCGAGTGAGACACCTGAAGAGCAGAAAACAAGCAGCGATCATTCAGAGCCGCCACCCGTCTATCGTCAAGCCGTGACTCATGATGTGACCGTCTGTGTGGATGGGTGCGTAACGTAGCCACAAAACAGGCAGTGGAACAATAAGGTGCAATTACATTCTTTTATGAGATGTACAGTGAGCGCAACGCGCGCACGGATGTTATATCTTTTAAAAGATAGATGTAAATAGTACAAGTAAACTACAAACCGGGCTTTTACGCATCCTGAATTCTCGGAAACAGTCTTTGCGCATCTGACTTCCTCCCGCAGTTTGGGCCTCCAGCACATGGCAAAAACCGCCAGACTGCCATTTTCAGGGTGGGCACTCTGGAGAGGATACACACAGACCAAATAAACCAATTTCATCCAGTACAATACAAACTCCGTTTAGGGCACAGTGACCTAATGTACGTGGCACTCAGATGTGACCCTCCATGGAGTTAAATGCAGCTGAGACAGGCTTTTTTAAGGAGACTGTAGAAACTGCCATGCTTAGTTTCCCAGTGTGCAGTGCCAAGCACTAATATGCCTTAAGGTTAATGAGGCAGTCTCCATAAATTCTTCTGCCATCTGGATATAGTAGGTCTAGACGCTTAGTACAGCACTACATTTTACTGGCTATGGATCGTACGCAGGGTACTTTAATGATAAACTAAATCTATGGCGTTTTATTGGAAAACAGACTTAACCTAACGCTGACATGGTTTCTGAAAGTATTTAAGGGCTTGTTCTTTTCCGAAATGTAGTGGGAAAAAATTGTCTCAGGAGCGAACTCAGTGTAGAGATGCTTAATGAATAAATAGCACTGATAGATACTGATGTGATCAGCTGTGATGGCTTGACTTCCATCCCTCTCAGGGCTGAGTTGCAGATAATTCACTTTGATTTTGTCCCTCATGGAGAGAAAACGCAGCAGCAGAAAGCAGCTCCCTCACAGGAAAGAGGAGTAAATGTCCGAGTGAAGGGCTTTAATTTAGTTTTGAGTTATCAGGGTAGAATGAGTGAATGAAGCAAAGCCACTGTCTTCCTGCCGCTACGATGTGGGCAGTGAGGTGGTTGGATCTTACCTTCGGCTGGAGCTATGATCATCGTCCCTGCGTAGCTCAAGTCATTATCATTATCATGTGACGAGTTTCATCAGCTGTAACCTGCAATTATGTAGAAAAGAAACCTGCTATCACGGCAGAGAAGTTCTCAACAACAGATCGCTGTTGTTTTTCTTTTTTTCTTTTTTTTTTTTTCGTAGATACACTTATCTCTTTAACAGATTTTTGTTAGAACAAATTAAATGAGAAACTTTTGTAGTCTGTGAAAATGTAATGTCATTAGCATCGGGGAGTCTCATCACACTTCTCCCACCATCACAAGCCTCCCTGCAGACACACAGTTCTCTCCCTGCTGCCATCCACCACTGAACAAACAAATGAGGACGAAGAAAAATCCTTCTACTCTCACTTTGCCCTCATTCTTTTCAGTCATTACAATATATGCAAACTTTCTTATCTTTAATTCATTATTTCTGAGTCATCTGGAAAACATTAAAGCAGAGATGCCCAGTGGATGGATTGGATAATGACCCAAATTTACAGAAGAGGAATAAGACATGATGTCAGTGTTGTTTTTTTTTTGTCTTCTTTACCGACAGACTTCAACCGTATAACTATGAATCCAAAGCGGTAATCTTACTGTATAACAACTGTCTAGCAGATACACTTGGACCGCGTTCATGTTTTATACTGTATGTAAATTAAGTTAAGGGTTGAATGAGATCATAATAGCAGCAGAAACCTGTATCCATATGTGTTTGTGCTTCCCTGTGTGTGTGTGGGGTGTTGCGGTGTTGGTTAAAGGGAAGAGGTTAGCTAATGGACGGTCCTGCACCCTGCCTCGGGCATCACTGCATACTGCCTGTCTAGATGAGTGGACGACCTCCGACCTCTCGTCTAGCCACAGGCTCAGGTCAAGCCAGGTGGTTTTCAAAAGCCTATTGGCCCATTCAGGAGCACATGACATTTAACCTTTTTCCACTTCAGGTCCAAACGGGATTTTTTTGGTTCATCATGAAACCCTTACACATTCTGTGTGTGTGTGTGTAAAACATTCAGATAAATTACTTATGCTCGGCTGTCTTTGTTAGACTTTAGGGAAACGTTACAGTTATTAGACAGGCTGGCCGGGTCACTGCGGTTCATGGTCAGGGCTCTTAACCACTCAACTACCAGTAATAATTTGATTTTAGCTGCCCTGCTTATTAAAGTCAGGCTTGTGTCTGCCTCAGAAGCTCCTTTTACCTTGAGGTTCACACTGCAATTTAGCAACATCCTAGATATGAGAAATAAATATTCCAGCGGGCTGCCTTTAGTCTTCATTCTCAGCTCGTTTATAAGACGGTGCAGCCTTTGTGGCCGCTTTAATCAGGATCCTTCGTAGTAGTAAGACAAAGACACTGCATTAGTCCAGATCTTGTCGCAGCTGAGAGAAACAGCCTGTCTCAATTCTGTCACAACATGCTATCTATTGTATGGCCGTGCAAGAAACTCCCCATGGAAATTTTGGAATCTTTCCCATTGTTCCTAAAGGAAAGGGGGCTTTCATATGGAAGTGGGGAACGCCAGGAAATGACAGGCATTCTTTGTGGACTATTTGAAAATAAACTTGTGGGTCCTCGCTTCCCTCTCAACAGCTAAGCAAAACTAGAAATGAGGAGAGGATTACGGTCTTAACAATCCCTCAATGGCATTTTCACTTTCTCATGTTTCCTACTGCAATTTGTCCCAAAAGTATATTTTCTTATTCAGTGTGCCGCAGACATGCCATCCGAGTTTGAGCTAAAGAGCTTTTGTTGAGGGCTTTTCACTCTTTTTCTACAGTTTCTTGAATGGCTGCATTCTTATTTTCTCCTTATTTGTCCTTATTTTGCCTTATCTTTCCCTCTGGCTTTAAACACAACCCTGCTGCTTGAGCTCTGCTTTATGAGGTGTGACAGTGAGGTCTGGCTGCCGAGGCAGGCCGTGTGGACTGGAATGTAAAGCTTTATATTCAGCCGGCTGCGGTTGGTTTGGGGAGGACTTAAACTCACTTCACCCCTATACAGTACCGCGTATACAGGAACTGCCTTCATTCTGCTGAGCTGGCATGAAAGTGCAGAATTGAAGGGAGGGGAAAAAAACAGTGGCTTCCTTAACTTGAGAGTTCTTTAATTGCTAACGTACAGTTGCTACCTTTAATAAGAAAGAAAGAAAGAGGGGCACTGATAGAAAACTGAAAGAAAAGTAAAAACAGGTGGTCGTGGTCTAAATATGGAAAATCAAATGTAGCATGTCTTTCTATAATTTCACAAGTTATCACCTTAAGTATAGTTTGGTACCAGGTGTTCATGGTATTCCGCGGCTTTGTGCAAATTCCTGCCCCTTCCTTTTGACATCTAATAACTGGTTTTATTTAACCGGCTCTTCTTTCTCAGCTGGTCAGTCTCACCATACCTCAGATTCAAACTCGCACCTTATTCCCCCTTCTCTCTTTCTGTCTCCCTCCTCCTCCTCTTGTTGTTTTTCCCACCATGCCAATGGTAGTTCCCAGGTATTTGACCAGTGTAGCGTAGCCAGGAGGCTGGTTGTTCTGTCCTCTGTGAGACAAAGGCAGCGTGCCTCAAGGAGAGGGATGAAAGGAAACTGGGCTGTGCAGCCACTCCTTTTTACAATGGGAAACCTCCTCCACGAGGTTGTAGAGCAAATAACCACCTTCTCTCTTCCTTTTTTTAACAAGCTCCGAGACTATGTGTGTCTCTGTCTTTTTGTTGTGGGAGGAGGTGTGCAGTTTATATATGTATAGATGTGAGTTTGCGTGTACATGAGAAGAAAAATAAGTGCCCTTCAGTAGCATGTTTTTTAGGCTTCTTCTCTTTACACCTGCTGAGTTTGAGCTGACAGATGGTGCGTCTGTTGTTAAATCCCTGTATCAAGGTTTGTTTTGGTTGTGGTTTAAACTGTAAAGGGAGGTTAGAAATTGAGGGGCTAAAGTATAAAAGAAAGCTCAAAGTGAAGTGAATGTGCAGCCAAGTTGTGCCAGTTGGACCGAGAGTAGCTTTTTAGAAATGGTGCTTTAGGTTTTTGTCAGTTGTGAACTATTTGGATAAGATTAAAAACACAATTTAAAATATTTCAGGCTTAAAATCTAAAAAAAAAAAAAAAATCTACTTTAGTAAAAATGTGCTTGAAGATCGGTCTTTTACATGTTAGTTGTAAGTATTTTTTTAAATCTTCACTGCGCAGGTGGACTTCCTAATACATCTACTGTTGGAGAGACCATATTTTTAGACGTACGATGTATTTTGCGTGTAAAATCTTTAAAATCCTATGATATATTTATTTCTTTTTTTTTTTATTTCCAATGATTTGTTGTACAGGACAAGTATAAATTCCAACAAGATGAAAACATTATATTCAAGAATGTCAAATAATCGCTTCTACATACTAAATACTCACTTGATATTGACTGAAACATTTGTATTGAAATACTGGAACTAGCAACTACTGACCAAATTATTACATGCTTGCAGCTCAGTTCAGTTATGCGCATATACCAGTTTTTTTATCTGTGTCTCTGTCTCATATCCCTGTCTGCTCTAACCTGCTGGCGCTCAGTGTGTAGTGTTATCATCTCGGGTGGTAGTCAGGGGGAGGGAGCAGAAGCCCCAGGAGTCTTTTATGGCTCCAGCTCCAGAGACAACCTGTTCTCAGGCACTTCTCTTCTGGCACTTTTTTATGACATCATAAATTCCTCCATTTCCTCTGACCAGCCCTAGGTGGGTATAAAGGACATACCTGGCCAGTAATTGTCTGTCTGGGCCTCTCATCTGTCAGTCTCCTTCTACTGCTGGTGACTTCCTCCAGAGCCAGACTCTCAGACTGCCTCAAGATACAGAGATCTCTTAGATCTGGACTGTGGACCAATAAAAAAAACAAAAAAAACACTGGTTTATTTGATGAGTGATGGGGGGAAGAAAAAAAAAAGTGTGGTTTTCTTAAATGACTTTAACTGCGCACTCTTTGTTTGTCCTTTTGGTCAGACAAGAGAGTCAGCCTGCGACCCACGTGAGAGGCGTTTTTGCGTTCATGTGCACTTCTGACCAACAACAATGGTCCACTCTCAGACCTGTTGATACCTTTTGTTTGTTCAAGTCTAAGGACGAAGAGCAGAAAAGAAAAGCATTAGGGGAAGAAAGAGGAGGTTTTGGGCGTAAAGGAGAAGCTCTTAGGAACATCCAGTGTTCACATACATCTGACGCATGGCTGGGGCTCCTCAGGGAGGCTGGAACAATACACGCACCAGCATGACAACATTCCTCGGGGTTAGAGAGGTCAGGGGTCACCCAACGACCCCACCCTGCCAATCAGTCCCAAGGCACTAACTCTGCACCTTTGTTTTTGGTTTATGTCTTCGCACTTGTTGAACGGACCCTGCACCTTGTGTTACAATGTGCCCTTTGCTCTCTAATAGACTAGTTTGGCAAGGAACACTTACTGTTTTTAATGTTCGTTTTTAGCGAGCTTTGGCTACACGTGCCCTGCAGGAGTTTTGAGGAAAGACATTATATTTTATTTCATCGTTGTAAAAACTGGCTCCAGAGAGAATAAAAGGGAATGTTTTATAGCTGAATCTTAAAATAAGGAGGAGAAAAAGTAAATAAATTTGCTAGAAGCACCAAAAAAGTTAGAACCCTCAGACAGGTTTGCCCGGCAATAATATGTTTTTAAAATCATGTCTGCAGCCTGTGTCACAGACAATATTGCAGCCAGATGTTTGGCAAGCCCAGATACAAATCTGGTGGGAAAGAAATCACCACAATGCAGCTAATGTGTAACTATTGTATATATTTTAAATGGGTATTTTATATAACTGGCCAACAAGGGGTTAAGAATTAACCCGATGAGAGCACTGTAGCCCCTCAAAATCATATTCTTCTTCCATATGAACAATCTGGTTGAATTTTTTTTCTTTGTGAACACCACAGCACACTTCAAATGATGTCTGAAGGCTGCCATTAAAGCAGAGCATATGCATGTGTAGGCATGGAGTGGCGTGTGAGGCCCCTACAGTCAGACTGCAGGTCTGTTAGTCATTATGAGTCTATGTACAGTATACACTGGAGTGGACATGAAGCTACATTAAAGACTCGCCCACGGCCACCAGACCACCCCAGAGACACACCACTGGCACTTCCTCCACCACTTCCATCACTCTGCCTCAGGGGAAGTGCGTTTTGGGATTTCCGGAGGATGCACTGAACATTAATCTTGTCTTGATTAGGAAACTTTGCTGTGAAACCTTGATTTATTTCAGATCTGCAGTAGACGTTCATATTGTTGTTGTTTTTTTTTTTTTTTTTTTTCTATCTCTGCTGAGTCTTTTGCCTCTAACTGTGTTGTGTTTTTATTTTCTGTTGTGTCCCTTATCTGTAGGTGCTTGATGCTGACGTTTGCACCCTTTATGAAGATCAGTCCATCAGGTATGCTGCATTTACATATTAAATTACCGTCATAAATTTCTCAGTACAACCCGTCCAGTTCCTTTATCACTGAACATCCACCATGTGTCACATTGTTTTGTCGTGTTTCTCGGCGGAGTGGCATCACAGAAAGATGACTGCAAACCTCCTAAATTTTATCGTGCACACTAAATCCGCTTACAGTAGGGGAAGGAGACATCGCTCTTTATGGGCCTGGAGTTAGAAATGAAAGCCTATCTGCCTGCAGCTGTGGAGGAGCTCCAAAGATGGGGACGTTTATTGTCAGGAACAAATAGAGCCTTTTTATTTTGTCTAGCAGCTGACGCCTCTCCCCACCCACTCCTCTAAAACCGCTTTTGTCAGTAATGTAGAGTGGCCTGCTCAGACAAGAGCGAGAGACCATGAGAGTTTCATAGCAGAAAATAAAGTGTGGAGTTTGCCGTGATAGACTCGGGGAGGAAAGGCCCGGCTGTTTGCCATATGGTGTAATTATCTGCTATTTCAAAAGATTATCTCCCTCCATCAATATAGTGTTTAAATGTGTATATGTGTAAATGTGTGTGTGTGTGTGTGT
>JAPQRN010000010.1:9846845-9860096 GCA_037367275.1 Coranthus polyacanthus
TATAAAATGGTACACAGAAAACACAAGGCCATGTCACTCTTTTCATACACAAACCACATCCATGCTACAGAAGTATCAGAAGTATCAGTACAGAAGAGTACATAGTTTGTTGTTTGTGTTGTCTTCATGTAAATTTCCTGCTTGCGTCCATGTCGTGTGGAGAAACATGGGATGACTGTTTCAACACAATGAAATAAACAATAATACAGATGCACATTTTTCTACCGTAAGATTATATGTGTGTATATATCATCATAACCACACAGACATAATACTACTAAAAACATATTTACAGATTCATGAGAGGTTGCATTTAGGATCTGGGCCACAGCGTACAAGTTCCTCCTCAGGGGCAAAAAGTGCAAAGCTAGGTTTACCACTATGTTTGGAGTCAGAAGATGGCAGCACTCAATAATCCCTCTGTCTTGCTTTGTCTCCCTGGGCGGCAGGTCTCTCACATCTCTGTGATGCGAAGCTAGTTCTCTGGGACTGTTGCTGCTCCACTGACGTCGGCTCACCTCCCTGTGCCTCTTGGCCCGTGATGAAAGAACCATTTCTGCCATCCACGCTCACCATGGAGGCTGTGTGTGTGCATGTATGTGTATGCATGTGGACCATGAGTGGTTGAGAAGGCAGGCAGAAACTTAGTGGGAATGTGTGTGTCGGGACTCCTAGAAACCCCTTTATCCTGAACCGCTGAGGCTCAGGGCTGATGGGCAGCCACACACTCATCGGCGATTAGGACATCAGAGGTTGTCGGTGGGCTGGGCTGCTAATGAAGTATGACGGGACTGGCTGGTGTAAACAAACAGCCGCCATTGAAGAGGGCCGCCGGTGCTCTTGCTCATTCACTCACTGGTGCGCCTGCCGGCCCAGAACAAAGAGCCCTCTCATGAAGGTCCTCACAGAGGCACAGGGGGCAAGGGGCGAGGGGATGGTCTCAAACAGCAGAGCCAACCAAACCACACCACACCATAACGTGCCATACCATGCCAGAGCTTTCCTCCCATCCCTCATCCCCCCGACACTTCTTATCTAGCTTGCATTGTTTAACTCTATACAGACCCTGATTTCCTCCAACTCACATGCCCAAAACTGTGAACCATTCTTAGTAACACAAAAGTCAGGCTGGACCTAAAGACGACCCGGTTTCTGACTCCATCGAGTTCCCTTTTTGTTCCCTCAGACTCGGTCCACAGCTATGCTTGGACCTGAACAGAGCGACTCTTTGAAGTTGCCGTAAACAACAGATGACAAGTGGAGGGTTGGATTGGAGGGGATGAAACAAGGGATGCGGCACATCAGAGGATGCTGGTTCATATGAAGAAGCCGCCGGTCCTTTTTGTGGTGAGGCTGTGTATGTGTGGTGGTGTGTGTCTGCCTGCACCCATGTCTGTTTGTGCTAAAGTCACAGGGTGGCTGATTATTGCTGCACTGGAGCCAGTGTTAACAGAGACTTTTAAAAGCTGTAATTAACAGATCAGATCGGTACTGTGCTATGTATTTATTATGTTTGTAAGAGAAAGAATAAAGGGTTCTAATATAGTTTGGTGGTGATATGTCCCATATTTGTGTGTTCTCTTTATTGCGACGTTTTAATGTTTTACATAACATTTCAGTTACTTTAAATTTGGTCAAAACTTTAGACTCAAGTTATCTGCCCTCATCTTTTCACGCTCATCACAACGACCAGCACGCGTGCGCGTACACGCCGTGCGCGCTGCCGTTCCTGCGGAATTCAGGAGGCTGTGGTCGGACTCCGAAATTCTCCCACCTAGAAAATAATGAACAACAAATTTGACGCGTGAGTAATCAAACCTTTGTGTGGACTATCTGCTAGAGTATGGGCTCCCTGTCGTGACTACAAAATCACCAGAGAGCGTAACATTAGTGGAAGCTGTTTCGTTGCGTGTTATAAGAGAGGTGTGTCAGCTTTTAATGCATGGTCCTGCATGCTATCTGTGTGCTCATGAATACACTTCAGAGTGAGGTCAGCACACGCGTGATAATTCGCTTAGAAGTGAAGTAAAAAAGATATGATATAAAGTATTTTTTCATGCGGAATGTGCAGTGTTGTTAGCTGTAGCTTAGCTTAGCGGAAGGCGGCCAGGCCTTGAAGCCTCGGCGTGGTAGTTGATAAGGGGCGGGGAAACGTGCGCGCAGACTCGGCTGGAACTACACTCCCACGGCCGTAATGTGAGAGCAGATAGTTAGCGGCGTGCTGTGGGCTATAAACGGTTACAGCAGTTGACGTGGATATGTGTACAGCATACGGTACACACATTTGTAGTTTACTGGGTAAAAATAAGCCGGTTCACCAGGTGCACATGCTAAAATAACAACATACTACAACGGTGATACAAGAAACGTTGTCTTAAATAAAGCTATAATGTTGGCAACGTTTCTTTAAACTTTCAGAGATTTGTTTGTGAGCACCATTGTTATATCATTAAAGGCAGATTAAATACTAGGCACACCCTTCAGTGTATTGTAGTTTTTGGCTATTGCTAGTTCTCAACCCCTGTTGAGTTGGGCTTTTACATAGTTACACATAATCAAAATATGTATAATACAGATGTATAAGTACAATGAAAATACATACAACAAAATACATGTGTAATAACATGTACAATAACCTGGCAACTTAGAATAGAAGTATGCTTTTAGTTAATTTTGCCTTTGTTTGCATCAAATCCAGTCTGAAAGATGATGACAGTGGAGACCACGACCAGGACCAAGGCTCACCGAAAGACAGTGAGAAGGAAAAAATCGAAGATGAGGATAAGGAGCAGAACACCTCCAAGAAAAAGGTGAGCTTGTTATGGCGTGACTCATATGTGTTTGCAGCTTCTGAATGTGTAGTTAATTCAGTTTCTCTTTAATTATAGATGGTGGTTCCAGGGGCTGGAGAGCACCCTCTCCAATACAACTACACCTTCTGGTACTCCAGACGCACCCCAGGGAGACCAGCTAGCACCCAGAGCTATGAACAGAACATCAAACAGATTGGCAGCTTCGCCTCGGTCTCTTGCTTACGATCTCTTTTTAGAGAGCATAGTTAGGGAGGGCACACTCTATGCTTTTGTTAATTGTCTAGCCAGACACAGGCCAAGTCTATGAATACATACTTAACTGAAACAATCTTTTACAGTGGTTAATGTAAAAAAATATCTCTTCTTTCCAAAGGTGGAGCAGTTTTGGCGTTTTTACAGTCACATGATCCGGCCAGGTGACCTCACAGGCCATAGTGACTTCCACCTCTTTAAGGAAGGCATTAAACCCATGTGGGAGGTGAGTACGTTGCATTTCCTGCAGAATCACGTAACGAAATGGACCCGTTTGGCGTTTCTGAAATCCTGTTTGTATTTAGGATGATGCCAATAAGATGGGAGGGAAGTGGATCATCCGTCTGAGGAAAGGCCTAGCGTCTCGGTGCTGGGAGAACCTGATCCTGGCCATGCTTGGGGAGCAGTTCATGGTCGGAGAGGAGATCTGCGGGGCTGTGGTGTCAGTACGCTTCCAGGTACACTGACAGACACGCACCTGTTGCACATGCCTCGCAATGCCTGCTTGAACATAAACTCATTCGTGCCTTTTGTATTTTTTTTCCATACCCTAGGAGGACATCATTTCTATCTGGAACAAAACAGCTAGTGACCAGGCGACCACTGCCCGCATCAGAGACACCCTGCGCAGAGTCCTGAACCTCCCTCCCAACACCATCATGGAGTACAAGACACATACAGACAGCATTAAGTATGTATGTCTCCTCATTTTTTATTTTTCTCTTTCACCCCTCTCTCTTTTCCATATGTAAATGCATGCTGATGTACATTGAATTTTCTCACCCTGTAGGCAGTGTGGGATCACACTTTAACTGTTATCCATTACTGTTTCTTGTCCCATAAAACACTGTTGATGTGTTAAACAAACTGATCAGATGTGGTTCGATTGGTGAAGTGATGGCACTGTGCAAATGCAGCAGCCTGACGCTCTCCATAATCATTATTTATTTAATGACTACTATTTATTTTTGACATATATACATATATTTTTATGCTGCTAAGTGGAGTGAATTGCTGCCAAATTTAAGTTTCATTGTGTTTTGACAGTAAAGTATCTATGTTGAAATGATTAGTTGTAATGATTATGAATGAATGAACTAAAAACTATTTTTAACAAACAGTAATTGATTAAGTAATGTACAGTATAGTTTTGTTGATATTTCACCATGAGGACTGGGAGGTTATATGATGGGCGATGTTTGTTGTTTGATGTTGCTGATGATGATGATGATGCTAATTGTTTTAAAAATTAATGATGGAGGTAATGCTGAAAACAGTTGTTCACGGTGGTCCAAGAGTGTAACACTTTCTTGGCAATAATCTACTTTCAAAAAGTATAAAAAGTATCAAAAATGTAATTGGTATTTGGTGAAGTATAACCATGAATGCAACTCTGTCATATTTCATGTAATTTTGTTATAGACTGATGAAGTTGTGAAGCTTCTTGTTGAAAATACACACATTTCTAAATAAATGAAACAAACTGTGAAGGATCTGGTCTTTTACATTCCACATATGCCTTTGTTTGCAGAGCCTGGGAAGACTTCCATGGTCTGGTGAATGCTAGCGGCGGACGCTAGCCCCTCACACAGAGAGCTGCCGCAAGGGTAAGACGTGCTATTCAGCTGATGATTTAGAAGTAAACAAAACAGTTTTCACTTTGTCTCATGCTCATGATGTTTTGTGTGTTTTCTTGGCGTGTAGATGTGTGCATATGTGATGTGTTGGGGGAACATGAGTCCAGGGAAGGATACCTCTGCATGGATTGGCACTGTGTAATATGGAGACAGAGCAAAAGTCAGGAACAGAGGCAAGAAGACCATTCCTTCTTTTGTGTCAAATTGGAAATGAACAGAAATCCCTTTCAGCAGAACACTGAACCAAGCTGACGAGAGAAATGCTTTATTTTTAATCAACCAGAGAAGAATGAAGCCTCTGTCAACTTTTTTGTCATTTTTCAATGCAAGTTACGACATCTTTTAACTTGCCACCAGAGGGAGGCCACGTGACTGCTGTTTGCTGAGCTGGTCAATATGTGTTGACTAAGTGTACTTGACAAAAAAAAAAACCCAACAAAACCAATCTGTTAAAATACTACATCTGATTTTATAGTTTGACATAACATCACATTTCTATGTCAAGTCTGTATTAATCTGTTTTATTGGGACTCAAACAGGGTTGCAGGTACAAGTTATTTTATTACAGTGCTGTATTTTAACTACAATTCCTCTGTTCATTTCATGCTAGAATTATTGCTATTATTGTGTACAATATACTGTATTCATAAATACAGTCCACTTCAAAGATGGTTTAATTGAATCAGCAATTATTCTCTGTCTTTGACCTGGAAGTTGAATCCCAAAGGATGAGGACCATCCTGTGTCCGGGCAGAAGGTTGTATAACTGGCATCTTAAAAATGGACTGCCAAGCTGCCTCAATCACTGTGCCTGGCCTCGAGCCTGACCCGAACCAGGTTTCCCTTCTGTCAGTTTTGTCTCTACCCTGCCTTTAAAGAATTAAAGTGATGGGCTCTGCTTTAATGGATGTGTATGGGAGTCCTGAAACACTGACCTTCACTCCTTTTCCATTTTGTAGTGACTGGGCCCAGCGTCTGTTACAATTTTTATCAATCCCTCGGGAGCATTTTTTGGAACCATGTCAAGAAAGCGCTTATAGTTTGTTGAAAAACTAATGCGGCCCAGGTTAGGTGGTGTGACGATGGGAGCAGGTGTCTGTCGAACGTGGAAAAAAACCCACAAAAAAACACTGTTGGATGTACACCTGATTGATTATAGCAATAAATGTCAAATATGCATCTGCTGCTAAAATGGATGTGTCTCCGTTTTTTCATAAATGGCTGTAAGGATTTAATAACTGCCATTGAGGTATAAAAAGGTTAGGTTCTGCCTTTTCTCTCTCCATAAGACAACGCATCGTGTCATTTCAGCATCTTGTTTTCTTTTAGAAAATCAATTGAGAGATGGAGTTTATTGTGCCATAAAGAAAGCGACTGTGCTTCAGTTTTTGAGTCAACACAATTTAGATCGCTCCTCTTCAGCTCATCTCAAAGAACATGTGAGACTGTAGAGAAACGCAGACAAGAGGTGTGTTAATTTAATCATACTGTAACAATGTAATCTGAATACACCACCCATCATAAATGCATATGATTACCAGTAAGAAGGTGGCTGCCAGCAGCAGGAGTTTAGTCTGTGACTCCATACTCGGTGGCACTGAAAGATATATAAAAAAAAAATGTATAAGTAATAGAATTGTTAAATTAACATGGGAAGAGAAGGAGAGGTGTAAAAGGCTGCTCATTGCTATTTCTCTTTGAAATCAAAACAGCACATTGACAGACATTTAAAAGGGAAGAAGAAGGTGTTATGTTAGAAAAGGTTTTGCGAGAAGTGCATTTGTAATTGCCGTTTCTGGCAGAACTCACCGTCCAGTCCAAAATATTCATGGTCCATGTTATGTTCTTCATTGAAGCCAGGCCATTTCTTCCATATTGAGCCAATTTTCTCACCAATGTTGGAGACAATCTGGTGTAGGATTTAAACATAAAATACTGCATGAAATATACACTTGGAGAGATTTTTTTAAAATTTTATTTTAGGCTGGGTCAAGACAGTTATAAGATGATGCAGAAATGCCAGGAATGAATGGTCAAGTTGTGAATTGGCCGTATCTTATTCTATAATAACCATTCATTTTTAAAAAGTGGGTCCCCAGAAAAGAAAGTTTGGGAAACACCGGCATCAATCGTGTACCTGAAACTGTTGGCTGGATAAGCAGCGGCATGGACAGCAGGAGCCTTGAATCCTGATGGCAGATGCTCCATTTGAATCACACACTTCCAGAAGAGGGGTGAACATGCTCCACCTGAAAACAGTCAGCCAACATACAGCAACTTGATACAGTTCCTTACATAAGCCAGCAATAAGCAACTTGGCACACATTGGCAACCACTTCACACACTGGCACATCCCAGCTTGGATGCTTGGTTGATCACATTTTCAGCTGTCATGACTCTGCAGCACCAAAACCATTGTTTGCTTGATGTTAGAAGAGTTCAAAACGGGGCATGCTTTATTCGAGCACAACTGAGAGAATATTTATACCAAGTAGATCTCTAATCTGTAACCTCTGCCAGGTCAGTCTTAATTGGTAACAATCAATCAACTCTAAATTAAACACACAAAAGGGACTCAGCTGATCCTGGAGTCAGATGAAGGCCACTTGAAGTATTTCGGTTTGACTGCAGGAGACTGGTGCTGCCATTCTTCCCATTAGCCAGCATTCCCAATAGGAAGGATGCCGCATTCCTTCCCCTCCACTCCAGTGCAGCTCTGCCGGTATGGCTCTGTGCAGACAGCTGTTTTGTGCATTCACCCTCCCAGGTTTAGACTACACCCCATTTGTGTGGAACACTAAAGGCTCTCAGTGCTATTTACAGACAGGCCTGGGCATCTACAGTGGGCTCAGGGTGGCCAGAGGCTGGGAGTGACATGGAAAAAGGCTCACATGACAGGTTGTGCGGACCGACAATGGAAAGTATAAAGAGTGACCGGTATAAAGCTTGAAACCGAGTTAAGCAAAAGTAGTTAAACGCACATCAAGGGTTAGTTTATGTCCGGTTTTATATACAAGCTATCCAGATTTATGCACAAATAACACTTAAACACTGGGAGACCTTTAAAAGCCAAAAAGAAAATAGGTGTGAAAATAAAAAGGGGTATAACAGAAAAGGTTTGGGGAAAAGTTCAGTCCTGTTTCCAGCAGAAATGACCATGTTCAAACTAATTTACTATCAACACATGATCAGCTTGACCTACCTTTGGCAAACAGTGCCAATGAGGTGTTTCTGAGGTGTATAGACCCTCATCTCCATGAGACAGCAGCCGAAGCAGCAGGCGTCCATCTTGAGTGGCCTTTCAAAGTAGAAGACCTCGCGGCCCTGGCAGTCGAAGCCTTGCAGCGAACAGGCCCGAGCTGGACCGCAACACTGGAGACACACACAGGAACTCTCTAACGAGAAGAAGAGATCAAGAAATACAAACCGTTACTGGATATGTGTGAATCCAGACAAGCTGAATGTTGTCGTATCATAAAAATGAAAGCATGCTCAGTACCTTCCACAGCTACAAATAACTGCAGCCTGTTGCCTTCTGTGGTGATGCTGTAGATCCTCCTGGGAATGCACTGCGGACCTACAATGAATATATTCAGTGGAAATGTCTGCACTGCAGGAATATTCTAGACACGAAAAAACATATTTTGACTGACCTTGCAGCTCTGGTCTCGCAGTTATGTGAATCTGACTGACTGTATCCAACGCAGACAAAGAGTCAGTACCTCCGAGCTCCTCCAGTCCAGACCTCTTTATTTTCCCCGTCTGCTGCATGTTGCTGTTCATCATCTTCCTCCCAGGAGCCGTACCGGAGAGCCGCTCGTCAGAGTCCCAGTGAGGAAGTGTTTGACGAGGTTTGGGTCCAGATGAGCTAGTGTGGCACGCACACGAAGGCCCACACCTGTTCTGGAAAGCTCTGACGATCATCTCTATGTGCTTTTCTCGCTCCAGACGACCGAAGGGAAGAGGCTGATTGGTCACGGCAGACATGGTGCAACGCTGAAATATATGAAACCAAGCAGTTACATAATTCTGACAAATTAAAGCTTAAAGGATCTTGTTTTTACTCACAATTTTCAGCCTTACGTGAATGCAACTTGTCTACATTAAGTGTGTGAAGTCTGAAGTGTACTGAAAGAGATGCGGTTTTACAAGAGTGCAACAGGAGTTCAAGTGCAGTGGTGGAAGAAGTATTCAGATCCTTTACTTAAGTAAAAGTACAGATACAGCAATTTAAAAAATACTCCAAAGTCCCGCATGAAGAATCCTAATGAAGTAAATACACATTTGCAGCAAATGTAGTCATAATATTGAAGTAAAAGTACTGGTTCGGTCCCTCTGACTGATGATACCATTAGATTATTAATACTGAAGCATCAATGTGTGAATGGCTTGTTACTGTTGAAGCTGGTGCTGGTTTGAACTACTTTGTATCCAGTTTCATTTACAGAGACACCAGGTAAATCTCAGGGCTCATCACCTGGTTAATGGAGGACAAAAGAAGAAAAAACTCATTCCGATACGCAAATCTTGTTTTTGTTTTTTGAACTTTTTCTCTAATCCTTGATTTTTTTTGATTACATAATGGATGATTGGACCATTCGTTGAAATTAAATCATGTGAGAAGTTTAGAAGGAAAAGTCACAGTTTGGTGGAGCCGTTCACAACTCATCTGAAATGTGATCCGACTACACATTACTCCTTGTAAGACGTCGGAAACCACTGGTTTCAATAATGTGTGTGTGAAATCTTCATCTTAAAATAACTACCGACTACTAAAGGTGTCAGACAAAAGGGAATCTGATTTGACTGTAAGTATCTATAACAGAACACAGATGAAGAAGAGCATAAAAAGTATTTAAAATGTTCACACTTACCATCTGTGGTCAACCTCCAGGCATCTATAACTGAGGAAGGGTTAAGCGCTAACCTCCTCAACCATCTGTGTGTGAATATTCACGTAGTAATGTTTGGTTTTGTGTGTGTGTCTGGAGATCTCACTCCCCTCTCGTCCCTGGCTCTGTCTCACCCCTGACTCTGTTTCCATCCCAACCAGCCGGATCTGCCTTTTGTTGGGGTAGAAAGGCAGCACTCAGCCATGTAATTGAAATCCTGCTTCCAGAGGTGGGGGGGCTGTGTAGCGGGCCTGTGTAGCCTGGGGTGGGTGGGGGGTGTCAGTGCTTTTTTTTTAAGTGTTGCAAAGGAGGTGTCAAACACAAGATTAAAGACGTACTTTTATTGAAAAAGCCATCATTTGGAACACTTGGTTGTAAATTCACTGAACTGTTTACATGTGTGTTCAACACCATGTCTCATGTAATGTCTCTTCATGGCCTTATTTATCAAACAAATACAAAAAGTAACAAAGCCTCATCTGACTCCCAGTCATCAGCACCACTCTTCTTTGCGATACGTCACAAACCCACGTTAGCAAGTGACAACAGTGCAGAAGATACATACAGCTGGATCTTCTTCTTTCTGTGTGTCAGTCACTGCTGGAGAGCACTGAGGGATCCCGTTAGACTTCCACTTTAATTAAATGATGTGAAACTAAACCATTTCACCCCTGGAAGTCCGTTACTATTGCATTCTCCGCTATATCAGTGAGATTGTTTATTGGAGGGAGGTACATCTTTGGATCCCCAAGAAAAGGTGAGGAGGGAGGTCGATTGAAATGTCCCATCAGAAAAATCCCAACAGTGCCGATAAAAAACACCAAAGCCATGACAATAAAGCAGACCCGGTCAATCACCCGGGCGACGAGGAACCATTCTTCATTCTCCTGGGGTAGAATGAAGAAGAAGAGGGAAGAATATCAGCTGTTTGCTACTCATGCATCCACCCAAAGTTTACATTTCACGTGATTTTGTTAAATAAAACAGAATGTGAAAGATGTATAAATGTACTTGCATTTTGGAAGTTGTTCTGCTGTTTCGCAGTTTCAGCTATGTGCTTACAGGAGGCCACACACTGCTTCAGCTCTGGAGAGGCCCTGGCCAGGCTGGCACCGAGCTGCTCAGCTGTACCCCCCTCCAGACCATCATCTAGGTGCAAATAAGATATTCATGTGGTCACAGCAAAAACAGCCCTACTTGAAAAATCCACATATTATTAAATGTAACCATATTGTCCTATAGCAAATTTTGCTTGACTAGATTTCTTAAAACTAGAATAAAAGTCTATTCACAAATTAAACTAAAACTCACATTTAAGCAAGTTGTGCTTATTATAACAACAACTATAAGCAATTCTTTAAGATAGACTTAATGTTCTTGGTCTCAGTCGTATAATAAGGAAAACAGTCTAGTTCCTTTGCTGGGATATTATGCAAACCATTGTTTTAGCTTCTAACTCAATATTAGCTGGAATATCTTATTAAGACAAAGTTTTATATATTTTCTTATAATGAGATGACTTTCACGTTTATTATTATTTTTCTCCTTCTGGAAAAAACTAATTTCCCAACAAGCTTTTTTTCACTTTCTTGAAATTGCTTTTAACTGATTTAAATACTCACGCAGCTTCTCTAATACTGATTTCATCAGTCCATTTCTCTCTTTCAGTCTGTTGAACATGAGTTCAGACCGAGCCATTTTCATGACGTATTCCTCGGCCTTAGTGATGAGGGTCATGGAGCTGCGACGTCTGCAGGGGATCAGGAACACACCGTTCCTGTCAGTGAACTTAGTCTCACTATTGACTGTTTGAGAGGCTTTGTCTTTGTTTGGTGTCCAGGGTTGCATTTGCATCCTCAACAGCCGAGGCAGGACGTTGAGAAGGATCTGAGAGGGACAAAGGGTAATCCAGTGGTAAATACAACCATGTGGTCTTCACATGGATGTTCACTGAAAAGATAATTGGAGGAAATTCCACTTACAAAACGGCTTGGTTTGACAACAGCCTCACCTTTCGGACTTTGTCTGTCATTATGTGAGTGTTTGGGGTTCTTAGGGATACATTAAGGACTATCACACAGTTCATCACTACCATGGTGGTCACTGACATCACAAACATCAGATACCTGCAATTAAATAAATACTGTAGAAATCATATTTCACGACACAGCTTTGAATCAGTAGTAGCGACAATCATGATGTAAAGAGTAAGAGTGAAATCTTACTTTCCAATGAGAGGCACTGCTTTTGACGTCTCGGGAACTTTTTTAGCAATAAGAAAGAGGAACACAGTCTGGCCCAGAAGAGTGGCAATAGACATGGTGCACTTCTGACCACCGGCTGCAAAACCCAAACCACACAATCTTATTCAATCAGATTGCTGAGGTTCTGTGATAACGAAAACAGACTGACGGAAATGGAAAGAAACAAGAAAGACCTTTGGCGGGTAAATAGTAAACGAGCAGTCCGAGGGAGGAGAAGAGGACACAAGGAGCGATGATGTTGATGATGTAGAAAAGAGGCTTTCTCTGGATGATGAGGAAGAAGACCACCTCCTGGTACTCCAGCTCATCTTTAGTGTACTGAGTGTTGATCACCTTCTTAGCCGGTCTATGTTTGATGGCCCACTCTCCGTTCTCTAAAAACACCCAAGTGGTTTTATTGATGAGGACGCTTGATTCCACATTAGGTACAGCTAGAGAGGGTTTTACTTTATGCTTCATACAGTTTATTCTTTCATATGAGATGGTTGTATTTAACTGTTGTACCTGTGAAAGCCTCTGGGTCAATATCAACCCATTCCAACGTGTGGTTATCCTCCTCTTTGAGAACAAGCTCGATCTCATTGGCGCTGTAGGTCTGAGAGCTGTACACAAAAACACAACAAAGACACGGTTTTTCGCCACAGCCATCGATCCACTCATACAAGACAGCATGATGAAAAGGGACCGTGAGTATGGGAGACGTTGTTCCCAGTTTGGCTGGACGGGAGATTTTTTTTTTCTTTTTCTTTCTCTTTTTGTGGAGTTACATAGTTTAAAACAAATGGTGAAAATCTTTGACCTTGAATTACGCTACAACGTATTGGAGATATACACTTTGAGTGCTGGGGAGTAATTAGTTATGTTATGTAATTGTAATCTGTTACAGTTAAAGAAAAGTTAGAGAAAAAATCTAAGTAGCTAATGCATCATTGCAAAGGGGTTACATGTGAACGTATTCTTTCCTGTAAAAATCTTATATGTAGAATATAGTTTTCCTTTTCCTTTGCATGGTGTAGATGTATGTTTTGTTGTGTTATGTTCAATTACTTTGCTGCAGTAATTTAAATCGCTACATTACTTATTACATTTGTAACTAGTAACTAGTAATCTGTAATCGTACCGTCCACTGTACTCTTTTGAAAAACAAACGTTTCCGTTTACTGTGCCATCATCAGACCATATTTCTACTCACCGAAATACCAAGGTGCAGTTCTGCCAGTCAAAGGGGAAGTAGTTGACGGTGATGCTGCAGGCGCTGCGGTAGATGGCAGGAGGAAGCCAGTACACACAGCCGTTAGGAGACACAAGAGCGTTGCAGTAAAGCGCTACCTCAAATTGTCCATCCACACTGCAGAGAGATCACAGCAGAGGCAAAATGTGTTAACATACTATA
>JAPQRN010000010.1:9867079-9886639 GCA_037367275.1 Coranthus polyacanthus
ACACAATGATTGCATTACATTTGCAGTAAACAGTAACAGACACATGGTCACTTACCCAGCAAAACAATGGGCAGCAGTGACCACCCAGGAGCTGTCTACCAAGACCCCTCCACACATCAGGCCACCGTCGAGCTGCAGGTTGACCAGCCAGGGCCAGCTGCCTGGAGGAGCAGGTGAGCCACCCACAATTCTGGAGCGTGGCTGGGTGATGTTTTGTACTGAAGATGACCTCTGACCACACACTGCTGCTGGGACAGACGCTGAGTGTCAACAATGCAGTACAATCATTTTTTTAGACAAACTCTGAATAATAAAGTCATGCATGTCTCATGGCTTTTCACTGACTTTAATGACAGAAAAGTGGGCTAATGTATATGAATCGATGTTTCCTGTGGCCACATATACCCACTCACCCTGTGCATGTGTTTGAGTAACAGGTTCCAGGTTCTGCATTGTGTTCAGCAGGCTGCACTGAAGGACGCGGGCACTGCAGCTCTCACCCATGATCCTGATGCAGCTCTCCTTATCTAATTCCAGAGACTGGCAGCGATGCTGGTAGTATGCACAGGCCTGGCTAAGAGCCCAACTGCGCTCTGCTTCATTTTGAAGCTTCTGGGCCTTACTGATCACATCACAGCTGGGCTCTGTTAAGGCACTGCCTGGAGATGCTGTTGACAAAAAAATAGGAGATCTAAGCCTTCAAGATGTACTAAGAAAGCATTCATTGGGAAAACTTAGAAATGTCAAGGTGCTGGGAGTGTTACTGTACTTACAGCAGGACCCTGACTGCTGTCCACAATCCTGAAACAGACAGGGAACACAACCCCTGCAGCCAGCTTCAGCCCGACTCCTCTCAGAAGATGCACGCTCGAGAGCAGACAAGGCACTTGTCATGGCTGCCTCTAAAACCACAGTGCCACGATCAGACAAAGCTGCAAAAGAGAACAGCAAAAAGAAAGAACACATATTTAATTTGGGAGACAAACTAAGGAAGAAGAAGAGGTGCTATGCAGAAGAAGACATAATAAATAAATTAAATAATAAATCTAAAATAAATTAATAAATTCACTCAGTATCTGTATCAGCCTCAAAAATCTGGTGCCAGTCTTGCACTGGTATACAGTTTGCACTGCTCTTTTCTGAGTAATAGAACTTTGCTGAATTCAGACAAAACTACAAGTAAGAATGTGGCTAATAGCAAGGACATGCCTGTCTTTATATAGACTGATTTGCTGTGGGAACTCTATGATGATAAGGATGAACTAATGCAGCTCTCTGGTATGTGTGTGAGTAGCCCCCTTTTTCTCATGCTGCTCTTTGAGCTCATTGGCAGCGTGTTAGGGACGCTAGCTCACGCTCAGCGCGCTGGTGAGGCTTCTACAGACACACTTCAATAGCGCCGCCGACCCTACAGCCCCCCTCTGTGCCGCACCACATCACAGGATAGGCCACTAACAACAACAATACTGATTGAAAACTTAATTAGAAGGCCAGGGCTGAGCGGGCAAAGGCTGGCGGGCAGGGACAGGCCCTAGGGGCACGGGCTGGCAGCCCTGGAGCGGCTGGGACCCTGAGTCCCTTGTTCTGAACACTCCAAACACACACTGCCATCACCACTGCTTGTATGAAGGCTGTGCTGTAATAAGCACTTCAACCACAGAAGGCTGGAAGTCCCTCATCACTGTGCTCTAAAATTGTTCCAGTACGGAAACACCGGGCATCTTCTGCCATTCACAATACTTAACTAACCACATGAGCAATGATCCAAAAGATCAACTTCACACAATTTCTGGAACTTACAGTCAATCAGCAGCACTTGTGTGAGTAAAAAAAATGTCACCAGACGCTTTGTTGTCTTAATTCCAACAGGGATTTTTTTAGCACATCACAGCATCAACACAGTTGACATTTTATTATTGTCCTTTTGTCATTATAATGATTTATCTACTGTTATTTTCTTTCACCTATTTTGTAATGGAGCCTCCCAGTATTTCACACAATTGTGCTTGTGTAATTGGAGTGACAGTAAACATCTTGAATCTTTAGTCTTGATAAAGATGCCGTGACAAGGTTTCATTTTTAACATACTACAGTCTCTGACAGGTACTGTTGTCACACTGATGTAATTTAGAAACAAACATTACCTTTGAGTGCACTCTGGGGCATCCTGTAGACCTCTCTACCTGTTGGAGCTCCCAGCAAGAAGTCGAGCCCCGTAAGCAGCAGTGATAGCAGCAGCATGGTGTCAGAACATCAGACCTCCACTCCTCTGTGACAGCAGGCGGACGGGCAGGGCACACGCAAGGTGACTGAAGAGGATGCACAGGTGCTGGAGATGAGTCTAGCCTCTGGTGCCCTCTCTGCGTCCAAGTCCTTATTGTCTGGTGGCTCTCTGTGATCGCTAACTGTCTCCCTCCTCCTGACTCTCTGGGCTCTCTCCCACACTGTGGTGCAGGGCATCTGTCTGTAAGTTTACTTAGAGGAACAATAGGTCCCTGGAGTGGTCCCTGGTATATATAGAGTCCCCAGGGGAAGACCAGTAGGAGGGGGGAGAGAACAGGAAAGAGAGAGCGAGAGGGAGGGAGGAGGGAGAAATGCTCCCATGGCCAATACACAAACAGATGAATTCATTAAGACTGTGACAGCAAATCGGGCACAACTTGCCAAGGCTGGACATTACAAAGAGGTTTGGTTCTATGAAAGGAGACAGAGGGAGGGAGAGAGAGATGCACACAGAGGGAGGGGGGGGGGGGAGAGAGAGAGGGGAGGACGCAGTGATTGGCTGGTCGGCAGGGAAAGGGGTGTTGTTTGAATTAATTAATGTGAGAGGAAGAGGGAGAAAGTTATGCAGATAAGGATATGGGCTGATGTGACACTGGAGTAGAGGAATGTTGAGCGAGAGAGACATCAACGAGCGTCTGAACCCAAGAGTCACAGCGTGTGCAGAGGGAGCTGAACATGGAGCGAGGATGAGTGACTGAGTGTGAGAGAGCGACAGAGGGAGAGGGAAGTGTCTGCCATTTTCCATGCCCTTCAAAGAGGGCATTGTCCCTGGCATCCCTCTGAGGATGCCCACATCAAAGCTGTCCCCCGGGCATCACTTGGCCGCCGCCTCCATTGATCACTTACAGTCTTTTATCCCCCCCATTAAAATATTGTCAGTTCACATCACTTTTGTCTTTCTCTGCTGAACTCTGCTTTTGTTACATAAAGATACAGTAAAAGAGTGCTTATCAACATATGTAATAGCTCACATGACAAACAAAAACTTTCTTTCTTTTTCTTTCATTTACCGTTTGGAAAACGACACCTATTCAGACAAAGGAAAAAAAAATAATGTGCTGACTTTTTCTCACGGGATTATTACATTTGTTGATTCAGTCTAAGACAACGTTATTGGTCCCAGGCCATAGAAAACCTCACAGACAAGTAGTCATATGTCAGAGGCAACAGATCAATATATGTGAGTCAATACAAGGAGCAACAATCAGCAGAAAATGTTTTGTGTTCATTGCAGTAAATTGTTTTTGAATGTGCACATAAAACACTGCATTAAATATGTTTATGTTCATTAAGTATGAAGACTTATGAAGGTAAATATATGTAAAACCATCATCAAATGAAATTAAATCAAATAAAGAAAAAATGTGAATACAGGATGATGGGTCTTTTTTAAAACAATGAAAATGTGAGCACAAACAGTAAAAATGTTACTTTTTGACCACCAATATTCAGTTTAAATATTATAACTATATATTTAAAAAATGTAAAATCAAATCTAGGATCAATACGCGCTGCAAATCAGTGCAAATTGCTGTTACAATCAAGTGCATGACAGCAAAGGTGTTTGCCGCCAAATGTTCACGACAAGATGTTCTTGTAATTCATAAGCAAAGGGACACAGTCGCACATTAGATTAACATAGATATAGTTGGTGCAGACTGGTAACTAAAAGTAGGAGCACAAATTGGAGTCCCCTTTGAACCAACTAACTGACTAAATCCATGAAAAAGGCCGGCGGCGGATTCCGGCAGTGCATCAAACAGGGCTGTTTACTGCTGCCACAAGTCAGCCCAGACAGCAGAGTTCACACTAACAACATACGGTACGTGTGAGAAAGTGTGTGACTGCGTCTTCATGTTTCAGCCAAAGTCTCTGCAGCCTCCACTACTTTGATGTCCAAAAACTGCAGGAGACTGAGAGACAACAACAGCGAACAAAACAGACTTCTGGGACAGAAGAGAGAGGATAAGGAAGAGTTTGAGAAAGACAAGATGGGAATGTTCCATTTCTTACTTTTCAAGCTTGTATTCAGACAGTTGTTATTGTGTGTTTGTATGTTTTGTTGTGTGCCGTGTGCCCCAGCCCCCTCCACGCACCCGTGCGGCACAATGGCCCTGAGATCTGAGAGCAGGCTCAGGCAGAGCGGAGCGGGAACGGCATGGGACAAACGGGCGGCTCTCTTTCATTTTTTCCCTCCCTCTATCCGTTTGTCTTTGATGTGCTTTGATTAATTTGCCTTCTGCCCACTCTTCCTTCATTTATCCACTAAGCATGGAACACTCCGAGTCTCTTTTTTCCTCCGCCAACCTGTCTCTATCTCTATTGTGCTTTTACCGCATCTACACTTTTTCAGTGGAGGCTTTGTTAAGTGTGCACACTTAACAAGTTTGCAACGTGCACACACCAACATCCAAAACGAATTGTAAAATGACCTTAATCCAGGATGCATAAGTGAATAGAAAAATGTTTGTTTCTTTTAATTTGGAAATGGCATAGATCAAGATACTGAGGTACCTTATTCATACAACATAGCTGTCTTACAATTAAAAAGGTTAGCATGCCAATAGCTGATGTTTTCAACGCACCAGACTTTAAAAAAGCATTAATGAAGGCTTCAAATTAGTAGTCATTTAACAAACTATAAAATGCAAGGAAGACTCTCGCCTGATGGGAGGCACGCTGAAAAATAAAAGATTCTCACCTCCAAACTGTGCAAAGAAAATGTTTCTAAAACTCAAGAGAAACTCTATCTGACCTTAAAACTGCAGCCTTTTGTGATTACATTGATTATATAATAACACAGGCTCACACTGCGACTGTGATTCGATTAATTGTGCAGCTCGAGGAGTGTATTTTATATTTAGAACGAGGTGACACATAAATGTTGTCTTGCAGTATGTTTAAGAGAGATTTATGGTCAGTTTCCACACTTCAAAAGTCACAGCTGAGAGAAGCGTGTGATCATGCTTGTCCTTGAAACAGCACTGATTCAACAAACTGAGCAACGCAATTCATGTTGCTCTGTGAATGCACAATCATCTAGAAGTGATTTACCGTGAGCTGAACGTGCTCTTTACTGGATGGCTGCTCCACACAATGCTCAGCACAAACTCACACCACAATGAGAATCTTAACAACGATCGTGTTGAATAACACCCAGGTATTGTGTTCAGTTATGAAACCATTTCTCCTATTGTCTCAGCCAGAAAACAATTGAAATCTAGGTCAGTGGGGTACGCAAGGGAGAAGAGGTTCCCAACATTTCAACGCAGACAGACACTTGAACCCCCTGACAATAGTCAAGCCGAAGCAGCTCGTCTGCACAGGCCTGTATTGGGTCATTGTTAGACATGTTGTTAATTAGATCTATTATGACCTCGACCGTCACATTAACTGCCATTAAATGCACATTAACCACCAACTGTTCAATAATGAAATATCCAATTTGCTTAAATGCAGTGAGATGATGACGTGGATGATTCATTTAAGTGGAATCACAGCTCAGATATATACATTTTTATATATAATACTAAGTGTATCAACTATTTGTCTAGTCATTAAAAATTATATTTGAGTTTTATTTTAAATAAAAGCAGTGGTTTAAAGAGAAAAAATGAATGGTATCTTCAAATTCGCAAACAGAGCGAAGGTTCTGATTGTGAATAATTCTTAAGAATCAAAAAGAAGGGCTTTGGGTTGCGTCTCTAACTATCTGAACAAGGTGTGACACAGCTCCTTATGCATGTGGCTGATGTTCCTTACCTGAAGGAGATCAAGTGTCTCAACCCACTTCTGGGATGCCCTGTTTCCTCTTCTCCCAGTCGCAATGACCTGTAGAGCGTCCGAGTTGGTCTGCACATGGTCACACTGCAGACTCTTTGAACCTAAATGTATATAGTAAATGCAGTTCTACCTTTATGACCAGGCTGGCAATGACATGTCTTTGAAAGCTGTAAAGACATATAAACACACTGTAGTTGTACTTGAAGCAAACACGATTATGTTTAAGCTGAAAAAAAAAAAGAGAAAGAAGGAACAATTAATTGAAGGAATTAAGGAACAAGTGATTCAATCCACTACTTAAAACACTGCGACTGACTTTAAAAGGCTGACATCTAGTGTCAAAATACTGAAATTGCAATCATTGAATAGTGGACAATAACGTGTGATAACTAATGATAATCACCTGTTGTGTTTTCCCTGGTTGCCTTCACATTAAACCTGACGTACTGTTGTTTGGTTTGCTATTGCACTCCTTGCATCTGATATTAATAAAATAGTTCTGTGTAGCGTAATGTGATTGCTTTAACGGGTTTTTTTTTTGAGTAGATTAATGCCAAGCAGCTTGTGGCTAAAGAAGTAGCCAGCTAGTTAGCAGAAGTTATCTGTTAGCTAAGCTATCGTTAGCTACATGTTATGCGGCTAAAAGTTCCCATATAAAGTAAAGACTTAAAACATTAACTTTTTTGAAGTTACTAACTTAAGTTACCTAGTTAAAGTAATTTTAAAACTCTACCTAATTTAAATAATGTTAAGTTTATTAGCTAACGCTAACGTAACGCGTGCTATTTTAGATGGTCTCACTTTAGCATAGTTGTCCACAACTGGCTCAATGCATACTGGTTAAAAAACCTCAGAGTAGTATCTACATGTTTCCCGCAGTTTCTATGTCTGCTCATTACGCATCTGTATTTGTTTTAATGCACCCTTAGTGACTTTTCAGAGGCCAACTACAGGCAATTTGATTCTAACGCCAGTGGTTTGATAAAAAATAAAAAGCCTTACGTGTTTTGTGCCATGTAACGCTAGTTTATATTTCATACGAGAATGTAACGGTAATTAAATGACTGGAAACTATGAACACGTTATCAAGAAAAGGTGTTTATCTGCCCTGTAGTGTCAGTACCAGAGAGCAGTAAACAGGAGAAAGAAGGTTCTTCAAAGGCCACCTGGAGGCAGTGTGGGACAAGCTGAAGAAAGGTTTCAGTTTTAGACCCACATGGATCTTGTTCCCAGTAAATCTATTGCAGTTTGCACCACTTCTTTAATCAGTTTTAAAGTGCTCAAAATGAACGACATGAACATCAAAACAAGCAATTAACTATAGGAAATAGGATATATCTTGCTGCCACTTTTCCCCTATGCCCAGCCGTCGCACATAAATCCTGCGTCAAATAGTGATTATAGCATGAAAGAAAACATTCAGCATATTCTTCTGGCTTGTTATTTATGTTATATCTTTGACTTAATATACATTTTTTAATTTAAGGAATGGTAGAATAATTTGTTGACCTCTTGGACTAAGCATTTTGTCATTCCTTATTCTAATTCTATGTAACGCCTCAAGAAAAGTATCTCTTTTTTTTTGTATGTTAACCATATATACACACTATGATGCACGGAAGCCACGTCACATCATACTTGGGGTTTGATGATAACATACGATACCTTGTAGATCGTTAAATTATCATATTCAATTGCAAACAAGAAAAGGCATTACTGCACCAATTAAGATAGTGATCAGTTGCACTTCTGCAAACACAGCAACATGCTTAGCCATGGTCACATGTCTTAGTATTAACTGCATTCCAGCCCGTATGTACTAATTGTTTTCCCTTAACATGTAGTTTTACTTTTTTCCTGTGTAGCATTGGACCGATTAAAAAGGAGAATTGAAAACAAAAAGCTGCTGCTTCTTCAGTCTCAACGACCCACTCCTACTGCTGGTGTTTGACTGACCTGTTGGGAGAGGCAACACATCCCCCCCTCCTTTCTCTGGCCAAGCCATTAGCCATGAATTATGGTGCTGCTACCATCGCAGCCAATTGTCTGGATGAAAAGCAGGCTCAGCCTCACTTACCGTAGTGTTATTAGCCTGTGCCTGAACAGCAGGTTCAGGATCATAGTTTCTGATCAACTGTGTGGTTTAGTTTAGAGCAGCAGACAAACAGCAATCGGCAGAAAATGTAGGTTAGTGCAGCGCAGCATGTTGTCGATTGATTGCAGCAGTGAGATTTCTGGGTCTCTTTTAAAGCATATTTCAAATTTTGCATGCAGATTACCACACACTGGAAGTAATTTCATATTTAATAATATTTCTTATAGTTGGAGGTGTTTAACAGCATGCTGTACAGTATGTTTGCATACACACTAGTCAAGTAGATAAATGCAGAGTCATTTATCTGAATATATGACTCTTTAATTTCCTTATAGGGCAACTGGTGGATTTGTGGAGAGAGAGAGAGAGACAGATGCAGAGAGAGGGGAGAGAGCTGTATCTATCTCCTGCCGATGCTTCACCGGGAAACCCACGAGCAGATGTGATGGTGGAGTGATGCAGACACTGGACACAGAAGCAAATAATCAGACACTGCCCTGAACAGTACAGTAAGTGTTCCTGGACAATTATTTTGCTTATTATCTGGGGATTGTAACTGACAAAGGGGACTGCAGTGTTGCCCAGAGCTAACTCTTTCTCAGCTAAGCTACTGCAAGCATTCTGACATTTTATGTTAAAAGTCACAGGACATATGCAGAATTGTACCTTTACCTTATTTTTTTGTATTCAAACAGATGTTGTCACAACTTTGCATTTACCCAAATGCATTAATAAAAGGAACATTTTTGTTAAGTTGCAACTATCTGCATTTAGGTTTTTGACAAAACTTTCCGAGATTGGTTCATGCATGTGTACATTTAGATAATTCATGCCATACCAACTGCCAATATATTGTAATTCAAAGTGTGGCTGCAGATACATATGCATATCCAAGTCATAATGTTAAAGGTGTTAAAGGCACACGTCTCCCTTCCCACTGAAATAGATAATTAGTCAAGCTTATTCATCAGCTTTGCCAGAAGGAGGAGTCAGTGGAGGGGTGTTATGGTGTGCTTTTCCTTGTGTGTGTATTTTGCCCTGTTTTAACAAACCAGGCATTTATTTGCCTGTTATGAGCTGAGAGCACGGTAGCCAGATGGAGACTGTTGATCTTGTTAGAAAGGTAGATGTGAAAAGACCATTACCTCGATCACAGCAAACATGCACAGATTCACTGACACACATTCACGCATGTGTGCATACGCAAACACACGTTTGTACATAAATGCCCAGTTTTCGTGCAGTCTAGCGGCCAGTAGGCTGTGATCTGCACACTGGTCTCTGCACCTTCTGCACTTCAGTTTATGGAGCAGTAAGACTCATGAAGGATTATTGAATAGAGCTTTTAGTAAACTTTAATTAGCTTGTGGCTTGTTTCAAAGTTTCTGTTGTCCTAGGTGATAAAATGTATGCGTGGTTAGATTATACACTGCACCACTCACTCAGATGAGAGAGCAGTTAGATAAGGTTAAGACACTAGTTGTAAGTCAGTGTTTGTTTGCATTGATGAGTTTGACTATTGATGGAATATACAAGGCATAATGCATAGAGTAATAAGTGCTGATCTGCAGTGTTAATGATTGACCAAAGCCTCTTACACGCAGACTATCACAACTGGTTGCTAAGAGCCTGAGGAGACGAGATAGCTTGGTTACCCGCCTGATATGTACATATAAATAGATTACTGGCAACCATATATACAGCTAAAAAAATGCAAATGCAAGTACTGTTTTAGATTTAAATTTAAACAATGCACCAGGATCAGGGTCTGATTTAATCAACTTTGCTCGTTTGACACAACACTTGATTTGCCAAGATCATTGTGATAGCACACAGAATGGAAAATGAGAGAATTTAAATGCACACTCACATATTCTTTTTCCTGCCGGCTCAGACCATTTAATAGGTCTGTCTGCCTTTGATTACATGCAACCAGCAGAGTAGAGAGTTGTTGGTACCCGGAAAAGATGGTGGGACTGAGAAACCGCTCTACATGGGAACCTTTGCTACTCAAGGCCTCCTGTATCAAGTCCTGCGCCAACGGCTGCTCGCTGGGCATCACTGCACACCTTACC
Organism: Coranthus polyacanthus; assembly: GCA_037367275.1. Classification (NCBI taxonomy): domain Eukaryota; kingdom Metazoa; phylum Chordata; class Actinopteri; order Kurtiformes; family Apogonidae; genus Coranthus; species Coranthus polyacanthus. The sequence continues at coordinate 9,877,316 of JAPQRN010000010.1, forward strand.
TACGCCAACGCTGATGTAGAGTCCGTCGAAGGTGAGTTGTGGGTGCACAGGGGTGATGCTGCACACTCTTAAATTAAGACACTCAAATACATACCGAATTGAGGGGATTCAATTCTCCAGAGTAAAATTTATTGCAGAAGTTAGGGCTAGCAAAAGTTAATGGAAATTTCTGAGAGTGATGTAAATTGGAAGAAACGTGTCTCAGACCCTCAAAGAACAAGACCACTGCCCATGGCTAAAAACACCAAGTGTTCTAAAACATTTAATAAGTGTTAAACCTCCAATCCTATCTATATGCTTTAAAAAGTCAGGTAAAGTGCTGGTTCTCAGCTTTTCAGTGGTGTCACAGCTTTCTCATTTGGATGTTTATTTTTGTATTTTGTATCATTTTGTAAATTGGGACTTTAAATCTTCAGGTACTCTTGAATCAGATGACATACTGGCACCACTTTTTATAAAGGTTTAGAAGGAGAAATATGACGACATATCCACAATCAAAATGAACCATTTGCAAAATGTGTGTTTCTGTAACCCTTTATCTAGGTGTGTTTGTGTATCCACTTGGGGAAAAGGAGGTTGTGGTGGGCTTTGAGGCCGTGATTGCAGGACGGCTGGTGGGGGTCCAGATCCAGAGCCGAGGGAAGCTGAAGGACTGCTGTTTGGACTGCTGCCCTGGATCTGGTCTTGAAGGCCACTGTGGGAATGGCCGGGAGTGGGGCTGCTGTGGGAGCTCTAACCTTGACATGCAATGCACCAATGGTCAGCAGTCATTTTTTTTAACCTTCAGTGTGTAAAAAGAAATGACATATGCATCTATGTTGAGGATAAAAAGCCACAAAGCTTTCAGGGCTGAGAATCCACCCTGAGTTAGTGAACAATATCTGAGCACCAACTTTGGTACAGTATACCGTATGTCCTTATGAAATGCTCATAATACTTCATATAATATAAGGCCTGTTTGCCTTATTGCAGTGATTTAAACCACAATAACTGTGATAATTGTCTCCATTCACCTGTATAAAAACAGCTGGATGAAACTACTATACTTACAGAACTACTATATTTCATCATTCTGTCTATATAATTTTCCACCGTTTGAGATTTGACTTCCACTCTTTTAATGTTTTTTCTTTTAATTCTTTTCATTCTTTTAAGGTTAACGTCTATCAGTGACTGTCATTACCAGTCATTTCTTTGTATATTTCAGTAGTAGGCTTTTTATATTAGGTGAGACTTTCTGCAGATTGTCTGAAAAACAGTCATTTTTACTATGCAGTAGAAGAAGTGCAAAACATTTTCAATCACTGGGGAATGTTGTCTTATGCTGTAATGGTCTGGTCTCTGCATGAATAAAATAGAGCTACAGTAAGTCCTACAGTAAGTCCTCTCTGGCCGGTTTTAGCCTCACTGAGAATAGAAAAGACAGACCTATGAGGCAAATACACTTGGCTGCCTGTGAAATGGTGAAATGTATTTTCCATACTCCAAACATACGTCATTTTGAAGTCTACAGTATTAATTCTTAAACGAAGCTATTGTGAAAATGGACACATTTTTCTTCATTCAAGTAATATTTGCAGCCTTTGATTATTTTGCTTTTATGGAAAAGTTGATTTAATTTCTGCTTATTTTACAATATACAGTAGGTAACTGCTAAATTTTGTCTTCAGGACACCTCATCCTGGACGAGGACCTGGAAAGAACCACCTTCATCGTGGGTACAGGGGTCATTGGCCCCATGGATATAGTGTCTATTATCATAAGCACCACACTAGAACTCCCCACACTAGAAAACGGAGCAATACGCATTATCTACCCCACGTTACTCACCCCAGTTGTCACGGGGCAGATGACTTCAAGCAAGAGTGAAAATGGGGGGAAATCAGAAGAAACTGGGTACACCACTCATTTTCTGTCCCAGCTACATTTCACTAGTTGTTCTCCAGTGTATGCATGTGTGTGTCCTCTCACATCGACTGTTTTCATCCCCAGAGCCACAAGTTGCTTCGGCGCCACCTCAGGAAAACAAGACCGGGTCCTAGACTCTGAGCAGCAGTGCGCCCATGCCATCTTCACCAGTCCAGCTGCTAACCTGGCACCTTACGAACTCAACTTCCAGCTGCTGGTCAGAGGGGCCTGCTTACTGGCAGGTACTGAACTTGACTCAGCCAATGTTAAATACTGGAAATAAATTGTGCAAGGGGCAATCTAATCAGGAAAATGATCTGTTGGATTTACAGAGAGGGGTTGAATCCAAACACAGTCAGAATGAGTCCAATGTACAAATGTGGCTGTTTTTCAATTATGTACGTAGACTGTTACATGTCTGATGTTTATACGTTTTTAAAAAGCATTATGTTTTTACTACTACTACAGTGAGACGAGTGATGCAGGACTCTGGTTCGCTGTACATTATTCTGATTATCACACAGCGACTGACACAGAATCAGAATTTTGGCAGAAATATTGATTTAAAAAGGATTTTATTGTGTCTGTTAAAAATATCGATTGTAGATTAGATTATACGTTTAGAACTGTGATCAGCACAGCCACAGTTCTCCTATACATAAAACTCCTATACATAAATAACAGACTGTGGAATGCCATTATGACCAATCAGAATTGAGTATGGGACATATAGTTTATGTGCTTTATTAATTAATCCTAAACTGGTTCTCAGGACTGGAAAGCCCCACTCACGCTCTGAGAGCAGATGCTGACCCCAGTGCCCAAAGTGCCTCTGCCACCTACATCACGTTGGCACAGGAGCATCCGTATGACAGACACATCGAGATCATTCTGCACCTCAGTGGTAAGTCCCTGAAATCTTCCTCCTTCCTTTTTTTTCCTCATTTCACAATTTTGACTTCAATGCACCAACCTGTTCTTCAGAACCTCACAGCCCGTTAGTCATATTAGAGAGAGGCAGGCTCTCCTTCGGCCAGTATGAACAGCACATCAGTTCCCGCCGCGATTTCATTCGCTGCTCCCGGAAAGACTCCGAAATTGAGAAGAAGGTTGGTAGATCTTCACACTGCTCTTCACTTAAGACTATGAAACACTTGTGCCTTAATGCTGTTGCTGTAAATAGAGCGAATTTAATCTGACGCCCTGTTTCAATTGGCCTGCAGCTTGAGTTTGTGAGAAAGCGCTATCACAAGGACATTCTGAACAGCCCTGTCTTGATGCTCAACTTCTGTCCGGACCTGCTTTGGGAGCCACTGGAGCTCCACAAAGCCACCAGAGAACTGCTGTTCCTTGTTGATCGTAGTGGCAGCATGAGTGGCACCAACATCCAACGTGTAAAGGTGAGCTTCAGTCGGAAAAACAAATGAAGACACAAGGGATGCACTGGCACATCCAACACCGGTAACAGTCATAATTGGCCTACAACCTATCAGTAAATAAGACAATCACCAAAGGCAGTGTCCAATGTTTAATTTAAAGGTTCTTTCATAAATTTGGATGTTTAAATTTGTACTGTTTCAAAGATGAAGGGCTGAAAGACTGTAAAACGGACCAGTTATTTTTTTATAATGAAGATTTCTTTGTTTACCTTGCATAAAAGGGACTTAAACAACAACAAAATCAAATAATAAAATAATAATAAAGAACAAAACATCATCATCTGCTATTGCCAAATTGTTATCTTAAACATCGGTATCAGCCCAAAATTTGTGCTTCCCTAGAAAACAGATGCACTTTTCATGTTTTAACTGACGCAAACTACCCTCAAAGGTTTAGTGTTGTGTACTGAGGTGACTTGATCCTGTCTATCCTTTGTGTTTCTGCAGGAAGGCATGGTGGTGGCCTTGAAGAGTCTCCCTTCTGGCACCATGCTCAACATTGTGGGCTTTGGCACCACCGTCAAACCCCTGTTCACCTCCAGCAGACTCTGCACTGATGTTGGTTTTTGCACAGTGACCTAACTGAGAATAGAAAATGTATATTATTTTTGAGATAGCAGGAAAAAAGTCACGATAATATTAATTGCATGCTGATTTGGGGATCATGTTTCTTCAAAGCATATGTTTTTTAAGCACATAGGGCTGTGTGTTCTATTTGCTCTGTTCTGTGATCCTCACTAATCATCCAATAGGTCAGTTCTTTGCGTTGCCTTAGTAGCAGAGTATCAGGTTTTAGCCAGGCCAGGGGCTGCCAAGGACAAAGAGTCTTTGCACATACTCCTGACCATATGGTGACCTTTCATGCATTTTAACTACAGCAGGAGATGTCCCTCCATCTCCTCACCTGTCAGGCATGTTTGTCCACAGTGTGATTTGCAGTAGTTTTAAGGCAGGTGCTAATGTGTGTATGTTTGCTCTCTCTTTATTAGAGAAGTACTGATTAAATTCTTTTCCACCCTCACGGGGTAATTCGGGCATCTGATATCAAACTGAATTTATCTTGATAACCTAGATGATGTTTGCACATGCAGCAGCATCATGTAATTAGACAGGTGTGGTTGGATGCTTGCTTCTCCCACTGTGAATCTGAAAGCTCCTCTGCTTTTGTCTCACTCTCTTTATGTATATGAAAACACTACAGGTCACTCTAATGCAAGCATATGAGTATGTGCAGAGGATGAGAGCGGACATGCGGGGCACCAACCTGCTGGGGGTGCTGTCCTGGGTGTATCAGCAGCCTATGCAGCGCTCATATCCTCGCCAGGTCTTTATCATAACAGATGGAACCATCAGCAACGTGGCCAAAGTACTGGAGCTGGTCCGCAGAAACACATGCGCTGGCAGGTATGGAGCTCCGAAACTAAATGCCAATTAGATATTTAACCCGGGGAAACTACGTGTGAAGAATATGTGGATATCTAATATGAGGAAAAACACAGAAAACAAACACTAATCCGACTTATTAACAGCAATTTATTCTATGGCTGGCATGGGATAGGACACTTCATCACTGTAGGTGACAAAGAAGCAGAGATGAATGCAGTGGAGCGAGTTCAGGCAGACTGAGGTGATGAATGTGACAGAAACATGGTGTGGGGGAGGAGAGAGGGGAAGAGACAGAAGAGGGACCAGTGATCATGAAGAACTGAGGCCAGTGCACTGTGCAAGAAAGAAAGGAAAGGACTACGATATTTTACAGCCCCGCCCAGCAATCCCGTTAAGTGCTCTCCTCTGCAGTAAGAGGCACGCCTCTTTGGTTTTCCCCAGGCCCTTCAGCAATGCACAATAACTCCATTTATACCTTATTAGTATTCCCCTGTTGGACTGATGTCCTGCAACACTGTATTTTGGCTGCCTCTCTGCAAATTGTGTACATGTTTGTTGACTCTCTGTCCCAACTAAAATTCAAAAAATCTTTATCCCTAGAGTCCAAACACAGAACTAAATATCTTTCAAGTTTTCTGCCCTTTTCTTCTGGCCAACGAGACAGAAATGCTGTTTTTAGAGGCAGCATTCAAGATCTCAGCCTTTTCAATTATTCTGTCCCCTGCTCTTTTCAAACTCTCAATTAGCCAAATTGCTTGTGATCCCTCTCGGTGTCCAAATAACAGTTCTGTCCATTTGACAACTCCCAATTTTCTATTTTAAGAGACAAATGAAAGCCTATGAGGACAGACTAAAAGGTTCATAGGCTGTCTATGAAGGATGAATGCCAGATTAATGAAACTAAGCATGCATTTAAATGAACCAGGTAAGATGGTAGTTGGTGGCTAATAGGCAACTTTTAACATTGGTTGTAGCTCATGTTTGTAAAAATGTCGTCGCTGTGGCATTATCAAATACCTGCAGAAGAAGGCTTTAACTCCTAAGATTTATGCTGATATAGTTTCCACATTAGCGCTCGATGCTCCTGCTTTAAAAACATTTGGCTGGAAAGAAATATTGAAGTAATGAAAAAGTCACATGTGCCATTATATGAAAGGGATTCAAGCTCTGCACCAAGTTTGGAAGAAGTGTCTGGATCTTAAAGTGGACTATGATGAAAAATAATCCATATGTAACCTATTATATTCAACCTATGAGCTTTTCAGCCCTCATACTGTTTCACAAATAGATAAGAGAAATGTATGAAAAACCTTGGTGCTAGATGTGCTCAGATGGAAAACCAAGTAATTGTATTATGTATGTATTGAACCTATAACTTCTGCAGATGCTTTGGCCTGGGTCTTGGTCCTCGAGCCTGCAGGAGACTCCTGCAGGGCGTTGCCAAACTGACAGGGGGGACCACAGAGTTCTTGGACGATGAGGACAGACTGCAGCCTAAGGTCAGCAGCATCACACCACTGCCATCTATTGGAGAAAATATGAACTGCAGAACAATTATAGACCATTAACTTAAAGAGATCATAATCTCAAGTTCTGGTACTTTTCAATTGCCTTTCAGCATGTTACCACCCACTAGCCATTCATAAAAATATATTTTGAACCACTAAGTGTAAAATATTGTGACTTTATTGTATATGAACGTTCTCAGTTGATCAAGTCCCTGAAAAAGGCTTTTGAACCTGTGCTGACTGACGTGCGGATTGACTGGTACCTGCCGGAAAACATGGAGGCTCTTCTTTCACCCAATGAAATCCCTCCTCTCTACCCTGGAAATCGCCTCATTGGATATTGCACTCTGTATGATATGACAAATTTCAGAGCAAAAAAGACAGAGGTACAGTATACATCCCTACAATTATCGAAAAAAAACCCTCACTTTATGTGCAGAGTAAAATAGATGTCTAACTGTATTATTTTACAGTCTCAAGGACGGAGCTACAAAGGCGCACATCGAAGCTCAACGGGTTCAATATTTGGCCAATCAAACGATGAGCTTTCATCGCCTCCTGCCTCAGAGCTAATGCCAGTAGTGACATGTGCAGATGGCACAGATTTGGAGGAAGCGCTGAGGGAGATCTCAAGAGAAATCTCCTCTGAATTCTCCTGTGCCAGAGACACAGACCCTGGCACCAGCCCAGGTCAGACAATCACTGCAAATAAATGGAAAATGCACAACATGTATTTACCCACCGAACACCTAATCCCATAGTGGATCACCGTTGACTTTTTTCCGCTTTAGGTGCGGAGCTAGACTGGTCCAGTGATGTGAGAAGGCGGATCCAGGAAAGCTCTTATATCCAGGAGCAGTATGTCCTCACTCGCTGCTCCCTCAGCAGTGAGCGGAGTCTTCAAACACAGTCCCACTCACACATACACGCCTCATCCAACTCTGACTCGGCGGGGGGGGCCTTCCTGCCTGACCCTCACTCTGGTTCGGTACTGGATACAGGCTCTCTACCCCAAGGACTTGAAAAGATGCCCCCGCCTGAAAAGAGATCATCCCTGTCTCGCTGGGCAGACTCAACATGGCAACAAAACCTCTCAGTTGAAACCTCTGATAATGGGGCAAAAATGGTAATATGAATAGTAATGGATTGACGCTAAAACACTAGGTTACACGACCAAGGATTCATTTTTAAACCAGATTAAATCATGGTTTGACTTTAAATCATGTTACACTGAACTTGAAAATTTAAATCTCTCTTTAAGCCCAATTTTTATTCTAAACCTATAATTTAATTCTGTTGGACTGAAACTTTAAACTTCAGTGATCCAGTATTAACTTTAAACTTACAGTTTAGGGGGGTTAACTTTTATAATGGCTGAGAGTTAAGGGACAAACAAACCCAATTTAGTTTTATAATGTTGCTGGATTTATCTCAAGATACTGGTTGAGTAAGAAAACTGCTACAGAGCTGAGAAGAACATTGGACCAACTGTCACGCATTGCAGTGAAAGAAGTGGCAGCTGTACCACCAATGCTCCAGCTCTTTTGTTAAAGCTGCAGTGCTTGATAGTTTTTTGGCGACATCGGGGAAAAATTCAGTAATTACGTTTCAGTGTATTGTAATTCAAGTCACAAAGCCATTGTGTTTTGAGGAGTGAGGTGTGACCTTAAACCACTTCGATTTTCCATCTGATCAAACCAGGGGCATCTGGATGGAGGTGAGGAGTCTCGAAGGAGACAAAAAGCACTGGTCCGTTCAACCATGGCAGCACGCAGCTTCTCGTCTCCCCAGGGTGAGCTGGAGATGCACCGTCTGAGGAGAGCTCTGGAGAGGGTTTCCTTTGACCAGACATTGGGAGGAAGGTTAGATGAAAGTGACGGGGAGACAAAGCCCCCATCAAGAGGAACCCTGTCCCACAGAAGCCTGACTGACTCCAGTAAGAAGCAGTTATTATAGTTTAGAAATGTACCTTCTTTTTTATTTTTATGAATCTTCCAGTTTAGTTTTGTTCTATAAGCACAAAAGTAGTTTTACTTTAGTTTGTATTTTGAGTTTTACTTTAGTTTGTATTTAGTTTTAGTGTTATTTTTTCACTGCTAGTTTTCATTAACTATAATATCCCTGGTAAACAGTCTTAATTAAAAAAAGATGAATTGTAATGCAACCATCCAATTTCTATCCTCATTCCGACTCTGACCCTCAGGTGGACTCCTGTTTCCTGCCTCTCCTCTGGACTGGGACAGCTTCACAGATCCAGAGTATCTCTTCGCTCCTGTTCCACCGGAGGATCCTGCTCCTGGACAGTGCCGCTCCATCATTCACGGCCTGCTCTGCGGCAAGCCTGTGTCATGGGAGGTCACTGTGGACCTGGGGCACCTCTGGGTCCCTGAGAACCAGGAGACAGCAGGGGTTGAGGGATGTGGATGTGGATGCAGAGGAGGTGGAGGAGGAGGAGGAGGAGGAGGAGGGGAAGAAGGAACAGGTGAACCATGGGAGGAGATTGTTCACCAGCTGACCGCTCGTTCGGTTATAAGGGACTTTGAGAAAATGGCTGAAAAGGAGAACGATGGCGGACATGGTGAGGCTTACTGTTCTAAATATTTGACACAGTGAATGATTTTCACTTATCCTAAATGATATATGTAGTTAATGTTTATGTGTTGTTTTACTTGGCTGCTCAGGTTCAGGAAAGCGATACCGTATGAAGGCTATTCAGACCAGTAAACACTGTAACATCATCTGCATGTACACAGCCTTCACCACTACGGACAGCAACCCCAGCAGAGGATTTCCAGAAAGCATGGATGTCCAAAACACAGGTGTGCTCTGAATTCACACACATGGAAATGAGCTATTATTTGGTATATTGTAAAGTGTATTTATTTGCTCTAAATAGTTCAAATAGACCAATAAAGAGACAAGATATAGTAGTATAAAATAACAGCAATATAAAAAATTATAGTATTTGTATTGCACAACAATATTGATATTATACAGCTTATACATAAGTGAATTTGTCAGTTTCAATGGCATTTTACTATGGGATCAGGTTACCATTTGTATACCATACCATACCATACCAT
>JAPQRN010000010.1:9902789-9932263 GCA_037367275.1 Coranthus polyacanthus
ATTGGCTGGTTACTGACTGTTTGTCATGATAGGGTGACCACGGTACTCAGGGCCCATTAGGTCCAATGGGAGAGGATAGGCCTGAGTGAGTGGGGGAGAAAAAGCAGCAGGTGGGGGGGACACAGGATGCCATAAATCTTTTTCAGCGGTCATAAAGGGCTCACTTTGACAAATTCTTCACGAGCTCTCTCAGCAGAGCAGCAGCTGTGGCTCTCGGAGAAAACACGATTAATGCAGCACCCGCAGACCTTTCGGGGCATGGAAAAAAGAAGTGTGGCATTTGATTTGTTCTTTCCAGTTTAAGTGAATAATAGAGAGGATAATAAGACATCGCCACGCTAAGCCCTACTAATAGAACTGTAACATGCACAGAGGTGAAAGCTCTGAAATATAAATAAAAACACGGCTTTTTTAAACACCCCTTCATCATTTTTAGAAAAAAAAAAAAATAAAATCAAAGTGTAAGAATAGATGTTCTGACCTATTTTAGTATATTTGTATGATGACAAAGGACTGGCCACTAAACCACTAGGTGTCCATCTTTCTTCACTTGAGAAAGAAAAAAAACATGCTGTCGTGGCAGACGAGTTAGGGAGGACACTGACTCAGTGGACGGCTTCCAAGTCACATGCAATCAACGTAAGCCGTGAGATTCTGTCTAATCTGTTCTGAAAGCTGACAAACTATTTGGTTGATATGATTATTCTCTAATTGGCCACGCTTCATGCATGCAGACCCTGATTTGTGATGATGAGGGTGCGGATAGTGGTGGTATGCTCTTGAAACGTGGGTCTGTTTTATTGCTGCTACAGTGAAGTGTCTTCACTTTTGTTTGCGTTTGTTTGTGCTAAGCTGTATTTTGTATTGTTGTCTACATATACAGAAATACAGTCTTAGACCATATACGTTTTTTTTATGTAACCAATCCTCATTACCTGGTATTTGAACTATTTTACTCAGTACTCGCTATTTATTTTATTACTTCCTATTTATTGTATGTCATTGTTTTTATGTGGTCCCCTGTGAAACAACATGTTGTTTCCATGTATATTTATGACAATAAAGATATACATGTCTTGATTTGACTTGACTAGAATGTGGCAATTTAATAGCTGCATTAGCTATGAATTGATTCATTACTTTGAATAACATTGCAAAGTTATTTTGAGCTATGTTACTTGTACAGCAACATATGACAATGAGTGTAAATAAATAAAAATAAAAGTAATAAAGATAATAAAACTCCAGATAGTAAGGATTGGGTCAATCATTACAGTCCATTAGTGGTAAAACATTCAAAAAAGGGGCCCAGATACTTTCAAAGTTTAACAGAATAAAGTATTTTCTCAGGAGTATAAAAGGATACCAGTGCTGGGGAATATTCAGATGTCCGTTTTTTAAGAAGAGAAACTGTTTTTAAGGTTTGTTATAGTACAGTCAAACCACAGCAGATGGAGCCAGCGCTGTATTTAACAAACAATGGAGTGTAATAAGCAAATGGCACAGCTCCAGCTCTGCAGAAAAATTCTGGATAAATCTGTGAAATCCTGACACACCGTGACCTTATGTGCTTGTGTTTCTGACACGGAGGGAGGCAGGAGGTCTTATTTTAACTTTGGCAACCAGGCACAAGCAGACACTCCAACAGACAGCAAGGGGAAAAAGCAGAGATGTGGTATCTCAGGAGAGAGAGCCACCACAGCGGGCAATAGTCCCTGATGCCAATTACCGCTGTCACCCATCTGCTTTGGTCATGCAGTGAAACGTGGGATAAGTGACCTACTTTCTAACTGTAGTGTGACTGCAGCGCTTCTCCTCTCATCAACAAACCAAGCGCTCCCTCCCCGAGGACACAAAGACGGGGATGGTATCATAGGGAAATTCACCTTGGTCAGATACAGAGATTTCTCTATTTGACAGTAAAAGTTGAGTTTTTATAGAGGTGATTAAGTAAGTCTGTGTTCTCGGTACAACAACGGAGGGTAAACCGCAAGGATGAATTATTAAACGTGATTCGATTTTTTCTTACTGAACTGAATCTGAAGTCATCAGAAATGTACACAGGTCACCATTAAATTATTAGTTTACCAAAATAACAGCCATCATCCACAGAGATACTTCTGATTTTACCTACAGATTTTCTCCATCCACCCAATGGAGATATTTTTAGCTTTTTTTTTTTGTGATGAGAAATGTATTTTTAAAAATTCAGTAGCAACATGGTCTGTGTTACTCCAGATAATCACAAAACTCACACTCAGATGTTTTTATGGGATAATGTCACCAGTAAAGGTGATTAAAACTGTCTGCTGCTCATAGAGTGAGGTCTGTTGATTGTCTGAAGTGAAACATCGTTACTCTAACATCGTGTCGCTGCATTTTTTTCTAAATGTATTCACTGTATTTTTTCTAAATGTATTCATGTAGTCACTGCTAATCATCACGAATGAAAGTTTTATTTACTGGAATTGCAGCAAGTGAAAATCTCAACATTCGGGGGAAAAAGCTCCAAAAACTGCTTAATAAACCTACAGCAGTGGTTCCTAAACTTTAAATTAAGAGGATTAAATGTCAGGGGTCGTTACTAACAAAGACAAAAAAAATAACACGCTTCTGCAACGCAGAATAATTACTTTCAAATTGCCTCTGATTGTTGAGAACTGTATTATAAGTGGTTGCAACATTGTTTTTGAATAATGTGTCACACTCTAAAAAGAATGGGAACTACAATTTTCGCACTGCAGGTAAGTGTTAAAAATGTTTTGAGGTGACACAACACTTTAATACTCCTCATGCTGTGCCTCGTGAAAATAATGATTTAGGATATATTTTGTAAAATCACCCTTGGATTGAAACAGTCACCTTTCATCACTTTTGCTTTGGTGTCCCCTGGGAATTAGGTGAGGGAGGCGGAGTGTACAGCTGCTTTAGTTTGCTGTAGACTACAGCTGTGAGTATTTCTATCTCAGCTGTGTGCTCACTGATCCAAGGGCAGGAGCCCTGCCAATGTTCCCACAATCTATTGGAGGATGTTTATGCAGGAAAACAAACAGCATTAATCTTTATGACGAGGAGAGGACAGGAGATATGCACAGTAGTTTCATTTGGTCCATGACTGCAGATGGTACGTGTTTCTCCTTTTTCTCCTTGTCCTCTCTACTATATTTTTAGTTTGTCTGAAATGTACACCTGCTCAGACACACACACAAATCCTAAGAGTTGATACTCGGGGAATTGATCCTAGCTCTTAGCTTCAGGCCTGTTATTGGTGTTTTTCCTCAGCTAGTGTTCCTCAAGGAGGAACATAGTGTGTATTCACAAAGTGTGTGTGTTGTGTGTAGGTTCGGCAGTGCTTGGTCGGCTTGAGGGGAGAGATGGGGAGGGGGTGAGTGACTCAGCATGGTGATTCATTTGTAATTGGAGGCAGAGCTTCAAGAGCACACAGACACACGCATTTCTTAAAGCTGGGTACCCTTGTCAGAGATGATGTGATTGATTGAGTGAACCTGATCATTAAGAAGCGTGTACTTGGTAAAGACGCAAGGAGAGAAAAAGGGGAAAGAGGCAGAAAGAGAGGGAAGGGGCTGAGGGACAGAGTCACGGTGAGGAGACTGAGAAAGATCGACCCAAACCTGGACACACCAAAGCATTGTACTTTTATACATTTTAGTCATGAATTTTTCTTTTGCAGACAAAAAAGAAAGAAAAAGAAAACAAACAAATAAAAAAAAAAAAACTACTGCCAGTTCATAAAAAACTGTACCTATATAAAACCTATATATCAGTTGTTGGAGCTGTAGAACAAACAGATTAATGGCCACATATCTTGAAAACGATTTTTTTTATTGATCTTTTTTCAATAAATCTTGAGCATTGAGCCAAATTGTAGGACTTCTGCGAGCGCTGACATCAGAGAAGTTGAAAATGTGGAATAGTGTTGATTAACATCACTCATACGAAGGATGGCATGCAGGTGGACTAGCTCTTGAAAAACTTGACTATACTAACAGACTATATTACATTTATCCCAAGGTGAAAAAAAAATATATATATCATTCTGCCATTTTTTCAAGCACAGCGGGAAAACTGATTTCCATTCTCTCAGGAAATTTAGACAAAAGGGTTCTTTTTGTCTAATTGCTTGTTGCGTCTCTGGTGGAGGAGTCAAGGAGTAGTTAGAGCAAGTCATAATCACTGTACTTAAGCATGTTCAGTTCAACATTTAGTAAAAGCGATGAACGCATGCAGGGAGGCAATAGCAGAAGAGCTATGAAAGATATGGCACATACATGTCCAGATTAGTGTGCATGTAGCAGCATCTGTACCATGTGGGGCAGGAGGGTGAAGGTTTTCCCACAGCCCATTACTCCGTCGCTGACTGATGACATCATGTGAAGTCCCTGGCCCTTATCTGAACCCTCCTGCATGAATCAACTGCTTGGCTTGTTGACAGCTAGAGGCTGCCGTTTATTGGACAAGAGGAGCTATGTGAGTCATCCCTGAGGAATTTCAAAGAGAGAGAGGCTGATCTGATCTCTGATGCATTGTGTAAAACACTGAGGAGGGTGAAAGTCTCAGTTAAATGTTGGTGAACGTCTTTGCTTCGACCGGTTTGAAGCAGCAGCATTCTAAGTTAGGCCTCTGTGACTGCTTTTTTCCATGTAAACAAATAAACATTTGGGCTGTTTCCACCTCCAACAATGCAGACTGCATCTTTTCCTAGTAAAGTCATTAACAAGAATAGGGTTATGTGGGCCACATTTCTATGGGCAGCCACATCTCACAGCCAGCCAAGAGGCAGGAGCTCACTCTGACTCTACATCTGATCGCCACAGGAAACCCAAGAGCCTTTCCAGCACCACTGATCTCAAGACTGTCAGCTGGTCACTTCACCGGTCAGCTATGCAGACTGGCGTGAGTTGTGAAAACAGGTTTCATCCAATAATAGGCTTTCAATCACATTGTTATTTAAGCTGTTTTTATGAGAGGACTTTGAGGACAGGGCTGCAATGAAGACACAACTCTGAAGAATGAGGTACTTTAAAAAGCACCTAATGTATAAAGGATACTGTCTCTGTCCGTGGTGCTGAAATGAACCATGCCATGTTTTCTAAAGTTGTTTATAGACTTATAGACTGTCTCAACTAAACTGAGCTTGTTCACGTTTATGCTCCTTTGTGTAGATAATAATGTATTGGCCTGTAGTATTCTGGGTTATTTTAGTACTTTTGTTATTTTTATACTTAAATTCTCCCGTGTAGGTTCAATAAGAAAAATGAAAAAGTGTTGAAAAGTGTTTATAAGATGCAGTTATTAAAGGTTGAAATGTCATTTACTAATCATTTATACATTTTTATAAGCCATTTGTGAGAATTACCTTTGTGTTGCCAGGTTGAAAAAAAAATCCCTCTATTCTAATACCCCATAAAGTTTGTTACACACATAATGTGTGGTAAAAAGTCTGTACTGGCTTATAAGGAAACCATACATAAAAAAGCATAGAAAAGTACTAGACACCCAGACATTTTAAATATTATTGTAATACAAAGTTTACTGGTTTTGGCACTACTAAGTACTACAGCTACAAAAAATATTATTAAATATAATAATAATTATTATTATATATAATAACCAGGAATTAAAATATAACTAATTGCATTATTTAAATTACTTAAGCTTGTAGAAATTAAAGCCTTTCAAAAATAAATCTCATCTTACATTATTGTTCAAAAATTGCACATTTAAAAGAATTATGGTGAAACATTTACAACTCCAGACTTTTATTTTATATGATTTTATTTTCATCAGTGACTCATTAAAAGTAATAGCACATTTGATTAATGAAGAAGTGTGAAACGCATTCACCAACAATGACTTCAAAATAGAAAACAGTAGAAAACACTATGATCCTCTAATACTAGTGAGTTTTGGTCGGATACTCTGAAGAAAAGCTACGTCTCCAAACGACCTCACTGTAAGGTTTAAAACACCTCTTCCTCCACTTGGGCAGTTTTCTCTCTCGCCTGTTGATGTCAGTCTTGCTCCTCTTCCACTGTGAGCCCATAAACACACACACACACACACACACACACACACACACACACACACACACACACACGAGCACGCGCTTCAAACCCGGATGGATGACTTCACCGTTCTGCCTGGGTTTCCTTTATGATCCCGGGATCTCCCACTTCCCTCACCAGACATCAGCCAGCAACACAGGCGAACACAGCTCTCCCTCACAGACTCTCATCCTGCAGCTGCAACACATCCAGAGACCACAGAGGGACCACACCAGCAGCCGGACCTCAGACACTGGCTCCTTCTTCACATCCACAACCCGAGTTATTAAACCCCCGAAAGGATCCCAGCAGGAGAGAGCCGACCACCGCGACTCGCACCAAAAAGGGGATCTAAGGCTGTCTTGTGCGTAAAACCGCCGAGGAAGATTTCTGTCTACTTTTTACTCCCAGACCCTTCTTCGCCGTGCCACAATGTCCGAGGTGCTGCCATACAACGAGGGGAAAATGAGCGGCTACGGAGCAGACAGCGAGGTCAGCCAGATGTCCTTTAGCTGCGGACTGCAGGACACAAGCGCCTTTTTCGCTGCGTCGCAGGCGAAAAGACCCCCAAAGCTTGGACAGATCGGAAGAGCCAAGCGAGGTAAAGGACGGTTAAACCGAAGACTGACACGTAGTGAGGCTGTCACTATATCTGATACACGTCCAGAATCAATTAATGTGTGAAACAAAATCAAAAAGCTAGAATTTTACAAGCGCAAAATACGCAGAGGAACTTATTATGATAGATTGTCATTAATGAGTTTAATATTTGCTATAATGAATGTATTCCCTTTTAATTTACTGTCGTGCATCCGACACGATTTCCACATTTTGTGCTTTAAAAATGCACCATAGGATGAACGTACTATCCTCTCCTTTGCAAAGATCTGTTGTTGTCGACGACAAAGTGTTTACATGCACTCACGAGAAATTATCTCCACGCAAGGACACACCCCACTCTGCACCCATCAAACAATAGGTTTATATCTAAGGACAGACTGGGCAAATGTGGCGCCATTATTGGGAATGAGTTGTTTTCAGCACACCAAGTGCGCGGGGTTTGCAATGCTGTTTTTTATTTATTTATTTATTCAACTGCAACCGCACTACAACCACATTTCCCCCACTTTTTTTTGGCGTGCGCAATGCTCCCTTACACTATAGGCCATAAATAAGAATAGGGTGCACATTATGGAAACGGTGAAATCGTGACCATACAACCCAGTGAAGTCCCTACATTACATTAAGTCTCATCTCATATCTGAGCTTTCAGTAAACATCCTCTTCTTTTTTTTCTGTCCACAGTGGTCATCGAGGACGACCGAATAGACGAGGTCCTGAAGGGGATGACAGACAAGTCTTCACCTGGCGTTTAAACAGGAACGATGCCTTGCAGACTTTTTAATTTTGATCACCGATTTGAAGCACTTGTCGGCTGTGCATGTTCGAGGACTGCAGGAAAAAACGACGGCACGAAGCAAGGACGGGATGAGAAAAGAAAAGGCATAGAGGGGGAAACACGGAGAAGGCTTAAGGAAGAGTAAGAAAGAAAGAAAGGGATGAAGAAGGAAAGAGAGAGAGAGAGAGAGAGTGAGAGAGAGAGAGAGAGAGACTCTGGAAAAGACTAAGATTTATCATGGGATTGCTGGCAATTCTCCAAACGAATCCCGATTTGATGATTTGAAGATGTTGAGATGGCGGACACGCTCTGTATCTCAACCTCTGCTGACTTTAATGATGGATGAACTTGTCATTACTTCACGACCATCTCCTTTTTCCTTTCCAAAAGCGCTGTAAGCAACAAAATCCTGCAACTGGAGGCTGAAGCTAAATCCCAGCCCTATTTCAATAAGTTGTACAGTAGGTAGGCTTAGCTGTCAGACGCCCCCCTCCTCCTCCTCCTCCTCCTCCTCCTCCTCCTCCTCTTCCTCACTCCTTTAGGCTTTGCTTTGTTGATTCAGTCAGCGACGGTGCATTCATTCAAGGGAGCTGTCCTTTCAGCACTGGTCCGATGCATTCCTGTTGCTGTTAACGCTTTTTAAAAACAGACCAACCAAACTTTCGAGTCTACTAAATAGAGGAGACCCATTGTATGTAAAAACATATATCCGAGGATGGTGCAATGTTAATATTTCTTGTAGTAGAACCCTATTTTTTTTGGCCCTACACCTTAAACAGCATTAGGCCACAGTTAAACTGAACCGCAGGCTACATTCTTCTTCTTCTTCTTCTTCTTCTTCTTCTTCTTCTTGCATTACCCATTAGTGGTTAAAGGTGCAGGTTGGCGCCTTCATGTAGCTGATTCACACCTGCACATATCTTTTGTTTTTTTTTTTTCCCTCCTTTTTCTTTTTTTTGTTTTGCATTTTCAAATGCGCAGATGTCTACAGAGGCCAGCAGAGATGTGGAGATTATCGTAATTGTCTAAAATAAGAGTCATGAAATTGATGGGAAAAAAAATATGTTTTCTATAATTTGGTTATTTTAAGTTTTGCAATTATTCGTGTTTCGTCCTCTATGAATTAAAAATCTACTTTTTTCTCCATCTCTTTGCATGAACTTTCACTCCGGTGCCAACACAGGTGCCACCACTCTTACCCTGGCACGCTTCTTTTTAACGAAATTCATATTTGTATTTTTATATCTAAATATTTGTTATTTAAATGATATGCTAGTCTATCGTCTTACAATTCATCAACAAGAATATTTCTATTTCAGAGAGGATATACAGAATGAGACTAGGCTTCACACAGGAGAATCTAAGATTTTAGTCGACTGGTCTCATTCTATATCAGAGGGTGGACGTTTTTTAAAGACTAACTGAATGTGTCTGGAGTTTTTGCACACATCAATGTTAAACTATTATTAAGAAATCGTATACTGTGACTTGAGCTTCGTTGATGAATTTGTTAGAAAATGGCAGTTTTAGAGTATATTGCACTGTTTACGAGTATCCTCAAATAACACGTTGTTATTTGACCGATTTTGGACATTACAGTTTTGTTTTTTAATTTTGTTTATTTTGTACCATTATTTAAAGAAACTGGATATGGTTTGTTGTGCATGAAACCTTAATATTTTCAATAATGAAACATCGTTTTATGAAGCAAAAAAGCAACAAAAATGTCATGACATTCTAAGAATGAGTCATTGTATATTACGATGCCATTTTCACTGTATTTGGTGAATTAATAAATGGTGAAAGAAAATGTAAATGTGATTCTCTGGTATGACTTTTGTCCCCTTCACGTCCTCACCGAGTACAAAACAACATAGACAGGAACATGACAAAACAGTGTTGTTGCACCAGAGTAACCTTTCTCTCTGGATGAACGTTAAGACAAAACAAAACACATCTCTCCCAATTAACTGTAATGAATAAACTTCAAATCTTAAAAAAAAACCCAAACAAACATGTACGTGGCTGCAGCATTGCAAAGGGCCTTACGTTTCTTTAAAGTCTATGGAATTAGTGAGAAGCTGAACTAAACCTCCTAAACCTCAATGACACTAAATACTGACTTAATTAAAGAGGAGAAGAAACAGAGATCCATCTGTTAAGCTGTTAAACAGCTCTGTGCTGGCCTACACTAGTGAATCTATTAAACTGCAGACCCCTGGGGAGCCATGACTGGCCACATGATCATCTATCAATGTCTGGCTTTACAGTGTCCCATATCTCTCACACCGAGTCTACAACTGGTGTGTAAACACTTGCTGCAGCTGGTGCCACAAAAATCAAATCTGCGACACGTTTTGTGGTTTATCACATCCACAGATTCCCAAAATTAGGTGAAGAATACTATAAAACGCCATTCCCCAACACAGCCAGTCAGACGCTTTGACCTGCAGCAAAAAAAAAAAAAAAAAAAAAAAAACATTTCCTGGAAACCACATGATAGGATTAAACTGGAAATAATACAAGAGGCATTTTTCAGTCTCATTTGTTTATTGTCTGGGAAAGCATCTCCAATGTCAGGACACAATGAAACAATAAAACACAACATGCTCTGACAATAACACATGGACACTATATTAAGGGGAACTGCACTTCACTCTAAAAACAGAACATCAACAAAGCGTCATCCATGTGGCAAACCACTTTCCCATCAGTGAGATTATTGACTGCCCTGATACCATCAGCGCTGCACTGAATGAACACATAGTGCTATCGATCATGTTGTTGTTGATGTCCAGGGGATGTGTGTGTCTGTCTGAGGCCATGGACAATTACACTTTTCACAGTAATGGGTTCACCAGGAAGGCTGGAACCGGACCTCCATATTTGGGCAGATGTTGTATTGTACACGATCCAGCTGAGAGTAGCGCAGCCGAATTCTTCTCCTATATTAGTTACTGTTGTCTAATTAAAAATGTAACTAAAGATTCAAATACTGACCCTTTGAGAGATTTCCAGCACAACACTGACGCTATTCAATCATTTCATTATTATAACCAAATCCATCAGCAGTAAATAAATCTGTCCTTCTGACAACTGTCGTATGCGAGGCCTCTGTCATCAATTACCATCCACAAACTATTACAAGCAACGAACGAGCAAAGTGTAGTTCAATCCAAAACACTTTTAATGACTTGTATTATTTTTATGATTTTCAATCTGTGGATGGCAACTGGAACTTAAGGAGGATAAATTAAAGGAAAATCAATATTTCAAAGTCAGTGAGTCTTTGAATAGAATCTACAAGAAACTTTATTCTTCCAAAAGACTTTTTTAAACGATGGGCAGTGTTGTCCAAAATGCTGATTCATTCAGGTTACATTCTTGTGTCACACTTTGACAACCCTTTTTAAAAGGATTTAATTATAACACTAAAAAGATGAACTAATGCCAGGGACATCTAAAACAACAACTAATGAGCTACTGCCCTGATGAGACTTAAATTCAGTTTGTCGTTTTGATGCTCAGAAGATCATCTGACTGTAAACCAGAGACCCAGGAGAGCCCTGGAGATCACAGGCTTTGTCTGCCGTGAGGGTGCGAGGTTGTCAAAATCAGATTTACACATGTTGAAGGTGCACTATGGAAGATTCCCCCATGCTTGTGTGCTTATGTGAAGTTGGCACTGGAGTCTGTTTTGGAGCTGGTTATTTGTTGTTCATTCCCTCTCTTCTGCTTCTCTACAGCTGCAGCAGTGTGCGACGCTACATCCTAGATACTCCAAGGGAAAAGCTTGGGAGCCACTGCTCTAGAGCTATAAAAGTAACCTTGGCTTTGCATCTCCTGTGCTCTGACCTGGCAGATGGACTGTGAGCTCAGACCATGCTCAGGTTAACACAGACGTGCTGTACAGTGTAGTCACAGACTCAGAAAGACTGGATTGAAATACAAACACGCTCCAATGTGTAAAACAAACAAAACGCTAAAGCAGCAGCTCAGACAGGACGGTGTGAAGGTTCTACTGTCTTGTCTTTATCGCTCACATACGCAGAACACACGCAGTCACGAGAACCTCCAGGTTCACGGTTCAAACTGAGCATGTGCAATGTGGACAGAGAGCTTTGATCTGATTCTTTTGCCTCATCCTGAGTGGATGTCCATTAATATTCCTCCTCCTGTTACATAAGCCTGCCATACAGTATATTATGCCATTATGCTGCCCCAAGGGAGATGGGCAGATATACAGCGCAGCTGAAAGCAGCGGCAGTGCTTTTCTTTAGTCCACACTGCATCGAATGCAGATTGGTTTCCACTGACAAGAATAACTGACGGTTCCTCCGTTATATCCACACTGGTCTAAAGCAGCCGACCACTCAGGATAAGCCAAAGGACATACCAAAGCAAATACTGAGATTTGAGTCATTTCTGGAGGCCTAAAAGCGTGAAACTGTGCAGTATTTAACAAGTATACAATAGCACATTACTCAATTCATATTGTCCTCATACCACTCTACGTATCGGAGTTGAGATTGTCCTAATTTCATTACGAGACTGTTGTTGTTGTCAGAAACCCCTGTGTCACTTTGCACAAATGATAAACAATGAGGACGATTAGGTGTAGTCTGCCAGATTTGATATCATCTATTAATCTCAAGGGGAAAAAATAGGTCACATGATTGCTATATATATATATATATATATATATATGTACATGTACTCTGCTTGACTCTGTTGAGATTGTCTTTTTATCTGCATGGGCGTGAGTGCAACTCATTTCTGTATATTCATCTGACCTATATTCATGTGTTGAGATTACAGTGATGAGATTACAATACATGACCTGAGAGACTTTCTGCTCATCGTGACTTCATAGACGTTACACAACAAAGAAAAATATGCTTTAAATTCACTCCTGCCCTGTTACTCTTCTTGCCTTTTGTGAATCGTTGGCCTAAAACAGTTGGATGAAGCAAAAACAACACGAGACGAACCTGAAATGTCAGCGATAAAAGGCAGGTAGGTTAAAACTGAGCTTCGGTAACAATTTCAGTTTTTGTTCGTTTCTAAGTTTGAGCAACCCAGAGATTTGAGAAGGTGTGTATGATTCCTCATGTTGTTTCCTTTTCTTTTCATCAAGTTGTGAAGTTCTCAGATTTTTTACCAACTTATAAATGTTATAAATCTACACCACTGTAGTAAGACCCGCAGTGTGAAAGCGGAGCTCTGAGTGCAGTTAAGTGGGATCCAAACTGGCAGTTCTGCTCTATCAACATTTAGCTGAAACAGAAGAACAGATAATCAGGCAGATAAAACCCAGAGCTTGCTTAGTTAAAGCGTGAAGTAGACCTTTTGACTTGTATGATCCCCTGCCTGACGCCCACACAACAACAGGACTCTGGGCCAGTCGATTCAGACCGAGTGCGACGGTTGTGCTGAGAAGAACATTGACTGAGAGAGTAAAAGAGAGACAGACAGACAAAAGAGAGAGACAGAGAGGCAGAGAGCGAGGGAAAGGCATTGAGCATGCAGTAGATTAGTGTTGTTGCTGCCCTTGGGCAACAGAGCATGGAGGACAATTAGCAGTAGGAGAGAAAGTTCTGCTCTACTATCTCGTATAAAAACACAAGCGCTTTGAATCAAATCACAGCCTGAGACAGCTGGAAAACACAGGTGATCAGCTGAGGACGGTGAGATCTGCATAGAAGAAACAGAGGAAAAAGGCCAACGCTCTCCTGCACGGGGTCTGCGCCTTGTTTTGTGGTTACATAACTTAAAAAGTCCAGTCAAGTTACATATCACTGCCATCGCGCAAACCGAGAGCGCTGAGAACTGAATGTAAGGATTATTGATGGAACAGAAACCAAAGTAAAAACGTGTTCGGGAAAAGCAAAAGTGGAGAAAAACCATTGCGCTTTGAGGAGAAAAGAGAAAATAGCCTCCGTGTGCAGATGCGGGGAGTGCCTGCATATTTTCACTTGGGCCTGAAGCTTCTATTGTCAATATCGAACTCACTACCACTTAAGATTTATGTAAGCACCGTCCTGCAATTCACTCCGCCAAATCAAATAGGTGCAGGAATATTTTTATCTTCCTGTTTGGATGGAGAGGGTTTTTCAGCCAACGGTCACCATGGCAACCAGATAACGGCCTCAGAATTGAATTGGGGTTTACCCAGAGATGCTGCAGGAGTGTGAGGCAAGGCGCAGGGTGAGTAATACCGAAAAAAAGTCACAGTCTGATAGTGACATATTTTAAAGGAACCTCTCACTATCAGACTGTGACTTTGACAAAAAAGCAGACTGTGACAAAAGCGACAATCAGGCGCCCAAAGTATGACCGAAATAGGTTTTTATTTGGGGCAAACGTTCCTTTTCGTACCGGATATTTAAAAAATCCAGTCAAAGAACCAGAGGTGGCGAAAGTACCGACATACTTTACTCAAGTAGGAAAGCAGATACTTGAATAAAAAGACTGACGTACTGATTCAACTTGATTCAACAGATTCCTGAAAACTCTACTTGAGGAAAGTAATCAAGTATTTGGTGGTCTAAAGATTGTGACAAAAAGTGGAAACCGGTTACTAAAAACACTGCAAATTCATAAAATTCACAATCAATCAGGTTAATTTCAGGATTTAAGCTTCATTCTTCGTCATTGACAAAGTATAACACAATCCCACCAAAATGTTTGCATTTATTTTTCAAGTCTGATTTGTATTAGGTGTTATTTTTTTCAATGAGCTTTGTTGGCTCACTATGGCTCATTTACAGTTCTTTATGCTTCTGCTGATTAATGAGCACAGTCCAGGCTCAATAAATCAATAAATTAACTCCCTTTCAGCATCTGTTTTGGAACATTCGATGGCAAAAGGAGTTTGTGTGTTTGTCACACAGCCGGAAGTTTGGAAAATGACTAAAATCGCCCTTGTGGTGAGACTCGTGAAAAGTCCCTTTTTTAAAAAAAATAAAAGAAAATAGAAAAAGTCTGCTGAAGAACGTCACGGGATACAACACTGATGAAGCATGGAGCAGGACTGTTAAAAGTTAAACATACTACCACGTTACAGCAGCAGAAAATTGTAGAAAGAAAGAGCCATCTGAAAAATCACACACCTTTTTTCATGTCTTAAAAATAGGCAGTAATTAGATCTCAGTGGAGAATTAAAAATAAATGATTTCTACTTTATTAATGTGGTCCCCCTGCAGTCACTAGTCTTCCTGCCTGTCTGCACGGCCGGCTCTCTCTCCCTCTCTGGTCTATATTTAAGCAGCAGAGAGCACAGGACCCAAGTCTCATCTCATGTTACCTCAACAAATAACACGCTGGGTGAGCTATTACTTGTTTGTACATGTGTATGCGGCCACACGCAGGGCCGCTGTGCTTGACATGTGTCAAACACAGCATACCTCCATTAGCGGCTTTTGTCTGGAATCTCAAGCAGACACGGACACATGCAGACAGAGGAGTCGACTCTGACTGACATATTAATAGACTCCAACACTGACTTTACATGCAGGCCCATGCTGCCGTTATGTCCTGTGTCTAGACATGCAAGTTTGTCTTGCAAATTGTATAACACCGACAGGCTTGCACTGTGCAAAAACTGTTGAATCTTGCCGTTATATGGGCAGACAGTATGTGTGAGGCCACTGTATGGAAAGTTGGTTAAAGCTTTGGTTTAAACTGAACTAGAAATGAAGCTGATTGCAGCACAGAAATGATGACACAGAATAAAGAGAAATCAAGAGTCACAATTTGCGTGGATACAAATCATTACATCGGCAATCAGAACGATTTTAGACTTTAAAGAAGCAATCATATAAACATTAAAAACATTTCCGTGCATTAAAAATGTCCGTGGAAGAATTGAAGCAAAAAAACATATATGTCAACATCTTCTGGCTGCACTCAGGTGTAGATGGCAAAACTGCAAATCAACAAAAAAGTATCACGATACGGGGGGTTACAATTCAACGTTATGCAATATATTGTGATGCTGCAAACTGTCACACTATAAAATCTCTGTAAAAAAAGTTAAAATCAAATGGTTGAAGGTGGAATCTTTGTAAATAAAATAGAGAATCATGATTTGTCAGGTGTTCATCAGCTGCAACGGACACTACCGACACCTCGGGCTTTGAAATGTCCCGGTGGCCGCTGCAGGTTTCCACATTAAGTGCCATCATCGAGTGTCTTCATCAGGTATGGTGAATACCTGACATAATGTGTAGACTGTGGGTTTTATGTGCTAAGAAGTGTCTGGACATCCTCTCGATAAAATAGTCATCCTATAAATCAATAGTAGACAGGAAGTCTTCCTTGTCGTCCCTCTGTGTTGTGGTGATGCTAGCAGGCGGGGCTTTGTCGTCCTCCAGTAGCTTCCTTTCCAGGGCTGCATCTTCTGGACTAAGCTCCTCTCCTTTGGTCAGTACATATATAAAATACTCAAAGCCGTCTCCGTAAGTGTAGTGTCTGATCGACCAGTTGTATTCGGTGCGAGCGTAGAGGCGCTTCCTGAAAAAGGGCTGGGCAAACGTAACCGAAGCAAAACGTCCACCAGGCTTCAAGCAGCGACTGATCTGGGAGACAAAAAAGAGAAGAAGAATTTTACGTGTGATTTTGTTTAGATTTTGTGTTCAAACATCCCCACTATTGACACAACCTGCAACACTGGGATCATTTACACACATGACATACAGATACAGAAAGCTAACAGTGTGTAACACAAAGCAGTCATTAAACTGCAGAGGTAAACTAAGGAAGGAAGCTGAGGAATAACTATGAATAGTTAAAATGCAAAAAACTCGTCACCTTTGATGATAACTATTCAGATGAAGTCTGCTGTAATAGAACTCTTGCTGAAGGCTGAACAAAACGAATCACTTGTAAACGAGACACTTTCTTGTGAAAACTGTATTCCACACCAGCTCGTATACAAATTTTCCTGTCGCAAGGTTAACTATGCTTGTAAATATGATTGACGCCAGAAGCTTTATTAAATACTAACATTCAAGATGGTATTAAATTTGCGAGTCCACAGTGACTTTTCTCAAAACGATGAGGATTTCGGCTTGGCTTGGGACTTAACTCGAGACTCCACAGCCCAGACTTAAACTATAAAAATCAGACAACGGTTGACTGATTCTATTCTTGATGTAATGGGACAACTGGGACGATGAAATGACAAAATGAACCTTGTAGAAAGAGATCACACATGTCTCACCATCATATATATTCTCGGGGACGGAAATGCACGTGTCGTTTTAGAACGCTTCCAGGTTTGCAGAAAAGGCAACAATGAAGGTCAAGCAACCTTAAAAATAGTCTTAAAATCAAGTCCAGGAGTGACTGTCAGATCACTGACCAGCATCTGTGACCATTTGGGACGTACATACACGAAGTAGACGTTAAACACTGAGGTTTTTAGCCCATAGCTGCTTAGCCATGCAGTGTGATAACATGGTGTGACAGCATGAAAACTGCAAGGGTCCCTTCATATGAATAATTGTTGCTCTGGCTCCATTATGATCCCCGTGTGCCGCTACTTCATGTGAGATACATGTGTGCATCTGGGCACAGTAATCTCCACAAGACGAAAGCACAGCCACTGTTCGGGCAAACATGACACACGGACGCGCACGCACACAGAACATGAAAAGTGACACAAACACAGGCATGCAGAGACACTTTTAGATAGAGTTTGGCAGGAAAGTTCTCCAGAGACAGAAGTATGTGTGGGAGTGGAGGGACAGGATCTGCAGAACACTGAGCACCAACCAGCTTCTATTTGTCTATAATACAACAAACATGACATTATCGCCAATGCAGGCAGGATCTTGATGACAAGTCTAAATGCAATTTATTGATAAAAAATGAATGCTTAACTGATAGTTATGCAATTATTTACATCCATGTGTCAAGAGTAATTTGCACAGGTCATTAACTGGAAGGAATATTTACAGTGTCTGTATATATGATTTGTTTGCAGTTGATACGTAAAGTAAATCAATAAGTTGTTTCAACTGCTTGCACTAAAAAAGGGGGGTGAATAATTTAAGAGAGAGATTTCATTACATTTATGCATTTGGGAATAGGTGATTATCATCGCTCCTCAACTGTGTAAATACTTTATTTGTTTTGGACACTCTCGTGATAGATGAGGTTTTGCGACGCGCGTCTTGGGTCGAGTCAGGAAACAGAAACACACAGTTTTTGTTTTTTTTTACCTCTCGATCTCTACTTTTCATGTGGATTGTTGATTCAGGTGATGGCAGTCATTAGAGCATCAAGCTAAGGATTCGTTCCTTTTCAAACACCCTTATTACTTGTAATTCATTCTTATAGTTGTGGACTTTAGTCAAACTCATGCTCAAACTCAAAAATAAACTTGCCGGTGACTTTAACTCTTTAAAGACAGTTGCAGCAACTGCAGAGAATTCTAAGTTTTTTAGAGTTATTGTGAGGGATCAGTCCTTTAAAGTTAACAAATAAATCCTGTTGCACGATCTATCCTAAAGACTAAATATGGTCCTGGACAAGTGTGCAGCATATTAACTCATTTTCCTAACAATAATTTCAGTGTTTCTGAGCGAAGCCATTCATGGATGCTTGGCAGTTCACATTAGCAGATGGACAAAAATGTGACACTACCATATTAATATAAAAATAATTACAAACCATAAGTTAGTAAAATATTAACATTTAAAAATTAAACAACAAATAAACCAGTTTGTTTTTTGTTTTTAAGCTGCCTCTTAGCTTGTTTATGTCATACATCCATACGGTGTGAATGTATAGAGAGAAGCTGAGGGCTCTGTGGATGGCTTCTGTCTGGGCTTTGGAGGCAGAGGAGTTGGTGCATGGCTCACGTGTAATTGTCATGAATGCTGGGATTGTAAAGCCATACAGCCAGGACAGCTATGGTCTGTGCAGTAAAGCTGTGGCAGAGTAAAGTGTCCACCCAACACACAAAGCACAGTCTTTGGAGAGAAGAGCCGCTCCGAGATGAACACGTGTAGCCTGCTCTTCTCACATGATTCATCTCCAGCAGAAAGCAGCAGAATATGAATTATTCACTCTCTGCTGTGACACTGAGCAAAGCGAGAGGGATGGTGGAAGGGTCGTTGGATATGGGGTGAAATGAGGAATGTAATGCAGAAGAGCACAAGAGAGGAGCGTTGAGCATTTGAGCTTGTTTTCACACCTGTGCTTTTTAGTCCAGTTAAATCGAACTCTAGTTTGTTTTCCCCCTGGGCAGGTGTGACCACAGTAATCAGACTCAGGTGCAGACCAAAACAACCACACTAAGACCCTTGTGAGGAGGTGGTCTCAGTCAGGTCCCAAATGAAATCTGGAACGGTTCATTTGTGGTGGGAACGTGATCCGACCTCAATCCGACCCAACTACCAGGTGTGCGCTATTAGTTTGATCAAAAGGGCTTCTGTGGAAGGTGAAAGTTTCACACCTGCAAATTTTGTTCGAATCAAACTGGATAGTCTGAAAGTCCAGACCAAACAAGGCAAGTGTGACAGTGCCCTCAGTAAGGTGTTGGTCCACCGTGTGCCTCCAGACAGCTTCAGTCCTCCTTGGCATTGATTCTACAAGTCTGGGAACTCTATTGGAGGGATGAGCACCATCCAAAATATATTCTCTCATTTGGTGTTTTGATGATGGTGGCAGAGTGCACTGTCTAACAGGTTGGTCCAGAATTTCCCATAGGTGTTCAAGAGGATTGTTGGGTAATAGTAGACACAACCATAGCATTCAATACTGGTCCTCTCCATTCTTAAATTCTGTTTGTGTATTAAGAAATCTGGCAGTTTAAGGAATCAATGCACCTTTTTATAACTATGCCTTGCATGAATCAGAATTGCTGATTCATGGACATTTAAGCACACCACGTCAGCTATGAAAAAGGAGCATACTGTATCTTTTGCTGTTCTTTCATAAAATATATAATGGCAGTTTAGCTGAAGGGGTGTCAAAGTGGAGACCTCCGGAGGCTCCTGTGAGTGAGGGAATCAACAACAAGCACCATGCTGACGTCACCCCTTCAGCCATTATTCATGACTTTGAGATGTATGGGTGTGCTCCTTGTACCGGCGCTGTGTAACTCCAGATCCTTATGTCACAGGTGACTGGAGGACTGACATCACTGCAACCCAAGACGACAATGAACTATGGCAAGCCATTCAACCACGATCACGAGTTCTGGTTTAGCACTGGAGGTCAGCTTGGCAAGGAATTCCCGTTGAGGTCTGTGATTTTTTAGTCTGTTTTATAAAGTGACACATAGTCTCTCATCACACTAATGTGTTTGCAGGATACATTACTGACCCACATTCTCACACTCAGCATGGCACGTTTGCACACACTGCAAATCTTTACAAGGAGGAGGATGATGCATTGAGTGTGATGACTCATGTATACACATTCTGTATGTATGTCAACACGCTGTAACAACAACTCTGGCACTACAGTATGTAAATCATCCACCCACTCATCAGAGCAGCGGTATTATAACGATAATGGACCAACAGTGACAGGACGGCGCAAAAGTAATGTGCTCTGAACTGAATGATACTAGAGATGAATCAGATGTTTAACCTGCAGGAAAGAGAAGAGACATTTTTCAGATTCAACCAGCAGCAGCAGTAATTCTACTCCAATCTAATCTAGAAAACTAATGGTGTTACCACTACAAGTTTGGACCAGGGTCAATATGTAGTACATAAAGATGCTGATCCAATACAAAGTGTTGCACCCAAACACTCAAGTGAGGAAACAGCATCTCCAAAACAATAAGTCAGCGTCACTCCATCCACTCTGTCAGACATCGGTAAACTGATCCTAAGACACAGGGCTTCTCCGAGAGGACAGAGAAAACCGCTCTGAAAACACTTCACACACTCACACTTTGCTGAAACTGCGGCTGTGCAAACTGACCGAAACCTCACACACACCAGAGAAACATACACATCACGATATAGCACATTCAATGAATCAATAGTTTATACAAAATACAAAGCCTGTTTCTCATTACATTTTGAATTATACTCGACAAATAAAAAGGTACTTAGGATTATTTTTCTCCTTTCCTTTAGAACCTTTGCGCAAATTTACAATTCTGTAACAAAACATACAATATTGATGTATAAAATATAAAAAAGGTAAACAGAAAATACTAGGTATAGGTGGTGAAAGAAGTTCGTGGTGTTTGAATATGTTGTGGGGATCATTCCTCAGCATAATTTGCAAAGCAAGGTTTCCTGGTCCATGTCAGACAGAAGTAGCATCTCTCCCCCGCCTGGGTTTGTCTTGGCTGGTCCGAGTCCTTCTCCTGTTCGGAATTACCCCGTGCTGTCACATTCAGTCACAATAAACATGTTTGTTTGTGCTGTCTTCATGCAAATTTCCTGCCTACATCCATGCTGCGTGGATGAATGAAAACTGTCGTCCAAGTGACAAACAGCGCTGCCATAAAGAGTATGATTTATGACACAAAGATTAAACGATAAAGCATAATGCGAAGCAATAGACATTTTTCTAAAGTCACACAACATTTATCATCATATGGCACATTCTGATGAAACAATCCTACAACATGCACACTGCACATGGACGCCATGGACACACACGCGCACTCACACACACCATGGTCTCTTCTGAATTATTCAACATGGTGGCGGAAGCTTGTGTCTAAGTGACCTGACTGCAACAGAGAGGTAATATGATATCCAGGTTAAAAGTTCCCTAAAGGATCCTGGGTAATTCCTCAGACATTTTCAGAACTTTTAAAATATTGTTAAAAAAATTCTATATGAACTAAAATTGCACTATTAATCCCAGTTGGGAAATACCCCTTTTCGTTTTCTCTCTCCACAGGGAAACAGAGCTATCACACATCGGTGTCCTTAGGGCCGGTCAACCTTCAGGGTCCTGCTCAAAGGCACATCAGCTGTGTGAATGAATTGCTGCAGTCCTAGATGGAAAGTTGCTCTATATGCGTTTGTATCCCCGGGACATACTCTGAAACTACAATTACCATCTCACCGCTGTATGTCTCTGCCAACCAGTCAAGTGTGCATTTACATCCACGTCTGTTCACACTCCTGTATTAATAATAAGAAGTGCTATAGAGGTATGAAGTGTATTTTTTGGCAAAAATGGAAATTATCAGCATATTGAAATGTACGAATCCAGTGAATAATTTCCAGTGAGAAAACATGGAATTATCTTGCAAAAGTTATAGACTATTTCAAAGAGGAGAACAGAGGACTCATAAAGTGCTTCATCGTGTGGTGCAGTGACAGTCGTCTGAAGCACAATATCAGCAAAACCAATGAGCTTCTGTTGGACTACCAGAGGAACAGGAGGTGCCCTGTCCTGGTATGCACCCAAGATTAGTGTCACCAATTCAGTATCCGATCAAATGCAAAATAGGGTCACAATCTCCCCTTCTGTCCCTGAATTATGGTGTCAAATAATGGCCAGAAAAAATACTGATACTGACAAGAACTGAAAGCTAATATATCGTTCCAATGCAACTTCTCCACCATTTTGGACTGAAAGTGGTTCTCACAAAGCACCGCAGTTTCTTCTTTTTCCTCTAATCTCTTTGTCTATATCAGCTTCTTCTCAATCTAAACCTAATTTTTTGTTCCAAAGCAACATCAAAGCATAGCGGCAGCAGAGCTACGCACCCCGCATGTTGGACTAAAAACTGTTGTCAAAAAAGCATCACTTTTCACCTCTTTGCTTCTATAATCTTTGACCAAAAATGTTGTGAGGTTACAGTGACCTTGACCACCAACTTCTAATCAGTTCATCCTTGAGGCCAAGTGAACGTTTGTGCCAAATTTGAAGACATTCAGTAAAGCTGTTCCTGAGATATTGCGTTGATGGGAATAGGACGGATGGATGCACGACCTGAAAGCGTAATGACTCAGGACGCAGCTGCTGCCGGCACCGAGGCATAAACACATATAACATGTATTTCACACACCGACAAACCAAACCGATGACCTAACACCGTGACAAGTTAAAGTGTGATTTTTGCCTTGTAAATGCTGCTACAAAACACTGTATCTTTTGTGATCGCTCCAGTAAGAGTTAGTTTGGTAGAAATGGGAGAAACAGATGAACCTGTCTGAACCTTTGAAATATTAACTTTGTATATGTCAGAAGTCCCTGCCTGACCTTTCCACATTAATCTGACAGAGGATAAGCTGTCGATCCAAGGAGAATGACATTTCATCTGCCTCTCTTTCTACAGGTGTGTATCATCAAATTCTCACATTCACTGCTTTGTCCTCCTGTCCTCACTGGACCACAGTATTGCAGCTCGCTCATCCTCTGTTATCTCCATTGCCTCCTCTCTGAGCTCACTTTTTCCTACAGATACTGTAAATGAGATAACTGATTGTCTAGAGTGGGAAGATGAGGACAAGGTGGTGAGTGGTCATATCTTGCACTCTTATTTCACTCTGCGGGACCTTTATGTTACATAATCTGGGTTCGTCTCAGGCCCAAAGGTAAGTCTGAGGCTCCTGAGGACCTGAGGGTACCGGCTGTAATCGTTCCCATCTCTCTTGTATCAACACCAATGTATCAAATCATTTGTGAGAGCTGTCGTATAATTTCGATTATCCTTAAACTAGACACAATGGAGCAGATCAAAGAAAAACATTGTTTGTAGGTTGAAGCTCATTCTGTATTAAACTAATGGCCACAGTCATTGATCTGTGGTCTCATAGCCACCACATCATCAACACAGTTATGAACGTTACAGTCTGATGAGGCATTTCTTCTCAGATGTACTCCTGGAGATCCAGTATCCAGAAAAAGGTCAGTACCATCATTCCAGGACTACACTATTCAAATCTAAGAACATATCATTTTATAATCATCTACTTTGAACCATTGATCTGGAAAAGCAACATTGTGAACTTTGATCTTTTAAAAAAAAAAAAAAAACTTTCTTCATTGACTTTGCTCATAAAATGACAGTATAACAAGGTGCAATCACACGCAATAAACACTTGTAAACAGAACCGTCAACCACCTTGCCCACAGCACACATCTCCCACGAAACAAGGGAGACATGACATATACACAACCTAAGTTAATACATGCATCTATAAAGCTTATTAATTAGACCAACCTCATGTGACTGTAGTGACAAACTGAGAGGGGAAAAACAAGTCGCCATGATACAGTCTGGAGTCATTGGAAAGACAATATTCTTAATATGTGAAACAAAGGGCTTCCAACTAATTTTACATGAGTTATAAGAACCGATAAGGACAAGCTAAACTTTTCCAGTTTTCTGTTATTAGACATGTATCGCTAGATATATAATGAAAATAGAGAGAGAGACTGGATGACATGTAGCAAAGGGTCCAGGCTGGATTCAAACTGGGGCCAATGCAGTACATGCGTTACCAGGTGAGCTACCACGGTGGGCTGAGTTTATCTCCATAGTCAACCAGCTTGGAGGAGCATCAGTATTAATAAGTATCAATAATAGTTCAAGTTGCTTATATTCACTTTTAGGACTTTTAGGTCTCTGTAGAAACTGTTGACATAGTCTAGGAGTTTTTAAAAAAAATCCAAATAAATTCAAGAATGAGGCCATTTACTTTATGTAAAAATAAAAGAGGAAGGAAATTGGTATGTATTGAAATAGACAGAGAAACACAGGTAAATAGTCATTTTGATGGTGTTAATTCTGGCAGCGATAGACAAATTAAGGTCCAAGTAACACTTATTCTGTACCAGTAATAGTGAAACCTTTTTTCTGTATTTATTATCTGGCATATCTGCCATATATACAACACATTAAACAGCAGTAAGTCATGCAGTGGGCATTCTCTGGCAGGGTTATTGATAATGAATATCTCAATCATACTAAGATTCAATTTATATCCAGAAACCTTGCTTGAGAGACATATACTTGAGTAGATCACGTCACTAAATGGATCTGAGGACTGATTAACCTTTGTCTTTGTATCCACCTGAAGATGGAGGCCATGGTACGGAGGAGGACTGGGAAAAGCAGAGGTGGATGCTTTGTATGTGTGTGTGCATGTTTGTGTGCACCCACATGACTCTGTGGGTGAGGTAGAGCTGATCAGTGGGATGTGAAAACAACAGACTTCTATCTCTGAACAGCAGACGTGTACGGACACCAGCCTCGCGTCTCCTTTAGAGATACTGTACACCCACACATGCACAACAAAAACACACAACACAACACAAAAAAAACAAAAAACACCTGTGTTGTGTCTGTGTGGCCCTTAAATGTGCACAAACGCACACATTCTTGAACTGGGACAGAGAGAAAAGCAGGGAGGAGGTGCACTTTTTATTTAGGTCATATTTTCATATCATCTTTTATAAATTCCCTCCCTTCCTCTGCTTGGTTGTTTACTGGTCTCATGTAGCTCCGCAGACCCCCTCACTGCAGCTTCCCCCTCCCTGAAGGAATGTGCATTTCAACCGCCTCTCTTCCTTTCCATTTCACCTCACCCGTAGCCTGCAGCCAGGCATGTGGATGGTAAAAACGTGTAAACGTCTTGAGGAGATGAAAAAAAGGAGAGGGAGTGGGTGAGAGGAGGAACGTTAGAGGAAAGGAGGGGTGAAGTGAGAATAAAGATGGGAAGGAGGGGTGAGAGAACGAGGTCTCAACAGCGGTCTCCTAACAAAGCAGATCTGCTCTCGTACTCTCCCCTCCAGGGGTGCAACAGTCTGCTTTGTTTCCTCCATCCCTCTCTCTCTTTCCCTTCTTCTCCCTCCAAGCTCCTGCCTTGAAGGGCCAAATGTGCAAACGCTATAAGGCACCATCTGCCCTAAAGAAGCTCCAGTTTGTGCTTGTACAAGTACTAATTTGCTGGAGTGGGCTGATGATACACAGACCGCAGTGCCTTCCTAAAAAAAAAATAAAAAAAATAAAAAAAACTGCCATGAATGAAAACACCCTCAGCTCTTGAACAAAACAACATAATGGACATTAGAGGTGTGGAATGCTTTCAATTCAAAGATGCAACATGATGCAGACATCACAGCTGAATCCAGTGACTCGTCAAACCTCTACCTGTAATGCACTACACAAGGATTTACATTTTGTTTTTCTAATGTTTCCCTACTGACGTGGGTCACACAGATACTGCGGCTCTTTATATTATAGACTGTTGTAGTCTGATATTTGAAAATATTTGTATATATTAAAGGGAGTTCAGATTTAAGATTTATAGTGCATTAAATCTTAATCACATCGAGTGAAGATTCACACCTCTAATAAACATGCATCATTCTACTCACACACACTCATTATACAGAGCCATATTCCATATTGGAAGACTAACAGTACTTGGCATAATGATGGATAATGGTGAAAACGTGAGGAGCAGTGTTGGGTTCCCTTTTGCCCATCTTCCTTTCCGTCCTCCCACTCCCTGCCTCCTCCATTCTGCCCACCCACTTTCCTCCCTCCGAATTTCCTCTCTGCTACGCTCCTCACCCGACTCACACCCCATCTTCTCCGCCCACCCACTGCACTGATAAATTATACATCAGAGACTTTGTCTCCTTTCCTCTCCTGCAACATCTATCCACCTTTGCCTTGCTGGGTTTGTGTTTGAGCGTGAGTGCATGTGTGTACACATAGATTATGAACATCTCTGCTTTACTGCCTTTGCACAGATCTGATCTGATAGAAATCTGAGTGCAACTTGTGTGGGCTTGTCAGTGAAGGCTCGAGCGACCGAAGGAAGACAACAACATCCAGTCTTTCAAGTAGGCACATCCCTCTCTCTCTCTCATACCGCACGTTGCCATGGAGACAAAAGTTTAGTGCTGGTCACGGTAACATATTTAGGTCAGAATGGGACACCTCTCTAAACAAAAACACCAGGCAGCAGAACAGTGCAACTCAAGCCATCGTTAGGGGGAGGAGAACGCCAGAAAGTTTGGATAACGAGCAGCAGTGATATGAGAAACAGCTCGAACAACACAAAACTACACTCAATGTTTACATCTGAAATAGACATCAACATTTCGCAGGGATTTGACTTTTCCAGACTGCAGACAAGTGCAATTGTCTTAGGAAAGTCTCTGTCAGCATCCTAATTAGAGGGTTGAGTTCAGGTGAGCTCAAGGATTCGAAATAAAGACAAGGCATCGCTATTTTTGACAGTGAACATGACACTGAACTGGGTCAGCGGTGATGCGTTTACAAAGTAGTTTTTCAACATGAAGAAATTTGAAAGCTTTGGGCTGGTCATTGCTCTTAAGATAAGGGAAACTCCTGTCTTTAGGCAAATTTTCCAAAGTGCCATGCTGTGAAATGTTATGTTAATGTTTGTGTTGTGCACAGACCCCTGTCTAACCAATCAACATCTTCATATTCAGCCACCACATTCACCCCTCACGGCAATCTGGCACGCCAAGCTAAAATTAAAACCTTCTCTCTTTCCTTTTCATCAAAAATAACCGTCTCTGGCTTTTATCTCTCCTTTCTTCTTTATCTCTCCCCCTCCCTCTCGCTGCATCCCTCACCCTTCCTGCCTTCTCTTTCCATTGGAGACCAGGGAGAGGTTCGGTTTAATTACTGAACTACTTTTCACACCGGCGGAGAAAGACAGAGACACACTTCAGACACCCACACCCGCCCACTGTCATGCTCCCAGCATCCCTGCACTGCCTTTTATGCCTGTGCTCTCAAATGCCTGTGCATGTGAAAAAAAATGTGCTTTTGTTTACTTCTGTGAAGATTCCTCTAAAATGATTCACAGCCGAATATCACTCTGGTCAAATATGCTACATTAATTAGGCAATGTTTGCTATTCTTGGTGCAGTATGATGAAAAACAGATGCAAATACTGTGAAGAAATTTTGGAGAGGAAGGCACAGAGTCAGCGAATGTGTAATTAATAAACTCATCTGCTTTTCAGAACTGTTCAAAAAAAAAAAAAAAAAAAAAAAAATCGCAAAACTCAGAGGAATAGAAGCTGCAGAGAAACTAGAGCAAAACGTGAGCGCTGGTACAGTGACACGTTTGGCTTCGAAGCAGGAGGAGTAAAAAGAGGGAGGGTGTTTCCCTCCTTTTGGCTCACTCCCTTTTCTCCTGTGGTGAATCTGTTTTCTCAGTCTCTAAATCTAACACTACCTTTTAAAGCCCGGGACACTTATTACACTTATCAAACCTTCACTTGCACTTATATGTAATTATCCATTAAGTTTGTGTGGGTAGACTTGCATCAGCAGTGGCTGGATAATTACTTATTGTCTCTATTTAGTAACACTCGGAGCGCATCTAAACAGCAGCTCACAGAGAAGTTAAGCACTGGTTTGAAACAATCATTGCATTTTTTTTTTTCTGGCAAATGTAGAAATGAAAAAAAATCAAGTTGGAGACTAATTCAATAGACTGTTCAATAAAGTCTTATAATTCAAAGTGTCTTTTTTAATGGTGAGCCAGAGATAAGAGTTTGGCAGCAACTGGAGAAGGAGGGAGCCAGAGCGGCTGAAGCAGAGGAGGAGGAGGAGGAGGGAGGACAAAAAGGGAAAGAAAATGGGCCAGTGTGTCTGGCTGCTGAAGGGGTCTCCCACGGGACGGGAAGGGGGACAGGATAGCCCGGTGGTGGTTCCAGCAGCAGCACACGCGGTCCGTTCATTAGGCTAGTGGGCTACAGGGACTCCCGAAAACTAAAATGTTGAATGTCACAATATTGGCACCTGCACCACAGCACCACGTTTTATAAAACTATTCTGAACAGCTGTTATTTTGAAGGTGTTTGATGAACTAGTAGAGATATTATGTCCGCGTTAAAGTGTCCAAAAAAAATGACCAGGCCTCTGTTAGATGACTTTGGATTATATCAAATGTTTCCAACAATGTTCAAATTCAGAGAAATCCATTACTTTATTCACTCTGGTCACCTGTCAATGGCGTCGCATCCCCTTTAATGACACTGACATTTAACGTTACTTGCAGCTATTTCATTGAGTGAAACATAATATGAATATGCGTCACTAATCATAATGTAAATAAAACTTCAATACATCACCTCATCTGTAAACATGATTTCTGCCAGAGTCGAGGCAGAAAGATTTGCAGCGGCGGTGAAAACAACTCCCATGATCCCACGTTACTTCACAAGACGTCTTTTATTAATGTTCTGACTGAGAGACACCTATACATACTGTGCATCATATGTACATTAAAAGAAAGTAAAAATACATGTATATATGATTAAAAATGCACTGAGCTTTCTTTTTTTTTTTACCTTATTCTCAGTTTTTAAAATGGTTGCTGGGCGCCTGGAAAGGTTCCTGTGGTGGAAACAGGCTGTGAGGTGTCCTCAAGCGAAGCATTAAAATGATGTGTCCCTGTTTTCTGTCTGTATTGGCCACATGAGTGCTGTTTGGTTTAAAAAATGTATCAGCCAACGTTCCTGGCTGAAGCTCAGAAGGACTCTTCCCCCATAGGTCCCAACCCACCGGAGACCTCGCGCAATGACTCATCCTACAAGAAAGCAGAAATGGGTCTTTGCTTTCCCTCTCTGACTCGGCTAACAAGAAAATCTAAAGGCTTTTGATCTGGCCTAGCATTAGAGTGAGGCCCATTTACTCGTGAGTGCAGCAAGTAAATTGTGTTCACCTTTCTAAGAGGGAGAGGAGTAAAGCTTTACTCGGACCCAACATGCCTGCTGAGGGAAACCAATTCATTTAAGACGGTGCTCGACAGAGAAATCACAGTAAAAGGTCAATTTATCATGTATGAGAAAACAGTGTAGGCAGGACACTGTTGCAGTAGCGGTAATACTGTATACTGTCATTTACAAATTGAATGATTATAGAGCAGTAGAGGTGGAAAATTCTGCACACAGGACTGCTGCAAATGTAGGCAGGCCAGTTTCCATAACAACCTGGGATGAGAATAAGAAAATGATCTTGCATTTCCTGATATGATTTTGCAGAACCCTGAAGCTACTTGAAGTTGAGTGGGG
>JAPQRN010000010.1:9932363-9949208 GCA_037367275.1 Coranthus polyacanthus
AAAAAAACAACTTCAGCTAATTTATTCCTGAAGTTTTGGGAGTGAGAATGAGAGCCTGCTGCGCCTCTCTTTGTGCTATTGATATACCCCACAAATATTTGCAAGTAGATGATTGTTCCTAAACCACACATCTTGATGCTAATTTTTGCTGCCACATCAGTCCTTTAAAGATTGACAGTTCCTCCATTCAGACAAAATGACACATCAGCTGTTTCCATGGCAGTGCGCCAGCAAATGATGGTCTATTGTCCAACTAGAAACGATCACGACTAACGTCAATTCGATCAAATGTTAATATATCGTTTGTATACAAATTTCAAAATAGGCCCAAGGAGATTAACAGATCATTAACACACTTGAGGCCACTAAATCTGCATTAATTATCTTATCTTGGCCACTAGGGTCAACTTCTTTGTAATAAGACAAGCCATAATTTATTCAATGTTGATTCCAAATAAAAAAAATATATGTGATTAAACTGCAGCACAACCAGCATTTCTGGAAGAACAGAGATTATGAATGTTTTTTTTGTTTTTTTTTTAGAGGGTCTGATAACATTACAGTGGTTGATGCTGTTTGCAGACTATAAACTAAACAAAATTTTAGATATAAAATCCTAAAATTGCTACTGAACTGGGCATCAGCTCTTTCTGGATCTGCTAGAAGACGGCAGCGTGCGCCTTTTTCTGTTTCTGTTCAAACTGGCACCATTTACACGCCTGGCTTATTCTGACGCTGGTATTTCTTCACACGGACCAAGCCAACACTAATTAAGTACTAGATCATAAAACTGTTCTTTAACTACGCCTCTGCTGTCTCGTTATACACCAGGTATGTGGAAGAGCCTTGGCGGCCAGGCGGTCGTAACTCAGGGGAACAAGTGATGGGTTCGAGCTCAGTGCGACTGTACTGTATGAGAGGGAGGAGAGGTGCAACTGCACATTAAAGCGGTGAGCAAGAAGCAGAAAATGGTGGAAGTGTGGACTACAACGGTGAGAAAAGTGAGACATTTAACTGAGCAGATATTTGAAACACAGTGTGACATGAACATGATCATGATATATTGATTCATTCAGGTTTATTTATTGTTATTGTTTTCATTCTTTGGTTTCTGTAACAAATTAAGTAAATTAGAAAGCTTAGGGGCACTTTTTTTGGGACGAAGCCAGAGAACATATCTCTGACACATTTAAGTGATTTAGGAGATTTAGTTTGCTCTATTTAACGTTTGCTGACACAGCTGTAATTCTAACCAGTTTTTTACTAAACGATTGCATATTTCATTACTTTGAAGAAGTTCTGAGCTGGAAAACCCTATACACTTCATTATTTGTTGACATTGTGTCTGACACAGCTGGTAACACAGGTGGTATTCATCATGTTTATGCAGGTTATTTACACAGTTTTCTTAAGTTATGAGCATTTGCTTAATCTCATGTGGCATTCTCATCCCATCCTACTAAGAAAAAAAAGGAAGCAAAAGTTCAAATACAAATATGAAAATGTTCTTGAATGAGGCTACGTGTTGGGCATCAGTACTAACGATCAAAAATGTGAAAGCGCTTTTGAATATGTGCTTTTCTCAGGACTGTGGGAGCGTGTTCCACATGGACTTGATCTCTCTGTCGCACGTGTTCGTGTGATACACGTTTGCTTCTTGCTTTTATTGGTACACAAAATTTTGTGACATTATGTAATGCCTCGTAAACCTCCACTCAACTTCAGCCTCATTAAGGGTCTAATCAGCCTGGTAATTTAACACACTTCTGTTGGTTTGCAGGGGTTTAAATAGGTTATTAGTTTTCCTCATTGTAATTCTTTCCCTGCAGTCTGTCCGGCTGATTTTGGAGGCTGTTCCTAAGATACCTGTCCTAAGATACGTGTGTGTGTGTATATGTCCCACAACACACACCCAACTAATTTCACACTTACTCACATGACATGGAAAGTAGCAGGAAATCTATGTTTCAAAAAGCCAATAAAAACCTAGTGCATGAGAACAATGAAAAGGTACTCTCTATCAACTGTGTTGTCTTAATGAGATATATGGTACCACTTGACATTTGGCCCAAAGACAAACAACACTGACTCAAAAATAGAGCTGGCTCCATTTCCATACTGAGTGTTTTTAAGGCAATACCAAACCATACAGTAAACATGTTCTTATAGCTCAAGGTAGGGTTGAGCGATGACGGTGTGTTGCGTGCAATGGTAAAAATATGTCCACCTGCAGAATATGGTGGGAGCTACCTGTTAGTTTCTGTTTTAAATATTCGGTGCTTGTGAATCTTGTGAATCCATCTGCTTTGCAAAGTGACGTGATTTGAGCAGCAGGACTGCTTAGCATGTTCTCACATGATGCGACCGTCGGCAGTCGGTGCTGGTAAAGCTGGTTTCTAAATCGCTGTGGAAGAAGAGAGTGACAAGAAAAACATGGAGGAGCAGAGTGAAAACCAGTAACACTTGAAATTATTGTTTTTTTCCCAAATAAAAGAAGAAAAATGAAGTGCGCTGCTTTTTTTTTTTTTTTTTACAAAACACGTACCTTATCGTGATATAAAATGAAATATATGATAGATATGATAAAAGGTTTTTGGCCGTTTCACTCACTCCTAAGCTCAGGGGACTGTGGGCTGCTTCAGCTTAACCACAAAGTGCCGGTGTCAGTGGCTGAAAGATGAGATCAGTGGTAGAAGTAGGCTGAGTACTGAGCATGGAGAGTTATGCCCACACAGACTTGACTGCTGGACTGTTGTGGCTTAAAGGTGTTTTCCCCCTTCCACCTGGCTGGACTGGACTCCCATGGTGAGTGGAATCACCGAATGAGCTGATGTTGAATTGAGTGGAGTGAGTCACTGGCGATGACTCTTAAATGCAAATTTAATAGCGGAGGAATTCCCCGGACTGATGCACAGTAACATCAGGACTGACGGTCCATGAAGAATAATGACAAAAACACAAAGCTTTACCACACACACACACACACACACACACACACACAGTCCAATGCCTTCATGGACGTCCTCTTCAAACTTCACAGATGTCAAATGTTAAGCACCCAAAATTGTAATCTGATGTGGTACAAGTACAGATACTGATCTCTTTAAGAAAACATACACTAGTGGTAAATAATTACTATTATTTCTATGCAAGGATAGTGTACATGGACTTCTTCAGCTCTATGTATAGTGCATGTGATGTTTTTTTAGTCCTTTCTAAACTCATGCGAGACAAGACTTTTTCTGTTGCCTGCCTTCTCTTGTCACACACATCTGCGCTATTGTAACAGTCTGGCACCATTTTTGATAACTTATGTAACTTTGCAAACTCTCTTCTATTTCCAGGAAAAGAACAAACTGTGATATGCTGCTTGCGACTACAAACTTTCTCTTCATTTGCCTCGTTTAACTCGTCTTCCGTATGAGATGAATATGATCACAGTGCTACTGTTTTCATGTTTGTGTGGCATCAAGCTAAATTCCAGAAAATAACTTATCTGCTTAACACCTAAGACAAATGAATGTAAAATCAATGTGGAAAGCATCCAAACTAACTAAATGACTTCTCAGATTGCTCTCAGGTTGTAGTCGGTCTCCTTTTAGTGGTGAAAAGCTAATTAGTGGATTAAATGCACATGCACTGCAGGTAACGGGATAAGGATTCTTCAAAAGCATGTATGGAATTCACTTCACAATTTATATGAACATTGTGTTATTATATTTGGCTTAGGTATAGTTGACTACATATTTTCACAGTTGCAACTTAGTTTAATTTCTATGGACATTAATGACAAACAACATCAAGAGTGCTTTTCCCAGAGCTAATCCCAAAGGGGAGAGAACAAATCCCTTTACATCTTGCCACCGGCATCAAAGCTGAAGAGAGTAACACTGCACATCAAAGCCCGAAACAACTCTAAAAATCATCAACATCCGACAAGCTTAGTGCCTTGAAAAAATAAAATCCACTTCAATCTTTTTCTGTTTCTGAACCATCTACTGAATACCCAAAGAAAACAATCAAACGTTCACTGCTGGGAGCTGCTTTGTCCAACCTTAAAATGTCACATCCAATTCAGCAGACATTCTGTACTGCTCTGACTTGCGCAAAGTAGTGGTGAACTGTTGCTATTATTTGTGAGCTATTTTTGTGGCAGCAGTCGATCCTGCAGGCAGAATGTGCAGCTTGCAGACTGCTTCAGTAGCTTCTTATCACGTGCTGTAAATAAGGTCTGGAGTGGGCTGGAGATCACACACTGAGGGCCCCTCTTCTCCTCTGTGTTATCACAGAAAGTACAGCTTTGTCTGGGAAAAAGACGACACCTTACAAGCTAAACTGCCGTGCTTGTGTGGCACTCACAGGTTTGAGTCGAATATGCAACTGAGTCATGGGTGTGTGTAATTCTGCATGATAGTTTATCTAAATATAGCAACACAAAAATCATGATTTAGGTAGAAGCTGCCACTCACGCCACCTCAGCAGCAGTGTAACAGTTACTTCATCCCTCTGTCGCACCTTCTGTTTGTTTTTGTGCATATGTCATTTGCTTTTTCAGTGCTCCTGTCTGTCTCTCCATGCCTCTCCATCTGATCAAGGACCGAATGAGCACTTGGATTCAAGGAGCTGTGATTGTATTGTGAAAATTCGACGTGTCCTGAGGCTGTTATTTTTCATAATTAAGTACTGGAGCAACAATCTGCCTACGAACAAAACCCACAACAGACAGGGACGTTCACACTTTGGGCTGTCCAAAATATTCAGTATATTTATATCTAATAAATAAACAGGTCAAAACGTACAAACTGACAACAGACAATTTAAAGGGCTTTAGAAAAGTGCACTCGCCACCCAGCAGTGTTTAAACTGCCTCAACAAAGCAAATATTCCCCACAGCCCTCCCTTTACACGTGAGTAGCTTTGTCTACTGAACGTTCTGCTGTTATCTCTTTCTTCTTGTCTATTTCTAAATTTGAAACAACATAAAAGCCAAGTCCATTTTTGCCCATTTCTGTATAATTGCATCATTTGGCAAGTGGTACGGTTATTTCAAGCCTTTGGATTTCTGTGTGTACACAATGCAGAGGCTCAGAGGGACCTCACACTGAGGATTTCATAGAATGGGAGACAGAGGAGGAGGGAAAGCAAAACATCACAGATCGAATCTGATTCAAAATTCTGGTGATTTAGACAAAGATTAGGTCAACCACAAAAATTGTTTACCTATTAAAATATGTGTTTTAATCAAGATTCGGGACACTTTAAAAATAGAGAAGCTGTTTAAAACAACATGTCAAAATGTACTGAAAAACTGCAGCAATTTGTAGATTGCATGGATGGAATATATCAGCATATTGCAGCATGTTGGCAGCTGAACTCGTTTTTTTAATGAGTTTCTCTGTTTAAAATAAATGTTAATGTTTCATCTTGTTTTGGTAAACAGAAGATGGACAAAAAAAAAACTTTCTTTTTTCGAACACCTCTCACTGGCGATGGGAGGACGGGATGCACTGCACTGTCACCTAGTTTCCATGGTAACCTGTTGCTATGGAAACAGGCCCTGGAAGAGAGTCAGGAGTTTAGTGGTGGAGATGTTTTTTTTTTTTTTTGTTTTTTTTTTTGCCAGAGAGGCAGAGGGAAGTGAGTACAGAGAGGAGAGAAGCAAAACCAGGGGGGGGTAGAAAGAGAAGAAAGAGCCCCGTGTTAAGTGGAGGGACCTTTAACCTCGTATTATTAACACAACTCGTCCACAATTAACACTGAACTACATCTACTGACCGGGGACGACTGCATGAGGGCTGTGTTTAGTCTAGGATTTCGGGGAATTTGAGTGTTTAATAATGACACAGCGGGGAGCAGCTTCATTGAAATTCATCTCACTGGTCTGACGGCCATTTACAGCAAATATTACATAATCACACTGATGGCTAATGGCTAAAACTACAGCCA
The DNA here is from genome assembly GCA_037367275.1 of Coranthus polyacanthus. NCBI lineage: Eukaryota > Metazoa > Chordata > Actinopteri > Kurtiformes > Apogonidae > Coranthus > Coranthus polyacanthus. The sequence goes on from JAPQRN010000010.1 coordinate 9,938,310, forward strand.
GACAAGAAGTTATACAGTACGAGTCCTTTTTTTTTTTTCTGGGGAACAATTTGACTTTTTTTTTTTATATTGTAAAATGCTTGGCTGGGAAAAAAAATAAAAAATCGACTAGTTAAAATGTCCATCAGCGGGGGAAAAAAAGCACGACTGTGAGAGTTTGTGTGCTCGTGTGCAATGTTTGTCAGGGATTAAACAGAAACTGAACTCTGAATAAATATGAATGAGAGAAGAAAGTAGAAAACATTTTCATTTGTTTGTTTCTGAGAAAATAACAATGAGGCAGCACCGACTGGCAGCTTAAAACACTCATTTGTAGATGTTCACACAAAAAAGGCAGTTTCCCAGAAATTGCAGCGCAACCGGCCTTCTTCGGACTAGATTTGATTTCCCATAATGTCTCCTTGCACGCACCCAGCCCCCTCCTCCTCATCTCCATCTAGCGCTCTAATCTTTCTCTGGCTGAAGTTGGACTGCAGCCTGCTGGGTTAGTCTATTTAACTGCTGTCACATAGAGAGCCCTGCAGCATGTTGTGTACTACAGTCAGTGACAGACAATATGGGCAGCAACTGGCAGGGAGTACCAGAGGACAGATGGATGCACGAATGCACGCGCACACACACAGTCTTCGGCTTATTCACTCAATCACTCAGACAAACTGCAACAGAAAGTTCAGCTGGACTTTCTACATTATGGTTGTTATACAAACACAAGTGACTGAAATATAAACAAATCTGATTGCAAGATGTACAAATAGGAATGAGGTCTTACTACACATGACGTGGTGATCGATAAATTGTATTTTGTTTGTCTTTGCAATATAATAAACACATCACAAAAGATGGCCTGAAATGCGATGAATAAGAAAGTCAGTGATAGACCAATTAATCGACTGACCGATTAATTGACGGTTTGAGATTGAGATAATAACCAATTACATCATGAGGCTGTAATCAAAATGTTAATGCAGACACGTGCAGGCAGCAGAGACTGTGGCAGGCGGCCTTGTCAGTGAGGTTGCTGTGGAACGACGTTGGTGCTCCCCCATTTTTTAAAATTTAAAATAAGTGCACTGCAGAGAAAGTGCAGAATAGATCTACTAAACAGAGACAGATAATACACACATAATAGCGTTAAATAAATGTTCATTTAAGTTCAGCAATTTGTCGCATCTGTGGATGTTCAAAACTGTAGAGTTTTATAAAAACACAACACCATGACGTTGCCCTGCTCTCTAAATAAACTGTCATGGGCCGTTGAAAAACCCATACCGGTCGACCACTGAAGACATTTACACGTTATTTACGCGTATCAAGCATTTGACACTGGAGAGCCCCAGGATAACCAAAATGTAGAATGTTAATACTAGTAGTTAAATCTAAAAAAAAATAGTACAGAGTATAGAAGGAAAGTGGTGAAACTCTCATGCTTTTTTTTTGGACAACAGCAAAAGCAAAAGCATGAAAATCACAGTCACCTACAAACAATGTTATGAGGTGAAAGTGTAGTTAATGAAGCCTTGAAACACAATTAAGTAACTTAAAGCTTAATACCCAATATCATTTAATAGCAAATACACTTCTATCGCTTTTTATTTCAAATATTTGTTTAAAAGGGGCTTTTTATAGCAGAAGGATTCCATACATTTGGACATCACCCGGACTTGATTTACATACTTCTTCATTATATCACTCTGCTGGCACACAGCAACCATAATAATATTTTTCACACACAGAACAATAAAGGACGTGTGAAGTGCAGCGTCTGCCAAAAGCTTACCGACAGCCTCTGACAGCTACTGTGTGGCGGATGCATAAGTCACTGTCACAGCATCACGGCTCTTCCAGCCCAGTAGGTGTCACTTAAATAAATGTATAATTATCCCGAGGTTGTCAAGAGCAGTTTAGTGCGATGCTGCACTACCTGACTCAAAGGGAACAGAAAGACTAACTCCGCAGATCTCAAAGTCTTTTCAGTCGAAGAAACAGAAAGTGAAGCGAGGACGTACAGCAAACAACTTTGTCTCCACATCTGGAGATAATCTGTGCCATGAACGTGCTTAAAGACATTTATTTGTGTCCTTTAATGTGTGTCATTGCATGTATGTGCATGCATATGTGGGTCTCTACAGCAGTATAGTGGCCAGCTGTTCAGCAGGCGATCTCTGCACATCTGGCAGCTTACTCTGGGCCTGAAGTGAAGAGCATTTCTGGTGGGCAAAAGAAATGGAAGATTAGAAGAAGCAGAATGTGAGATTTACAGTGAGTCTTTAAATTTTTTTTTTTTTCTTTTGGTCCTATATAGAGGAAAGATCCCATTACAGATGTGGTGAGATCACCTACAGTAGGTGGTGCCTTTAAATGATCTGACCCATCATCTTAAATCTTTAAACACTCTTTACAGGGTCGTATTACAAGTTCGTTTTTGTGAGGACAGAAAAGCGGCAAGTCTGGGGTTCACTCTACACCATTAAGTGAAAAAACAAATAAAGCACAGATGTTTCTAATGTTTTGGTTCAAACTGCATGGTCTTAAGAGTGTGCATGAATCAGTAGAGAGTCTCTACATTTATCATAATTCATAATCCTATAACTTATGCCTTAAAACACTTTGGACTTTATTATCACTTTGAAACCAACCACAGCTGCCACTCCAGCCAGAAACTTTCCAACAGAATAAAGTAAATAAAATTATCACAGCCCACATGTATATATACTGTAGTTTAAATATCTTTAAAGTTCTTCTATAACACCTACTGAAAGTGATCCTGAAGCCCTTGAGCGAAAACGGATCAAAATTAACTCCACCTCCACAACAAAACAAAACCTACAGGAAACATTTTTTAACTCTGTTTACGAAAGCAATGCGCTGTAATTTACAGCCTCTACCAATATGTGATATTTAAAACAGTGCTGACATAATTAGATCTTCACAAGGAAACCAGTGGGACGTCTAACAACTTAGACTGCAAGAAACAAGTTCAAAAAGGAAAAAAGCCTTGTGTAAAGGAGTTACTTTTTTCCTTAAAGAGAAATAATCTTGTCAAGCATGTTTTTCATTAGAAAAGTAATCTCATTTTAATAAAATACATCTTAGTTTGCACAGTACCCAAGCAGAGGAACAAGATTATTTTCCTTATTTTAAGAGAAGGAAACTTCTCAATTTAAGAATAATTTAAGAATATAAAGTCGATTTAACATAACTGTGTTTTTGTTGCTTGTAATAAGCACACCTTGCATATATTTTTTGGCCATCATTTAGACTTGATTTATTATTTTTTCTATTGTTTTTGTTTTTGTTTACTTACATTTTTCAGTGGCTTTTATTTAGGAAATGTAGCTAAGCAAAATGCGTTTACCCTATTGGCAGATATTTTTTAACTCAATCCAAGACAATTTGGTTATATCTAAGAATATTTGGTTTCGTTCTAGTGGGGCTGTGTTTGCAGTGTAGGCATTAGAATTTCTTTCTATTTCAGCATGAGTGAATCGAAACGGACTGAGGATCTTACAATTGATGAGTTACAAGATCTGTTTGCACCTGCAGGAAACAAGTCTATTTCTGGAGAAAGGGTCAAGACTCATGAGTCCAAACCGGTGCCCTCTCTTTGCTTCATCCACACCTTTAAGCAGCAGATTCCTGTTACCTTAGACGTCTGTTCTGTCCATTAGTTCAAAAAAGAGGAGGTCATTTTGGTCATTTGAGATGAAACCAGCATTATGTTGAACCTGTGCCAAGCAGAGAAGTTTTTGTTTTTTTTATGAGTCCCGTATGTCTGCTGTGGGACTGGAGCGTGGGCAAATCACGGGGTTCAGCAATCGACCCGGACTGGCTTGCGGTGGACAGTGAAAGGTCCGGTCAGAGGAGAGAGAGAGAGAAAATAGAGTGCAGCAGAAAGTGACCCAACTGCAGGCTTGATTGATCTGCTGGGAGGAGAGAGGCAGTTTTCACAGCTAGCTGGGTTCTACCTATCCACAAACACTTCACACACACGAGTGCTTCTGCAAACACAATACTGACACACATGCACACTGACAATACACACCAACTACATGCGCGCCGCTGCCCTGCCGGTCAGATTCCCCAGATATCACACTCACACATATATTGCACAGATAAGAACGCAGGTCTGAGGTCGACCCTGTTATGTCACAGTAATGTTTTTCCTCACGTCAGATGAGTTTTCCCTGACCTCTCCTGCTTGCTGCCTCTACTATCCACTTTGGAGTAATTACACTCTCATGAACAGAAGCCTGCATGTTCGCTAATGTTCTCCATAGACTGAATCCTTGATCTTTTAATATGCAGCGCATGACAGAAAACATTTATCATGATGCGCTACAGAGACAAACAAGGTGTTTGATACAGCAGATTAAACTGTTTGCAGGTTATTTCTACATGGGTGTGGACTTTTCCTCCTTCTATTAAACTTACCATTGCAGTTGAGGGAACAGTTACAGATAAACAGAAAGCATTTCAGTCCAGCTCCCCCTACCCCTTCTCTGCCCTGACTTTGAAAGCCCTTAATGAGAGAAAAGTGTCTGTATCGATTCCCCTGCATTCTAACACTATGTGATCGAAGAACAAAAGAGAGGAAAGATACAAGCAGACGGAGGAGGGGGAGAGAGAAAGCACCCTACTGAAGAAGCTGAGGAACACAACACCCCGTATAAATAAAATCAAAAACCATCTAAATTAAGATGTTTGCGGCGAAAAGGGAGGTAGAAATTTGAATAAAATTGTGCTTTATTATGTGCATGTTAGACCACTGTGTCTTTAACTCTTTGGAACTTAGGGGTTTGCTTTGCAGAAATACTGTTGAGGCTGCAAATAAACATTAAAGAGGTTGTTTTAATAACCTCAAAAATCCCTCTCATCTTTCAACTGAAATTTTCTTCTGGAGTCTGTAAAGATAAAAGTAGAACAATCTACCAGGCTGCAACAACAAAAAGTATGCTTGTGGATAAATTAACAGTACAACTTGAAGATAGCATCACGTTTCAACTCTATTGTCTTTTTCAAGGCAGTATGCTCTGCACAGCAGGTGATGTGCAGTAACAATGATACGAACACAGCTCAGGAATATGATATGAAAACATGCTTGCAATCACACATACTCCTTGGAGATTTGTGTAGTCTACTAACCTTCTTCAAGGATTGTTCTCCACTGCACTTCAGTGTGGCCTAGATTGATTTTCCACACATCCTCTCTAAATATGGATTTCCCCCCTTTTTTTTACTCACCATCAGGTTGTGTTTATCTTATGTCGCCTGGATACGCGAACAAACAAACATATCCACGCATGAATGGGTTTTTTCTGTACACTGCATGTATGGATTTTTTTACTTTTATAAACAGCCCTACTTATGTTAACAATTGAAAAGACAAGCTAAACCGATAAATAACACTGAAATATATGCCTACGATGCTTTGTTGTTAAAGGGTATTTTTTCTCTTTGGGTTTTCTGACCACACTCCCTCGAGCTACACTCTCTCTTCCTCATTATCCTCTCTGTCCCCTTTCCTGTCCCTTGTCTCTCGTCTTCCTCATCGCTCTCTCATATATTCTCTTATTCCAATTAATGATCTTCCTCCTTTAGGCATCCGTTGTTTCCATAGGAACAGTGCTCTGTAGTCGATACTAGTCGTCTAGGCAACGGTGAGCTGCTGGGCAGGAGGCTGTTTGTGTGTTGTGTCTGCGTAGGTAGCTTCACGTGCAAATTTCACATTCCTACCTGTCTGGCCTTACCCCTTTCAGTGCTGCAGGTATAAATATGTTCTGAATTGAGTGCACTTATGTTTTTTGCTCTTTGTGCGACAGTTTAATTTTACATCATAAGTCCTTTTGTGCCACATGACAAAAATATTCAACAGGCTGCACAATCCAGTTCTGCTATAAAGCGTTTTCAATGTTCCTGCTGATTCTCTTTTATACTTTATCCCTTAATACAGCTCACATATGCACCATCATATTCTAAGTGTCTCTCTGTCACACACAGACACACATTGTTGAAGAGAAGTCCCTTAAGATTTTAATCTCTGTCCTGGGAGCAGATTTTATTGTATGTTTGTGAAAAGAGGTGGAAAATATGTCTGCTCCATTCACTAACAGTAATACTGTGATCAGGTGCACAGATGACAGAGAGTGAGGATTGAGACTAACGCTACGTGTATTAATGCATGAGTTGTGCGCATTAAAGCATGCGGTCACATTTGCGAGATTTAGCAGTGACTCATATTCAACACAGTTGCATCTGCCAACCCATGTCAGGACATCCCTGGATACGTTATATCCATGTGGACAGTCCTGTAAACATGAAACAGTCCGTGTGTGAGAGAGGAAGGGAAGGAGAGACAGAGGGAGAGAGTGGCTGAGAGTAACAGGGATAAAGGGAGTGGAGGGGTGGGTAAGAGGGAACAGAGGGATTGTGTCTGGCTCCGGGGGCTTCCCTACTCACAGCTGCAAAAACCTTAACGCTGGATTAGATCAGAGTAGCCACAAAGAGAAAGAGGAGGCATAAGGTGAACAGTGCACAGAGAACTGGGGATGAAACCAGGCTAAAAGAAAGAGGGAACATGATAATGTCTAAACAGAAGACAGATGAAAAGCTTTTTTGAGTTTTGTGAGTTACAACATATAATTTCTAATATTCATGTTCTAAGATAACAGTGTTTTTCTTCGCTAAATTCTTAACGAATAAGAATTGCCAATCCTTTTTAAAAACAAATACAAAAGCCAAACTGAAAAAAAGCAGACTAGCTGAAGATAATGAACTTCTTCAGCAGGGACAAAGCCTCCTGCATGTATTCTTTGTTAATCTACTTTCGAAATGCCTCTTCAACATGCTTACATGACATACAGTAAATCCATCATAAATGCATGGATATCTTGTTTTGGCAGTGGCAGTGGTATGTGTGCGGTAGGCCATCTGTCAGTGTAAGTGTTGAATGTATGGATAAACGAGCACGTGTAGAGACTCATGCCTGTGTGAAAATCTCTAGAGTGCTGGGAGGCATCGGCTCAATGGTCTATCCCATGGCACACACGCACACAACAAACACATGTAGGGATCTATGTGGGATTTATGTACAAGTATGTGCTTGCACTTATAGACGTGTACGCACAAGCACCAAAATAACCAAACCTGCACAATTAAAAAGCGAAAAAGATGCAGTGCAAGCATACACAAATGCACTCAGCAACCTGCCTTTGATCCCAACCTCATATCGCTACACATGCGCACCAAGAAGTGAAATCACCCACGCTCCCTCTCCCTCACGTGTGCTCCACTGCTCTACTTTCCCTCCACTGGAGCTGGAGAGAAGAGGGCTGATGGGGCACCCTCAAACACACACACACACAGAAACATTTGCAGTTGGAGAGGCACACACAATTTGATATACATGAATATGCACGCATGCGTATAAAAGGCACATATGCAAGAGAAATGGGCCCACAAGGTTTGGAAATAAACAAAAACACAAGATGTAGGAAATTTACTGCAGATATCCAAATTATTCAGATTTTAAAGCTCGCCGATTCCACTGACTCCACACTGAGACTAGCAACATTGTTCTTTACTTTTTTAGACCTATACAACCCAAATACAGTTATAAAGCTCAAAGCTCTATGTATTTTCCGGTACTAAAAGTGGAACCTTTCACAAAAAAAATACTTCTTGGTCACGTCTTTATAGTGACTGATGATTTTTCATACTACAAAGTTAGAGGAACCCTTTCCAAAATAAAAAGTGGCCAAAGACAGAGAGTTAAGTTCAAGACCTGATGTACAGACTTTATGTCATGAATGAATGTTACATTTATGCAAAGTCTTAAAAATATCAACATTAAGAAAGACAATGGTTGAGTAAAAGCCTACTTGAGTCATTACTTAGACATTTTAACTGTGCTTTTCATGAGAAAATGTAATCTAGAATGAGAGAGTGAACGTGTGAAAGAAGAGGGAGAGGGGAAGAGAGAGTAAAGTGGATTGGTGTAATCCATTTACCCTAGCACAAAAAGTTCCAACAGCAATGAAAAAATAAAACGCCTACATCAAGACTCAGAAAGCACAGACTAAAATTCACACAAATAACATTGTGAGGACACTTATTTACATACCTTTAACCATCACAACAAAATACCTAAAATGCAAACCAAGTCTTAGCCCTCCAACAGCCCTTTGAAGGACTGGTCAATTTGTAGGTCATGTCCTCACTTCAAATTCAAAGTAGTTCTAGCAACAAGAGCACGCATAGTGTTTTTTTTTTTTTTTGTGCGCTACAAGAAAGCGCATCGCAAATTCTGAGTAATAAGGCTTCAGGTTACGACTATGACTGAAAACAGACTGCATGTGACTGTTCTGCCATTTACGTATGTGTTTGCATGTGTCCTAATATGAATGTTCCCCTCGGGCCATCTTCCCGGCAGGCCTCCAAGCTTCCCGGTAATGGAGCAGGGGAGAACTCTCCACAGCAGGAGCCAGGGACAACCAATCAATGTCAATGAATCTCTCTCGCTCTCTCTGTGTACTGAAGTAGCTCTGGGTGATGTCATGACACGAGCCTCTTTCACCAGGATGGGTGGGTAGGTACACAGTCCTGTGTTTGCCAAGGTTTTTGGCCAGTGGAGGTGGGGATTCCTTGGGATTATGGGGTTGCATTATAATACATCTCACCCATAAAGAAACAGAAAAGTCTTTCTTTGGATAAGTGTGCCAAAAAATAAGAGTGCTTGAGAATCGGTGGTTCAGTCCTAAAACAACTCTGGAGCAGTTTGTTTGCGATCCAACCTCAATCCAACCCTCACAATTACCAGGTTTACTCTGGAAGTTTGAGCAAAATTGCTCCTGTATCCAGGTGTGCTACTTTCTTGCTCCCACCTCAAACCCATCTGACTAGAACCAAAGCGAAAATGTTCCAAGTTTAGATATCCATTAAATCATTTGCAAACCAACCACAGGTGCATTTGGTTTGTTTTACAAGTCTTCTAAACAAAAGATTAGGTAGACTAATGGACAAATCTCAGCTTTTCCTCATGCATGTTCTTGTCTTTTAAACTTTCCCTTTCCCTTGTCTGTCTAGGTTCTGAGTCATCCAGGTCATGGCATATCGAAAAAGTGCTTGTTAGAAAGTAATTGAGATTCAAGAGCCATAGAATCCAATTGGCGTCTACCACGTCGTGTTAACACTGGATGACCTTGTGCTGCATTTCAGCTGCAATCCAAGCAAGTCATACTGGTAAATAGTGAGTTATGCAACATTGTCAAAAAGGATAAGAATAAAGAGAATGAGAATAAGATTACAGAAGTAAGTTACTACATTTTGTCTTGGAGACAGTTATATTAGGAAAGAAACTCCTGTTTTGCTAGATATATAGTCGATCCCTTAAAGGTTCAGTATGTCACTTCCGTGTGTGTTTGTGTATTTATGTGAAGTTTGTGTCAGAGTCTGTGTTGTGCTGGATATCTGTTGTTTGTTGATGTTAGTAGACTCCATTCTAAACCAACAGTAGCTCGTGTTGCACATTGTTGCCACTGTAGCAGAAGAGAGGTGTTGAAACAGTTGAGCATGAGGATTTGCACAGAAATTTCACCTTGAGTCTTCTACATAGAAATCGGTGGACATCAGTGGCTGTTATCATGGACGTTGGCAAGACAGTTGGGGAAAGTGCTATAGTCATGTGTTACATATTGTACTTTTAAGACAAGTACAAGAACAAGACCTGCTTTATTTGGTCATGATGACTTAGACTAGTCACCATGGATTGATCTCTCTCGCTCTCTCTCTCTCTCTCTCAAAGTTTCAAATCCTCAGTTTTAACTCTCAAAGGCAAAGTTATTCTTACACTTGGGGCACAAAATCCCAACTTCAGTTTAGATTCCCTCACTAATACACTAAACAGTATTACCATACTTATCAATCCAGCTAATTTTCCAGACCTTGTATTATCAAGGTTCTCCACTTCAGTGCCCTTGAGCACAGAAACTGCATCCGTACAACTCCAGGGACACTGTTCTTCAGCTGACTCTGCACTTTGACCACCCAGTGGATGGGGAGAATGTGAATTTCTGCACTTACATTAAAAAAAAGGATCACAATAAACCTCACTCCATAGTCAGCGCTTTAAACAAGTCTGATAAACAAGCTTGTCTTTATGTCTCCGAACAAGCCCAAGAACTAGTCTGTACCTCTTTAAACAGGACTAAAGGTTAGCAATTAAAAGTGTTAGTCTGAGATGATATTCAACGAAAGTGTCTCCATAGCAACAGTAAGAGTGATTCACAGAGCGTGTCAGTCAATAAATTTCACAGCTCAGTGCACCGCGGCCTCTGCTGTGAGATTTTGTTTGTGTGTGCGTGTGCATGTTAGCATCTAAAATAAAACTGTATTTGTTGTTGCACCTATTGTACCATGTTGCTATATTCAGGATGTGTGTCCTTGATAGAGAGCAGCAATGAACATGTGAGAACGTCTCTAGCTCAGATTGTGCTTCAGTCTGTGGGTCTTGTGCAGGTTTTTACCTTCTAACTTGCTGTGTTCACGCTCTTTAATAGTATTTCCATGGCTTCTTATCATGTGGCCATGAAATTTAAAACAATGTGGTTTAAACTGGCCACAAAACTTCAATCTCTTCCTCCCCTTTTCCTCTCTCTTCGTTGCACCTCTCTTCTCCTCTCTGAAACAGTTTGGTTGAATGGCGCAGGTGCATTCCTGTGTTTTTCTTTCTTTAGAAAACATTTTCAATGAAGATTTTAGATTAAAGTGTGCTGCACTCCTTCCCTCCCTTCCTCTTTCTCGCTCTCCTTTGCTACCTCCATCCTTCGCTCTCACACTGGCGCACTGCTCATTAGCTTTCTGTCAGTCTCGGTTTCTGTCTCCCACTCCCTCTCTTTTTTTTTT
>JAPQRN010000010.1:9949308-9985558 GCA_037367275.1 Coranthus polyacanthus
TTTTTTTTTTCTCCTTCAGCAGCTCCTATGCTCTTATGCAGTTTCCCATTTTCTCACTTTTCAGTTTTCTCACTTTCCTTTTTCCATGTTTCCTCTGCAATCCCTCTTTTGTTGCGTGTTAGTTTAACAAAAGCATCTTCATCCACCCCTTCTTCAGTCAGGCCATTTTCCTGCTTCTCCGGAGCTGTTCTCGCTCTCTTTCCTTCTCGCCTTTCTTCCTCCCTCTTATCTCTATCTGTCTGCCCCATTTTTATTTTGTGAAAATGTTTCTGTATGGAATGAAAGTACACTCTGAACTCACCTGCCACATTCCTGCCAAAGACCCACATACAGGAATCGTGACTGCTGTACCCATACAAATCACAGTGAGAGAGCAAAAATATAACAGAGCGGAGGACTATCGACTTCTTCGTGATCACTCACACATACTGTACCGGTGTTTGTGCACACATAAAGAGATACACAGCATAAGCAGTAACACACAGAGCACAGCAGCACACAGACAACATGAGCACAATCACACATTACCATTTCAACACAGCCTAGAGCATAGAGCAGGTGAGAGAAACCAAAGTGGAAATGAGGGGAAAAGGGAGTGAGAAGAAGAGATGCTGTGAAAAGAAGAAGGTGATGACGAGCGAGAAGGCACTCGACTCTCCTGCTGTAATGTCTAACAGACCCGCTTGATGAGTTTAGCTTCACTTCTTTTGAAGGGAATTCAAATCCTCCCATCTGTCCCCCAAACACACTCACTGATCCTTCGTTAATACTTCCTTCTGTCAGAGGAAAACACCCAGGACGCACTGTCTACTCTTTTGTATGTGTGTTTGTGAGGGGGTGTCTGTTGCTTTTGTCAGATGCTGTCCTTAAATCTTGGCCCATATAATGCACAGTATACGCCTTTGTTTACTTTCGGAATCAAGCTTGTCTCAAGTTAAGCTTGCAGCATTAAAACCTGAGTCGATTTGGGGAGATTAAAAGACCCTTCAAATACCGTCAGTCTGATAACATTTTTCAGGGCTCATCTTGTCTCAGGGATGATGCATACAATCCGATTACCTGCAGAAGTTGGTTTTCAAAAGGGGACAGTCCAAGTATCAGGCAGGAAGTACACTCACTGTATGGCTGCAACCAAACTACTGATTAATCTATTAATCTTCATTTGCATAATTCATTGCTTCGCCTCTAAAATGTCATTAAATAGTAAAAGGTACAACTAAGTTTTCCTGGACCCCAAGATGACGTCTTTAATTTGCTCTTTTAGGCCTAAACTATTGCAGTTTTTCTTTGACCATGTAATGACTTAATTGGCAATACCACAATAGAAGTGGCCGTAGTCAGTATGACATCACTCATGGCTTTTTAGACCACCACTTTGAAGCACTGCATTCAAATCATCACCATCTTGGCTTTTTTTTGGAGGCAGAAGTGACCGTATTTGGACAAGAGGGTGGAGCTGGGAGGTGCAAGGGCTGATGGATGAAACTTGTCATGCTAACGCTACTGCCAACCTACTGTAAATACCGACCAAAATGCTATCAAGGAAATGTTATGTTTAATGCAACCAGGTGGGCTACTTTTAGCTAATTGTGTCTGATAACAGTAATGCCCACCTCATGTAATCTATGAACACACAAAGTAGTAAACTAGCTGACGGACCGAAATGCAATACCAAACTAATGTAGCATTAGTTAACGTAACTATGCTAATAGGCCTGTTATATAATTTATATAACAAAAACCTTTCAGAGTCTTCCTAGTGCAACTACTTAACCACAACTACAGTAAAGCTGAAAAAAAAAAATTTATTCAATAAACAGAAGTTCCAAAAGTCTGACTCAGCATTTACACAAGCTGCCAATCACGTGAGCATCAAAGCCTTCTATTAGTCCTAAAATCTTATTGACAGAAGAATAACTGATACGACGACCAACACTACACATAGTATGAGAAGGTCCAAATAAAGCAAATGAGACGAGATGACTTCTTGAAAAAATGTAGCTTCGTATTTCTAGAGAGAAGGCTTTTTTGGAAGCAGTGATATTACACTTAAGGTACATATGCTCTTACTTACGCACTAATTTCAATCTGTAGCCATGGTTGTTGCCCCTTTAAAAACACCACAACTCCAGTGTCAAAGCTACATTATAAAACCGTGTTGGTAGTTTGACTGATTGCCACGTTTTAGCGTAATATATGTAGAATGTAGAATTTTAATATGTCAAATAAAAGGCCATTCTGTTAAAATCTGCATTAATACAAACACTTAGCCCTCTCGAGCAGCTTCCATTCTTTTTCTGCTTCCATTTAAATGAGTCACACTTTCTGACCTTTACCACAGTAGAATACCTAAACTACACCTATAATTACAAACTTCACTTTGAATTATAACTCATTCATCAGTGCTCCTAATGCAGCAGTGAGTACTTCATGAGTAAGCTAATAGTTCTGTTCTCTTGTCTTATTGTGTCAAGGTCAAGCGTGGCTAATGGCCAAAACATTGTCATTGTCACATTGACACAGTGGTGGTTAGTGCTGCAGTCAGCAGCTGAAGGGCACTTGACGCTGTATAACTGATGGGCTGTGGAAACGCTGTGTAAATGTAAAGTGCCACTATTACCATTTCACCATCAGACAGAAGTCATTTACAGATAAACTCCTGTTCTAATGATAACAGGCAAAGAGGTCCAGTAAAATTGGACCAATTTATATTTGAAGTGGGCCTCGTCTTATGGATATTACTGCCAAGTAAAAAATAAATAAATGGCAGCCTTCCAAAAGCATCTTCCAACTCCTTTGTGATAGAAGTGATTCAGGCAATGGAAGTTACTCAGTTTCACATGATAGAAGCTAAACTTTTTGTTTTAAAGCAGAAGTTAGTGTTTGGAAGAACCACTCCATGTCTGGAGGGCAACAATCAAGAGAGCTCTACAAGAACTTGAAACATACTGGAGGCCATGTTCAGAAAATTGAATATGTTTAACCACTTGCGCTCAGCTGCAGATGTCAGAAACGGAACAAAATTCTGTAAAATTAACAGCAGGAATTGTGTCAAATTCCTTTAGGGTTCAATCTGGCTTGACGTATCCATCAAAACCAGAGCTACTAAACTTATTAGGCTTGAGTAAGATATTCACAGACCCTTTTCAGAGTGGCTACAGTAGTGTCAATATGTTGCATTAGAAGATAAGCTTAAGGATGGTTTAGTAGTGAGGACTGGTGTTGAAGGTTTTCAGACGATTTTAAGATGACACCAAACCACTGATAATTCAACTTTTTAGATATTGTAGTTTATATTAGATATCAAATTATAGTTTATCTTAGTGGAGGAACAAAACACAATGACAATCCTTCTTGTTTTTTTATAATTAATTATGGTGTATGCAGTGGCAGAGAAAGAAAATGTCTAAAGCTGTCGTTTCTGCCTGTGAATCTGATTCAGTTTCCGTTTTCTATAATGTTTTATGTACATCTGTTGAATGCTCTTCTGCAGTCTTTGGAGATTTGACGTCTGCATGATTAAGCCACTTGTTGAACCACTATTTTTTTTAATTACGTTTTTAGCTGTTGAACTGGAATGTATTATGGCAGGAATTCAATAGAAATGGGATCTAAACTCAGGAAATACAGTATATAACTCTATTTTGGATTCAGAGATTTTTAACAGTACCTCTGCGAGTGCCTTGTGAATGAAACAGGCGGTCTGAGGGGACACCTTCCAAGGGGACTTCTCCTCCACCATGATGGCGTCCAGTGTGGCCTTCTCCAGGATCACATCGAATGAAGCATCAGGGAAGGACAGCTGGCGCACATCCATCTGGTGCCACGTCATCCCTGGGCAGTCGCTGTGCCTGGCACTCATGGTACTGATGCACACCGAGGAGTAATCTATATTGGCAATGGAGTGGTAGCCTGCTCTGTACATGTCACCACTCATGGTGCTGTTTCCACATCCTGGAGCAAAACAAAGAACAGGCAAAGAAAGGTGAGATGATAAGAACAAATATCTCATTCACAGGAAGTAGTCTGCAAGTCACTATCTGTATGTTACCGTTTTCAAAGTCCCACTCACTACTTAAAACAACAACCACCTCAGTGCTAGCAACAAACTACATGCTACACATCATGCAAATCACAGAGTCAACATACTTCTATTACTGTTTTATGTGGCCATTTAATTGCTAGGGCTCACCTCCCCATGTAAAAATAGGCTGCTATACAAACAAGCAAGAGTGTTTTTTTTCCATTATAGCAGAATGATAATAAGTCCTTTCTCCAGTGCTGGCAAAGTGCTAAAACAAAGTATGGAAATTAAATAATAATAATCTAATAATAATCCCATGTTTCTCATGACTCAAATGTCCCATATGTTTTTAAGTATGTTTAAAAACTAGTGTGATCATTATAGAAACAACATGCGATTAAACATCCAGTTTATCATGGCAACAAACTACAACAGTGACTGTGAACACCTCCTGTGATTGGTGAGACATAGGCACACACAAACACATAGAGCATATTCGACCAAGCTGCTGTTCAGTCATGAGCATCAAGCAGAAATGGAAACCTCCCACTCCAGAGGACCATATGGGCCTTCTATAAAAACGCTTCCAGGCGGTGTGTCCTATTTCTACAAGACAAGCAATAAGGTTTCAACTTGCAGCTCATCGCAGGGTGACACAACTGGTAGCCAAGGAGAAAAAGAAAAGATGACAAAAGAAAAGTGAAGATAGCCTCTCATGCAACACGACAAGATGAAAATAATCTACAGAATGCAGCTCACTCATCTGACCCAAAAGGTGTCTCACCTTTTGGGTCAGATGAGTCATAGACTGTAAAGATGGAGGAGGTGTGGGTGGAAGAAAATGAGCCTGACAGGTGGAAGATGAGGAGGAAGACTTATGGAAGGAGGATGCAAACTCCACATGCAGATATTTTGTTATAAAACTTCTGTCACTTCATAATGTGCCCTATTGTTTATTTTGATGTGTTGCAAATCACATTCATTACAGCAATATAAGAAAGTAATAAAATAAAACATGCATGTGCATTTTGGAGATGGCCATATCAACTTAATACTTTAAAATCAATGTAAGAGCATACATTTGTGTTTAAGGCTATATGCCTGCGGAAGGAGAGTGTGTGATGGGTGGGACCGTGTCTTCCAGAAACACGTTGGCATCGACACCTCTGCTGCAAACGTGTGGCTGCTACTTGTTATCACCTTACTGCTTCTACTAATTACCAACCTGCAAAAGCTCTAAACATGTACATGAGTGTGGAAGACTGATTCCGTTAGCAGCCTCACACATAAAACGACACATTTCATCCTATTTTCATATGCTCTTGTGTCAGTGGAATTCACGTAAAAATCTCATGTTGTACACTCAAAGTAGCCATTAATTTACACATGTACACATACGTACAGACACCTGGGCAGCAGCAAACATAAAGGCAGCGGTTGCAAATTATAACCAATAAAGAGAACTAAAGTCAAATTAGAAAAGACAGCACAGCTTTAAAAACACTATTTGACCATGTAGGTGGAAAATCCAGTGTGAATGTGTGTACACACCATGCCGTCTCCTTATGGCTTTCACTGAGATGTTGGCTTCAAAACAAGGGGGTGGAGGGGTGTCACTGCTGCCTGTCACACTCTCAAATAGTTGAACACTTTCTTTATGATTGGCAGGAGTATGAGAGCATGAATCAGACTTAAATTATATAATTATTATTCAAACTACTGTTGGATAACCGTGCACAATTTCAAACATACCAGGGTCTTCCCTACTATTATTAGTAGTAGTTATCTCTTCAAGCTTTTCCCATTTTATGTACACATATATATGGTAGTAATAATAAAGTCCCAAAATGATGTGACACACCCACTGAAAAACATAAAATATTCTGCATGCTCTGTTTGTAATGTTATTAATTAGATGGTATATGAACAACAGTTCAAGAAAATGTCTAAGGCAACCATTTGAATCTGTGAGTCTGGGATTGAAGGGATCAGTTTTCTTGTAACGATGTATGCACATTTGCTGACTGCACAGTGACGCTGTTTACACCAAAAGCGAGCAACTTGATAAATAAAGCATGAGAAGAATTGACCTTAAGGGAAATATGGACCATCATTTCACAACTTGCAGGTCAGTTTACGGTAAAAACAAGGTCTGTGGCCTTGTTTCATGCCCAGGTTTGGTGCTCTGCAAAAGTGGGCTGTCTCTACCGCACTCCCCTCTGAAATCTCCAAGCAAGCCAGACATTGTTTCCAAAGGGTTCTCCCCGCTGACACAGCTATGTGTGTGTGTGTGTTTTCTTTTTCCATGCACTCTGAGGAAGGGGTGTCATATGACAGCTCATTCCTAGGGGTTGTCACGACAATTATAGTTGCCAGGCTGTCATCAAGGACACTACTCTTATTTTGTCTCCGTGACATCAGCTGGTGGCCCCCACAACCTTTGACCTTTATACACACATGCATGTTCACTGACTCACCTGCACAGAACTACATTGCAGGCATTCCATGTTGTAAACCAAGGGTTTTGACAGTGTCTATTGTCTGTATATCAGCCTGGGCATGTGTGGCGGGAGATCCTGGTGTGTATGTTTACAAGACACAGGCTTATTCAGGATAGCAGGCCAGACCTGTGTGAAGCCTGGAGTCTGTTTTCCGTCAGGAAGCTAAAACCTCCTGATAGCCAGAGAGTACATCCTAACAGGATTATCCAGAGCGGCAGAGACAGAGACTAAAGTTAGAGGTGTCATATCACCTCTTTCTGCTGGCTGTGTGTGTGCATATGTGTGTGATGGAAAATTTGAGTCCTGGTCTTAAAAAGCATCATACCACTCATAACAAATCTGCAGAAACAAACTGTGGTTCACATCCTTCATCTATTGGTGACATTTGTAAACTGTTTGTTGGTTCCAGTGTGCATGTTTGTCTCTATGTGTCCATTTATACAGGAAACTGTGCACAAACAAGGTTTTAAAAAAGCAGAGGACCAGCTGTTGGAGCAGAGAGGAATGTTAGCCAAACATGGAGGTGGTTCCTTCCTGCAGTCTTGGAAAGATGCTTGTTCTAACAATGGTATCAGGTTGCTTGACTGATCTGATAAATCCTTTGATATTCCAGAAAAAGCTTAACATGTGACTCTCGCAGCTGTAGAAATTTCATGCACTACAGGAAAGGAAACCTCTGATAATCCACTGGAACAACATAGTGTGTGTCTGTTGCTCCTATATGGTCTGTTCATAAAACACTAAGAAAGGGTTTTTTTTTACATTTTTGTTGAAATATAATTCAGCAAATGGACAGGTTTCTTAATTCACTGCAAAGTTTATGTCATAAAAAGAAATAGAAAGGATGGAATTGCAAACTGCAGAGCAGAATCTGAGTTTTAAGTTTTATACCTGCTGTTTCTGTCATTTGTCACACTGCTACAGTAAATTATCAAGCTGGTTGTTTACATGAATGCTCAACTCATTCCTATCACAAGTGTGAGGGTTAGTCTTAATGTGAACTGGTTGATGCAAACTCATGCCTTTAGTGTTTGTATAAAATGCTGCAATGCAGCTTGATGTGTTTCTAGAAGGTACTGCTTTCAGCCTCTGCCTTATCCATTAACACTATTCAAAAAATATGTAAAATTATGCAATCACATCATCAGTTTTTTGGAATGCATCAGTCCAGCCCAGCCCAAAATGTTAGGGTAGAAGTTTTAAACACAGTCCAATTAATCGACTCTTACTCAACATCAACTGCTGCAGGTTTGACCTTTGAGCTATCAGATGACCTCCTTCCACATAAACAGCAACTCTCTGGAGTCCATGTATGGTCAGGAGGGGTGGTGGGTGGGGAACCCCTGCCAGTGAGCCAGCGGGGTGAAATATCAAAGCTGCTATCTCTGAGCTGAGCTGAGCGCAGCAGTGGAAACTCCATGATGTCAGAGGCATGTGGGATATTCATTCACATCCCAGATTGGTTTAGACACATTAAGAAAGGGGACCGTGGCCAGCGCTGATGAAAGGTGATGTCCACATGCGCTCTAGCAACAACACTGAGCCCACGGCCCCCCCCTGGCTTTGGGCTAGCCCGGGGTAAACTGATGCCATGGTGACACTTTGCAAAGTTCAGCTGGAACTATTGTAAATGTCAACAAATAAAAAGTACCAAGTGGATTCTGTTTGTGTGCCCATGTTTTTCTTATGTTAGGGGAATGCAAACCCATTTACACAGTCACGTGGTGGGTACATAAAGCAGGCAAACACAATGTAAATCATTAAATGTGACTTGTGTCATTTTTAAGGTTAAATTAAGTTTAGGGTAAAGGTTAGGTTTAGACATGTTGTGGATATAGTTATGCTTTGGGGCGAGTCACCACGAAATGAATGTAAGTCAATGTATGTAAGTCCCCTAAATCCATGAGAACATGTGTGCACATTTATCATGTATGTCTACGCTTCATGCCAGGGCTTGTATTGATGAGACTGTGGATGTGGTGTGTTACCTGTCAACACTGGAACAGTTCAGTGCACAATGAATGATGAGGTTCGATATGAGTGGTCACGTTAGGACACATGATGCTTACACGTGAGTCTCTGTATGTGTTCAAACCATGACAATAATGGCAGTGGACGGTGTCACACTAGGCCTTGTTTTAACCAATTATATCTTGTTAACTTCCCTCTTAGTTTGGGCCCTCTTAGTTATCTGATTAATTAAGCATAATTGTTTATATGACAGGCATTTGTTGACATTTAGACACACTCAGGCACAAAAACAGGTTCTGAGTTCATTTGATATACTGCATATGGATCGAGGTAAAAACTTCAAACGTATAATTGTTAAGAGCTGTGTTGACTTAACAGTTTGTTTGGCATCACCCTGACACACAGGAAGGAGAGTGAAGATGGAAGAAGATAAATCCCATTCTCCACTCATAGATACACCACTGACAAGCATCTATTTTAAGGTGATGAAGGGATGT
This sequence comes from Coranthus polyacanthus, assembly GCA_037367275.1. Lineage (NCBI taxonomy): Eukaryota > Metazoa > Chordata > Actinopteri > Kurtiformes > Apogonidae > Coranthus > Coranthus polyacanthus. The sequence continues at coordinate 9,958,301 of JAPQRN010000010.1, forward strand.
TTGAATAAGCAAAGGGCTGTGCATTTCACAGAGTGCACAGTTTAGGTTTGCAAGAGCTGATCTCACCTCACGCAAACCTCTTTGCTTCTGCACCAGATATAGATATTTTTAATTGTTATGTTTTTCAAGCGGTTTCAGATGCTACAGAGAAGTTGCATCAGCAGTGAGGCCAGATGAAATTCTCTCAAAAGCTCAGCTTTTCCGGCAAGTTCTCCTTACAAATCTCATCTTCCATCGACTCACAAAGCAACCTCAGTTATGTAACCAGGCATATGAGTTAATTAGTGGCTGAATAATTAAGTGTGTGCCCGTGACTGTGTGACTGTTTGATGGAGTGTAAGCCTGTGTGTGTCTGTGTGTGTGTGCGCGTGAATGATGGAGGACTTTTGGAAGGACTCCATTGTATGAATCTGCCTCTCTGATGTGGCATCGAGCCTAAAGCTTCACTCAGATCCAAAAAACACCAACAGGCAGCAGGAACAGAGCCTTAGTAAATGGCAACGAGAAAAGAGAGCCATCTATTCTGCCTCTTTAGCCATAACTAACAGTTATTGAAAGCCATCCACCTCCATCTTTATATGACTATTTATGCCTTGTTACCTTCCCTGCCAAAATGCATACAATACTACAAGTCAAGCATTTGCTGCGCATTAAAATGTATGTATATGGAAACTAGAGTGCTTTACACTTCGACCTCTGCTCAAAGAAAAACACTCAACTGTGGATGCTGCAGAATTGCCGTCTGCATTTAAACCCTCTGTCCTTAGCCGGGTCAAACAACAGGATAGAACGTGGCTGTGCTGTGGTGAAAAGTCTGGAGATCAAGAACGACAGATAGAGCTCTCACATGAAGGGTGGGCAGCTGTCAGACAAAGTGGGCGAGCTGGGAGCAACAGGGGTGACTACGAGTGGGAGTGCTAGAGAGAGAAAGAGACGAGTGAGAGAGAGAGAAACAGAGGGGGCATGCAGTGCAGAGCCCAAATGATGCAATTTGATCTGCACTTGCTGTGTAACTAAAGAACAAGAGGGAACACAAACACACACTCACACCACAATGCATGAGTCAGGTGTGTCATTGCAGATCAGATCCTTGTAAAGGACGATGTTGTGACCTGATACGATTCCAGCAACAACAACAACAAATGACCCTTGCTTAAAATGATGAATAACAAAACAAAAGAGAAAGCAGATCAGTAACTACGATGACATTAAACCATTTATACAGCATGTCTAGTAGCTATTGTGTCCATCTAGCTCACCCTCACAGTTTTCACTCCACTGAAGAGGTCGTACAGAACTTTAATTAGATCCATCAGTACTCCACACATCATGTCATAGTAAACTCATAATCAGATCATGGCACCTTTTGTCAGAAATACTTCAGGATAACAAATTAAATGAAATAGAATCAATATAGGTGTCTTATTAAAAGTGTCCACAAATGAGTCATCTGTCATGATTCATCTCCGTTCACTCATCATCCTGACCTGCTGGCTCTCTCTCTCTCTCTCTCTCTCTCCACCTCGGAGCCACTCCCCTCCGCCTGTGGTCCTCATTCCGGTTCAATCAGCTCCACCTGTTCCCAAGCATCAAACCCTTCAGTGGACAATATACTGGATGAACTGGTATACCACTTTTAATTTCCTGCATCGTATGGATTTTCCATATATCTCCGTTCTATAGCATAGCTAAAACAACAGCTGTTACACTTTAGCAGGCCACAAATTCTATACTATTGTTAAAGTATTGAGAGGTGGCCGCATGTACTCTTCTTACTAAGTTATAACTTTCTAATAATTTCAATAATTAATTACCGACTCTACTCATTATTACAAATAGTAATGATCCACCTATGCAAGAACATGATCTTGTTACAGATTGTTGGCATATCGGGTTATTTTAAGTTCTGTTTTTACTATGTTGCAGTTTGCACAATAAAAAAATGTTTACAATCTGTAGCCAATTTGTGGGGCAAACCAAATCCTATATTAATCAAAGCCTTCATTATACCTGATGAAATGAAAGTGTATGTACTCCTCACAGAATAAGCCACAAACTAAGGTCCAGTCATTAAAAACACAGACGTACTGATACCACCCATCACTACTCTCCAGATTAATGCTTCTGCGTCATCTCACTGTTGTCGAACCCTGCCTGAGCATTACCTGCCTGTTCTGACAACAACACTGACTGAACCCTGCCTGTCTCATTTTCTCTTTGCATGCTCCCAACCTGGTTAGTTTACCTTGCTGTATACATTTCCTGCTGGCTGACCTATTGCTGTCCAGAAATATCCCCTGCCTGCTCCCTTCCCTGGTGTGCTCGCTCCACTGGCCACGTCTCCAGCCACTCTTACCTGGTGTGTTTGCTCCGCTGCTCGGCCTGAACAGCTTCTAACTCCATCTTGGTGTATACTGTACAGCGTTCCAGCCCCTGTCCTGTTTCTGCCTTCTGCTCACTGGCTTATCCAGTTCTCCAGAGTCAACTCCATCCCAGTCCAGTACAACAGTTTTCAATATAAAGCCTGTTCTAAACCTTTGTCTGCTCCCCTACAATTGGGACATTACAGTCCCCTATGACAAAAAATGTATTTTGGTTGTTTTGATGGTGTTGAATAATGCTGTCTAAAATAATTTAAGTCCAGGTTTTCCCATACTTGCTTAGCCGAACTGAGATCCACTGACTGTAAAGGCCATATTATGACTCATATTATGTCATACTAGCTCCTCATAGAGTGAAATAAAGTGAAAGGGAGCAAAGTGCTTCTTGTAGTGCTTTTAGGGCTTTCATGGATAATGCACTATAGGTATTTGTAATGCTAGAAATGTTAATTATTACAGCTTTGATTAGATGCATGTGTCTCGGCTGCCGTTGCTATGAAGAGGAAATAAGGTAAAGGCGCAAGAGGAGTTATAGTGAGTGAGTGACCAAATGCAACCAGATCAAACATAAATATATTTAAAGACTGTATCATGAACTAAATTGGGAAGTAGCTGGTTTCTATTAATCATTACTATCACACACAGAGAATTTTAGGCTAACTAAATGGACCCTTCTTGCTGAAATGCACCTTGGAAATTGTACTAATGTTTGTGTACCTTTGACATTAAAGGTTCAGCGTGTGATATTTAGTGGCATCTAGTGGTGAAGTTGCAGATTGCAAACAACTGAACACCCTTCTACCCTAACCTACGGTGGCGGCAAGAACACAGAATATTTTTACAGTTACTTATGTTTGGTACCATTTTTGACAATGACAAAACCATACAAATACATTCAAAAACAACCAAAGAGCAAACATTATAACAGCAGGTCTCTGAGTATTCTGTCTTATCACAAGGGGTAAAAATATATATCATCCCAGCCCTATTCAAGTAATACTACCTGCATGACTTAGTTGATGGGAGAAGCTTATCCAGGCCTGTTTGCTTACACAGTTGGGTTAGCAGCTGTGTCTGTCAACAGCTTTCCCCTCTCACTCCCCTTGATATTCATTATAGCCACGCTGAGTCATTTGCAGAGGTACCAATATTTATTTTTCCATCAGGCTGTTCTAGCAAGAAAATACGTGCTTGTGTGTGTGTGTGTCTGTTTTTGTCGCACACTGCTCCTGCGTGGCTTGTTCTCTTTGACTGACAGTGCTTTAATCTGTCAGTCAGTCAGTGGTGTAGCAGAGAGGAAGGTCATGATTCAGCAAGAAAGTGTGAATGTTTGTGTGTAGCCGAGTCCACATGAGTCATTTCTTTCCTCTCTTTAATCTGGGATGAATCTTAACTGTCATTTGACCTATGCTACACACATACTATATATAGAATATAGTAAAGAAGACTTCACATCACATGTAGATATAAAAAAAAAAAAAGCAGATCATGTTTGTCCCACTCCTTAAACAGCCTTTACTGTCATCTGAAGCTACAAGATGCAAGATTCAATAAGACATCACTGTCACTGTCAATGTCAGGTAGTTCCTGCATCTTACAAGGATTATGTGCAGGCTCCCACAGCAGGAAACACAAGACAGTGCAATAGTGATGATTAGGCATTCAGGGAGAAAAATCAACCTCCGTAGGTAAAGCAACAAATATTCCCTGAGATTCCATGACAATAACACACAAGACTGATGGTAAATGACATTGTGTAGCCTTAAAACTACAGAGGAAAAACAACACGTTTAATCAGTCGCATTTTTGAAATTTGTGTTAGGTTGGATTTTAATGAGGCCAAAACTTGATGAATTCTCAGTGTGCATGTGAGTGTAAGGTTGGTGGATAGCTCGACACATACTGTGAACAAGAGCAGCAATACACAAATAAAAACACACTAGTGGGAACACACACACACAGGCCATTTTGTGTGAAAGAGAAAGTAACAGCAGTATGGCCATTTTCAATTAACCACCTACTAAGACCACGTCTGTGACAAAATGAAATGGCTGAAAAAGCACAGGTATTCTTAAGTTTGAAGGACACACACACACACACACACAGTGATGTTTCCATCACTTTAGGGGACAGTGAATTTACTTACATTAATGTCTTGGAGACTTAGCCTACTGAAATGTAACTTTAACATAAGCATAGCCTTAAAATAACTCTTAACCATAAAACTTTACATCATGTGGACTTCCCCATATTTGACAAAACATCACTAATTCTGGTCCACACACACTTCTGCCTTCCTATACTCCCTACCCCTACACCTGAAAACACACAAACACACTCAACTCAACACTCACACATTTAATGCAGACACACACAGTGGCTCAAATCCGACTGGTTAATTTTCTGCCTGGTTGGCAGGTGAGTTTGTCAGTTCAAGGTGCTTGTGTCTATATGTAAATAGGTCTGTTGCCTGACCTTGGTGTCATTATGCAGTATGGATCAGGTTTTACAGATTAGGGCCAGCCCAGCATGCTTTATGGCTGACCAAGCATATTGATCCTAGCAGGAGGAAATAGCATGTCTATCTGCGGTGTCACTGTGTCATAGTCTGATCAGAGGTGAATCACTTGCACTGCAAGAACCTTAGAGCCCCCTGGCAGCAATTCCTCTGGGACGCCAAAACGATAAACATCCATAAGTGGCCTGCTATGATTGTCCTGCTCTCAGTCCCCCCCCCCCCGTGTCTGTTTTTTGACCACTACTACTACTACTACTAACAAAAAGATGCAGCGGAAGCAGTACACATTTCTCCAGTTCCTGTTATTCTCCTGACCAATAGCTGACAGCATTAAAGAAGTCAAGAAACTGCACCAACAAAAAGGTAGCCTGCAAAGACTGATGGCAAATTAATGAGAAAGAGTTTTAATGCGATTGTGCATTTTTGTGCTGCAGTACTTTGTTTTGTTTCATGGTTAACCAAAAAGATGTTCCTGCCTAATTATTCTGTAAACAATTCATCATGTAATTTTCCTGTCACTTTATTATATCCATGCATCCATTATCTTACCACTTACTGTGGGAAGGGTCGTGGGGGCTGGAACTGATCCCAGCTGAGATTGGGTGAGACATTGCAGGGCTGACACATAGAAAAGACAACCATTCACACGTACCACTACTTCAGAGTCACCAATTAATATAAAACTGAATGTCTTTGGACTGAAGGAAAGCCATGGAGAGAGCATGTAACATGCAAAGGTCCTGTTTTAATATATCAAGGTTCATATTTACATACGAATATAAAATTTCACATATTATTATCTAAGAAGTGGCAAGAGTATGGAAGAATAAAGGAGCTGCCCTCTTGACACCATGCAGGTCACAGTCAGCTTTTAATAGGCTGGCTAGTCAGTTTACTTCAATGAGCACCTCAAAACGGTGTAGTAAAAACATTTTTATGTTAAAATCTAAACTGCCAACTCCATTAAATACACCATTTTGCATATATATAGGCTGGCAGTACATAAACTATGTCATTAAATGACATTCATTTATAGCCTGTTAACATCTGTGCAACTGCTTAATGGCTAAACCTGCTGTCTGCCTCAGTATTTAAATGGTGCAGGTGGTAACAATTTATGAGACAACACTAAAATACTTGTAATGCATCATAACAAATGTAGATCCACTCTAGGTGGAACTTGCACCTCAGAAGTATAGAGAGTAAAACTGGAGGTGCATTTAGTTTCCAAAAGGTAGTCCAAAATCAACACAGTCATGCATACTGACATGGTAGTGTGGCTGCAGTCTGGTTTCAGGCCACCAGTGAGCAGCTGACAGCAGTGAAGTTGTTAATGAAGAGTGAGTCAGCCACTAAGACAGGCTGGTGGATGAAGGTGATGAATAATGCTCCATGCCTCATCCTCTCCTCTGGTCTACTGCTACATGCGATATGCCGGAGCCTCACCGTTACTCTCCATCTCTCTCTGACAAATACACACAGTTTGATTCATACAGTGTTGCAGCTGCTAGTGTGATAACTTCATAGACAAAGTCTGCCTTGGTTTCTCTCACGAATGACTCCTGCATATTTAGGATGAAGCAGAGGAGGCAATGGTTGTTCTGTAAGCATCTGCTGCTCTAATGACTGAAAACTGGTCAGAGCCGAACTGTACAGCAGGATGAACACACTGAGAGACACACTGTTAGTCTGTTGTCAATGAGTCATGACCACTTCCTGTTTGGCAGGAACTGTGTGTTCTCCATCCATGAGAAGAGCAAGAAACAAGAGGAGGTGGTAAGAAGAGCATGAAGAAAAGTCAGTCTGTGTCTGTGTGTTACGGGTATGTATTACATTATGGGGACATAAACGTGTCATGTATTAGGAATGCACCAATCCAATACTGACCCAAACAGCTGGATTAGATATCAATGAAAATGGCTCTGGTACATAGGTCAATTTATTTATTCATTATTTTAAAAATAAATAATGCAGTATACGCATATATATATATATATATATATATATATATAGTATGTATTTGTTGCATTTTGTTGTACACAGTTAGAAAGCAATGTTTAAAGTCAAGCCTGATGTTCTTTTACATATAACATAATGGTCCAACATACTGCTTAAACACTACTCATTATCAGACGATACCCTAAGCTTGAGAATCAGTGTTGGAACTGAAAAAATCAGATGAGTGCATCCCTAATACGTACTGTATATCATCAAATTTGAGGGTTGTTTTAGACTTATGTTGTGGTTGGTTTAAGTATCCAGGAAATTAATGTAAGTCAATGTAATATCGCTTAAACACATGAGAACCCAATATATGTGTGAGTGTGAGACATACGAATTATGCCATCGGTAACTCTCAACATGCTTCAACACCATCCAATCTCCACCTTGGATGGTGTTGAGATGAATGACCTTTCAGAGGTGCTCCCTGCAACAACCAAGTCAGACTGTGCGCTGTGATGTCCCTCACTCAGCAAAGAGGAAGTACTTATATGGTCATGAGAACAGGAAGTACAGGAGAAGCTGTGATTGTCAGTGTAGTAATATCTGTGATGCTCTGAGGCTACCTGCAGTGTGATGAGGGCTACTGAAACTCTACAACAGCTCTTTCCATGTTTCAGGGTGCAGGGGGTTGAGAGAGGTATGAATGACATTCAATTTGGTTGGAAATGGGAGAACGAGGGATGTGAATGGCCGGGGCAATGAATGAGGATAAGAGCGGAGGAATTTAGGGGGTGGGGTAGAGAGTGAAAGGGAAGAGATGCAGAAGAAGAGCAGGCTGAGATAGACAAGTATGAAAAGGAGTAATTGGCAAGTGCAACGATAAAAAGAAGAGAGCAGGGCTGGAAGTGAGCGGGTGGTATGACGTATTCAGAGTCTTTCTCTTGCTCTCTCTTCTCCCTCCTGCTTTCTCTATTAGGCATCTCTGCTGCAGCGTCGACTCCAACTGCATACTTGATGAGAGAGCCAGCACAGGTCCAAAGTGTCTACACATACACACACACACACAAACCCTGTTGGATAAGACAGTGCCAGGCTAAGCGCTGAATCTGGCATCAATCCCGAACCCACTGCTGCCACTGCCTGACTTTCTTGCCTGCACATAAACATGCAAATAAACATAAAAAACGTCTTCAATACACACACACACCAGAGCAGGTTGCAAGAGAGGCCACTGTTTCCAGGTTGGGAAATATCTATTTAATGAAGAGGTACTGATAAAAAGAGGCACGATGGATACCAAAAAAAAAAAAAACAGACCTGATAAATGCTAGTTCACGTCATTACAAAGAAAGAGTGGTGCAACAGAGGACACACTGTAGAAATGCACACACAGAAACCCTGCAGTGAAAGGCTTGATAATAACAGTTATTGCTGCAGATGTGGAGATGGATGCATTTCCTATTAATAAATTATCATTTGTGTTTCATAAAGATTGTAGTAAATCAATCATAACAGAAGATTGACTTAATATCTGCAAATTATTAAAGCTTATAGGTCAAAAACGTTTAAAAACCATGCTAAAATTGTCTTGAGTGTCTTTCACATGGCAAAAGGCTGCACTCTAGTGTGGCGAATATCTGGTCGTGGTAAAGGTCACTTGGCCAGAGCCTGAGCCATCATCGCATTTACTGTTCCTCATAGAGACTACCTGTCCTTCCACGTCATTGACAAGAGGTGACAGTACATTTCCTAAGAGGTGCAGCTCGTTTTCTGTTGGACTAATGACAGACTGGACGCTGCAGTGACTCAATACACTTAACGTACAAAGTGGTATTACGACATGTGCCGGGATTAGCTGCATAGCATGCTAACTTCAGTAGATACCTCTGTAACACAGTGCACTGGCATGTTTGACATATGTAACGTCAAAGCTATTATTTCTTTACACAATTTTGCTTATTTTAGTAAAAAAAAATTTATTTAAAAGGTTAAATATGGAAGATTTGTGTGCGCTTATGTGAAGCTTGTGTTGGAATTTGTGTTGTGCCAGGAGCTGGTTGTTTATTGATGTCAGGTGACTGCATTTCAAAGCCAATAGTAGTCATAGTAGTTGTAATAGTAGCAAAGGAGTAGAAGAGAGGCATCGAAGAATTCAGGAGCAAGTGTAAATCAGTATTGTGCTGCATCAGTGTATCATGGATGTAGGCGACCGAGACAGTTAGCTAACATCAATAAACAAACGGCTCCTAGCACAAAACAGACTCTGACTTAAACTTCACATAAGTACAGAAGCACACAGGAATCTTCCATATTGAACCTTTAAACTAAGAATATTACAAATTGGCAGTTTAACTTTAAAACTGAATAACTTATAGCTAAATGTCATAGCTAAGATATTAGCTAGGTAGCTATCCAAATGAAAATTATTTTATTTTGCTAATATATTGAACACACACACTTAGTTTTCTTCAATGTGGTTCATCATTATCATTGAATATGGCCGTTTCACACTACCTTCAATAAACTGTATTACAAACACACACACAAGTTCCCATGTGCAATCTGACACAAATAAATAATACCGGGCCCAGATTAGCATGAGTGTGAGTGGATGAACAGCCTTGTCATAAATTTTCATGAATACGTGTGTGCAAAGACAATCAGATTCACAGCTATATAGGAAACCAGACCAGGGTGTGTGAGCAGGAGGTGATGTCATACTGCTGTGTCCCCACGTGGAGGTTAACACACAGCGTCCTCTGATGACATGGGACCTCATTTCCTGGCCCACAAGGCTGATCTATGACAATGCTAACACCTCTCTAGGGACTGTCTCAGGTTCAGGTTTCGACAGCTGGGAGGTAGAATTACAGCAGCAACAGGGAGTGTGTTCCCCAAGGAATGTAGGTTTATTTGTGGTGTAGAAGCCAACGAAAAGATGAGAAAAGTACCTTAAAAAGTACCCTAAAGAGCCTTCCATTGGATAATTACTGCAGTGATTAATATGTTTCAGCAAACAGCTTCTCATTTCTTAAACAACCATGTTGGAAGATATCCCGTGGTTGTGGAAAAGATGTGACTGTTTCAGAGGAGTCAAGTTATTGGCCTACATCAAGCAAAGAAAACAACTAAGGAGATGCTGAAACTACTAAAACTGGGTTTAGAACTGTCTGACATATTATTAAAGCCTGGAAGATAGTGGTGAACCACCGTCCTCCAGCAATGTGAATTCAAATCGTAAAAAAATCAACAGTAGAACTCATGGCTTTGTTTAATAGTAAGAGCATTTCTAGCTGCACAATGTGAAGAGGACTCAAGGGATTGACAACTGTGTAGCCTTAAGAAAACCACTTATCAGTGGGACTAATCTACCGTACAAGCCTGGGGGGCAGTGTTATGATCTGCAGTTGCTTCAGTTGGTCAGGTCTAGGTTCAGCAACGCTATGCATCCAAAAAATGAGATAAGCTGAATACCTGAATATACTGAATAACTGGGTTTCTCCATCAATAGATTTTCCCTTCCCTGATGGCACGGGCATATTCCAAGATGACAATGCCAGGATTCATCAGGCTCAAATTGTGAAAGAGTGGTTCAGGGAGCATGAGACATCCTTTTCACACATGGATTGGCCACCACAGAGTCCAGACCTGAACCCCACTGAGAATCTCTCCCATCATCAATACAAGATCTTGCTGAAAAAATGCAACTCTGGATGAAAAAATAAATGTGACATTGCACAAGTTTAATCGAAACGATGCCACAGCGAATGCTTACTGTAATCAAAGCTAAAGGCGGTCCAATGAAATATTAGAGTTTGTGACTTTTGTTTTGGCTGGCTGAGTATTTTCCTGTGTGAAAATAAGAAAAAGCTCCTGCACTGTCTCACTTCTTGTTGAAATTTTACTACAACAGTTCAGTCTATTTTTTTGTTTAGATGTTGTAATTCAGAAAATGTTACATATTATAGCTTAATAGCCTAAATGCTAAGATTAATGGAAAAATACACCTCTGAATTTATATGTTATATGCCACTACTGCAGCACTGATGTTTCTGTAAATCTATGAGCCTTATATTGATCTTTAGTGGAACTCTACACCATAAACATAAAATAAATGTTGAATTTGAACAGGCCTGTTGTCAAACATAGGACATGTATTTCAAGCCAGTTCATAAATAATACTATTTTGAGGGATGTCTGGAGATGATCGAGCATTTTGCACCCAGTCTGGCTAATGCTAAATTAACCGTCATCCTTTTACTCATGCTCAACAGGAGCAACATCCTGGTTCTATAGAGCTTCTCCGAGCCGCTTTTTAAATCCTTACAGCCATAAAACTGGAGCACAAATCATCTGGGAACCTTCCGAAAGTCCCCCCCTCCAATCTCATTTGCCCCACCCCTCACCCCCACTGAGCTATTGCTGGGAAATGCATTAGGAACAAGATTAAGACCCTAAAAACTGGCCAAAGCGAGGAGGCAGAGACTGAGAGGGGGCAAGGAGAATAGAGTGCTTGGCAGGGTTAAAGTCTGCTGCCAAAAAGTAGTTACATCATCGCAGGTCAGCGAGGCAAAGTGTAATCATGACACAGATGAGATGATGTGGGGATGAGAGTGGGAGGAGGAAGAGGAGGGGCAGCTGCACAGGATGGGCAGACCAGATGTCAGCTCCTGAAGATGAACGAGCAAGACCAGCAGCAATAAATGTATGCTTACACAAACAGTGTGTTTTATGAAACCAATGTGAGTAAATGAAGTGTAGATACCCATAAAAGCCTACTTCATAGCAGCAGATTAGGCAAAAAACAAGACTGTGTCATGAGACATGCATGCTCAGACAGATGAAAACATCAGGTTTCCTGGTAAAGCAGCAGGGTATCTTCTTCCCCTCCTCCAACTCCTCTTCTGTACATCCACCTCACTCTCATATATATATTATGTAACCTGTGCTACAGACACCAAAAGGAGAAGAGGGTGTTGGGGGAAAAAACCCAAAACAGTGTGTGCCAAAAGTAGCAAAAGAAAGACAGTGGCATGGAGTCAGGCTTAGAAAGAGACCAGGACATGGAGTGTGCACATGCTGAAGAGAAAGACAGCAATGTTAAGTACGACAGCCATGAGTCGTGAGGAGCGTCTTCAGAAAAAAAAAGGAGGCAGCAACAGAGTCAGAACAAAGAGTCAACGAGCTGTTCAAGGAGCAGTGATAGTATCTGAAAATACAAAGACAGTAAACACTTAGTAATGATTTAGAGGAGAAAGTAAGAGAGATGTAAAAAGATATAAATAATGAGAAAAATAAAGTTTAAAAATTTAACTGAGTACATGACAAAATCCGGGGAGACTCTCAGATTCTCTCTTCATCAAATAGTCATGGACTGAGCACTCATCAGCTTATATGCAGCTTTATGAGTATCGTACTGTGACAGGAACTGCATTTATCATCCAAGCATAATGCATAGCACAGCAGGCAAATGGGACTTAGGCTCTTAAAAGTAAGAGCTATGTCTTGTTCCAGGGACTATGGAAACCTCATTGGTTGGGACAAGTATGGACACCCAGCCACCCAGGGTGTGTCACAGCAAGCATTCAGAGACGAATTTAGGTTTATATTATGAGTGACATTGTTCAAATATGTGTATTTTCTGTGTGTGTGTTTGTGTCTGTTGGATTTAATCTGCACAAGAACACGAGGTCTGGATATGCTCCCAAAAGTGGGATTTATCAAAATCTCTAGCTCAACTCTCCTTTTTCTCCTAATCCTTCTTTCTTCCTTCCTGCATTTCCTTGTTCACTGTATAACTATCCCAACAAAAGGTAAGCTAAATGTAAAGATAAACTTCCACTGGTATGAATACATAGCTGGGATATGTGATGGCTCTCCCACTCATTAAGCACACACAGAAAAAGGAACACCACCCTCTCATTACAACAGAAGAATTAATGCATAACAATGTGTTTTTAAATAAATATTGTCTTAGGGAGTAGGTAGCCATGGAAACAAGCAGACGAATTGACTCTGCAATGGTGGCTTGGATTTGTCTTACTGTACTCTGTAACAGTGTTTAATACTGTGGGGATGAAAGGGATTGTCTTCATAAAGTGTGTGGACTCAAAGCTCATGGGTCGGTTTCTCTCTGTCTCACTCCACTAACCAAAACTGTCTCACCCTCTAGATTTCTTTCTCTCTCTCCTTCAGTTGTGTGTTTTGGAGATGGCAGGGGGTTTGAGGGCTCCGGATCTCAAGTTAAGTGAACAGGGCATTACAAACCATGGCAGACCATCTGCTCTCTGATTCCCTGTACAGGCCAATATAGGCCATGCATAGACACACTTGTTTGTTATGCTCTAATGGTGCTAGTTAATCCAAGCACCGCTGGACAAGATAATCCTCTAAATACCTTTTCGCTCATCACTACATCCCTACCTGTCGTACTACAGTATCCTGCACAAATGGAGCCACAGTGAACAAAACTTTAAACATTGGAATGTCAATCTGAAAATCAGTATCGGTCTGAAAGCGACCAAATGCACAGAATCAGAGATTGGGAAAATATTAAATGTTAATCTGATACGATGCATAGGACAATTTAACCTGAAATGCTTACAGATGCCGTAAAGTGAAGCAGTCGCAGTCATGAGCACAGTCCAAAATTAACAACCACTGAGCTCCAGATGTGGGCTGATTTTCTATTTGGTGAGTAAATCACAGAAGCACAGTGGCAGGTATGGAAATGTACCAAAGTAACCATGAAATAAACTAATCTGAGAGTCTTTTTTTGGTTTTATTTACGGGAACGCTGCTTCTGTCTGAGTCGGGGTTTGACACACACACACACCCACAGGGACAGGGATTTCAGGGTGCTTTCAGGTGCACCTTGTAAACTCAGCAAACCTCATAAAACAGAAGAAGCATCATTCACAGGAATCTGATTCATTTCAGCAGGCAGCAGAGGCAGGAGTAGTGTTTGAACATGCAAGTGGCACCTGTAATGTATTCTGTTTATGTTTGATGAGGCTAGTTATCATAATGCTGCTAAAAATCATCTTCCCCCTTTCTCTACTTTGTCCTCCTTTCTCGGTTCATTGTTCTTCAGGCTATTTTTCAACCAGTATTCAACTTTATGGCATCTGAATCAGTATCAGACATGAAAAAGCAGTATCGAGCCATCCCTACTTTAAACAGACTTTAGGGAGCGCTGATGAAGTCAGCGCTCCCTAAAGTCAGATGAAGGCAGTTTGTACTTTTGGAAAAGGCAATAAATAATTCATTAAGAATAGGATCCAGCGCTATTTGATCATGTCATGCAGTGGACCATGCAGGCTACGTTTCAAGGCCCCTTCGATTATTACATTACACTCTTAACAGGGAGATGTCAATATTTTGACATTTTGACTTTGTTTGTGTTCTCTGTCTCTCGCTGACATCTAATTAAAGGATCAAAATGTTTACATTTACAATGAAGGAACCAGCCATTTTTATTCAACTCTGAGACTATTAACAAAACAGCTGGTCATGTTTTTTCTCATCAACTAGTCGATTAATTGTTGCAGCTCTAATTAAAACTTTTAATGCGCGGAAAAAAGTATTGTGACCAAGTCATCAGCAGAAATGACAGCAAGAAACCAATCACAGTGCAAAGTGTGTGACACCGCACCAACAGGGTAAAAAACATGCCAGTTTCTTCTTCTGTCTGAGTCCTAACTGAGTGTCACTGTGGGGATTTTGACATTTCGTTAGGATTGTTGATTATACTTCAGCAGTGAAGTAGAGAATCTTATTATCTTATGGCTGATATGGCCAAAACATTAAATTTCTATTTCTTTTTCAGTGTTATGGATGATTCACAATTTTAAACAGATCATTTTCTGTCTACATAAACTCAAGATAAAACATGATTCAAAAGTAGTTTTCTGTTAAATCTATTTACCATATATGTGCAACATCAACAAACAACAACAAGAACAAAACACAGCACTGCCAGGCTGTATATTCACAACAAATCTATTACAACAAACAAACAGGCTGCATTTTGAATTTTCGTTGAAAAAGAAACGAAGCACCCATCTCGATTTAGACATTTTTCACAATTAAAAAACGGGATTCATGAAATTAATTCAATATATTGCCCAGCGCATCTGCAGACATATTCTGCAGCACAACGAGGGAGATTGAACATTCGGATTTTATGTGTTACTTTGTGCGTTGGGGCTAGTGTGGTTTCTGTAAAATTAGTGGGAAGGAACTGTGCAGAATTGTGCATCCCTTTTGTGTGTGTCTTTAAGACGAGGTAGAGTGCAATGGCAAATGGTGAGTTACATAAGAATATCACAACCGAGCTGAACAAACGCTATTATGCGTGCTATATCACAAGTGAGAGAGGGAGAGAAAAGATGTACTGAGGAAATAAAGCAAAGTGACACTGACTAGAGTCCACAAACTGAACGATGAGACAGAGAATTAGTGGCAGACAAAAAAAGACTTGGGCAGTAAATCTGTCAGTGCACAAAGAGAGATATACAATCATGTTCACAGATTGGAGGATATAATGGTAGATATTTTAGCACGCAACAAAGACAAAGAGGTTCAAAGACGGACCGACAGCCAGGCCCACAGTAAGTCAGGCTGAAAGAGACAGACGGACAGGATGATGCAGAGGTCAAGGTGTAGTAAGTGTGTTAGTCTGTGCCTGCAGCATTACAAGCAGCATTATGTAATAGTGCTGGGCACTGCCTTTCACAAAGCCAGCACTCTCTTACAAGTCCCAATGGACACAAACACACAAAATATCAGTGTCTTTAATACCGGGTTCACACACAGTATGTTCGTCTGTTATGACTAAGGCTGAGTACCGAACTTCAATACTGTAAGTTATTTGCTAAAAAATATAAATCATTTTAACCCTTTAATATCAACTCTTTTAAGATATTTTACAGAGCATTACATTATGGGTACTTGTTTCTTGTTCTTGCTAGACTAGCGAGTGTATTGTAAGTCCGTTTATAGTTATTCTTTCTGTCAGCAATAAAAGTATTCAGTAAGTACAGTTTAACTTGCAGCAGTTTTTGTAACATGTTTTTCTGCCAATGTAAAGTCATGACAAGGAACCTCGGACCTGATAAGAGATGTTCTCTGAACTCTGCTGCAGTCGTCAAACTCCTGCGGTAAGCCTGATTTTACACAGAGGCTTTGCCAAAGCAAATGCACAATTTGAGATTTTTTTATGTTGATGTAAGAAGTGTAAAAAAGTATTGTAGCATGTAGTCTGCATGTCAGGAAGTCCTAGTTTCTGTATCAGCAAGTTACAGACATTAGCTTAACTGTAAAGACGTTCTATAAATAAGACTTTAATATACACAACACATATACGTACATGATAGATACATAGATAGAACGTTAAGTGTTAGGATATGGGACCATTATGGTTGACACTTTGGCATATAATGATGCAGTTGTATGCCCGAGACCCCAAGTGTCACAGTCAATTTGCACACAATACCATGGGCTAGAAGACTCAAATTTTAACAGTGTGGCCCTTTCAACCTCAGGATTGAACAAATTTAATATGAAGGTGATTCAAGAAGTTTTAATTTTGGAATCTCTTCACTGTATACAAACATTTAAAGGTCTCATACTGTGAAAACGCAATTTTATTGGGTTTTTGGTTCATATAAACTAAAAATATGAACTTGCTCAGTATTGTCACCACCACCACAAGTTGACCTCCTGACAAAACAAGCCAATTCGAAAATCCTTTGCTTGTGATGTAGGAAATAAGAACCATACCCATAACCAATCATATTCAAGGTATTTTTTTAAATGTGTTAGGTCCACCCCCATTCAGTTACTAGCAACAGAGCAGTGACCATATTGGGAAAACTAGCTATGAAAAGTGTATTATTCCTGCTTCAGTGAATCAAAACTACTGCACTGCCTCCAAAGGAGAGAAATGTAACAGACCAGTGGATGGATTTTAGTTTGGAGACTAATTCTGACTTATCTTCAGTCTTTTTGGATGTGTAGAGCACATTAATAACTGCTAATTGTTGATAACTGTTGAGAAATCTGTTGTTGCTACTGGTTGGGTAAGGGTAATGGGATCTGAGGTTAGCCAATCAGAACATCTACTGATGAAAAGTTCGCGGTGACATTTGCCTCCCAGTGTAATATGAGCTGTGTGTGGCAGAGACACAGAAGCACTCATAAAAGTGAGAAAAAAAAATCAAATCTATACTTTTTTTGTCAGTACCATTACAGAAGTCTTTAATATAAACATATACATGGTATAGATAGAACTTTAAGTGTTAAGATATGGGACCTTTAAAAACCTCCTTTTAATTTAAATACGTACCCCCTCTTTTTGTACAAAACCTGTCTCCTTCATATGATTATTCATTGTAAAGGGGGATGACGAGGGGATTTGAGGACATGTGGAAGATATGGCAGTGCAAAAGTTCTTGTAAGATAATAAACCAATGTAGTAGCATGTAGGAGAGAAAGGCTAAAGTCATGTCATTAAGCTACTGTACAATGAATGTGGTGGGTTTATGCAGAAAACACACAATACCACACCTACTGTATCTGCAGATGATTGAAGTGTATAAATCTGCATTACCAGAGCAGGCTGACAGCAACAGTGCGTCACTGCAGAGAACTAAATGCTTTGGGACATCAGTGACGCACACACAGTACAATTACCTCGCTGACGGGGTTTTCCCTGCTCAGAGCGATGTGATGAGTTTAATGACACCAATGAGACACACCACACAAACTGTTAACTATCAAAAGCTACAAAATTCTATCTGTTGCACTGACAGGCACAAAACCTGAGTACTGTATCCAAACTGTCCCACACCTCCACATGTGGAGCTTCATTGCTATGCTGTAACCTGACTGATGCTGATTCTGCAATGTCTCTTCGACACCTCACCTACACATTTCAAAACCTTGTCTGAGTTGTTGGTAACAGGGTGTTTCAGCCACAAATGCAAGCATTGCTGACCCCTAAAATTCAGTTCAGTAACTCAGTTTTAGAGATTGAATTGTATCATTTTGATTCTGTGTAAAAATAAGAGTTTAGTGCTACATACCTTCAGAGTACTTTACATGTGGACTAATGGTGTCATAAGTGCGTCAATGTTTCTACATTGAGCATATCTGTATTGTTTATGTTGACATTTGTTAATCTGGGTCATTCTCTTAAAGCTTCACTGTTCTTTACACTGAGTGCTGGATGGTATTTTACAGTCTTGCATGTTGATTTATTAGGACAGAGCCTGTCACTGTTAACACATATCTAACTGTCACTGACTTTTTGTGCTGCGCCACACAGCCTTTGTCACAGCAGGGAGGCTTGTCTTTTGGTATTCATGACAAAAGACCGGTGCGACTTTGAATGCACTTCTATGACCCGTCTTTGATTTCGACGTCTTGTCTTTGTGAGAAATGCACAGCGACTTACAGGATGACACTCCAGCTCTTTAGAGCCGACTTCAGCTGCAGATGTACCTCTCACAGCCACTCTTCTTTCCTAACCCTCTGTGGCAGGAGGGGGAGGGAGGCAGAGAGGGGACAGGGAGGCAGGGAGAAAAGGTGAGAGAGAGGAGAGGCAAGGAGCAAGGGTAATGTGATGCAGGAGTGTGCGGTGCAGACAAAGGAGGCTGTATGAATGCCAATCACCTATATATTCCCCAGCCTCATGCATACAAACTTCTTTTTTTTTTTAATGTATCGGGCCAATTAATTTTCACAAGACCATTTCCTGGTGGAAATCTTAGATGTAGACACTTCCATCCTTCAGGCATACTGTACTGGTACACCAACAGCAAGACCCACTAATTATCAATAAACACACCTGCAGGCCCTTGTGCTGAGAAAGGATGTTATACATTTACCTGTGAATTAGGGTTGCATTACTAAAATAAATTATAAAAATAGTTGAGCCCACTTAAAAGGTTCAGTTCAATTAAAATCTCATAGACAGTTACCTCAGAATACTGCTGTAAATGCTGCCTTCAGTGGCTCCATTTTTACTTATTATTGTTATTCTGTGTATGCGGGTCAGTTCAGGACCATGGCCAGTTCACACTGGAATCTGATATTGGCCACATAATGTGAACAGCCAAAGAAAAAAAAGCAAAAGCACTAAGGCTACTCTACCTGATACTTGTTATCAAAGCTATGAATCCATCTCCATATCTACATGATCTTTCCCTCTCCCTTACTGCCTTCACGATCATCTCATCTTTTATATCTTTGATCAACAACACACTTTGTCTCACAACACTCCCTTATTTTCACAACAAAAGCACTTGTAAAAACGTAATTGTATGCTGCATGCATTTAATCAAATCAAGTAGCCAGTGGTACTCATAGGTTAGCTGTATAATTTGCATTCCGTATTGAAGTGAGTAACAGCCACACATCTTCTCTCCTCCAGAGGCTGTATTATTACCTTGAGTGAATGACTCAGGAGAGTGTGTGGTCACCTCCACAGTCCGCCTGCACAAGCCCTCTCACCAAGGGCGTTCAGTGTCATTGAGAAGGCAGTCATTCACTGGAAAAAACAACCTCTTAACACACCTCCACTGCTGCAACCACACACACACGTTTGTGTGTGCAGTCTGTCTACCCCTGCACATGTAATCGCAGGTAGCAAAAGATTTGATAATAAGATATCTTCTAATTGTCCCAGAACAAAGGGACTGCGACATCAGAAACCCTCTGACACACAGACACACACATGAGAGCACTTGCTGTGTGCTCTGTTTATCACGGCCAGGCCCATCGATCATCCTAGCCTGGTTGCCCGGGTAACCCCGTTATTATTCAAAGCACGGAGCACCAGCTTGCAGAGAAAGCTGTAAGTGTGTATGTGTGTTAGTTCAGCAGTGGAGATTCCCATTGGCTCATAGGCAGCCAGAGGCCTAGGCATCCTCACTTCCCAGCATTCTCCCTGATCTGCATACCTATGAGGGTGGACATTACCCCCCACCCCACACACCACTAAAGGGACACACCAACTGCAGCACAACACTCTCTCCAATAATATTTCAAATTCTCCTCATTTCTATTCCCCACGACCACCTCCTCTGCTCCCTCCCACTTTGTGGTTTTCATTCAGTACTCTTCCTCCATTTTTCTTCCTTGCTTGCTGCATTTCATTCAGACTGCACTCCTATCTGCTCTCTCCCTCGCTTATTTTTCATTCACATTCTGCAGCTTCGAGGCTCATTCATAAACAGCACCACTTCTTACAGCAGCAAAAAAAAAAAAGTTCATAGGAAGGAAGGGAGGGGAGATGAAGGGGAGAGGAAAGGGCGGGATGGAGGAAGGGTTGCCCCCACTGACTTACTGACTGCTGCATGGTGAGGGCTCCCTGAAAACCAAAAACAACCAATCAGGGCACTGAGATGAGGGGAGGGGATAGAAAAGACATAAGACGACGGAGCAACAAGGAGAAGGGATGGGGGTATGGATCTATCTTAAACTACACTCCCCTCCACCTTCTCTATTCTTCGTACTTTCATTCATTCACCCCTAGAGCCATTCATTCATTCAACCCAGACTCCATTCACACAGCACACCTCATCTGCCGCAATCTGCCGCAGATATTTCAGCACAACTACATGAAGAAAGACAGTGCCGTGATGTGCAGAGTTGTGCATGGACAGTATGTAAATATATGTGTGCTTATGTGAGGCCAGAGGACACTGCAGACCGAACAACCTCTACTTCCTTTGTTTAATAAGCAGCAATATTTGTCACTTCATGACCTTGCATCTGGAAAAAAATCATGTGAGCCAAAGCAATATGAGACATTATAATTACCTTATTTCTGCTCATTAGGGCTGTGTGACATGACCAAAATCTCTTTCTGTAAATTCGTTGAATAAATTGTGTGAGGATGCAAACAATTTTTTTCTGGAAATGAGCCTTTCATTAGTGAGGACTGTCTTTTATTTTGGGAAATTGAGAGAGTACAGTAGTTAGTTGGACTCCCTCAGTGAGCAGATTTGTTTAATGTTTCTCTGAGCTATTTTCTGCATTTGTTTTTTTGTCAATTACCAGCTACAGCAAGAAAAAGCCATCACAGCACCTAAGCTCTTCACAAACTCTGGACAAAACTCTGACTTAGGGAGAGAGAGTTCATGCCTCAGAGGTCATATAATCGCAGCAGAATAAAGACATAAAACAGATGTATTCCCTCAGCACTACTGTAAATAACCTCTATGGCCACAAACGAGGGCAGTGACAGTGGAGGACAGGACTGATAGAAGCCTATCTGATCAAATGTGCTCCGCCTCCAGCACACCACAGGAAGGGCTGCAATCAATAAAAGGAAGGACAAGCATGAAGTGGCCGAAGCCTGTGTCTCATTTCTATTATTCCTCTGAATGCGTTGTGTTCCTCACAACGTCAGTGCTGTGATAATCCAAAGTGCAGGACAGTGATGTGTGCAAGTATGTTCGCGTCTCGATAGTCTGAAAATGGACTTTCAAGTGTAAGATAAAAAGAAGATAGTAGCATAGGAGAGACAATACAAAGAGTCAGTGCAGAGACAAGCCAAGCGGGAGAAGACAGAAAGGTTATATGGAAAAATGTAGAAATGAGGGTTGGGTGAGCTTTGAATGTCTCATGAGCAACAGTGGATCTGATATCAGCTGGACCTTCTGACAGCTGCTGAGACATAACTCCTGCCAGTGACTTTCCATCCCATCAGCATTTTGGGGCTGTGCATGTATAACACTGCAGAAAAAAGGGATGTGAGAGGTTCACCACCTCAGATTTCCCTGGGAACACTGAAATGAAATCCTCCCGCTAGGCCTATACGTTTCCCTAGCAATACATATGTGTACACAGAAACAGTTCACTCTTATTTAACCTTATTTACATACTTGAAATGTTTTCCACTGCGCACAGTAATCAGGACACACAAAACTCTGCATCTGTCCCAGGGTTTCGTCAGTTAAAAATCATGATTCTTAAGACTTACAAATGCAATTTAAGATCTAAATTAATTTATTGCCACATTGCAACACACTAGAGTGCGCTCTGATAAATTCTGACGTTTTGTAGTTTTGCTTATCAAATTTTTCCACAAAACACATTTAAAAGCAAGATTTAAGTTGATACAATATACATTTATTGAAGTAAAATTAACACCATAATCCGATCAATGAGAGATCTGTCAAAATCGCATTTAAGACATTTAATTTACAATTCAGATTATTGGATTTTTGACTTTTTAACCTATAAATTCTTCCCACATGCAAGAAAGCTGTCTAAACCTGTGAAAATAAGTCTGTGAGTGTTGGTATAAATTCAGATATACAGATTCTAAGAAAGCTCAAAACACAACAGCGACTGTGAGCTAACCTAGAAACAAGAACGTCTCTCTTGGGACGCCAGTTTTTGAATGAGCCATAGCTCAACATAATAGGCCACCAGCAGTTAGTTGGACTCTCCAGTGAAAAGTGCAGCTCCCACAGCTCTCAGCTCTGTTGTAAACACCTCTACTCCTGCTATATATAGCAGGACTGGCTGCGGGCACAAAGGTGGACGTCTTTGATACCAAATACTGACAAGCAGGCAAAGGGGAGGGCAGGGGAGAAACAAGTGAAGCAATAGTTGATGTGGGAGAAGAGAGGTGAGAGAAGAGGAGGCAACAATGAAGGAAGACAGAGAACATGAGGAGGTGATTAGAGGGGAGAGAAGAAAGGTGGGTGAGAAGGATGAAAGAGAAAGATGGAGTCGGAGAGGTGACTATAAGAGGTTATGTGGCTGTGAGGTTGCAATGTCGTAATGTGCTTTATAAATCTCATAATGTAATTGTTGTCAAGACACTGTGCCATACATAGTTACACAACAGCTGACCAACAGTCATACTGAGCCGTGGTCCACACATCACTCACTATTTTCTTGCCAAAAAACAAGGCTTACATCACCCTCAGGACATAAAGGAACCCAGGAAGTGACAGCCAGTGCAGTCAGTCACTATAAAGAGAGAGCATTGTAGGCCATTTAGTGAAACATAACTTACATGTCATACAGTCGCAGTGAGGCCTGAAATGTCTAAAATAGTGGAAGATAATTTCATCCTCAATCCTCATCATCATCCTCAAAATGCTTGTGTTGTCTGAAATCCAGAGCCCTGCTTTTTATGTTGACAAAACAGTTTTGACTCAGTGTCCACATACTAGCTTTTTTCCCGAGCTATAAATGTCATCTCACTGTCTTCATTAGAAAGAGGCCCCAAGCAACCCATGGGCCTTGATTGTTATGTTAAACTACAATTTCTAAGGTCAAGAATGAACACTCAAACATATACAGAGTCCAAGAGAGAAAAGAAAAACAGTAATTTCTCATTTAAGAAGCAGGAAAGAGAATGTTTAGCATTTTGCTTATACATTATTTAAATAACCAATTGTACATTAAAGTAGATACAGTTAAATTTCCTGTTTACAGTTTAATAGAATATAAATACATATTGTATATTAGAGGCGAACAATGAATTTAAATACTATAGAAATTGCAGTATGTAGTGCAATATCAAAAATCATGACTCATATCGTAATTGCATTATATGTCAAAATAATAGCAATAGCTTTGGCTGTTCAGCCTTAAGTAAACAGGCTATCAATAAAAACAGGAAAAAAGAATACGTATCACAATGTAGTCAGTTTTAGTCATCCTGTGGACCCCTGAACGGTATTCCCTCTTGGTCTGACTGTAGTAATTTTCCATCATGCCCTTAAAGCCTGTTTGCCAACATGCAGAGAACATAGTAGGCTGATACATACTCCCAGGACACCTCACACATCTAAACCCCACACACTGCAGGGGAACAAATCCATTACATCATCTCCCAGCGCCTTGGGGATCGAGGCTTGAGCGCTGACCACTGGGAGATGTGGGGTCATTACATCACTGGCAGCAGCCCGAAGCAGGCCATAAAAGAAGGAGCCGTGGCTGTGTGGCAGGCGGGAACTGGACCGTGTGCGAGATGATCAGTACTAATGCGTGGTAATGTTGCTAACACACATACAGGTCAGATGGAGGGTCAGGGACTGCTTGACGTAATGCTGTGACACAGACCACCCCAGGCCTACAGCTTACGATGCAGCCAGCCCAGTCAGTAATGAGCATAGTTATGTCACATAATGAGGCTGTGAAAAATATATATATATATATATATATAATATATATATATGGTCAAGGCTGGAGTTTACATTCACTTTGAAAAGTGAAATGTGCCAGTGGTACTTTTGTTCCTCACATCCTGATCTTATAACTAAAGTAAAGCTATGGTTTAGTAAATAAAAATGTATGAGTCATTAGACCTCTATATTAATCTTACACTACATTCCAAGTCCATATTTACTACTCCTCATTACTCTTCAAATAAATGTAACTGCACCTAGTCTGTAACTGGGCAACTTTCTGCCTCGTTTTAAGGCAGACACTTGACCCAGTGTCACTGCGGTAGTGGGTGTCTGATAATACTATGGAACAGTTGGCTACCTTGTTTACAACTAGGGACTCATGGATCAATAGTGTAGAGAATAAATCCTCACAAAACTGTTCTTGTTTCATCCACCAAGGAGGTTATCCTTTTGTTGCTGCAGGATTATGCAAAAGCTACTGCCTCGATTTCAAAAAGGGTAGGGCATGGGCCAAGGACGGACCCAGCATTTTGGAGCAGCAAAGGTGGCAGATCCTGGAATGTTTTGTGCCTTTTCTAACACTGCAAGATATGGCATTTGATTGAATTCCAAGAATGTTGTGGCTCGGCGATTACAGTATTGTAATTCAAGTGATTAACATTTTTTTCCCCAGGGACAGCGCATATCAATTAACAATACTGTAAATGTGCCAGTGTAAGCCAAATGGATCATTTTCAAGTGATGTGCCTTAACCACATGTTGAATTAGTCACCAAAACAAAAAAAACAAAAAAACTTTCAAAGCTAGCACAGAGAAGACAGACAAAACAGAGTAAGCGCCTAAAGGCAGCGTGCAAAGCAAGTCATTGTACACAATTAATGTAAGACATTATTATACAAACAAAGCTTAAACAAAATCAGGCAAGCACCGTGCAAAAATACGACAATGCAAGAAATGAATATTTTTTGAATGAATGAATTTATTTCGGTTCATTTTTAGATAAACAATGAAAAACAACAGTAACAGGAAGAAAAGGTATAACACATTAAGCTGGAAAGAATCAGACAAGCACCATGCAAAGTAAGACAATACAAACAATTGAAGAAAGATAGTACAGAGCTGTTAACACAGGCAGTTAATATGTAGCAAAGTACAGACCCATTACATGACAAAAGTAAAATCAGAAGGGGCACAACTCAGAAGGGACAGACACTGACAGAAAACACATGACAGCAGACAAGACAAGCATGTAGCAGCTAAGTATGATGACATGTCTGGTTGCTTTTTATCCAAGTACCAAGAGGTCTGACAGGAAACAATACTTCTGAACCTCCTTTTGGCTCTGTTTTCAGGCTTTAGAAGATCTAGCCTGTGACAGATCACAATCCCAATCACAGAACTATTCAAGGTAATGATCAATCACTGTCTAGACTTCATCAGCCACATCTCAACTGTCAGACTCTGTGACTCATAGAAGCAACATGGCAGCTCCCCCAACTGCGATATTTCCATAGTAGCGTGAAACGGCATCCTCAATTTTATGTCTATGTTTAGGACAGAAAGGAGTAAGGTGCAGGAGGTGTTTTCAGCTGATCTAAAATAAAGTCAGTGGTAATGTTATCCCTGTGTACTACATCCTATTATTGCAGAGATCACAGTAACAATCATGTAGGTTCACATTACTGCAAATCCACTGTCAAACAGTGACACTGAGTAGCTGTAGTTTAGATGAGAGAATAGATACTTCTGAGTATTAGACAAAGAGAGAATAATGCCAAAAGGCAGAAGTAGGTTACTGAGAAGGTGGGGAGTGAAAACTGTGTTGACAGGAAAGCCAGTCTCTCCAGATATTACAAAAGCAGTGTAAAAGGAGATAGGTTGGATGAAAATAAGGACACTGATGAGATAGTGACGGTGAGATGCACATGTGAAACTGTACAGATAAAAAGGGGACAGATACCGAAACAAACCATGAAGCACATGAAAACACAGAGGAGAAGACGCCAAGTAAAACTGTCATCAGTATGCAGCAACGCTTCCCTCCCTCCCATCTTCTCTCTGTGTTGTACAGATTATCTTAATGGAAATGACCTCTATCTGAGAGAGTGGAGTGGCCCAAACCTGATTAGTTATTTACCTTCCTTCCATCTCTCTTTCCTTTATCCACTCATCACACACACAGAGCACTGTGGCGCCTCGGCTCTTTCCTTACAATCTCCCACGTCTTCCCCGCTCTCTTCTCTCTGCCAAGTTATGCCCCGATCCCCCTATAGTGATGGTAATTTACTGTGTCATATTATACGAGCCAATAGTCTCCCTGGATTTACAGACTTGACAAGTGAAGTTAGCCGGGGAAATATATGCAACCGTGGCAGGCATTTGTCCAAGCGTGACAGTATTTAAGTGCTTTGAAGAGCTCTTCATGTCTATATAACACGTGAGGGGTCCTGCATCTTTACAGTAGGCTTCCCTATATAGCTCCTATGTGTGCATGCTTGTTGTTGAGAGAGACCACAACACGTGCTACTGACAGAAACGTGCATTTCCATGATTTAACAAGTAGAGTGAGATGCCCTGTGAGGTGAGAGCTCTGAAGCGGTATAATGGGTCTCCTTTGGGTCTAAATCAGTGTGCAGAAAGTGGTCTGCACTGGTGATGTCTGCAGCAGCTTTATGCAGGAGAAGATATTTTATATATCAGACTCCAGAGCCCACTGACGCCTCTGCTGTAGGTGTGCTATGACGCACATTGAAAAACTAAAGCTGCATACTATCTGTTTGCGGCTGTCACTCGTGCATTTCAGATACAGATGTGATTCAAATACAATTAACAAAACAAAAACACAAGGGCACCATGCACCATTGTTATTGAAAAATTATAATAAAGTTGTCTACATACTGGAACTCATTTTGTCTTGAAGGATTAATACACTAGTTTTATTGTCAAGCAATGAAAACCCAACTTCTGACAACCTTTCCATTTCCCCTCCTCTTTACCCACAGACACACTCACAGCAGAAAGCCCGTCACCCCCTGACACAAATTTAACAAACCCCCTGACACACACACACACACACACAAATGCCACTGTGCATGCACCAGAAAATATTAGCCCACCATAGCCCTCTATCCTTCTATAGAGGTATAACAGTCTAATAATAAAAAGACTTCACAGCTGCTGTTTCAGCACACTGGCACATATATATATATATATATATATATATATATATATATATATATATATATAAATACAT
>JAPQRN010000010.1:10015100-10041001 GCA_037367275.1 Coranthus polyacanthus
CTTCCACCAATATATTATCACTGTTGAGGTGTAAAAGCATGGGGAAACTGTTTACAGTTTGTCGTGAGCTCAGTTCAAAACCAAAAACAAAACTGTTTCATTGCAGGTGAAGGCTGCAGTGGTTTGAACTGGTCAAATCACCAATGGCAGATTTTAGAACACGCTTTAGAACGGGCAGTAGCTCACTTGTTATTATCAGCTGTTGTCCTGGTGAAATGTTTGTGTTTTCTTTACTTATTAGGGGGTGAAACAACTCCTCTAAACCACCAAATTAATCTGGGAAAGTTGTCTCATTGAACTGGTGTGAACTGGCAGGTTTACAGAACACTGCAGACTTGGACTTATAGTAATAGTTGCCAGTTTTCAGGTCATCTTATTGTAAATCTTTGATCTGAACTGGGCCTCAGAATGCGGTAAACAATATGTATTATCTAAGACTGTGAACCTTGTACAACCTTTCAGAAATCTGGCTCATACTGTATGTCATAGCTCAGTAAGGCTAATCTATAAATGTTTTCGCTTAACTCTGCTGTTGAGTGTGTAGCCCGAGTATACTTTGCCTCTGTGCAGGTGGTTTGACCCATATGCATATGGATTTTTGTCAGCTACTTTGTCAAACCACTGTGAATCTACTTTATTTCAGAATTTAAACAATACTGTTTGAGTGTGTTACAGACTGACCTTACTAGTTGTGGCCCCTGTGGCCCCTCCTGCCTGTTTCTGTGATGACATGGAGATCATGTGACCTCCCTTCACTGCGACAAACTGGTGTGGTGCTGGAGCAGCAGGTTGCTGCTGGCTGGTTACTGTGGAAACCATCTGCTGTGGCTGTGTTGACACTTCCCCTGGCTCTTGCTTGATAATAACCTGCACAGTAAACGTGGAGAACGAGACTGTACCATGGAGGCCTTAATCATAACAGGTTGTAGAGAATCTAGCTTTTAAATATTTAAAGTAAATTTTATATTAAAAAAAATACATAAATTCATGATTTGTAGAACAAATTTTGACTGTTCCCCTTCTTCTTCAACAGGCTGCAGATATCAATGCAGAGAGAAGAGATATTTCTGGCTTACAACAGATTTTTTAAAATCAGCATCATCATTTATTCATCATTTTTATATTCTCATCTGTCCCCATCTGCCCTGGCCTTTACTACTACCACAGGAAAAAAACAATACAGAGCCAGTTAAAGTAACACAGGTACAAAACAGAAATGTTAAGTGAAATTGTGTTTCAATTTTTGTGGACGGCAATGGGATGATGAGCATGTTGGAGTGGGAGGATATTACAACAGTGTATTGACACGGTGTTGTTGAGAGTGAATCTAAACCATGCATTTCTCTGTGCAAAGCTCCCCTCCCACCTCCCATCACCAGAGTGATGTCCCATTTAAACAGCTTGCCAAGGCACTCACATCTGCTGAAGATAGCGCCCTGGCCTACTATTAATACCACAGCGCTTTGTTAAAGACACAGATGCTACAAAGACAGACCTTCTTGGCATTTATAGTGGTGCTTGAAAGTTTATTAAGCCTTTAGAATTTTATATTTTTCTACATAACTTCAACCTACTACATGATCTAATTTGATGAAAATGCAATTTCTGAAAATAGATACAATTTAGTTTCAGCAGCCGGTGTGACCCCATTTTCAGCAATACCTTCAACTTAACATTTACGTTAAGTGTTTATCAGTGTTTTACAGAACAGTTTCAACTCAGGGATGCTGGTTGGCTTCCTTGCATGAAATTCCTACTTCAGGTTCTTCCACAGCATTTAAAAAGATAAGTTCAGAACTTTGATAGTGACATTCCAAAACATTACATTTCTTCTGCTTTACCCTTTTTTTTGTCCACTTTCTGATGAGTTTCAGTTCACAGGAGCAGCAAAGCCACCACCAAGTTTAAGACGGGATAAGGTACTTATGTAGGAATGCAGTGTTTGGTCTGTGCCAACAACATAAGGTAACACTTCTCATATTGCAAAAGATGTTCTACTGTGGTCTCTTCCATACACAAAACATTCTTCCCATCTAGCATTCTAGCTTATCCACATGGAATTTAACAAACCATAGTCAGGCAGCGATGCTCCCTTTGGAGAATAATTTCTTCCACCTTGCAATTCTGTGTGTACAAGGTGTTGTTCAATGTTCTCCTGATGGTGAACTCATGAACACTGACAGTAGCCACAGCAAGCGAGCCCTTTAGTTTCCTAGCCATTACCCTGAGGTTCATTGTGACCTCCTGGACTACTACACGCCTGTGATCGACTGCTCACTGGTGTAGAATCTTCTCCATTTGTACACCATCTGCCTGACAATCAACTGGGCCAACTCTTTAGAAATTCTTACATAACATTTCTAGCCTGGTGAGCATGAACAACTCTTTTTCTAGTCTTCAGGAATCTTGTTCTACATTAATGCGGACATCAAGGGCAGATTTGATGGAGCTTGAATGGGTTTGCTAAGCTGTGGGGCAGGAGGCCACCAGAATGCTTTATAGTTTGGTAATGCAGATTATAGACACCCAAGGAATAAGAGGATCTACACCCTCCAGTTTGTGTGTGTTTCAGAGAGTGAAAGAGACTGAGAGGAAGAGGGGAAGAGAAGGTGGTCTAGGAATCACAGTTTTGCCTATTGAAGGCAATGTTACTGTTTAGTGCTTACTATAGCTCACCCACAGGTTAGAGGTTGGCCCGTGCATCACTAATATCCTTCACCTGAATTGATACTCCTGGAGATTCACATACTTCTGCTGCGCACAAATATTTAAGATTGGATAATAAATAAAATATGTTGTCTTTAATTGGGTTTATCTAATTTTAGGATGTGTGCAAATCTTTTTTTAAGTCATATTTATGCAAGGATTCATAAACTTTCAAGAACCACTGTAGTTCATAAGAATCCATGTTAACAGTCAAGACTCTACCTACTCACCTTTACCCCTGAAGAAAGGAAAGTGCCAGTGTGAACTTTGGGGGCTGGAGAACGAGTGCCTTGGGCTGCAGACTGTTTGGCTGAAGGACTTCCTGTGAAATTATTTACACACAAACACACAATAAGTCATGGAGGAGATGACTTCATTAGTGATGGTCCAGTGCAGTACCTCCCATCCATCTCAAAAACATTAAAGTCATTGTAGTGCAAGGAGTAGTCAGTCAAGTGTTGTAGCTTTGACTGTCCTGCATTACTCACAGAGACATCAAAGTTTTACTCCTCAACTATTGTAGAAAAATTGTTTGAAGTGAATATTGGTGAATCAGCCACAACACCCACATCAACCTCATCGGGTTTGACAAAACATCACTTAATGGCACTCCAACATCACTGCCAGATCCTGTTGAGCTGTGCATTTGGGGAGGAAGTGTGGGAGTGGTTGAGTGGGCGAGATAGTGAGCAATCTCAGGGAAAGAGCTTCTAAGTGGAAGATAACCTTTCATAGCATATGCAAGGAAGTAGATACAATAAACCAGATGATGTGAGACGACTTTGTTCCATGGCTGGTTGCTGCCACATGAAACACAAACGTGCTTGATCAGTCTTTACAGAACATTCATTGCACATCTTGTTTGTGCATTAAAACACATACAAGGAACCCACGCAAAACCTGCGAGTGTGGGGTCTTATTCAGTTTACCATCCTCCTAATCTAGCCATGAAGCACAGCAGTTCAGTCACCATGGCAACCTCTCATTCAATGACCATGCTGCTGGCTCACCGCACGTCATACTTTTTGAGTGCAAAACAGGGACAAATAGATACGGAGGGACAGAGGAAAGAGAGAGACAGTGAGATCAAAAACAGAGAGGGAGAAAAGGGAGGTGGAGCACAATACCGCTAGATGAAAAGTACAAGGGGGTAAAACAGGCCAAAGACGGAAAAAGTACCAGCTGGTATGAAGAGAGAAAAAGTGGGGGTCTAAGAGGTTTTGTTCATCATCTTTTTAGCAAAGCAGTAGATTCTTCACAGCCATTTTTATATTCTGTGTAGGCGAATCAGATGCTGCTTCTCAATTTTGCTGCAGGTCCACTTCCGATTTCAAGCGTCACTCTGGCACTGAGTAGGAGATGTGTACCTGTGAAGGCGGCAGATGAAGAAGCCATGCCGATCACTTGGCCTGGCTTGTCAACAATGATATAAGGGTTGTTGAGAACTGACGAAGAGCTCTGCTTGCTGTGGACAGGGGTGGATGTGGCGGGTGTGCGAGGCAGTGGGGAGTGGCTTGGGGTGGAGATTGGAGACCCTGTAGAGGAAGGAATACATTAGATGAAAATTATATTTAAAGTAAGATGGTGAATCAGCCAGAACAAGGAAATACTTTGGGGGTTGTTCAGTCCAAATAAAGCCTTGTGGTCGGGGTTAATTTAACTTCTTTAAGGGATTTTTCACAAGTGCGTTTTATAGCCCAGTTAAATTGGACTCTGGATCATTTTCTACCTTGTTGCAATTTGTTTGAACGCAGTATTGGCACTTGGGTGTAGACCGAAACAACTGCACTGAGACCTTTGAGAAGAGGACTCAGTCTGGTCCCAAATGAAATCTGGAGCAGTTCATTTGTGGTTGGAACATAATCTGACTTTGATCTGACCCAACTACAAGGTGCACTCCACAAGTTTGAGCTAAAGGGATCCTGTAGCCAGGTGTGCTTTTCATTCTGAGATGCAACAGAGCATTACATTACAGCTGCTAGATGTTAAATTGCATAGAGATGTTTCTCTCACAAATACACTAAACCAGAGTACAGAACTTCTTCCCATATTTACTTTCTTGCTTCCGCATTTTGGTCCACTTGGATTTTTCTCTGCTTGAAAAGAAATCAAACTAAGGGGAGCAAACAAATAAACCAGAGCAAAGAAACTATAGGTGTGAAAATGCCATAAAACACCAAATAAGCCAAACATCGCCTTTAAACACAAGATATTATGAGAAAACTGGCATACAGACAAATGGAAAACCATTTATATAAGTTGGTTTAAGTTTCTCCAACTTAAACCAACCAAAATGACCACTGGGTGGAGACACTAACCTGAAACAATTTTGCAGCTCATCGTGATTGGTTGGAATAATTTTCCAGGAGATTCTGCAGGACTGGGTGGCTGCCCTTGGGGAACAATCTTACAGCTTGATGTGATAGGCTGGAAAGCAGAGTTGCCATGGGAACCCAGAGTGATTCGTTCACTGGCTTTGGGTCGGGTTGGAGTGCGTTCCCCAGTGGTGACGCCTGAGTTATGACCCCCTGCAGATCTCCCCATTTCTGCTTTGATAAAACCTGAAACCAGATGGGATCATATATTTCTTTAATACACAGAAACCACTAAAATGGACTCACTCTGGTGTGAGGAAAGAAAATAAACAGTCAAGAAGATAAAACTGGCTGACTGAATTTACACTACATTACTACTGCTACAGCTCATACAAAGACTACATCACATAAAACCTAAAAACTAAGAAATTATTCATCATTGTTTCTGAGTTGCCAAACAGTTGTGGAATATTATGATGAATTGGATACTTGCATAGAGATCTAGTGCAATACAACTGTTTTTGCAATGTAGAACCCTATTTATTGTCCAGTGATTTTTCGATCTGGCACAATGCCTACTGGCAGTAAAGAGTGGAAAAAAACGGCACAAGTTCTCCACAGCCTAAAATAAACACTAACAAGCAGTTGGCATGCCTTAATTCCCAAACATACTTGAGTAGACAACTGTTTGTGTACCTTTGTCAGCAGTCGAATCATGTGAGATGGGGGATGTGGAGTGTCCATAAGTGTGGGCCAGGGAGGTGCCTGATGTGGGGCTGGATGCTCTGTGAGTCACCTTGGATGATGAGGGCTGAGGGATATAATCCTCCCCAAGAGAGTTCCTATGGAGCTCCACATCAACTACCTGGAACAAACACAGCTCATCGTCAGACTAAAGCTCTGAGAACAAATCGAAAAAGAAAAAAAACAAAACAACGGAAGACAACATTTAAAACGTACCGTTTCTGCCCCTAATGTCTGCAGCCCGGTGTACGTTCTGTCCAGCTGCAGAAAAAGAAAAACAGCTCAATACAAAAAGCAGAAACAGTAAACAGATATAATGAGCTGTATTACTTTTGATGGTTGAACGTGTCAAATGCTAAATCACAACAATGCCTCAATCAAATCATTACAATATCCCCTAATGATTTTATTGTAGCTGTATGACATAGTTTAACCCTAGCAAATGAAGACTTGGCTTCTAATGAAGGCAGTGTGCCCAAATTTACACATGTGGTTTCTTGACATATCATTTGTTGTTGTCATATAACACATAATTATTTATTACTGTCCTCTATTATCCTATAATCTTTTCTGTACCAATATTGCTCAACTTAATATTTATGTGATCTCTCTAATGAAAATCTTTGAGCCCATAGTGTTTGGTCAAACTCAAGCAAAAATGATCTGTCTGCAGAATCTTGCCAGTGGCAGAAGAGCAATCATTACAAAACAAAAGACCTCAAAGACATATCAACATGTCTTTAAGAGGCTTAGTTAAAACTGTGTGTGGAAAAATACTGTGTCTTGGTCTGAAGAAGAAAGTGCAGTGTTGGCGTGATGGGAGTGATGATGTGGTCTGTGATTTTTTTCTGACCTTTAGTTGATGGATGATGTCAATACGTTTGTTGCGAGGGTCTTTGAAGTGGATCTGGATCCTCACAGGAAATTCACCCCAACCACGACGAGTTAAATGAAAGGGGGGCTCACTGAAAACAGATACATTCAAAAAGACTTACGTAACATCATTAAAATACAAATCTCAAACAAAAAAAAAAATCTACAGAGGATGCATCACAATGACTTTGTAAATATAACCACTAAGCCCTCACCATGGGTTCTGACTCAGTCTTAGTTAATCTGTTAAAATCAATGGCTTGAAGGTTCCACTCTCATCTTTTCCTTTGAAGCTTGACGTTTGCATCCCCACATAACAAACACTGATCTGACTGCCTGCATTTACAAGGCCATGTGTATGTGCAAGTGTTATATCTATTCCGGCGTACATTTACATTCTGACTGCGCAGAGTCAGCAGGGTACTGGGCCTGTGTGGGGTTTACTGGGAATGAAGACTTAAGTCAGTCAGAGCGTGCTTGTGTGTAGCTGCTATGCCAAGTGAGCGCCTTGTCAGCTGAAACAGCCAGGAGGCTACAGCTCAGGATACGGATTGCTGACTGATGAAAGTGATTACTTATTCAAACTCAAATCCTTTGCCACTTTTGGGGCATAAAATCAGTCATCTTAACCACTGAGCCCAGAGGTCACAAAAGTTCCGTTCCTTCTTTGTAATTTCTAAATGGAGTGTTTAACCAGTTTAACCCCAATTTCCCCCACCCATAAAGTGCTTTGGGTAAAGGCAAACCATTAAAGGTGTATGTTTTTCTGAGTGACTTCACAGAGTGTATGATTTAGGTGTGCCCACTATTAGTCATGCTCATGTTGACTTCTTGTCTGACTCATTATGTGCTAAATTGTATCACAGACCCCACCTAATGATTGTGTCTGCATAACGAACATTTCTTAGTTTCCATAAATACTTGCCACTGGCAACTTTAACTGGTTAAATATCAATCAAGGAAACAAATGTGTTTTTCAACTATTATTGCTTGGTATCTGCATGTCCATACATCCACAAGGGGGCACCACAAGGTGTTTAAAAAGGATTTTTGGACCAGTGTGTTGACTGCCAAAAGACTGTATGTGTTACACAATATGAATGAGAGAAGACAGTTTTGCACTAACTACTGTATCTTAATATATATATGTCTGCCTATTATACATCAAGGTGCTGTTATCCAAAATAGCTTTGTGACCTTTATTTTGGCAAGTCATGCATGGAAAAGGGGTGGGGAAACTACTGACAAAGAATAATATCAGGTTAGAAGTAAACACTGTGTCTATGGGCAACACAACACTATGAGGTCAAGTATTATTGAAGCAAATTTGTTTCTCTCTGATTTCTGAGGTTACCACATAAAACAGCACCCAAGTACTATTTTCTATAACAAGAGGAGTGCTTACAAATGCTTTATTTTTTATAATCAGAAAAACAAACCTGACTTCCACAAGGTCATTGGGCTTGTAGCTAGGATGCAAAAAGAACCAGACTTTCTTTACAAAGTGGTCGATACTAGGTTCCCTCCTGGATCCTCTGACATACACCATCCACTTATGGGTCGACTGGTCATTCTCTTCCCTCTTATCTGGGGGGATATACCTGAAACAAGTGAGGTGGGTCAACACAGCTAAAAAAGACAGCACTGGAAATCAAAACCAGAAAGTTTGATAGACAGGCAAGACTTTGAAGGCACTGGTATTCTGTCTTTGTATTTGACTTGAGCCTTGTGGAAAGGATGAGAGAGTAGTAGTAAATTTAATTGTCAAATATGTAGATTACCAAGTGCAAATACTTCAACATTGCTTACAAACAGTCTGTGAAAGAAATCAAAAGACATAGTTGAGTTAGTCTAGGTCAGTTTGGACAAATCTAATCCCATTTGTCTTTTATTAACAGTCTATAATGCATTGTATTTCAGGGAAAATAACTACTAAGCCCTCCTAAGCCCCTTTCAAACATGAACTCCAGGGAATGTCTGAAGAACAAGGTCCAGAGTAAGCCTGGAGTTACCGTTTCAGGTATGAAGCACAGGATAGGACATTGTCCATGTGAATCATGTTCACAACAGCTAAAAATGATCTGGGCTGTTCAGACAAGGGGTGATAAGAAGCAGAGAAAAGAGACTGTTTCACAAAAACGTTTGTCTTGGTTATAAAGAGTAACTCAGGCTGCCTGACAGATCATGCTTGTGACCTGCTGAATTATCTCTGCCCCTCAGGGACAACAGTTCTGTGATCGTGTCATCTCGCCAGTTACTTTTTCATATGATGTTTTCTCTAGCTGCCCTTATGATTTTGTTTACTCCTGCTCTCATGAAGCATAATAAATACATCATCGTAACTCCCCTTGCTAGGCAGGAGTTGTTCAGATAAGTTCCTGCAACTTTTCATAGTTGAGTTCACCAGTCAATGCTTGAACACTGTACTAGGGTGTGAGCAGGGTAATGTCCCTATCAACATCTTAGGAAAACATCCACATGTGTGTGCTCACACATAGTATCATCCCCATGATTCCAATGACAATGTCCAGAGTTTAGATCAATTGTGAAAGGGGTATTAGATATTTAAAATTGCACCAAACATATTGTATTTGGGTCTTGCCCATCAAGCTTCTTAGAAATAACATGTTTTGTATATCACTGAACCAAGTGGTCTCAAAGAACTGTCAGTTATCCAGATCAACTGAGGCTTTGGGGAAAATAAAATAGGTAAAAACTGAAGCAGCCTGGATCAAGACTGAACTTGTAGCAAACTCATTATGGCTCAGCTCTCCACTGTACAGTCGTGAAAAACACAAGACAAACTCAACTCAGAGGCTACACACTGAAGGCCCTCTTCAGACCAGACATTAACATGCTTTGTTTGTGATCTGGTCACAAGTGGACAGCACTAATGCCAGGTGTAAATGCACAGATGCACTGAGATCCAATCGCTAAGACCACATTCAGAGGTGGTCATTATTTTACCTTTGTTAAGGTACACTGAGGAACTGTATACTCAGCTGACGATCCAAACATCACTGAAGCGTATGTCATGCAATAGAGCCAATAAAAACAAAGTGAATGGTCAAAGTTGTCAGATTGATATTTAGCATGTATTGATTGACTGATCACCTCATACACTGACCAACAGACAAGAGAAAGAGGAGCTGGTAGACTTTGAGTGGAAACACTATAAAACCAGTCTATTAAACTTGACATGCACTCATGCACAATGCCTGCAAGAAATTAACGTTTTTCATTTGATTTATGTTTTAGGCTATTAGATAAGCTTGGTTATTTGCATATAGAGTTGGGAAGTGAGCTTTGATCATGAGTGATCCCACGAGATGCATGTGGAGACACATTCAAATGGCAGGTATGAGCTGACATACTTAGTTTTTTCCCACCTGTAACTTGATCAAGAAAAACACATCTTGCATCGCCGAGGATGTGTAGCTGTGAATGAATTTGAGGAGTGGTAACTCAAAAAATACAGTACATTTAACTACTTACTAGACAATTGCATCTGTACTGATCTGACTGATCTAGACTTGGACGAGATGCTCAAGGTAGAAATATGTACCCTACTGGTAGAACGGGTGGGGTAAATAAAATAAAAGTTATCGCTAATAACAATCCTGATTTCCTCTATGAACTCTACCTGACAACTATGTGTACATTAAAAGTTTACCTAGTGATTATCACCACTATGTGCTGTATCTTAGGGACAGCTGGTCCCAAGGGGAAAGAGATGTCAATGGACTGAATAGACTGAATGCTAATATTAATAATGTGTGTGGCCCACTCACTTGACTTGATTTTAATGAATTCCCATTTATCCTTATGTTTTGTGAGGTCACTTACTTTGACACATTCCCCACTACGATTGTCTTCTTTGCATAGAGTCTAGACGCCTCGTCTCCTGTGGTATGGTAGGTCACCCTCTGCTCTGCTCC
The DNA here is from genome assembly GCA_037367275.1 of Coranthus polyacanthus. NCBI lineage: Eukaryota > Metazoa > Chordata > Actinopteri > Kurtiformes > Apogonidae > Coranthus > Coranthus polyacanthus. The sequence goes on from JAPQRN010000010.1 coordinate 10,025,677, forward strand.
AATGGATGACGGCACACCAAATGTGTCCTACAACAAACACAATTCATAATTAATGTTAATACCAACTATGATTCTTTGCAAGTAATCCATAACCCATCTTCATCTATGTCAGCTGAACTCACTTTGCCTGTGTTGCGTCCTGGTCTGCGCTCCTGCCTGCCACTGTCATCTCTCCACACTCCCTCTCCATCCCTGTCACCTCCTTCCCCTTGCTGTGACAGGGACTCGGACTCTGAGTGGACCAGCGACGGAGTCTCTGAACCCTGGTTGAGAGGGGAAGAGGACCTGGATGGAGACTCCAAAAAACGCCTGATGGCTGGATGGTTCAGCACTGCAGGGTCACTCTTTGAGGCCAGCTAGGACACAGAGAAAATGTAGGAGGTTAACACACCATACTTACATACCCATGTCATTAAATATATAACACAAGCACATTGATATTAACCTCTGGGTGCTTTGTCATCCCAACATTGGCATAGTAATTGGCCACTATGCATGCCCTCAGCTTGTCCATCATCCTCCTTGCTTCATTGAGTCGCTGCAAAACAGAAACAAAAATGCTCAGTTTTACATTGTAAGTGTAGGTTCTATGTGTTTTCTGCATTACTGGCATAAAAGAAGGGAAATAAATTGTATTTCCAAAAGGACATTTGCAAGTTTACGTTTCATTTATTATATTTCATCAAGTGTGATCCAGATACCTGACTTATCACATCTATCTCATGCTCTTTGTTCTTCATTTCCAAAGAAAATTGCTCTCTGATGATGGTTTCAATCTTCTGTACTGTTGCTTCTCGGGCTGTTGGAAGTAGGAGAAGATGGTAAATAAAATAAACTGATGACCTGGGGACGGATGAGTAGAGGCAGTTGTTGGCTATAACAACATGCAAAGCAGGTGTACTAGCTCAGGACTCAAACCATCTTACCATTATGTTCAGCTGCTTTGTTTCTCTTACTGTTGTGGACCAGTGAAATATCCTCGTAGTCGGGATCATTGCCCTCTATTCTCCTTTTAATTCCTGACATGGCTGCCTGTAGGGAAATATATATGTGTTAGGAATAGTGCATATCATTCATATCAGTGCCCCTACGGCCAGTTGTCAGGACACTTAGCATTTAATTAGCCGGCTAGCAGAGGAGCTGCCAGTTGCAGCTAAAGCTCATAGCTTATTAACGAAGTACCTGGCTAGTTATGCTAATGCAGGTTAGCAGACTGAACTCTTGCTTATAGCCCTTTAGATAGCAGTTCCCCAGTTAGCAGTGACACAAACATGTGGCCCAAAATCTGACAAATGGACCCCCTCCCAATAATGCCAATTAAACTAAAATACTCATATTACGCCGTCGTATTGTACTGTCAGGGCCAGTTATAGAGAAATCCGTCGTGCAGGAGGCAGCTATGTAACGTTAGCAACCGCTATCATAGTTTGCTAAGCTAGCTAACTTTAGCATGTATTTTCAGATACCAGTTTAATCTATTTTGAAATGCAAACTTACTTACTGGTGGGTACTGTGCTCTGGAGCAACGTTGCGTTGTAAGGCGTGTCTTTTAATTCAATGTCAGCATCCCCGCTGCGTTATGCTATATTCGTCTTAAACACTCGTGTTAATTGCTAAATCTGGAGCGAGACATGTAAGCTAGCTAAACACTTGATAGTTAGCCGTGCATTTCGGTAAAGCAGCCACCAGGGCCCACTATTCTACAAAACAAATACAAACGCATTAACCATTCTGAACCACAGACTGTGTAGAAGAAGCTCTGGACAAAAGCCATTATCATGCCGAAGTTTTGTTCAGTGGAACCGGTATGTAATTGGAGATACGGTATTGGATTACGATCAAATTCCTGCTCAATTAACAAAGAATAATAACATTAAGGTATCAACTGTAGCATCACATATGTTTTAGCCTGACATAAATACAAAAGAACTGAGCAGATCTGGTATCTCACTGCTCTGTGTTCACTTCATGATAAGCCTCACAGTGGAAGTCCTTGCGCATACAAATGCATTTCTTCTCCAGCGGTGCCAGTATTTGTCACAAGCAAAATTAGAACGCATACCTTGTTTTTTTATCCAATGTTACATCAGTGACATGATGATGAGCATCATGAAGAAGCACATTTGAACCTTTTCACCAGAATTTTCACTTCACTCAATCAGTAGATACAGTAGAACAGTAATACCATTGCGATACTTTATAATAATAATGTATTTATTCATATAACCACACTGATAGAATCATAGAAGCATACTTCAAGGCAGTCCCTACAACACCAATTTCTAAACATTACTCTGCAACTTATATCTGCAAGCTGTTAAATCATCCTCTTATTTGCAGTCGCTTTTCTTTTAAAGATGCGCAGAGAGCAAATGGTGCTTAATTTTGAAATCAAACAAGGGCCCAATGCTTTTTTTTCCCCAATCCTTCCCAACCAGCCATGATGAAAAGGCCTGTCTTACGCCATGTTGGAGCTTATCCACATTTACATTCCTGTGATATTTAGTGTAGTGTGCTTTGTTTTTATGTAAGTCGACATAGGCTGAAGTGACTGCGTAAAAGATCTATACCATTCGAAAGTTTGACAAGGTTTTTAATTTTTTAACTGACGCCAGGAGAATTAGGTCAACCACGGTGCCACGCTGTTGGCATCCTTATTAATTTATGGCTGTCTGTGGTATTCATATGGAGGAGTGTGGGTGAGGTGTTAAATTAAATTAAGTTAAACAGTACATGCTGCCAGTGTCAAATGTCTTATGAGCAAGATGAATATTTATGCACATTAACTGTGCAAAAAAAAAAAAAAAAAAAAAAAGGAGAGATCATGTTTACTTGAACTCTTTCTACATTGTTTACTGTGAACAGATAAATCCGGGAGAAGAATGTTTGTGGTTTTGGTTAAACCACATAACCATATGTGCGCGTATAAATTAGAACAACCAAAAGGATTCATGAATGTTTACTGCAGAAGTTGCTCAACTGTGGCTCGCCATATGTGTAGGTCGACGCTTAATCAACACGATGGCACATTAAAACATCTGCTCAAATTCCACTCCAGTGATTGATTCCTCTCTTGGTAAATTAAAAGATTCAGCTGCCATCTGTAGCAGACTACAGTAACTTTAATAAGACCACATGGTGTTGTTGTTGGTTGTTAAATAAAAAATCTGTCTGGCAATTCTGCCTGTCATATATTACATATAAATCACTTATTTCAGAATTATATGGTATGAGGACCCTGGTCTGAAGATCAGTGACCTAATTCAGTAATAGTTCAGTAAAAGCAAAAGTTGGTATTTAACATATATCTATAAATAACAACTTGTGAAATAGTTTAATTTCAACATGTAATTTAAACGTACATTGCAATGTCCGGTTTTACATATGTTCTTGGCTCTAAACACTCTGAACCAAACACCTATAACCTAGAACAAATAGGTTTTTGATTTGATTTGATGAGACAGAACACAGGTTTTGGTCATGAAAACTTTATTAATTTTTCTCATACACAAGTAAACTACTGCAGTTCGACATCTTGCAGTTTACCAAAAAGCTTTCTCGCAGTTAGACAAAGAGCATCCGAGGAGAAAGCTGTATTAAAAAAAAAAAAATCACATCATATATGAGATAACAAAAGTTAATATAAAATGTTCTGATTTTATTACCCAGCTGGGTTATTCTTTTATTAAGGCACACAGGGCAGCATTCTACAATTCAAAATGTAAAAGGCCACCAAGCACAGTTACCCACGGTCATTTTTTTCCCCTAACAGCGCCATTTGGGATTTAATCAAATCTGCTTTGGCTTTGTCTGCATTCATATTAAAATCAAACACTTGAACACTTGAACACTAAGGCCTTCAGTGTTTAATTTAAGGCATGCAATTTCTGGGAGTCAAAATATCTCAGTTACACACAATCCCACAATTCACCACAACAAGCAAAAGACTTAATAAAAAAAAAAAAAGTACTAACACAAAACAATGAATAATCTTAATAAAGCAAACAATGTATGGAAGCCACTATGGAGCTAAAAAATGAAAATCAATAAATCAACATAAAAGGACAGCTTTTCTGTCCCTATTTGAGTAAATACTCAGTGAAATCACAGACGCACACACACACTCGCAAATTCTCTCTCAACATCTAACACCCTTTCTGTTGCTCTATCACTTTCTTGCCTTTCAGCCCCCCCCCTTGTTGGCCTCCTGAGTTACCCCATGTATAAATGGTGCAAAGGATTGTGGGTGGGCCTAAGGGATGTTTACAGATTTTTAGCCTTTCAGCTTGTACTATGGCTGACACTTAACTCACATTTCTAAGAAAACACCTGGAGGTTGGTTAGAAAATACCCCAGACTGTTTTTGTCGTTATGACTGATAGGCTGAAGCACAACCTGTTATTTTTATATCGTGTAATATGAAATTACATCTTGTTTGGCCGGTAACAATCGCACGAGCTACTGTTTCATTATTTTGAGCACTGAAATGAACATATCCAACTTTTTCGTGACATTGTTTTCTACATTGTTGCCTTGTGGAATTCTTTGTTGTTTTGGTTAGGATACCACAGCAGGCTTCGGCCAACAGGAGGAGTTGATAGGTCCCTATTTATACGTCACATGAAAGCAAAGAACATTTACTGATACAGTAAAACAAAGGAAATCATTGTCATTATTATTCTACATTAAACAGGATTCTGTCAAAGTGCACAATTGGGGCTCTCAGTTACAGAAAAAACAAAACAAAAACACAATATGCAACCAAGAAAGAAATACATTTAAATATGGGTTAAACAAAGAAAGTTATATTCACAGCAATATTTCTAGTCTATCAACACCACAACAGGTGACTTTTACTGACCATGAGCCACACGATCCACTGTAAAACCTTGTCCTTCCGAACTCTTGATCCTCTGGTGTGAGATATAGCAATGTCACACGCACCACCTTAGCTGACCAGTAAACATACATACACACATACACACCTGGAGGTATCTATGGTTACCCCGAGTTACATCTTTACATGTAAGTGTACAGGTGAGAGGTGCCAGCATCGGTGTGGGGAGTTCTGTTAACATTGTAACTGCAGAAAAGATTAAAGACAGGTGACTGCTAACAGTGTGCAGTTGTACAATGCCTAGACAAGAACTCTTTGATAAACCTCCTTGGCTCCGACACATCCAGACCGAGTCATAAAAGTCACAAACATACAAACTAACATACCACACATGTCCATGCACACCACTTAATTCAGAGCAGTCTTCGAGTTTTGATCTACAAAGGCTTCTCACATCTACAAAACAACCCACAATCCCATACACCGATGAACTTAACTGATATGAAAAAGATACTTTTACTAAAGCTATTGTATGTATCATACAATAAACATCCAATTATAAAAAACACAAACAAGTATAACTTAAAAAATTAAAAAGAAAATATCAGTATTAAGTGTTATAAACAACAATAATGGTAATGTAGAAAAATAAAACTTAAAAGGGAGATACTTATGTATAAAGTGTGAGGTGATGACACAGCAAGAACAGTGAAAAGGGAAACTTACATAGGAAGTGTAAGTAGGAGACAACAGCAGGGAAAAAGGAGAGGAGAGCTTATAGTGGCTATGTTCCAATATTATGGTACTACCTCTGGCTTTTTATCTCTTCTCTTACTTCTTTTCTGAGGTTGACTTGTTTTATGACCACTGATAATGTGGGAGAGCAGCTTGCTGACTGCTTACCACATTGTTCTACTAAGGTCAATTTCAGTATCAAGAAAAGAGAGAAAACAGACTCCGGTTCTCTTTTTGATATTCTTTACCAGTACTGGGCTATATATACTTTACCACACTGTATGTACATGAAGTGCAGTGGGTACAGGGTTAGTAATCTAACCAGACACTCATCGGTCAGTCAAATATAAATTTGTCAGTTTTCTTCTGCTGGTAGATCACTCATCAGTGTCTGCCTTATGGCTTTTTGTTGTTGTTCATTTGCACAATCTGATCACTTGAACTCATCAGTGACCCAGATGTCAGGGTGATGTTACTTTGCACAGCAATAAAAACACAGTGCTGGGAATGTGACTCAGTAACTGATTTCTTGCTTATAATTGCGGACATAAAAACATAAAAACCCAGTAATTTCAATTGCTGTTAAGATCCATACAATGTGCAGTCAAATCAGGAAAGAAATTATATCTAGAGACATTTTGCGTTTAATCAGTATTCTCAAAATTAAATATCATGATTATGACAATTAGTCAGATATTTCCCCCCCAAATACCCACAATCTGATTTACTTGTTATTACACTAACGCTTCAGTCACAATACTTTTTTGGCATCACTGGGCAAAAATTCCATAATAACTTTTGAGCATGTTGTAATTTTAGCGGTCTGAAAGGAAACATGATTTCTGCATCTCCTTTTGACTCTGCTTACAGGCTGTAGAAAAATCTACCCTGTGACAAAAGATCCCAGGGTAGATTTCTTATAGTCTGGGGGTAGATGGCAAATCATTCTGTGTGTTTTCAGAGGTAGGGGAGGGGGTTCAATATGTGAGCGACAGCTTTAATCACCATTCGCTGTTAAGATTCCATCAGACTCCACTGCTCTACTGTGGCTCATCACAGGAGCAACATGGCAGCTTTTCAACAGTGGCATGAAACAACATCATGTCATATATCTTAACATTTAGTCTTTTGATTTGGACAGAGAGGAGAGAGCTGCAGAACATAACTAGTTCCTTAAATCACGTTTTATACAGTGGAGTCCGTTACTTCCCAACCTTGTGCAGTTATTACTCTTGCATGATACAAGTTGAAGACATGTTATTACCATTATCAGCCACTGAGTATTTCCACAGAAGACCTATACTTATGGTGCACAAAAGGAAAAGATTCACAGCACCACATTTAGTATTGCTACATGATGCTGTGAGAAAATAAATTAGCTCCATTGTACTGTGTATTGTGTGTCATTGTGTGCCATTGGCTGAACTTGAAGATTACAGCCACGACTTTCAAAGAGTTTCAGTTTTTTAGTGTGTGCTTTCAGGTGAGTGTGTGTGTGTCTGCTTGTTTATGGCTAGAGCCTGTGGTACTTGTCGTTGTAGCGGTGTATGGTAACACAACCATGGTAGGAGATGGGCCGCGGCATGGCTGCCACTCCTGTGATGATGCCTGTAGCTGGATCATAACACAGAATGGTGTCTGTTGCATCACCATTTTCCTCTCTCCCACCGAGGATGAAGATCTTGCCGTTACACACTGACATGCCACAGCTCTCCTGCAATGAGAGAAAGAGAGATATTAGGAGGTAGCTCCTTCAGAATACATGAAGTCAGTGTTATTCCAGCTGCAGTAACAGTCTGCTCAGTATTTTTATTTAATCTATTACCAGTTTGGTAAAGGTGTGAACCACAAGCATCCAGTAATCCTCTTTGGGGTCGTAGCAGAATATGGACTTGGTGAGACCACCGCACACATAGATCAGGTTGTTGAGGGACACCGCTGTGATACAGCGCTTGGCGATGGGGATGTTGGCTCGTAGTAACCAAGAGTCTGTCTCTGGATCATAGCACTGAACCTGTGACATACAGTTACATGTTGTTAGCTGTCAAAAAATATGTGCAATGCTAGATATAGATATAGCAAAAGAGGACTCATAAGAAAATGTTCTACTTAAATTAAGTTACAATCAATCATGTGGTAATAGTTGTGGAATAGAAAAATGAATTATGTGTAGCTCATTCTGTGGTCTCCTCCTCCTTGCTTTTTAAGACAGCATTCCTTCACACACATCTCCTTCACTATGTTCTCTATATATTCACTGTTGTATATATATGTGTACTTTTTCTATATATTATATGTGCAAATAGACACACACCATCTATTGCAGTACTGTCTGTCCATCCTGAAAGAGGGATCCCTCCTCTGTGGGTTTTCCTGAGGCTTATTCCATTATTTTCACTGTTAAAGGTTTTTTTTGTTGGACTTGACTTGATACCTCAAACAAACAAGGACCTTTGGGGATCAGTGTAAATGACCTTTATCAGATACTCACAAAAAACTAACATTTCAGAAATGGAACCAGCATGATCGTTCTAAAGTCTCTAAAGTCAGGTATGAGCAGACAGGAATGCAGTTACATTAACGCTGATGGTCCTGTTAACCCATTTCAGAGTCTGTTCACCAGAAACATAAATACCAGCCATTCCAAGGGAGAAGAAAATGCTTCTACAGAAGTTTGGGTTCCATTGTCTTCCTGTTGACTAGCCGTGATAAGGCTGTCATTCAAAACATAATGAAACTGTTCCAGGTTAGCCTGTCATGTCTTGTTCACCACACAACAATATACAATACACTTCTGGCAAGTTACTTGATACCTGAATTCCTTATTGTTCCCTAACACTCTAACTAACTATAACTAACTATCTATCTAACTTTTTACACACTTCTGATGCAAGTCTTTTTCTCCCTGTCTACAAAATAGTCTTGTTCTTCTCGTGCCATTCCTTTTTTCCATCATTAACATGTCCCAGCTCATAATGGTCAACTAATTATGTAACTGCAAATACACTTACGTACATGCATACGTCTGCCAAGGCCTCACAGTTCTGTTATTCAATTAAACGCCCTATCTCACATTGTTCGATAAAAAAAATTCCAAGCTCTGCCCCTTTTAATGGATCTGCTCCAATATTAAACAGGTGCACTGTTTTTTGCATAATCCTGCTGATAGACAAAGGAGACTGGCTGGAGGGAATTATACTTCTATCAATGAGTCATTTGATGGAAATATAAACCTGAAATACTGCACAATTAAAAAAAGGTCATGGAGACAGTGATCAGGATACAATTAGTGAAGCAAAACTCGCTTGATCTCTGGATTAACCAGAGCCAACCAGGATACAGTTCATTATCGCATTCGATAAACTGCCCATAATCAGTGCTGTTTAACTGAAACAAAGCAGTTTCCGTATTTCTGTTCTCATCTGTCGACATCCTGAAAGTATTTAGTAATCAGACTCACATAAATAATTGTTGCGAACTTAGTGAGCTATGCTATTTTATTCTTCTGGGATAGGCCACAACAGTAAAGCAATATTATCTGAGACTTAAATACGTTTTTCTGTGTTTTTCAGAGTAGTAAATGTAGAGAAAGGACCAGAAACTAATATTTTATTTTACTTTACAATTCTCTTATTTAAGAACCTCTCCCTCTCCCTAAGAAAATGTAGATGCATTTATTTCCTTTTATTTTCAATGCACATGAGAAACTTAGCAACCACCACACAGCCTAATTTCAATTTATACATCATGTAAGCCTCGTCTAGATTTAGATCAAGATCTAGATCTACTAATCTACTTTGAAAAAAATTGTGCACATTGTATCTTTGGGGTACAATAACAGAAAACAGGTAACCCGAAAAAGACTGTACACAAGTTGTCATCACTGTGTGTTAAAGTGTGTGGTTGGGAGAAGCACACATCCGTTTCTCACCTTGTCTGAACAAGTGTTGTCATCTGGCCCTCCTCCGATTACAAAGAGCTTTCCAGCACAGCTGGCTACAGCTGGAGAGCTGACTGCCTCTTTCATTGGAGCCACCTCTGTCCAGCGGTTGGAGAAGGAGTCATAACACTCTACACTGGTCAGGCGGCTCTGGCCATCATAGCCACCAACAGCATACACCTGAAAGGACACACATAAACACAAATTTTGATTAGAGGAGGGAAAGCAGTGAAATTATCAGGTGTATTTACGTCAATACAAACAGCCATTACTCACTATAAGCAAGATGTTTGTCTTTCAGCTTACTAGTGTGAATAATAGGTTCTACGTCAGCACATAGAGAACCAGTCTGTCAGGTGCAGTGGAAAGGTTGGTCTCTGTAAACACCGTCCTGTCATTGCCACCAGTGAATTGCTAACCTTGAACTTCAAGAATTCTTCTGAATCCCTCCAGCTGTCAGTAATAACAAAACATGGCCTTGAACCATTAGAATTTACAATTCAAAATAATATTATTAAGGGTATGTACTGCTCATCCCTCTAAGATCAGACCTAATGTTTTGATCCCTGTCTGCTAGTTCTTTGGCCAAAGGTTCATTACAGCCACTTTTTGGAAATCAAGATGCTCTTTTGTGGTTACACATGGTAAATTTAAAACATGAAAGGTAAGTTATAATGGTACACTTTTATTTCCTTGTACCATTCTCTGAAAAAAGGTCGCATGGCAGAATTACACATCCTGAAAAACACTCCTCATCAACAGCCTGGTCTGATGCAACTGAAAACCCTCAGGGTGTTCCTGTCTCTTCATAAAAATCAGAAGCATAAACAAGTAGTGAAAGAAAAACAGAGAAAGATAGAGAAGAGGAAAGAGACAAATATAGAGAGAAGGAGAAGGAAACAAAGACAGAACAAAAAATACACAGGGAACAAAAAGAGGGAAGTGAATGGGACACGTGCACATTTGCATTCAACACCTGAGAAATCTGACAGCACTACCGCCTTTTTCAACTGACAAACTGACTCATAAAAAACAAAAAACCTTCATGAACTAATTTTACAGATAAGCTGGTGTGTCCTCTGTAGTGTGTCTACATGCATGTGTCTTTAATAATAATATCACACAAACCGCCAACCATGCCATGGGTATTCACAGACCAACTTAAAACTGTTTGATGTGGATATAGTACATTGGATTGTTAAATGTGGGTTGTTTGTTGCCACAAATGAAAGATTAAAAAAGTATAGACTGTTCACTCTAGAAAGATGTTTTTATGATTTATTTTCCACCTGACCTTTTAGGGTCAGTTTACCCATGTTAAAAGATGTTTTTTACTTATACCAAATATTGTAAACCACACAGAATTTGAGATTTCCTCATTCTTCACAATACAATACACGCAGGTGAAATTAAGTTGTGAAATTAAACATTTCTAGAAACAATATCTTGGTTACTTTAAATATTTCACACTAAAAAATAGTCCCTATTTTAACAGCGTGGCCTCTGAATTACCTACAACCCTAGAGGGAGTAATGTACACTGAAATTAGATGACAGAATATAATTTCTCATAAAATGACTATAATCCGCTACAATAGCTTTTTGAAGATGTGGAGGTGGAGGCTGGGGGGCACTAGATCACTTTCTTTTTTCTGCCCTCACCAGTCTGCACTCACCTGATAAACACCCCACAACGTTTCGATACACCATGTAAGAGTAGGTATATCAATATAGGCACATTCCACATTAGCTCGATGATGGTAGCACATACTCAGTACCGGCTGGAGGTATGTGACTATCATATAAACACTAACCCAAACAAGATTCATGACTCTGCACCGACACACTTGCTAGCCACAGAACAAGCACATTCACGGCCCATTTTATGACTATGTTTAAACACTAACGATGGCTGAATGATTAACTGTTTCCTTAACATGCAGTGAAGTGAGAAGAGGTGACTGTGAGAGAAACAACAGTCTGAATGATCTGAGAGGGCAACACACAGAACAGAATAAAGAGGCAGAGGGTTAGGGCCTGCGAGAGTTAGAGAGGGAATGTATAAAAAGAGGGAAACATTGTGATGGATGAGAACAGCCGTCACCAAGTGCAGCCATAACAGGGAGAGGAAAACAAGTGGTGACCTATTTTTTGCTCATACTTTATGGAAACAAGACCAGTCCAACAGGACATTACAAAATGCAAGACGCTGGAAGGTGTATTCTTGTAGTTATATCTCTGTGGAAACCAGCTTCAGATGTTTACACTTTAGGTTCCAACTCAGAATAAATGACTGAATGTAGTAAATGATAAAGGCTTTAATTTGCTCACTGATTATGATAATTACTTTAATAGTGAACTAGTGGGAGACACCAGTGTGGTCTTTACACGAAAGCATGAACATGCTGCATGTGTTCATTACTGGCCTGTTTACAACTTGCTTGCAACTGGAGCATCAGTGCTGCACATCAAAAGGGGAAATTACAGACTGAATGAGGAAATGACAAACTCAAGAGGAGGGGGCTGGATTCTGAGGAAAAAACAACAACGCAGATGCTTTACAGAGAGGTACTGTTCGTACAGGTTAGATATACTCTGGCAGATAACATTACACAAAGCATTCCTTGGAAGTGTCCTTCCAGTATGAACTATGTAAAAAAAGATATGAGGAAATGAAAACATACATACATACACAACAGAGAATAACAGAATTCTAAGGAAGAAAAAAGATCAGAAGTAAGAATAAGATCAAATAAAATAAATAATACAATAAGTTCATTTACAATGAAATAAACAAAAACATATAAAGTACAGTAGAGAAATTACACTTCACACAGTATTTAACAGTCACAGGCGACAGACCGTCAAATCTTTTGAGTTGGTTAAAACTAAGAGAAGCACAGAAAGAAGAAAATAAGAGGAAGGCAGAAAAGAAAGCTAAACCACATGTGTGTGACAGATACAGGAAGTGGACGGAGACAAGAGCGTCTCCTGGGCTTTAACATCTCTAAGGAATGTGTTTTCCATGAAAGGGTATACTACAGCATGTGTGTGTGCTTTTGCATGGCAAAACCACTTTGAATTTTTAACCACTGAAGTGAGGTCCAGACCTACAAAGTGAGGACACTTCAACCGGCCCTCATCTTCAGATAGACTTTTTAATGTTTTTTTCTTTTTTGAGGTTGAAGACTTGGACTTAGGTTAGGATTGGAATTGGGTTTAGTTTATGGTAATGGATTCAGCTGTGATGGCAAAATGTAAGGGGCTAAGGAATGCATTATGTCAGTGAGTGGCTTCACAATATCTGGTGCAAACGTGTGTGTGTGTTTGTGTATGTTTGGAAATGACAACAACCCCTGTTGAGTTTTGCACTTTCTAAAGTAAATAAAGTGTTGTTTTAGACCAAAGCTTTCCAACACCACTTGTCCTTGTGTCCATGTTATTTACATATGTGCTCAAGTGTGTGCACTGTGTGTACACAGGATGGCTAAAGCACAGGCATGCAGTTTAACTATGAGACGACTGCCTTAAGCAGTTAGTGAGTGGTGTGTTAGTCTGACTCATCGCTGTTTAAGCTCCATCTGTCTTTGGCCAAGACAATGGTGGTTCCACTTTATGCAAATCACAGATAATTACAGTTCAGAAACTTTTCACGGGGTACACATGCCAGAGTATAACCAATGGTCATCGTTTGTTTTGCATTATGACATCTTTACAAGTTCTACAGTAAAAATTCAAATCCTGCAATGAAGACACACTTGAAAATCTTGTTGAACAACATGTGATTACAAACTTTTTACTGGTCAAGAATATAGATCTTTAATGTAATGACAGAGTTTCCACTTCTAATAAATATAGCACAACATTCCTTAGGAACACTGACCAGTTACATACTGTGTGCCTACACATACATGTCTGGCATGTGTTTACTAGCTTTTCAGGAGCTTTAAGAGCTATGGCCACTTGAGGCTGTGTGCAGCTGAGCAGAGACACATGAAGCATTATACCAGCAAATGAAATAAGCAAGTCCTTAACTTGGAACTGTGAGGTATTGGCACATATCCATTAACCTCCCACTGCCCTCAAACAAGAATGTCCACCTGGCCCTGTAGTGGAGACTGTAAATAGTTACAGCTTAAGGGTAACAGTGATCAAGATCAGTGATGAGGTCACGTATGGACATAAACTTTACTCAAATTTCATAATCAAACTAGAGTCCTAACGAGATTTGTGGGCTTAGATTATATTCATCTGACATTAACTTTTTCTTAAGAAATTTAGATAGACAACATCTGCAGCTATAGCTAAAAGTGGCAGATAAATTCATTTACATATATGGGGTTCATAATGGTTAAATCAGCTGCACTGTTCTGTTTGTTGAACCACCTTTTCACTGTGCTGGTTTTAACTGAAGGTAAACTTTGGTTGAATCTGTATGTATCCAGGGTGTGTGAGATGTTGTGTGTGAGTCATTTACAAACCCTAGGACAACAAACATATGTTTAACTCACAAGAATAATAATATTATGTGATATGCTAAGACCAAAATGGAAGATATTTGATAAGTAGAAGGTAGGCCATAGGCAAATGTGATTCCTTAGTGTTAGGTTTTTCTTTCACAAGAATGACAATGGTAGATGAACAAGATACCGTACACATAATCAATCATCACTAAAAATTCAACTCCTTTGGTATGTTTAAAAACAAATTCCTTTCTATAGGAAAGAAACAATGCAACAGAGGGATGTCAGAAGTGATTGTGAAATTTAAACTGTAAGTTACTTGGAACATTCCTTTGGCTTTCCAACAAGTAATTGCAGTGAATTTCTTCATAGTCTTTCCTTGGCAGGAAATAATAACAGGTATTAAAGAACAAACTGTGAGCCTATACTCTTGAAACTTCTCGGTAACCTGTTTTTATGCAAAACCAAACCTTGTTGGAAATATAAAACGTGTATGTGTTGGCAAATACGTTTATTGGAATATAGCTGAAACTAAACGTTACATATGGGCTGTTGCAACAAACCTTTGCATGTAGATTTCAAAACTACACCCTTGCAATTCTGCAGTAGGGCTTAATTGACTGATCAGATTGTCTATAAAATGCCAGAAAATAGAGAAAAACGTCTGGTTTAAGGTCCCACTGCCTAACATGGGATCCAGAGGCATGAATCCACCTTACCTTGCCCAGTAGGACGCCCATCTTGTGTCTCCAGCGACCTTTGTTAAGAGAAGCCACTCTGATCCACAGGTTGAGCTGTGAGTTATACATCCACACATCCCTGCTGTTGATACGACCACCTAAAAACAACAAAATTCAAACATTTGCAATGCTATAATTGCTCATGACTTCATTGTTTTTATCTAAAATGAATGAGTAGTTCAAAATTAAACCTGAACTCCTCTTGCTGAACAACAAAGAACAATGTGTTTGTGTCAAAGTAATGTTTTATCTCCTTGGGCACAGTGTCTTATCTGACTTTGACCTGAACTTGGTACCCCCGGGTTCACCCAGCAAATAAAAGGTTTCCTCACTACACATTAACAAGAATGCACACAAGCACACTATCATTACTCATCATGTCGGCGCAGATGGTGAACATATATTCATATCAAATTCAATTTTAAGCGAGCACACACAGTCAGACTTTTTTAACAGTGATAGAGCACACAGTATTTACCAGCTCCTCATATGTCACACCTGGACAAATACGTACTGTAAGAAGATGCAGAGAATAACATCTGGCAGTCACTCAACCAGGTTAAAGTGCGATCGAGACACATTTTTAACAAGCCCTGACACGTGCCCCAGAT
>JAPQRN010000010.1:10041101-10070596 GCA_037367275.1 Coranthus polyacanthus
CCCCCCCCCCCCTTCACCACTACCAAGCCACCTGCCGGTTGATTTTACACAGACAGGGAAAATAACTAGACTAATCCCTTAAAAATACACACTATAAGAGAGGAATTATGAGGCATAATGCAATGTAGGTTAACCAATCAAAGTGTAACAAAGAACACACCAGTGTCAATGAGTTGAAGAAGAAAAAAAACATTTAAAAAGGGGGATATTGTTGCGTATTAAGGTTCCACAGGGCTTGTACTGTAGAACTGTTGAATCTGTAGTGGTTGTTTCAGGAGAAGTAAATGTTTGAGAACGGGTGTAGCATAGATACCAACAAGACTCAAGATGCAGAAACACAAAGGACAGTGACAATCTGTGTTATTTCACACTGGGATTTAAATTGATCACATGGTGGTGATATCAGTTAATAGGACACAGATTGTAAAGAATTAATAAGAGCAGTGTTGTCTTCAAACCCCACATCTAGCATTCAATGCCCTACTGAGAAAAAAAGTGTCTTACTTTTGGACATTTTCTGTTTACTTACAACATGAATTTATACATAATAATATCCTAAAAGTTAAATACGTGTTCTCAATAAGCTACAATTTACTGTGGTAATGCAGTGTGTTTTCTTTATACAGAAGACATGTGGGCGGTTACATGGAGCAATAATAAAGGCATGAGAGCGTAAACAAAGACATCTAAGCCTCGTCTGTATTCATATGCTTAATAGCCCGACAGGTGGGGATAGACATTATGCTTGTTTTTAATCCTAACAATAAAAACACTGCTTCCTGCAAATGTAATTTAATTCAAAAAACTGGCTGTACATGTCTAAGTCTTTTTCCTTTTGTTCGGGGGTGTAATATAAAGTAATTTATGTTCTGTCATAATTAGCCACACTGTCTGCCAGATAGTCTGCTACCCTTGAGGCTTCATCTCATCAAAGAAAGATGACGGAGGACGTGACACTTCAAAGCAAAGCACTACAAAACCTAAAAGCACATTAAAAGAACTACTTCCTTTAAAAAAAAAGGTGTCTTTCTCACCAAAAACATAAGTAAATCAAGTTGTACCGGCTCAGGTGACGACAACCAATGGTGATAATCACTATTCTCAAAGAAAAAGATGTGGTGACAATGGAAGTCCCAAAATAATTTGCATGCTGATGCTAATCATCTAGTTCCGTATGTTGTAGAATTCCTGTTGGCTGAGCAGGCAACTAGAAATGTCAGGCCACTTACAACCACTTCTGACTAAAAGGCAAGCACGTGTGTTTTGCTCACTTGCTGATAACCTGATACCACATTATCCATGTGCGCATTCAGTATATTTATTTATATGCTGAGTTCAGTAGCATTTATTGGATTGTGAAATAATATTTGTCACTTTAGTGCACTGTGTATATTATTGAGGTCAATGCTTTAATGTTCTGTTGAAAACATTTTGGCATTAATCCAGCAGACTCACTTTGAATCTAACAAAAGCGCCGACTGCAATGCTATATTTGTGAGAAAGTCAGTGGTGAATAGATCCCCTCTGCTTGGAAAGCACGAGTGGTTTTATATACCCATCTGAGGCATCCAATCCAGCTAACTGCAGTTGTGCTCAAGGCTCAAGGCCCAGACAGACAGACAGGAAGCATGAAGGAGTTTGCTTACAACAGAGTGACCACGATAAAATGCTGTAAAGTTTAGAAAAGGAGGGCAGATGGGGAAGTAAAATGGAGAAATAGAACAATGATTATCATAATATGTTATAGAACTAGTTAATCAGTGCATATATATATATGTCTAAAATAGAGAGACGTGGGGGTGGGGGGGTGTAGCATGTTGATTTTTCCAAGCAGTGCTTGAGGGTAGATTGATAGTGTACACGTGATGACTTGGCACAGTGAGAGCCAAAACACTGCTCAATCTTGGCTGTAAGGAATAACATTCTTTTTTCCCCCTCATCTCTATGTCTTTCAACGGCTGTTTTTGGGTAGAAGTGTTTTGCAGCTCCTAAAAAGCAGGTTTGAGCATGAGCAGTGCTAGTGGGCACATTTGACGTTCTGTCAATGCATATTCTTGGAAACAATTTCCAAGAAGGGCAGCTCTTGAATCCAAAAATATGAAACTACAATCTGTACACAACATTTAAATCAGTGTTTTGGCAGCTATAGTCACCCTGAACTGAGTCAAGAGAAATGACGCAATACATCTGTTCTGTTTAATCTAGCCCTCTCTCTTTCATTCTTTGTTTTTTTGGGGGTTTTTTTTAAGAAAAGGAGGCTTACACCACACTTGGCTCATGCTAAATTCCAAAAATGCAGCAAGATGCCATGAGGAAAAAAAGTGTGATTTAAAAAAATAATCACATTATAATCTGTTGTTATAGTCTCTATTCCCAAAAGGACACTAGATTGTTGCATAAAGGAGTATGCAACAATCTAGTGTCCTTTTGGGAATCCTAGAAAGCTACCTAACCGATGTAAAGAGCTGGTGACCCTGACAATTGGCCAATGGGAAGAGAGAAAAACTGAGTTGGCAAATGAAGGTCTCTCTCAGCACTGAGCGTGGAGAGTGCATCCAGATGTTGCTCTCATATTTTCCTTCAACTCCAACAGGCCGAGGCTGTAAAAATAACACAGGGCAAACAGCCACCATGGCCTTTCCTGCCACTCCACCAGCAGATTAGATGGCAAACCAGGCACAGAACAACATAGAAAATGTGCATATGATATGACATGATCTTATAGGAATAGAGAGAAATAAGACTTTGTAAAAAATGAGGACAATAAATAACTAATTTTCTACAGCTGGGTGATATAAACTAAACTATAATTCATCAATACATTTCTAAAGAGCCATAGGGTACATGGTTGCCACTAAGATCAACAACCCCATTTAAAATATACAATATATGCTTGGCTTGTATTATGTCAAGCTTTGTTTGTACCTAATACAGCAGAGTCTTACCTGACACCAGAATGTCATTGCGGAGGGCACAGACAGCATACTCAGACTTGGTGAACTCAGGTAGTTTAGCCAGTGATTTCCACTCTCCTGTGACTGAATCAAAACATTCAGTGTAGGGCAAGTTGAAGCCTCCCACTCTCTCACAGCCCCCCACCACAACAATCACCTCAGAGTAGCCGGTCGACCTGTACAGAGGGACGTGGGGAAGGTCAGAGAAGAAATGGAAAATCAGAGATATAAGGGAAAACATAAAAAACAGCTTCAGTTATTATAAAAACACACAGGAAAAATAGCTCACGCACTGTGTATTTGGCAATTGTATATCTGTAAGTCTACACAAAGGGAATGAATATATATAAACATATACATGTCAACACTATGAGGGTTCTTTTTAATTATTGGCAGAACAGGAACAGACTAGTGGTTTCCACAGGAATAGCTGTACTTATCTTCAAGTTCAGTTTTCAATGAAGGTATCAATCTAGGGAACAACAAAAACGCACTTGGGGCTAGACTTAAGCTCAATTTCCATGATCACAAAGATTTCCTATGTGGCTGTTCAAAACACATGCCGTGGATATGACCACATTTCCTAAGGGGGAGCTAATTAACTGCAGCTTCTTTTATTATTGTAACATTCTGAAATACAACTAGATAAAGACTAGACATGGTTAATCTACATGAACAAATCAAATAAGTTTCTGACACCTGACCAAATGTGTTTTTCTCGGTTCTTCCCCTATAGCGTTTATGCAGCGCATGATAAAACATAATTCAGACACAGGTAGGAGATACATGTTGTTGCACATGCTACTATCTGTAAGACAGTTAAGCCCAGGAGCAGTTTAGCAGATGTGTGTGTGCTGAATTTTAGAGGCTTATTAAAAAAAGAAAAGGCCTGGTGTAGACACAGAAAGGGGAAACTCGAGCATCTGTTCTGAGAAGGATAGGATTTGAGGCCTCGGGGCAAACGAAGCCAACAGTGCGTGGACCAACTGCCTGCCTGGCCGGCTGCTCTGAACAAATCTGCCTGGATACAGACACAATGCACCTCAAATACACATTGCACAACCTTAATAACTGACAACTGGAACTGGTCCCACTTAACCCTCACAACAAGTCTAACACACAAGGGCAGCTGCACTTTTGTTTGTTGTACCACAGTCTACCATATGGTGTGTTTTTGTATCTCAAGGTTTCAATCAGCACCACCCTTTGTCATTTATCAGATATTACATACTAACACCACAATAGACAGTCAAATAAATAAAAAAAACGTCAGAGATAAAAAAGCCAATGAGTAAGTAGGTAAAAAGTAAAAAACCCAAACACATCAGCAAGGTGAGCTACACCGCTGGTATGATAACAAGACTCAACGTTTCATGATTGCATCACATCATTTTTTTTCCTTTCAGGCCAACCTGTCTGTGTATGAACATGCCCTACCTTCTGCATTATCATTTCCTTTTCAAAACAGGGCCACAAAACAAAGTCAATGACACACTTGTCTGTTCAGCACAATAGTCCCAGACTCTTTATTTCTCTCTCACACTCAAACAACAACATCACTGCCAGAAACACTGAGTTTGAGAGTAGGTTGTACTCTTTAGCTATACAACCTGCATTATTATGCGAGTGACTTAACCCAACAACGGAGACATTGCCAAAAAATCATATCAATCAGCTTTTTTCACACAACACAGCAGGGAAAACATGTGATTAATGCAGCGAAGTTCATCAGACTCATCAGACAAGTCATATACACAAGACAAAAATGTTGTGACTTGATGAAAGGATGAATGTGCTTGTTGTGCCTGTTTCAATACTGAGGTCATATGATTGTTTTACCTGCACAAGAGGTTTAACTAGTCAGTCAACGTTTTAGTTACCTGCGTGGACGAGTTCTGGGTGACATCATTTCATTTCCAAGCACGTGGTAGCGCCTGGCCTCATGGAGAAGCTGGTAGCACTCTGGAGCGTTTTGAATCAGTTGGTCTCCTTCCACTGTCTGGACAAAGTAGTTTGGGTGCAGCAGGGGCAGGCGCACATGGTGAAGCAGATCCTTGAGCATGGGCCTCCTGTGCTCCACACTGTGGTACACCCATCGCATCACTGCCTCAAACACCACCTCCTCCTTACCAATGGACACCTCGTCACTGCCAATGTACTCTTCCAGCTCTTCCTTGTGTAGGTCAAGGAACTCCTCATGCTGAGCCACCTCTGAGAAGTTGGCCAGGGCATAACTGCGGCAGCGGCTGGCTAGCTGCTTCAAGGAATGGGCATCTGCAAAGCGCTGAATGCCAAGGCAGTTGCATGGGTCCAGCTGATCTTCCAAAAATTTTGCACAAGCGTCACGCAGTGTGGTGATCTGGAAGAGACTGGATGTCTCAAAGAGGAACTGGACATTCTCTGTAGTGATCTTGGCACGTCCAGTGTAAACATAGGTGAGGAAGGAGTCCATCGCTTCAGCCAGGATGCCATTGATCTCGACCAGCATCTCCCGGCTTTCACGGTGATCATTGCAGAACATGGCTCTGAAGTAGGAAGAGCAGGCAGAAAGAACAGCACGATGGCAGGGGAACTCACGGCCTTGTACGCTGATGACCACATCAGTGAACAGGCGGCAGTCACGAAACTCATTGAACACCTGCAGGATGCCCTCTGAGTGGGAAGAGCCAGAACAGAAGTCCAGGACATCCTGACTGGCTAAAGTTTTGGAGTCAACCTCAAACACCTTAGGAGAAAACATGTATAAAGATGACAGTAATAAGTTGAGATAAACGATTTACCTTTAAAAACTTAGAAAACTGCTATTTATTTGACACAGACCTTGCGCTTGACAGCTGGTGAGTCTCTGATCGCAGAGTCCTCCCTGTTTATCCGTCTGCCCAGAATCAACACCATGGCTGCCACCTTCAAAGTAGACTTTCTCTAAACTTTAAAATGACCTGAAAATGAAGTGTGACATTGAGTTCTATTACAAAGAAATAATTTCTATCAAACATTAGATATTGCAGTGAGTAACAGATAATATGGCCATAGCTGGAAAAGATGACGAAATCAAAAATAGTATCCAAACTGGATCACTGTAGTACAAATTGAATTCATTTACAAGAGGCAAACAAAGCACTCACAGTGCAAAACCACAAAGCATGTGTACAGAACTGGAAGAAAGCACAAGGCCTAGAAACAATATTCTCGACCTCAAAGGGTAAAGTTAACATCACATTAAAGGAAAACTAGCTTAAAGGAATGACATGTGAGCAGCACATTAGTCTGCATAGAACTTCCTTTCACTTGTCACAGCCGTCAAACACTTGCACCCTGCGGCGAAATGAACTTGACGACACAGAGGATGACAAAGACACACAGGCGAGAGAAGTTGAGCAATGGTCGAAAGCCAACCTACATGTCAGTCAGGTTTGTTTTGAAAGAGTGGGGGCAGGGATGCTGCCAGGCACTGCATAACCACTGTTTGTGCAGCAAGTGTAAAGTCAGGGATACTGATAACCTTGAGTCATTTTTTCTCTTTTAAAAAGTCATAATAACTGATACTAAAGGGGACTAATCAATATGTTTACAATCAGTAAAGCCCTGCATTCATTACACAGCTCTGCAGTTCATGAAGATGTTTTGTCAAAACATCCTAATGTCTTATTTATGGCCGTTCCAGCTCTGATAAAACCGGCAGCAAGTCTGGCCTTTGCTCTTGTGAGGTCATTTATGTCATTTCAGGTTATTTTTAACTCGGCCTCAGCATAAGTAATCTATTCACGTGCGATACTTGTGGCGGGAGCAGCACCTTGTTGAACTCATCCAGACTACAGGACAGGATTAGGCAGAAATATTTACCTAAGGATGTTCAGTCTACTTTGGAGGAGGAGGAGCAAATCTAAACTAATTTAAAAAAAAAAATGCTTTCCTTAAAAAGCTACGTTATAGTTATATGTCCTGGAAAAGTCCTGGAAAGCAGTAGCCGTGAAACGTGAACGTGTTTACAATAAAATGCAGCATTTAAAAAAATATTTTAAAATGCGTAATTACTTCATTATTTGAGTATTAAAATAAGCAGCCGAATATAATGTTTTCATTACTAAAGCTAGGTGACTAAAAATAGAGCAACGGTTGATAAGACAAAGGAGCCTTGCCTCGCGCCGACCGTTAGCCCTTGTAAACAGACCGAGAAACGCTGTTGCGCCGTTTCCTTAGTTATAACAAATACATAAAGGAAAAAAAAAAAGAAAGAAATGCAGTACAAATCCTCACAACATGCTCTGTATTAGAAAACTTGAACTGTTACCTGACGCTGAAGTTTCCAGACGAAGCTTCCTCTTCAGTAAAACGCAGAGAACAAAACAAACAAAAAAAGTATTTAGAGAAATAAATCTGTAATCTATAAAGTTTGAACGAATTCTTCTTTGTAAGAATAGTTCGTCGAATAGTTATGGGAAACCAACTAGGCTGTAATACAGCCGGAACATTTTGACACCAAGTAGGTAGAAGACAAAAACAAAGAGCTCTTACTAGCTAACTGTAAACACAGAACCTATTTATACTTGTCAAGGGGGGAAAAAAGCCAGCCTACTGCACCCACTCAGCTGCTTTTAGTGAGGCGTGATGGGTAATGAAGTTCATCAGATAGGGTTGTCCCGTGCTGTGTTCCAAGTGAGGAACGGCATTTCCCAAGTATCTCTGGTTCTCCACGTGGCTATCCTTTGTTTGCAAACAAACTCAACTTTTAGCCGAGAAAAAGTTGACAACAAGTAGTAGGAATTGGGCAATATACGACAATAGTGTTATAGCTTGTGTTATACAACTTACATATCTTGAATCAGCGTTTTGAGGACATTAAGGCAGTGCGAACTGTAAATAAAAAAACCCCCCAAACATCGTTAGATACGCTTTGCAGTTATTCTATTATTTTATATTTTTATAGATCTATTTGTTACACAGGCCTATGAGGAATGCAAGAAACAAGGGGCATGTGTGCTAAACGAAAATTTGAGTTGTAATGCGATCCTGTAGACACGTGAAAACAGGATGAAACACGGCATGCCATGCTTGGCTTTTTTCAGGTGAGGAGGAAGGAGGAGCTGTCGTGGAGCAAAGGATGTCACAACTTCCTTACGCCGTTGCAAAAATATTTACGAGTGTGTCAGAAGTACTGGGGACAGTTGTTTCTATCAACATTAACAACTGAATGTTGCATCATCTGCACTGAATATAACGAAACTAATACACAAAATAATGTAAAGGTGGAGACTGTAGATATACTCAGTGTTAAAGTCCCTTATGTATTTCATAGTCATAACATCTTAAGACTGATTGGGTCTCTGTCCTTGGAGCCTTATAAATATATATACACATTAACAGAACGTTAACAGAAAGACAGTGATGACAGCATATGAGCAGCTTGTGGACTGATCAGAAAGAAATTATGTGTATCTGTCGTATGAGTTCAACAGAACAAAACCATGTAACAAGAGGTATGGTGAACCTTACCAGCCAGACAGTTAATTGTGTGTGTCCAGAAATTGTTTTAAAATAGCATTATGATTATTGTGAGTTTCTTATCCACTTGCAAGTCTACATGGGCTGACAGTGAGAAACCAGGAGCAGAGGGGTAGGATGACTTGATATGAATACTGACAAGGATCCAGCAGGTATAAGAGCACAAAGAAGATAAATGTGTCCCTCTGCTGTTCACCATTTGTATCAGTTACATATTGCACACCGCAGAGACAGCATGGTGTCTGACTCATCATTACACACATACAGTACCTCCCTCAGGAAGCATTCCATTTTGTGTTTAGCATCTTCGTCGTCTAGTTTTTGCATGAACAAGGGTTTGAAAGCAAATAGAGCTAAGTGCTTTGTGACTATGGCCATAAAATTAATGAGGCAAGAACTTGGCAGCCATAAGAGTTCAGCATATTTTCATCCTGATCCTCACAGCAATAGGTCTTGAGAACTAGATAAAACAAATAGAGAATGAAAGCTTGCGTTTAGCACTAAGACAGGTTCAGACAAATAAATACACAGATCAGACAGTTGTAGACAGATATGTTAAGTTCTTCATTTCCAAAAGTGTTGATGATGTTACAGTAATTGAAGAGAAAGATGATGATGGGGTGTGAAAACAATAAGGAGTAAAACATTGACAGGACATATTTGCCATTGAAGACACAATGAACATCAGTATTATGTATGAAAATCTGAAGGTTCTGAAAAAAACAAGGAGCCTAAATGTACAAATTACAAACTACCAAATGCTTAAATTTCACTGTTAAAAGTCGACAAAATAAAATAAACAGATTCAGTGTGACTCATCACTGTCTCTTAAATCCTGGCTCAGATGCTTGCAGATACTTTTTTTGGCAGTAAACTTAGAACATGTACCAAGAATCAAAGGAAATCCATAGCAGAAACATAATCCATTAAAGAGAAACACTTTCAGACACGCTCATAAAGAAATAGAGTGCATAGAGTGTTGCTTGGGTGTAAAGAGCACTTTAAGTGTCTTTCTGGTGCTCTTCAGTTTGGGGATGTCACTATTTGCAGAGTTAAAAAGGCCTTTATTATTTCTTGTCTATTCTTATTCAAAACATGGCATGCATGTTCTATCAGGCATGTTTTTACTATGACTGAATAGGCAAGGACGTTAAAGGCTTCTTAACGTATCACCCTTCTGTGTGCCCCAGATTTCTTCCAGAACAGTTTTAAAGTGTTTTTATCACACTGTGATCTGGCTCCTGTGTCGGTGCAACAGTTCCATCAAAGTATCATAGATCTCCCTGTACCTCAGCCCATACAGGTAGGGAGCAAAAGCCCTGGGCAGCAACATAAAAACAGACATATTAAGCGTGCTGATCCAAACCTGAACATCCTGACTTATGTTTTTACTGTGAAATATGAGGAGCTCCAAGGAGAAAATAAAGCCAGGGGCAAAGTAGAGCAGGAGCAGAACACCATGGGCGAGAAGTGTGACTCGGGCCCGAGAGAAACGACTCTGCCAGATGCCCTGGGTCCTTGTCACCATGTAGAGCCGAATGTAACAGTAAAAAATGAGCATGGCACAGATGAGAGCTGCAACGATGAAATAGAGGTGAATCCAACCCACATTTTGGACCCGAATGAAGCCAAGGGAGATGAGGACCAGGCACATATACGCAGTTTCATGAGGACTTTCCCCCTTCACCTCCATCATTATCATTAGGGTGAAAGGAAAAGTGGCTGCTACCAGCCACACCCCGACAAGTATACGGTAGATTCGAGCTGGTGGAAGGAGGTCATGGTAACGGAGTGGCCAGCGAACAGCAGCGTAGGTGTCAACCACCATGAGGGTGATGGTGAGGATGGCACAGCAGTAGGTAGTGACAGTGACAGCCGTGACCAGCTCACAAACCAGCCAGGGTACCTGGACTCTCGCTGTGTTACTGAGCACTGTGGCCAGGTTCAGGACGAGGAAGAGCATGTCTGCCATCAGGGTGTTGGCCACCAGCAGGTAACGTGTCTCCTTCCGCAAGGCACGTGACAGAAAAATACATGTCAAGAGGACAGGGTTGGCGAGCAAGGTGGCCAGAGTGACAAGGATGGAAGGGATGCAAAATAAGTCTAGGTGCCACTTATGTAGACTGGCAGCCCATTCTTGTGTGATGTTGGAAATGTCTGTTGATGTCATTTTGTCCTCAAGGAAATTCAGACGCTTGAATCAACATGTGTTATACGGTGTGTCAACTACTTCCTCCAGAAGTTTTTACTGTGGATGAAAAACAGTCAAATATGAAATATAACTAACAAGAGTGAATAACCGTAAAATGTAGCACATGGACTGTTTCATAAAATAATAATGATGCACTGAAACCTAATGAACAACTCTAACAGTGAGTCTCTTCATTAGAATAATGATGAAAGTAAGTACACTGTAGCTTAAACTGAAAATAATATCATGTACAAATCCGTCTTGTGTGTATGTGCAGCTTTAACTCTCAAATTCTAGTTTAATATGAATGAGGTTTACAGTTGTTTTTAGAGTTCAGAGTAAACTATTTCAGACTGCACCATTATTTGAATGAGCAACCAGCGCCATGGAAAAATTCAAATTTGAATTGAACGGTAACACACATTAAAACAAACCCATGCAAATGAGAATGCTGTAAATAGGTAACCCAAAGTGAAAAACATTTAAAAATATATTACATTTTAATATAAACAGTCTTTTTGTACATTTCAATACACACAAATCTGCCTTTAAAGCATGAAACACAAATAAGAAAATGCTTCAACTTTAAATGCATATAATAATGTAATATCTTGGGTCAAACACACAAAAACATCAAATCACTCGCTTCTGTTCAAACGTTCTATAACACACCTATTGACAAATTATTGATTGACCAAAGGTACGTTTTCCTACCTCATGTCCAGAACACAAAAAGCTGTCTGTATTGCGCATCCATTGGGCATAATGCTTCTATAAATCGATAGGCATTCTGGACAACTTGAGTCCTAGACTGGGCTTATCTGACATGCTCTTTGTTGACTCAAACAGATAATGCAGAGAGGCAAAGAGATGTAGCACTTGACTGTCACACGGTAACAGGGTGGAGCTTCGACCTCGTACCTGCTCCTCATGGTGTTGCTTTTTTTTTTTTTTTTATATGTACCAGAATTGTTTTAAATGTAATGTAGTTTTAGGGGCGAATTTTAAAACCACTTAGATCAAACTGATTTGTTTCACATTTTTTATTTTCACTGCACAAATCATCACTGTTATTGCTTTGACTTATGAGGTCGATAAAGGAATGTCAAAAATGCTTTACGGCAATTGAAAGAATATATGGGATTCATTTTTCACTTTAAACCATATTGATTTCGCAAACTGTCCACTGACATCACTGCATGTGTGCATGTCTGAATGAGGCTACTTAAAATAAAACACACAGATAAACACACAAACCAACCTCAAATCAGCAGGTTTATCGTGGCCTACATTCATGAATGAACCAGCCAGGTAACAATAACCAACATTTTGTTTCCATGTGTGTTTTAGATAAGAATTCTCTATATCTCAAATAACAAACCTCTGTTCAACAACCAGGTAAAAAGAAACATTTCATTCATCCAGCAGATATGTCATTTACTCATTTCCTTTCATTTTAAATGGTTTCACTCCTTAACTGAATCTCATTTCTTTTTTCTCCTCATGTAACCCCTCTTGCCTTCATCCTCTTCATCTTCCTCATCATCACTAACAGCCTCAAAATTGCCCTGATGCTCCTCTTCCTGCCATTCCCTTGCCATCAATCTCTGAAAAACATCATACTCCTCTGCTGACGCCTTGGCAACCTGTGCGAGGAAAGTGTCCTGATCCACTTTGAGGATGCTGTTCAGTTTGGGGTTGATGATAATTGTCTGTCCTTTCTTGTCAGGTGTTTGGTACAGTCCCCTGCGCTCCAGAAAACAGTGTCGACTTCGCACCTCGTCCAGAGTAAAACGAAACAACTTGGACTTCACCATCTCTGCCTGTTTGACACCCATTCGAAAGTAGACGTACTGTTAAGAAATGGAATAACAGATGTTGTTATGACTAACAAAGGAAAAAGAACAAGAGAGCAAAATCGCAGTAAAAGTCAGTTGAACATGAGAAAACAAATCTTCAGATAGCAAATTAGTATGATACTAGTGGATGTGAAGATGGACCTACAGTAGGTGGCAGGACACAAAACCAGATTATCAGTGATGAACTTTTCAGTTCCCGGTAAGACATAATGTGTGGCTGCGCAAAGTCATACACTCATAGCCCTTTTCCACCAACAAAGAATGGGTGCCATTCTGGTTTGTGTACCTAATTTTAAACTGTTCAGAACATTACAACAAAAAATAAATTCATTTCCATCTGGAACCAAAGAAATAATAGGCTCTCCCATGACCTGAAGTGCCAAGCGTTGAGGGTGTGACATATTCCACAGTTTGGACACAGAGGATGGAGACGACCACGAAGCATAAGTCTGAGAAAGCGGTGGGAAAAAAATGTGCAGTGTCTATTCAAAACCCAGTGCCTGGTGACGATTCAGTTATATAGTGAGTTTCTGTTTTCACGTTAACACAAGAAGAAATAATGAGCAAAAATCTTGTGGACTATCAATACTAAAAAAAAAGTTGTCAAAAAGTGGAGCTGGATTTAAAATAGTTCTGCTAAAAACCAGCACCAAGGTTCTAAGATTCCTATATTTTGGTGGAAAAGACCTATCAGTGATGACATTACTGTAACCAATCCTCAGCTGCTGTTGAGTTAGAGCTGTCACAATCAAATGTGGCCACCAGAGGACTCTATGTTGCATGTTATACTCCTTTACAATACATATTCCTTCTAAGTCTCAATTCAGGACATTTAACTGACAGTGTAAACCAAAAGCTGCTGTGTGATTGGCATGATTAGAGGAAGTTTGAACAAAATGTCTCATTTTGGCCTCCCTTTGTTGTTTGCTTTAATGCTGACCTGAAACTTGTACTCCAGCTCACCCAGGTCCATCTCTATGACAGCTGGACTGTCCCTGAGGATCTCTGTGACTTGCTGGACTGTAAAAAGACACTTCTCTCTAAGGAACATCACCACATTGTTTATTTTCTTCATAGGCACTATGAGAATATGTGGGTAATGGGACACCACTCTCTGAAGGCTGCCTATGGAAACAGAACAAAGAAAATGCTTACATATTAAAATACAATGCTTCAATAATGTAGCAATGAACTTTGCTGTACAAAGACCATGATCTCACCTTCAACTAAACCTAGCCTCCGCAGGTTGCCTATGCGCTGCTGGAGCTGTGATTCCTTGATAGTGTAAAGTTCAGGGCATTTCTCCAGCAGCTTCAACACACTGGAGGGGTTGAGGCCCAAGACAAACAGGGTTGACAGAGTTGACAGAGCATGTTTTGCAATACTCCCCCCCTTGGCTTTGGACACAGCCTCATATATCTGTTCTGCCTGAAAGTCTGTAAATCCCATGCCAAGTAAAGAGCACAAAGACAGCTCTGTGGCATGCTTCCCCGACAAAGGAGAGACTTGGTGGGGATTTGACTGCAGGGTGCTGTCACTGCTGGAGGAACACAACAATCTGCCACCGATGCACAGTGGCTGCAGTTGGCAGCCTCCAAACCGAAGTGGACTGAGCAGATGGGAGGAAGTGGCAATTCTCACAGTCCAACGAAGAACCTGCGGAACAGATTTCACAGATTTTTTTTGCTATTTATTGCTATTGCTAGTTAGGTGGCTGTTTTATTTAGAGGGTTGTCGCACTATGAACCGAGATGACTGGCATAAAACATACAACATAGTAACTGAGGTACTGATTATACAGGAACGACAAAAGATAAATCAGTTCAATATTTGTATCTCTAGCCGATATCGTTAGCTTAAATTAGCATCGAGATTAAATAAGATGCCTGGCTAAATTTGGCAGTCGTTCCTACAACATTTAAAGTACGTAAGTGGCTGGTGGAAATATTTTAATACAGCGAGCAAGTTACCCTGTAAAAAGTTACAACTGTCCAGTTTATTTGCATTTACTGATTCACCTGACGAGCAGCAACACAGGCGCCCATGCTTGTCCGTCAAATATGTGTTTCCGCTGAAACAGATGAAAAATAAAGGTTCCGGCCACCAAGCGGACATGTGAATACTCTGAGAAGTATCTCGCTTTTCATTCTCCCCCCAAAAAAACATCAGTTCAGATAGCTTTGACTGATAGAATCACCAACCTTGCATACGATAAATACAAATACACTTTGGAAAGATATCCAAGAAGTGACCTTTTGTAAGTGTAACCTTGTTGGGAATTGCAATGTGCAACAAGCAGTTATGAACGGGCCCGTATTTTGGCAATTACGCTCGTATTTGATCAAATTCCTCCTAAAAAATGTATCCTATCGACTTCAGCTTTGGTCAGTCCATTCATAACACGTTGAAGATGAAAAGTTATCAAAACCTCTGGCATTGTGGAGATATTCACCGTGACATTTGGGAACCCTGGCATCTACGACAAAGTTATACCCAAATCTCAAAAAGAGTGACTAATTAAAATTAAAATTCAGGTCTGGGGTTTTGGATCCCCAACCTTTTATGTGGACCTTGGTGAGATACGCGTGTTTACTGAATTTCCTGCCGATTGTTGAAAGTAGATGGGAGCAGTTTCATATCAAATTCACCACTTCTGATGTGTGGTGTGTGATTTTCAAGAGTTTTCGTGAAAACTGGCCAAATGTTTTTCCATGAATCTGTGCAAAAACAAAAGAGCCTTTGTACCAGCGGTGCTTGGACCCTAAGAAAACACACACATGCATATTGCTTGTCACTGTTGGATGTAGCATGATTTATTGTAATAAACAGACATTGTAGTAATTACAATAAAGAATACACGTTTTGTAAAATATTTATTAATGTGTAAAAATAAATACGTACAATATTGTAAATATACTTACATTTTACATCTAAATCATGTACATACAATCTAAAATGGAATAAAAAGCAAAACTGATCCAAGAATAAGTTTTCCCTTCGACTTGAAAATGTTTGAGGTTTCTCTGAGGTAAAGAATTCAAAGTTGTGGGCACTTATTTCTTCTGGCAGCAGAGCTTTATACCCCTTAAACTACGATTCTGATCATTCATATATAAGAATAAATAAAACAGATTAAAAACAAACTTCAGTTATTAGAAATCCTGGTACAAGACGATGCCGTTCTCTTTTTGTGCTGCATTTAGCAACATCACGACATCAAACAGCACATTTTGACCAACCCAGCAGCGTGGCAATGATATTCATTCCACTTGGTAGCTCTGTATCCTTCAATATTGCAAATTGTCTCTAAAAGACAAGCTTCCCTTCCATTTTACTTCATGTCCTTTTTGCTGGACTTATGGATGGGCTCTACTACTACTACATTCAGTCTTTAATAATCATGGAGATACTTCTGGAGCTCAGTTTCCAGAGCCAACCTCTCATCATCATCATCATCATCATCATCAGGAAGAGTCTCATCACCATGATCTGGAAACAGGCCTTGCCCAAGATACTCTTTAGGACTTGCTTCTAGGTGCTGTGGTGAACCTAGAAAGAAAACAAATAAGTAAATGATCAAAAGAAGAATCCACAGCACACCTGATGTGACGAACATGGCTAGACACTGTCAGTTTAACACTTGTGGAAAAGCACTCACAGTAGCTTTGGCTTGCAGGGATCACCTCTGTCCAACTGTACTCTGACAGGGAAATTGGCTGGCTGATCCAGGTCTGCAGCAGCAGGTGATCCAGAGTCATCCTCTGGGTAGGATCAGGGTTCAGCAACCCGGATAACACATCATGCAGCTCTGAGGGCACAGAAAAGAAAGAAAAAAAGTCCAGTAGCACTAAGATGTATAAATGTTTTACAGAGGAAACTGTGTGAAATAAAAACTACTAGCTACTAGCAAACAGCAAAGAATAGCAATATACCTGGAGAGAGGGGGTATGGGGGCTTAAGTTTGGCATTCAGGATCTCCTCCACACCACAGAAAGGGTTCTCACTGAACAGTAGAGTGTAGAGCAATACTCCAATGGACCACATCTCCAGCTCCGGGCCTTCATACCTACAGAACAATCCCACCAAGGATGGTAAACAAATGACAAATAATCAAAACTAAAAAGTTATACTTAGAAATGTGCAATATATATTTTTTCATATATCATCGATGACTGTGAATTCCTTTTTGAACTTAATGCTCTGAACTAAATTCTGCTATTAGGTTTTTAAGGCTTTGAATGAGCAGTTTAAAACACAGGGACAGCAGGTTATTTCCCTTTTCAAAATAAATAGAGACATGATAAAATGTACTATCTGTTGCTAAATGAAGGAGCAAACACCTCTTGCCATTTAGGTATTATATACGTACGGATTTCCCTGAAGCACCTCTGGGGAGCAGTACTCCAGCGTGCCACAGAAATTGTAAAACAACTTCCTGGGAGCCATCATGGCAGCAGAGCCAAAGTCAATGAGTCGAATGTGGAAACACTTGTCAATGATGATGTTCTCATCTTTAATGTCCCTGTGAAGGATGTTCTTACTCCTCAGGTAAAACACAGCTGCCACCAGCTAAGAAAGAGACAGAAATTCTAGTTTGACAAGGAACAAATCAGTGCTTCACTTTGCAGTTCAGTGCCCAGTCCCTTGTCATATGCAATTTATTAGTCATGTACATACCTGTCTAAAAATATAGCTAGCCAGGGGCTCATCCAGCCGAGGCTGCATGTCGATGAATTCAAAAAGGTCCAAACCATCTCCATGTTTCTCCATCACCATCTGGAAATAACTCCCATTCTCAAAAACCTCCAGCACCTAGTGGCATACACACATGCGCAATAGTTAGACTGTAAGCTTCTACGACGTCTCTGCCTTAACTGTTCGAGCCACTTACCTTGACAATGTTGTGGTGCTGTACTCGAGTCAGTATGGCAATCTCCTGGCTGACTCTTCCAAGCATGGGGTCATCTATCCAGCAGTCGCTCACTATTCTGGCCTTGCAAATGAACTTCACTACCACCTGCAAATTTTGACAATATAATAAAGGATGCCATATTGTCTAAATCATATTGCAGATCTTACTTTTTAACACTACAGTGAAATGTGAATGTGCGTTATGTTCTTACTTCTTGGCCATCAGAGCGCCTCATCGCCTTCCAGACAAAACCAAATGCTCCTCTTCCCACAGCTTTGACAGTCTGGTACTCTTCTTCAAACTGTCCATCACAGGCTCGAGAGTGCTCAATGTCCATAGTGGACCGCAGTGCATCCCCATGGCAGGCTTCACCAATCCTCTGAAGGGAAAGAATAAAGAATGAATAAGCTGTATGCAAAATCAACCGCTGTTATACTTGGACAAATAATTCTATCCTGCCACATTTCACTACATACAGCTCTGTAAAAAATTGAGAGACCACTCTATATTCTGAAGTTCCAGACCTGAACCTCATTGAAATCCTTGGAAATGTGCTCAAGGGGAAGGTGGATGGTCATAAGCCATCAAGTAAAGCCGAGCTGCTGTATTTTTGCGGCAGGAGTGACATAAAGCAATGTGACTGGAGAGCATGAAAGCTGTGGCTGCAACGGCAAATATTTATTTCTGTCCTCTTCTCAAATTAAAATATTAGTGTTAAAAAACATGTTTTCTTTGCATTACTTGAGATCTGAAAACACTGTATTTTTTTTGTTATTTTGACCAGTTTTCATTTTCTTAAATAAGTGCTCTAAATGACAATATTTTTCTTTGGAATTTGGAAGAAATATCAGTTGTTATTAGAATAAGCCAAAAATGTTCATTTTACACATACTTGTAAGAGTAAAACCAGAGGCCTCTTAATTTTTCCAGAGCTGTATCTTTATAGCCACTAACCTCTCCTAAACTGGCTCCTGATTCATTATGCAGGGATCGATCTGTCTGCAACAGTGCCCCCTGGTGTCCAGGTCTAGTCATCCACACACAAAACATAAAGCGTCCTTCAGGTAGATTAGCCCTGCAAATGTCACACTGCACATCTGGAGAAAGAAAAAAAAAAAAGATTAAAGTCTATCTTCTTTATGTAATAATGTATAGATTTTTGTCGGTGAAACCAGACAGTTGAGATTAGTACTAACCTACTTTTGTGCCATCTCTGTGGTAGGCACTCCCTTCATATCGGCCTTCCAGGATCTGTGTAGTGTCTAAAGATGGTGTGTGTCCATTCAGCTTTTGTTTCTTAGGTGTCGATGTGGCATGAATGTTTGTCAGAGGCTGAATTCCACCATTCATTTGCATGCAGAATTCCTGGCTCTTTCCTTTCTGAATTGAAGTAAGACCTGCCCACTGATCCTGCTGCTCTTCACTTGAGGTGTTTCTTTTATCTGCAGCAGCAGTTTCAGTCTCATCTGGCTGTGCTTCCTGCTCAAACCCGACCATACATGGAGATGGGGTGCGCAGTAGCTCAGCTGTATCGCAGGATGTCATGGAGCGTTGGTTATCGTCATTTTGCTCTCTGCCACTCAGCACCTCTATACTACCATTCAAGTCGAGGTCAGCCAGAGCCCGGGTCACCAGTTCACCATTACTGTTCAGATCCAGGAAACAGCTAGCTGAGTCCACTACAAGTGCTGAACGTGAGTCCTCTGGCTGGCCTGGATCTGATCCTGCGTGGCCGGCAAACTTTTCGCAGAAACCAGAGGAAGACCTGTGAAATGAGTTATGAACAGATTATTAAAAAAAAGACTGACAATGGCTCTATGTCGATCAGTAAAGTAAGCATTATTTAAGGATCTCCAATCTGAGCCTGAAATGTCATTGACTTTAGGACTGAATCACACACAAAAGAAAGAAAATTCTGAACAATTTCAGGTTTGGTTGTCTGTAAATAATGCAAATAAAGAGTCATTATTTTCAAGTTCTCGTGTCAGGACACAGCTATTGCTGAAAATGAATGAGTGAAATGTCTCACAAGGCAAACAAATGCAACCTTTCTTCTCACCTGCTCTCCATTGAAATGACCTCAAAGCTGGAGTCTTGGAGGATGGAGGGACATGAGCTGTGGTCTTTGCCTACATTGCGGGGAGTGACACCTTTCTGGGTGGCAGGGGCACGTTCATCCTCAGTGTCTAAACACAGAAAAAGGCTCTTTACATTGTTGCTTATACAATATGAAAGCAACACACAGAATATGTTGTGGAAAAAGTTCACTTCTGGAAATGTACTTCTGAATATCACAGTATTCTAATTTTAACTGAGATGCTCATACATTTTAGGTGAAGGGAAGAACAGAAAGCAAATGAATGTCAAGAAAACACCCACTACAACAATATGGTGACATCACACCTGGAATAATCTCTCTGACAGGATCATTATTTTTCTGAACCACATCGCTGTGCTGCTGCTGTTTTTCATCGTGGTGAGGTGTTTCGGTGGAAACCAGACAGTAGGTGTCTTCATCTGGAGGTTCCACCAAGGCAAATGTCTGGAGAAGTGCCTGAGTGGTATCTGCGCTGGATAGCTGACTGCTGCAGGGAGCGACTCGGGCTGCTTCCTCCATCAGCTCTGTGGTGTCATCAGCCCTGTGGCCACAATGACTTGGATTTGAACTGTGTGTTATACTTATCAAGGTAAAAAAAAAAAAAAAGTTATTATAACTCCACAGTCTAAACAGGTCCACCAGTTTTAGTCCAGACTGAAATATAAAAAAAAACTACTACACTGACTGTGTGACATTCATCCATTTCATCCCCAGAAAAGTGTTTTTTATGACTTTTGCAATTCCCTGGCAAACATTTAAGGTTTTGAGTGAAATATCTCATTTGATGGATAGTCATTAAATTAGCCAAATACTGTATTTATACACCTGTGATGATAAGGTATTCGAATACTCCATAACTTCATGTTAACCAAAGCTAAATAGTTGCAAAGAAAAATGATATTCAGGAGCCAATCCCAGCTGGCACTGGGCAAGAGACAGTGTATGTCCTAGAAATGTGACACATATCATATTAATACCCACTGACCGTCCTCCCACAGGTTAGTTTTACCAACACAATACTACATCAAATTTCAATACTGTTAGATTAAAAAACATATACTTATTTATGAATCGGTGACATATGACAATAGCATGCAACAGTCACTACTTACATAACCACACGTGTGGATGTGACAGCAGGAGGAGAGAGAGTAGACAGAGCGCTGCCTTGGTTGTCCAGCCCGGTGCTGGTTCCAGTGAAGATCCTGCCTCTTCCTGTTGAGGTTCTCCCCAGGACTTCCTGATGAACCATGGCCATGGCACCTGCTACCAGTGAGGAAGGGTCTAGGATTATGAGAAAGAAGAAAATTATTAAATCACACATACTACAGACAAACAGTATTGTATGACAAAACAAAATAGTGCAAATCATAACGGAAGAAAAACATGGATGGAAAGACACAACATATTACATAAACTGTATGTTTTTCTATTTCGGACAATGGTTTAGATTAATCTCAGCAAGCTTGGTGTACAAATTCTTACCAGATTTCCTTGACATTTTAGATGACGATGTACTTTTAGCTGCCTCTACTTCAGGAAAGGGACTGGCCCTTCTGTCTGAGTCAGACATCCACCCATAGAAACAAGGAATCAGAAAAGTGACGTTCTGTTGATAAAAAAAAAAAAAAGCAGCAGTGACAGAAGTGAGGTTTGGCAAAGACTTCAGTCCAAACAGCCTTGTCTAGCTAGTCATGTTGGCTAACCTTTCCCAACAGCTCATCCTTGCTGTAGCCAAACAGACTGAGAGCCACATGGTTGTGGATGTTGTAGACTGAACCATCAGGGTGGAGCAGGAGGAGAACGGTCAGAGGAGCAAACGCCCAAACTGTTCCAGAGTACTCCAGCGCTGGGCTAGTGGAAAGGGTAGAGCTGTGCATTTGGACTTTGAGAGAGCAAACATAGGAAAAAAAAACAAATGAGTTACAGTAGGTAAACCCTTTAACAACAGCAGGCAAATAACAGCAATATCTCCATTTTTGAGAGTTCTACCCTATGCAGATTTATCCACACTAGATAGGATAATAAACAAAAAACACAGTGTAGATACAAAAATCTAAAACTATCATCAACACTGAGGTTAATAAGTCACTTTCAGGGTTTTCCCTACAATTACAAAAGGCACAGCACCCACCTAAGCAATCTGAAAACATAAAGAAAATGAATGAATAAATAAATAAAATACTTTACCAGAGGATGGCTCATTTCTATTAGGTAACTCGAAGTCAGGACTGTCTGCTGATGAGGTGCAACTAGCTCCATTATCTTGTTGTTGGGGTCTTCCACATAACACTGCCCCCTGAAGTTTAATACACAGTGGGATTGATACACCCCCTCTGCTTTTACCGCACACTCTTTGAACCCTCAGCATCTGAAAGATGGAAAGGAACCGAAGTCAGACATAACAAACTTGCAGATATATTTATTCTTCAAACATGATGGGATGTAATTTCTTTTCTGTCGGAAAATCACAGTGGTAAACACAATATTTCAAAAGGAGCTCCTTTGCTGAGAGGGACAGTTTTAGTTCTAAAGTGTGCTTACTTTGGGCAATACATGACTGTGGAGATGGATTTGTAAAGAGGGGATTAGCTCCCTCACAGAAACCCCGTTTAACTCCTCAGGATGGTGGAATCCAAAGAGATGTGCAAATGCCAAGTCACAGCTTAGGATGCTGCCCTAAAAATAACGTCAAAAGATGAAACAAGAAATGCTTTAATGTGAAGTTTCCATGTAGTAGCATATAACTGTAAGTTAAATTGAATAATACAGTAGAAGGGCTTCTGCAGGTTCAATTTAAAGACGTTTTAAGACCTATTTAACGTTGAACATCAGCACAAACAGGCCCCAAGTTTTTAAATGAGGTCTCAGTTAAATCTGTCAATCCAAATCATATAATGTAGAACATCTCATCTTTACCACACTTAAAGTGTTTTTAAGGTTTGAACTGTCAGAATCAGGGAACATGGTTTGAAACAGCTCACTTGCTTTTATATGCCTGATGTTTATCTACTGTGTGTAAAGTGCAGAGTTCAATTACTGGAGTAAAAGTAACGGTCGCTTCATAATCCTGACAAAGACCTGTCAAAATTGTGCTCAAGACATTTTAAGGGCTAAAATTCAGATTATTGTAATCTAGACTTTTTAAAGACCTGCAGAAACCTTGAGCAGAGTTGTAATTATTTAAAGCTGTGAATATTATTTAAACAAGGAACAGGATTTCTCATTTGAAATGTTGCTTAAAAAGAAAAGGCAGCACTCCTGACAATCACCTCTAATCATGATGTACTTACATCTTGAGAAAATGACAGAAAGGCTGATACCCTTTCTAGATTTTCTACTGCAATAAGCAAGTCATCACTTTGTGACTGTGTGTAGGTACACACAGAAACCGGCATCTCCCCAGATAGTGTCACAATGTCCACCTGCAGGAAGAGTAGCACATTAAACATACAAAACACATGTGTACGAATGCACACTCATGCAGCTGGTGCCCTAAAAACAAACATTCGATTGAACAGTAGTGAGTTCTGATGTCAATGTAAGTATTCAAATTATGCAAAGTAATTTTCAGTGAAGCTTTTTCCCCCCAGCATATTTCATACCACTTTTCCAGACACAGCTGCAACAGTTCCATCCACAAGCAGAAAGTCTTCCTCCAAAACGTCTTCCAGAACCTGTCTGGTTTTTTTCAACATGTGTGACAGTTTCTTTCCAATTAGCTGATCGGACGTGCACTCAAACAATTTGCAGGCCTGTTCATTGACTGACAAAATCTGGAAAAGAAAAGAAAAAACAACCAGAGACGTTTAAAGGACATGCAACCGCAGTTTAATCTGTGATTCAAATCAAGAAAGCTACACATACAGTACCTCTCTGGTTTTACGGTCAATGGTGAGAAGGACTTTCTTTGGGTTGAGGGAAGCTGGAGACCTTGGCAATCCACAAACTCCAGAGATGAGCTGACTGAACAGGTTCTCCTCGGTCTCTGAAACAGTTGATGGGTGTGGCAGGGAGCCCGTGGAAGGATGCAAGCTAAAGATCTGATAGTTTCTTGCTGCTACAGAACCGCAAACACCCAAGTGTTCACCTGTAAGCAAAGATTTTTGTTAAAAAAAAAATTACAGCTGTCCTGGTATTATTTACTAAATACGGTCAAACAGGACGTATAAATGATAAATAAATAATAAATGATCTTGTTATGTCCAAATTAGGGTTGGGCCAGAAAATTAAATCCAGCTTGCAAGGGTGTCAATGTGCATTGTTTGTTAAAATATAGAAAGCATTTCAAATAAAATATTGTGCAAGAGGTAGGCAATGACTAGAGAAACATTCACAATTCATAACAACACACAACAGGTTGCATTTTGATTTGTTGTTGAATTATAAAGGTCTCCAGAGGAAGTGCTAATCTCAGTTTTACTATTTAGACATTTTTCACATTGATTAAAAACCACAGTCTCAACTGACCAAATTAATTCTATGTATCGCCCAGTCCCAGTCAAACAATCTAAAGTACGGAAATTCACAACAGTGGAAACAAGCAATGTTAAGAAGCAAGTTGTAGAGCACGTGTTTTGTAAATAATATTTATAGTTAAACGATATGAGACTTCTTGCAGATTACTTTTCTAGGAATGGAATAAAAGATTTGCTGATTAGAATGAGTTATCACCAAAATGCAGCTGCTCCAGTTTGGCCTGTGGGGCACATTTACTCACCTGTCAAGGAACCAGGATAATAACGACGTTGAAGCTCCAAAAGATTCTTCTTGTGCAGTGGTGTCTGAGAACACGGGTACGACTTATTCAGATCAAACTCATCCTCATGGAGATCAGACGAGACGTCAGGTATGGCGCAAATAGTGGCCCCCCTAACGTTATGTTTGATGCCTTGGCTCACCCAAGAACGACCCTCACTCGACACCGACATTTCCCAGCTGGAAAACAGTAAAAGCCATGTAGTTTATAGAGAGTTAATCGACTGCAGTATTGTCACGGTGTAGGCTAAATCTGAGCAAACGCTAATTGTGACAGTTTCAACTGACGGAGAAAACGTTTTCAGAATAAGATAAAAATTACGCCGCGATACTAGCTTCTGAATTGGACAATAGCTAGGCAAGACAAAATACTCACCTTAGTTTGGAGGAAAGAAGTTTTAGGATAGATTGTAGCCACAGCGGTTAGTTGATGCTAGTTGACAAGGTAACGTTAACCCCCCGGTCCTGTGCGAGTGTTATTCGGCTAGTTAGCCATTTGCTACAGCCGCTACAAACAAAGCGCAGCTGTCTTCCGTTTGGCTTCGATATAGCGGATTGTTTGCTGCGACTTTATTTCGATCGGACGTTAACTTATCTTCAGCACGAGGTCGACACCATCATAGCACGCAAGCCTTCAATAAAATATGACTTTTTCGCTATTACGCATTGTTGTCTATTAGCAAGTTTTGTAAACCGCGGGCTTCGAGCGCCAGCCGAGCGAACGCCTCCAGGAAGTCCCTTAAGCCAATCAAATATTAGATCTCCAAAACAGGACATTTTCATTGGATCATACTCCGGAAACACCCGCCTTTGTTTCCATGGGGAAAAAAAAAAAAATCACACGAACAACGCAATACAATAAAACAAAGCGACATAAAATAAAATAAACGTAAATAATATATAAGTAAATTAAATGAAAATACTTAATTTTTGCACTGTTTATTATAAAATAGGAAAACAATGTCTACACTTTAATTTCATTTATTATATTGGGCTAAAAAATTAGAAGGCATCTATTAGTTACTTTGACAGAAAATGACTACAGATCATTAAAACATATCACTTGAGAATAATAAGCTCTTTATTTTGTATATACAAACCTGATGGTCACCACCAAAACACATGTTTGAACAGATAGAACATAATTTAGATATTCCTATTATGTAAAAGTGGCATCTGGAAGAAAGAAGGTAAAGTTCAGTGTGTTCTAGGTGCAATGACTGCAGGGTCCATATGTTATTGTATTTTTTTTTTTTTTTTTGTACTGAGTTTCTTCATTAGCTACATGGCTTTGTTAGTAAAATCCACATCCTTCCCAACTTTGAATACACTAATGTTTTATCCACAACATACAACCAAAGTAAATGACCCAGACATGATCACCACTGACAGAAAGTCTGGCAGAGTTTAAAATAAAAGTGGGTTAATGGCCACAAAAAAAGGAAATTATATAACTTTACTTTTGGATCAAAAGTAACCTAAAAGAAAGGGGAAAAAATGGCATAGGCTACAAGAAGTCGAAAAGCCCATTTTGACATAGTTGCTTATTAGGCTAAGGAAATATATATAACAGTCAGTACAGATGTTTTGAAACATATTCTAGTTAAACATAGCTCTCTTGCTCTTGGTATTAGCGGCAACATTGTGAGCAGAATTTTAGTTCATCCAGTATTAAAATAATAAATGTTGACATGCCAGCTCCAGCTGCAATGGGAGGTGTTAGCATTTCATCCACTCTGCTAAGACCAAGCCCAGTTATACATGTCATTACTGATTTTTTTCCTACACATCACAAACATTTAGTAAGCTAGATTTTTGAAACACTGGATACAATTTGATGCGCTCGATCTTTTTGTCATGCACCTACTGCACTGCCCTGAGCAGATATGATGCTTTTTTGGGGAAACAAGTGCTTCTAAAGTACCTTGACACCCCAATTCACAGAAAACCATTTTTTTTTGAGTTATGTAACTTGCCCATGGTACTGTTAGTCGTCTTGAGCTCATTGGCTCAGTGGGCAAGATTTATTACTCAATCATTTTAAGGAATTTCTGGTTCAGCCTCTTCTGCATAGTTTGACTGAGCAGGAACAAATCCTCTTGTTGGATCTTCAAGTTAATGTTCAGACTGAGTCCAATGGCTGTTTGCTATAGCTGTAGCATGCATGCTTTGTCAAGTAGCTCACTTTACAACAATGAGTACTGGCTGATCTTCATACAGACAAGGAGCCAAGCAGAACATTTGTCACAGTCACACATACAGTCGTACGCACACACGAGCATAGTTGGGCACAGATTTATCGTGCCATGGCTGTGAGAAGTGAGCTTTGATAAGCTTTTGATCATAGTTCATAGATTCCTCCTAATGGTGGTAGTCCCTTTTACTGTGAGGACGATTGCCCAGTATATGATCCACTTCTGAGGCAATGCCTGCTGTCATCTTTGGAATTACCTGTGGTGCACAAAAAATAGAAAGAGCACGCAATCATACAACCCTGTCCTACAGGACCAGCAGCAGCTCAGCTGATTGTTCATCATTATGATGTATGCACCTGAATGGCTCCCAGGTTCTCTGTTAGTTGGCTTGGATTGGAGGATCCCAGCAGCACTGAGCTCACTCCCTCATTCCTCAGGCACCAGGCTAAAAAAGGTGGAGGGGTATTTAATTGTAATGAATATCCCTATTTAGTATTTCAGTATCAGAGAGTACATATGTACACAAAAACTTCAGATATTATTGCTGACAGTGAATGCTTGTTTTAATAATGTGAAGAAAATGGAGAGGCGAGGACCTTAACCCTTACCTATGGCTAGCTGTGGTAAAGTACACCCAAGCTTTTCTGCAATATGGGCCAGTTCTTTTAGCTTGGCTTGCTGTTTTCTTCCATCTTCACTCATTATCTTGTCTCTCAACCACTGGTATGGCTGCAAGAGCACGTGGAAACAAGAAAATAACCTCTCAAAATCACACTGAAATGACTTCAAACTGATACTTAAAATTCAACATTTACCTTCAGTGAGGCCCTGGAGGATTCTGGGACGCCGTTGTCGTACTTTCCAGTGATAATTCCACAGGCCAAAGGGGACCAAGAGACCACACCCACACCTATAAATGGACAGTAACCAGTCAGAACAAGATAGAAAATCTACCCAAACACTTGATCTGTTAATTCAGTTGCAGATTGACTTCGAGACAAACTCTGGGAAGATGGTAGAACATACCTATCTTATGATAGAGCTCTGGAAGCTGAGTCTCTACTTTATCTCTCTGGAAGAAGTGATATTCTGCTTGTTCACAAACTGGTGGAATTAGATTAAACTGCCTGGCCACAGAGTATGCTTCCTAATTGAATATAAATAGGAGATACAAAGAAAGGGAGACAATGTTATGGCATGAAGATTCCCCACTGTTTTATACTGCTTTTGCAATAAGTGTTTCCAAGTATTGGTTCATTTAGGACTTCACTGTTTTCTTCATTCCATCTTTTTGTCCATGTCTCACCATAATCTCCATGGCAGACCACCGTGATGTTCCCCAGTACATGGCCATCCCCTGGTTGATGACGTGTGTCATTGCTCTCACTATTTCTGTGAAGATAAAATATCACAGTAGCATGCACATTGTCAATAACCGAACAGTGGATGGCGCCACATCTTCAACTTTGAGATCACCTTCAGGGGGACATTTTTTAACTCTACTCATATTAGATGTATATTGCAATATGTTTTAACTTAAAAACATTGTTATTTTATACACAAAAATAAAAAAGAACATGCGCTAACAAATTGATTTAAAGAAGACATAAAAAAGGACCTTTAAGAGTAGTCCTTTGGCAGAACCGGAACCTCCAGAAGAGGAAAAACAAAGCAGATGAGTGAAATGTATTCAGCCGCTCTGTGTGAAAAGCTCATCTCCTTTTAAACTCACGTGTAAGCGAAATTGTTTGCTGGGGTCACAGTACTTAATGTGGGCAAATGCTGCAGGGGTCAAATGAAAAGACTCACTCAACCCTGCAAGTTTTCAGCTGAAGGGGCTGAAACCAGCTGCAGCGGTTTGGAAGTGGTTTGCGTATTTGTGACTGAGGATGCAGCACAGAATGGGAGGTGAAACAGCGGCAAAGCAAAACTGTATTTAATAAAATATAGCTACTGCATTTTTTTTCCCCCTCAAAGGTGTTTTAACCAAGACCATACAGCTGTTATCTTAAATGTGTCTGTTGCATTCTGTGTACAAGTTCTCTAATTACCG
The DNA here is from genome assembly GCA_037367275.1 of Coranthus polyacanthus. Taxonomy (NCBI): domain Eukaryota; kingdom Metazoa; phylum Chordata; class Actinopteri; order Kurtiformes; family Apogonidae; genus Coranthus; species Coranthus polyacanthus. Next base: position 10,069,624 of record JAPQRN010000010.1, read on the forward strand.
AAGAAAACAACAGCAAGGTGGTAAAGTAACCTATTTGATTGCTTTAGTCTGTAATTGCTTCAGCTTATAATTGCACCTAAAATGCAATAAAACATCTGTTACATAAGTGAAAAGCAGGTTCTGGATGGGAAATATAAAATGGGAAGACTGTAAATGAGGGTGAGGAGTTGAGACCACAGCAGAGCGTGATTAAAAAAGAGCAATTCCTTTTCATCACTAGTCCTCTCTTTGGACCGAAATGTAGCTCAGTGAGAGACAGAGAGCAAGTGTGTGTATGTGCGCGTGTGGGTGAAGCAGGTGGGAGGGTAGAGGAATAACAGTGCATCTGGTCCAAAAAGGGAGGGAGGGATCTGGAGGAATATAAGGATAGAGGGGGAAAAAAAAAACTGCCAGAAAGTCAGAACCTTGGAGGCACATCATCTGAGTTTGTAAGTATTATTATGAATAATCCACCTGGATGCTCGGAGGGCTGGATGACAACGTGATTTATACTGTAGAAATGCTTACATGCACCTTCTCCCCAGCTTTATCATACAGTTTCTTTCCATAAGGCTACAATGAGTCACCACCTCCAACAACAGGCCACGCTGAGTGTAATGCAGGTGAGATCAGCGTACACCATTCACTCACACAGGCCCACTGCAGTTTTTCAAGAGGGTGATGTGGGTGAACTTGTGGGAACACTGGCATAAAAACATGCACACCAATGCCCACGAAGGCTGTGTGAAATTTTAATGTGACGTAAATGATGTTAATTCATTATTAACAGGCACGGCAAAGAAAGATGTTAGATGATATTGTGTTCGTGTGCAGACATTATTTTCATAGCCAGTACAGTATACTGAACGTTATTTGGAATTCAACTATGTGTATGCGGTGGTGATTCCACAGTCTGTTGGGGCCCTAATTCCCAGAGGACCCCTTCAACCCCCCTTTATCACACCAACCTAAAATGAACAAAATCTATATGTGC
>JAPQRN010000010.1:10083829-10106617 GCA_037367275.1 Coranthus polyacanthus
ACACACACACACACACACACACACACACACACACACACACGCACACACACACACACACACACACACACACACACACAGACACACACACACACACACACACACACAAGTAAAGTTTCCCCTTCTGAACCTCAGGGTGTTATAATAAACTTCTATATTTATTACTAAAATTACACATCAAAAAGAATAGGCCTGGAAATTCCCTGAAGAAGCTCAAGGAGTGTAAATCTGTTTGCTGCTGAAATACACCAGGAATCTGTGCAGGCAGCTTGTTGATTAAAGTTGTTTACTGCTCAATATATTTCCCAGTTTATTTTGACCTAGTTCTTGTGCCAGCAGTTTATTCAGAGGCGCACAAGGAAAGGCCGATTTCGTCATCGTGCCTGTCTCTTTCTGTACCCGACTCTCTTTTTGTTTATTTGTTTGTGTCTCTGGCTCTGCCATTTAGTCCCAGTGGTCATCGGACAGCGATGAGCTGCCCTCAATTCCCCCCCCCACCCCCTTCAAGGTCGGATCAAGGCACTGATAACTGTCTGAAAGAGTTTTTCTGCCTAATAACTTGTGACAGTGAGGAATACGACCTGACCATTTGGCCTTGATAGAGCCTACAGGGACCTAACCGCCTGCTGTGACATTGGGAAACTGATACTATGCTATTACTGTGCTCTGCTCACACACACAAATTTTCATCCAGTTGAACTAAATAGCACCCATGGGAGCTTCAAATTAGGTGTCACAGCTTGTTGCAATAGATGTCTGCAGTAATGAAATTTCAAATCTGTTCATGGATGGTTGTGACTTCTTACCTCATCAGAGATTTGACCTCCAAATGTCACCCATGTTCCTGTTGAAGAAAATGTCCAAGTCAAAATTTTAGAATAAACCAAAACTTAAAAGACCTTCTGCGTGTCAAACCACTCCTCCACAGCCCACCTACAATGACATTAGTTAGTCATGCATTAATTATTACTTTGACATTCTGGACAACAATCCCCCTCGTCCTGAAACATCACAGGTAAAGGTTCAGTTTTGACAGGATGAATGAGAAAAGACTCAATGTCATTTTAATTTTCTGTGCTTGAAGCCGCTATATTTAGATTTTTTTATGCAATTATTTATGAGACAAATCTGCCTCCCCTCTCTCCTCGTGTTGCTTCTGAGGTCATGGGTGCACAAAAGTGTAAGTTAGCTCCAAGTTTGCTCATGTATTAAACCATACTCGTCTGGCTGAACCAAACCAGTCTCGAGTTAAACGTAACAAAACCTTTGATGATTCCTCTCTCAAAATGGCCATGCCCTGTGCACTTCTGAGCCTGATACAATGAGAGCAAAACCAGATCTACAATAAGTGCTGGGTTTTCTAACGTCTTTCAGAGCCTGGGAAAAAATACGTGTTTGTCGTGTTGTTTATGTTTGAGTTGACTAATTTGGATTTGTTTGACAGCTGAAACGGCTGCCTTATATACTGTATACTTAGTGTCGTGATTCAACACTTCACATATTGTCTGACAAGCTGGAAAAAAGTGGCAGAGATCGATTCAGATTTTCAGACCTGAATCCCATTGAAAACCTCTGGAATGTGACCAGAATGGTCTGATTCTGGCTCGGGCCCTTTGCGGTATTTCACCCCCTCCTTCTCCCCTGCCTTTCCTGTCTCTGCCTACTATGACTACTGATATAAAAGGCAGAAATGTCCAAAAAAACATCATACAACGAAAGAGGAGGACGGATGGTCGAAAGCCATCAAACAACGCTGCGCTGCTTTTACAACAGGAGCGGCATAAAGCAACCACCAGCAATGTGAAAGACTATTGGAGATGATAGATGCACGAAAGCTATGATCTAAAATCAGGATTATTCCAACAAAAAGTTATTCCTGACCTCTTCCTAAAGTAAAACATGCATTGTATTGATTAGAAATGAATATGAACTTCTTTTCTGTGTATTATTCCAGGTCTGAAAAAACTGCATTTTTTGTTATTTTGACCGGATGACATTTTCTGCAACTATAATACTCTAAATGACAATATTGGCAGTAGTTTCTAGAATAAACAAATATGTTCCTTTTTCCTCTATAAATAGTAAAACCTGTGGTCACTTATTTTTTCTTCCACTACCATGTCATTTTATTCTACTATTAGGGTGTCTTTTTGATACAACAATTGAAATTTAGCATTTTAAACTTCCTTTCTGGCCTCAAACAGCATGGGCTGAACAAAGTTTTGTTCTTATTCTCCTTCCAAGCTTCTGTTGCTTGGGCCTGTCATATGCAGATTGCCGTTATCTCCCACTAATAAGAAATAATGCAAAAGCTGGCGTAAAAAGCAAAAGAAGCAGCAACCGATATGAGTGTCATCATAATTTCTCGAAACTGGCTGGTAAAAAAACAAGTCAATTATCATCTGCTGCCCAATTTAAAACGTTTATTAGAAAAAATGAGACCTTGAAATTCAGAAGCCCACAGCATTGATCCCCACAGTAAAATTCTCCTTTTCTTCGCTCCCCTTCACAGATAACAAGCATGAGTAAGCATACAGGTGCTACAGAGCAAAACAAATGAGGATATTGTCCTGTCTGCCCCTCTCTGGAGACAGTTAGGGTAGATAATAATGTTTTATCCTTTTTTTTTTTGACTGTGTCACTCCCCCTTCATTCTTTTTCTCATTATTTCCTTCTAGCCTCAAAGAGTATAATTCAGATACTCTGCACCTGTCATCTGTCAAACACTAAAACAGTCTTGATTAGTAATGGCAGTGTTTATTAATGGCTATCAACAGCCACGTATCGAGGGTTAAATTTAGTGTCAGGTCATGTAAGGTCCTCCAACAGTTGCTGCACACATGCAAGTGCAAACTGCAACAACGGACTGTGTTCTTGCAAATAAAAGAAGAGTAGCAGCCTCTCAAACAGCATAGGCTGAACACAGTTTTTTTGTTGAAAGTTTAATGTTTTCCAGCCAATCTTCCGGTGTCTGGTTCTGTCACATGGAGCCTGTTTTCATCTCCCACTAATAAGAAATAATGCAGAAGCTGGTGTTAAATCTGTTGCCGACTGCAGCAGACGTAGCAGCAGATCGGCGTAAGCTCATCCGCATTTTTCAAAGCTGCCAGTGATCAAGAAAAACATTACTTTCTATTAAATTGTTATTATTTGGTGGGAAAATCACATAGAATAAAATGAGCATTGTTTTTAATCTCCGCATTGTAATTCCTTCCTTGCTTCCCTTCGCAGAACACTAGTACTGGAAGAAATCAATGTTTTGCTCAAGGGCACCACTCCACAGCTAAGACATGCCAATATCAAGGCTTGAAACTAAGTCTTCAAGTTGCAGGTGGTCTCCTTCTTCATTATTCTTGCTGATCGATTTATGTGTTCTTGCTTAAAAATCACTATGGAGATGATTAACAAACTCATTCACAGATGTTCTACTGTCAGATAGCCTATTCTTTGCATCTGGGTGGCGCTGCATCATTCTTTGCTTTGACACATTTCTTTTCTGTCTTTAGAGACACACACGTTGCAACACACAGTGCATACACGCACGCATTTGAATGTAAAGAATGAGGCCAGCGCACAGACCCATGCACACACAAGAGATTTACTAAATGAATCGGACCTATCAAGATGAATGAGAGTGTTTTCCCGCTGGTGCACATTGCATATCTGTGATAACCGAGCAACTTGTTTGCTGAAATCAGTGCTACTGATTAAATATTAACATGGAGATATTAACACTGTGCAAACAGCTTTGTGTTGTCTCATATGACTTTCCATATGTATAAAAGATGCATGAGGTTTAGAATGATATTATGAAATTTACCAGGCTGTTCCCCTCTGTTGGCTCCGCGTAATCTCTCTACACACACGCACATACAGCTGAGTTGAGTTTTCACTTGGATGCTTATGAAATCATTAGACATTTGCCTCTAATGCTAATTAAATGTACTCACCAAGCCCCAGACAGGAGACACGCAAGCCAGATTTCCCCAGGTTCCTGTGAAGCAAAACAGAGCGCGATTACCAAAACCAGTGTTATTTAGACTCAAGATGTCATCAGTCAAATGTGAATTACCATGCTCCAGTGTTTCGCTCTGGGCATGCAAGGATTTTCGGGTGAAAGAAAGCTGAAATCTATGTTGTTTACACATTTTGTGCGCCATTACTCAAGAAGATTTAATAAAATATCAAGAAGAACAACAATTTGGCTGTTGTGAAGCCAGGAAAAAAAAAAAAAAAAAATCAATTGTAATTGCGGTGTGCAAGTTTTAATAGCAGTGGCTGGTAGAGTCTCGTGTTTAATCGAATGTGAGGGTCACCTTATATCACACCTGCAAACATGAATCACAAATGAGAGATTACAGTTGATTTATTCCAATCCCACCCCCTCTGAAGGAAGAGAGATGGCCCTCTAAAGACCCAGAAAATATTCCACTCATAACTGAAGACCCAAATCCAATTACTGTTTGTACGGCAGCTGCTGTGGGAAGTTGGTGCACTTCTTCTTGTCAAGTGTTGGCCTTTGTTTCCCACTGTAACTCCTCACTCAATTACCACTTTTTGCACTTGGAGCCATCAGCTATCCCTTACAGCGGGGAGCAGTAAAATCCTCAGGCTTTTTACTGTTATTGTCTCCTCCATAAAATGCAAACAAACCCTCCTGTTTTCAAGGACTGTGGATACTATTGTCTCATATCAACATTTCCCATAATAGCTCTTGCAAATATACGCTCTCTCTTTCGATCCTATACTTCCCTTGTCTTCTTTTTAATGTATGCTTCTACCTATTAACTGTGAAATGGCGCACCTCCTGAAAAACCTGTCTCCTTGATAACTTAATTGACATCCAGCTGATCTGCAGCAATGTCATATGGCACTTTCCAAACTCATTAACACCGCAGAAGAGACATCAGAGTTCTTGCTTTTCTCAGTCGAGAGTCGCAGATCTCCACTTCACATCTAGTTTTACAATCTGTGCTACATCAAGCCCAACTGAGAGGGGAACTCATGTGGAGCAAGCGTTTAATGACTAGCACGACGCCAACAGCAAGAGCAGCTTGTTCTCTCTCCAGCCGCCACAGGTGTCTTCCCACATTGTGATGTATGTGGACTGTAGGTGGAAGAAAACTGTAACGGGGGGGATCAACAGCCTTGTACCGGAATTCATTGGACCACTCAGGAGCTCTGCAAAGACACCCACAGTCATCTGATAAAGGGAGTGATCTAAAGCACTGGATGCTCTGAAACTGAGACACATTCGTTTCACAAAACAATCAAGGCCACATGAACACACACGGAATGCAACTATCACTTCACCCTGAGAGGAAAACACGTCTAAATACTTAACCTTACACAGAAACACCCTCCAATTATGGTCTGAGCACTGTGCCTCCTGCTTCGTTTTACAGTCATTTACTCATTACAACAAATGAGGCTGTAAAAAATGCCAGCAGTCATTTTCTCGTGCCTGGCAAATAATGTGGCTGTCAAAATGAAGGCAGTCTAATTCAAGCCCGTGCTATCTAAGCGTGCCCTCGGCCAACTCAATTAGGTGTCCGACATATGGATACATCAGTCAGTAGTTCAGCAAAACTGACCATACAAAAGAAGACAGCATGTAAATTGTTTTAGACAAATTTGAGGGATAGATAAATTTCTCAAACATGGATTTTTTAATGTATAATGTGTAATTAAGACGGGGATAACGTGACAAGGAGAGAGATTTCGCCAACAGTCACCAACGTAGGATGCGTTCTCGTCTCTGAAGTGATGGAGGAGTTTGGATATTGTATCCTCCATCTCTCTGATGTATTATAGAGTGGGAGCTCTGATCCATTAAAGTGTGGGGGAGGGGCTGTACTGTAGGTTAGAAGTGTGATGCTGACTGAATGTGTGCGCGTACGTATTCGGTCAGGGGGTACTGAGGACAAAACTCTTGATTTTTGAAAAATGTACTCATTTGACTTGTATTTATGCATGTTAGACTGCATAAATTCACAGCTAAATTGATATGCAGGATCAGTGGACAGCCTTAGGAGTTCTTTGATACTGTTTTGGTGTTTACATTGGCTCATTCATGCAAACAACGTCCACAATAAACAAGCTTATGGCGTGCTCCATCCCCAACCTCTTTACATCCACCGGGTCACTGGTGACCCACTTAACCGTTAGAGTTATGGTTACATTTCAGCCATGTTTGAACTGATGTAGTTAGGTTGTGTTTCAGCCACATGTAGTCAGACTCACAGGAAGTAGGTGACCTGATCTGGCTATGCGAGACTAAGCCACATGCTAAGCACAGATATTAGTCTGATACATGATTTTAGGCTTACAGTTCTTCTGTTATGAGCCTAAAACTTTTGCTTAGGGTTAGACTTCCATGAAAAGGGCGGATGTTAAAAGGTTAAAGCTGGCTGCCAATGTAAAAAAAACTTTATTTTGTAGACCCTTCATGAACTAAATATACATTATGTGTCGTTTAAATACACACCAGCCCGTCTTAGTATCTAAATACATGAGAAACTATGCTGAAGCTTGGCTGCTGCTGTAGCCATCTCGCCTCTGTATTCTTGTTCCTTTTGTTTTCTAGAAAATCAGGAAGCAGCAGCATTGGCCGTACCTGATTATTAACCACACCACCTGCTTTAGCACATTGTTAGCTCTGCTCAGGTCTGGAAGTGGGTGTCGGTAAAGACGCGCTGCTACAGAAACTAAAAATTCGGAGGGGGGGGGGTTACAGTATGCCATTTGCAACAAATGGAAGTTAAAAAGATAAAATGATCTAATATCTACAAGAAAATGGGTGGTTGCGTGAATGTGGGTGACAGAGAGTTGTGAGTATCCTTGGTGTGTGTGACAATGCAAAACAGCAAATAGGTAATATGATATATATTATGTAAAATAACTAAAGACACTTGTCTCCATAAACTATTGTAAGCCAGTCACCGTGGCTTGGTCCCTCATGCTTGGATGGTGCCCAAAAGAAGCCTTGAAGTAAAATGACAAATGAGTCATTTGAAGACGCCCCCTCACACAAACCTGTCACCATTTATAAACATCCTGTGAGCTGCTATACTGTATGTAACTTGTGCTATTCTTAGTGGAACCCCAACTGAAATAAAGAACATCACATACACATCTGGTTGATTTAAGGAGCTAAAATGTTAGGAGGAATGACCTCTTATTGTGGGAGGATTCTTTTTTTTTCTTCCTGGAAAGTAGTTATATGACTCTCAAGTCACACTGGGGTATTTCTTTATATTTTATATCCTGATGTTGCATTGTTCAAATCAATATTTGTCAGCTAACACTTTTGTCAAGGTTGTAAGTAAATGGATAAAACTCCTCTCGCTGGGGATTAATGTAGACTGAGCAAACCCACACAAGCCAACCTTGATGGGCGGATGGATTAGACAACACCCACCTCTTCACTTCCTGCTGCTCTCCTGATGGCAACCATAATGTTGTTATCAAAATAATTCAGTACAGGGGAGAAAGGCGGGTTACGTTCTAAATATATGAAAGCCAAGGGTCTGTGTGTGGGTGGAAGAAAGTAGGGAAGCGTAATCAAGCAGTTTGAGGGAAAAATGAGCAGATTAACTCTGAAAGAAAAGCTGCGGAAGAGTTGCTGGGGAGAAAGAAAAAAAAAAAAAAAGAAAAGACAAAGCCTACAGCCCTTATGGTTGAATCTTCCCCAATGACAGAGTGGAGAAGAGAAAGAGGGCTATAAAGGAAGAAAGACTTCATGCAGACAGAAGCCAAGAGACAGTAGCAACAGACAGAGGCATGCAGAGTTGCAAGTCCAAGCCCAGAGTCTAAGCAGATCAAACGCCCTCTACTGATAAAGTATTCTATATGACAGAGAATGGGAAATAAGAAATGACAGGCAGTTCCCTACAGGGTCTGCGCAATGTGCATGTTTGTATAGTGTGTGTGGGATAAAATGCCAAAGTCTGGACTCAACTTTCTGCTTTGTTTTTCATCAGGGCTGAAGTAGACATTATTTCAACTCTTTTTATTCTCACACACACACACACACTCTATTGCATGCGTGCACTGTTATTTTTACTGCGTTGTGCTTGACCCCCTTTTCAAACTTTATGAGAAAACATAGGAATCTCACGCACAGGATTGTATTTTAGGCAGAGACACATGACTGAAGCTGCTCGTCTGTGGGTTGGTTTTGTATTGAAAAACATGTGGGCAGATCTGAAGTGGTTGATTCAGTGCAGAGAAGTTGAGAGAGCTTGGCGACGTGTAAGAAATCATACGATAACTAGAAAATGCTCAAACAGAATTGACGAGAAAGTATGCCACACTATCTATTTACACAAAGTGGAGTCTGAGTCCACTGGAATGAAACAAAAAGGAGATCAAGGAAAAAATATTTTCTAAGCGCAAGTGTTTCAGATATAATCCCGGACGAAACCCAAATGAGTTCTTCGCCTTACTGTTATACGCACGCAGCAGTGTTTTGTGTCTGTATTATCATATAATCTTTGTGTTTACACTCTGTTTAATGTGGCCACTTAAGGAGAAAATGCCAAAACTGCATTTGCAAGGCAGTGTGAATATAAAGCCATTACGCTGACAGAAAATCATGTTAATGGTGACCTTTAATTAAAATGCAAAGTCTGTACTAACTTCCTGGTGGTTTAACTGAGAGATTATGTGGTTTGTGTCTCTGGGGGCTTGTTTGGTCTCAAGGCAGAATAAAACTAAATGCTACACGACGCCTCTATTGGGCAACACCCTGGTTCATATTATTACACCTGCACATCACAGCCGAACGACTGACACATGAACCGAAGTAAACAAAAAAAATAAATTATAGAAAAAAAAGGTGTATACGCCCTGCCAAACACTGTGTCTCTAAGCGAAAGCCGCATGATGAGCTCTTTGAGTGTATACATGCATAAAGTCATGCGAGCACACATGCATGCATACACACACCTGCACACAAATATGCAAACGCACAGACAGCAACTCTCTGTTATGATATAATGATTTATGGCCTATGCAAACAAGTGCCACGGCAGGAGAATATCTACTGCCATCTTTTTGCAGACAAGAAAACAAACTTGCAGTGCAGCTGTTGAGAACTGCACACACCTTGTCCAAACCCACTGAATGCTTTGTGGTAAAGGAACGAGCTGACTTGCTGCTAAAAAAAAAATAAAAAATGTTTGAATTGCAGTTTATTCTCTGAAATTTTCCAGAATTAAAGTACCACTCACAGAGACGATGAGCACCTTTACATGTAGCATATGTCATCAGTAATTTTAAATTTCAAGCTTCTGACATCGATAGACTTTGAAGTATATTGTCTGCTAACAATTGGATGACTCAGGAGGAATAAAAGTGTTTAGTGAAAACTCACACCAGTATCTTGCTCTGAGGTTGAATAGCCCACTGGTTTATTAAATGAAGGGATTCAAAGGGGAAAAAGATTTTTAATTAAAAGTATCAAGCTGGAGGCCCAGCAGAGTCATCCATGAGTGTAAGAATGACATTTGCTCGGAGGCTGTTACAAACAAACAAATGGGACAAAAGCTGTTTCCTTCTAAATTTACATAGAGCTCAGATGTGTGCCTAAGATTTATTACTATGAAATACCTTATAATGACAACCACTTATTCTGGCCATCCCAAAAAAGAAAGCTTATTTATACATTACTTGCTCACTCTCGACATGTGTATGCACCCACAGCAGACGATGCCTCTCTCTGTGCTGGCCAGGGCTAAGCCTGCGTCCACAGAAACCAACAGAAGGGATTTTTGCATGCCCATCTGCAGTGCAGCTCTGAACAAACCAAGCGGAATCTTCCCCAAACCTCGTGGACTGTCAAAAGGCCTTCTGCTGCCTAATGACCATTATGGACTTCAATCCAGGCAACCAGGCGCTCCCTCCCTATCACGAACCAAAAATAATCTCCACAACTTTTGTAGCAAACCACAACAACGTGTTTTTTTTTGTTGTTTTTTTTTTTTTTGTTATGTCACCACATCAACGGGAGCGCAGCAGAATATTTTGGCTGTTTGACAGTGCGTGTGTGTGTGTGTTTTTACTGGAGGTCAAGCAGCATTAGAGGGTTACGAGCAGCGGAACAATGCTGTTTATCTACTGCCATGACAACTAAAAAATGCTGCAAACTGCGATATTAGTTACTGTTCAATCAAACGTCTTCTGCTTGATTGTGTTACATACCGTACATCGTTCATGTAAAGTTCTACTAAAATAGATTACTTTTATTATTGATTAATCTGACAGTTTGGACATGATTAATTGTTTTGTCTATAAATTGTCCCAATATACAAAATAAATTATATGAACTGCATGTTTTAGTATCACATAGCCAAAGGATATATGTATAAATTAGTAGTTTATTGATTGCTTGATTGATTGTTGTCTTCTACTTCAAATTGTACTGTACACATATTTATGTAAAGGGCTGCTAAGAAAGATGACTTTTACTACTGATTAACTACTGGCTGTTTGTTCATGAAGTGCGTCGGTGCTTGCATCCACAACCCCAAATGTTGTCTTTGTTTTACAAAAAATTCCTTTCATATGCCATTGCACAGAGAAAACTTCAAATTGTTTATATAACACAGGTTTATCGGTGTTTGTGGACTTGGCTGCACTTCAAACGGAAGAGATTCCCTTTCAGATGGTGTCCAACGCACTATGAATATCTACTTTAGACTGTGCAGCTTTAAATCAGGCGTTTGCAAAAGGAGGGAGAGAGAGACGCGATACACAAAGAGTGAAGAACATAAAGTATCAGAAGAGAAGGGATGTGACAGACGAGATCTCCCTTCCAATATCGGCTTCTTGGTGAAAACGGGGGATTTGTTAAGGGCTTGAGAGGGCTTTACTGTTAACGTTCTCCACCTGTTTTTAGATGGAGCTGTGAAAAATGAACAGATCCTTATGTCAATAACTGGTCGGTAACAGTGGTGCAAAATGTAAATACGAGAAAAAAATTAAAGCTGCAACTATATTAAAAGGTGAAATGATTGAGTTAAAAAGTAGAATTTCACAATGAATGCTTTGCTGGAAAAATATTTTTGAATGCTCAACCAGTTAGCACAAAAGGCTTGTTTAGTGCTGGGAACAGATTGAAGATGGCCATTTCAATGTTGTTATGGAAACGAGATGAGATTGTGTGACAAGCAGACACTTATCACATTTAACTGCTCTGCGTCCAATCTGCACTGATGCTGCTAAATGCCTCTTTTTCCGTGAACTGACCCTTGTGCCCCAGTTTTTATTCAAAGTGGCGTTTTTCTCCTCTCTTTCATTTCATACTTCGACTCCATCCCTTACCACCGTTCCCTCTTTCTCTCAGCTTCTCTCCATCCTTCGCTCTCTCTCCCCGGATCCTGACACGATGACGTCACCTCTCCAGTGAGTTAACAGTGTGAGGTGAAAGATACTATTTTACTCCCGTGGTCTGGGTTAAGAGCCCACTCACTGAGATAAGAGAGCATTGTTTACTTGGCCCAGCCTTGTTACAACTCCCACGCAGACACACATGGAGAGGCTCTACTGCACGGTTCTGTCACCCTTTCCACAGTGTACTGTATGGTCCCAGCCAGTTATTGAAAACTGCGGGCGGCTGGGTCAGAGTGCTAAAACGAAAATGGTGGCAGTGAACCAGCTTATGAGAGACATTTAAGATCAAACTCAGCGTTGATACAGTGAGGTACTGTCACTGCACATGCACATACAAGTGATTTACTGTAGCTAAGTGCATTTTATTACACTGAAAATGCACATTCAGCCAAAAGAAATAGTAGAAACAATACAACTACATCATACTTCCTCCATCAGTAATGATGATACTTTCCTTTTCTGTCTTTTCATAAATACAGCAGTGTCACTTGTGTGTCTGTATTTGCCAAAAACATAATCTTCATAGATAAAATATTCCATTGGCAATTCATTTCACATGTTACGTCTTTACATTGACTTAATGTATTAATTCAACCTTAACCATAAGGACAACATGTCTAAACCTTAGCCTACTCTATAATTTACCTTAAAACCGGTTCAGTGTGTGATATTCAGTGACATCTAGTGGTGAAGTTGCAGATTGCAACCATTTGATCGGCCTCACCTCCCACCCTCACCTACAGTGGCCGCACAAAACGCTGCTAAGTTTCTCGTTAGAGCCAGCGTTTGTTTGGTCATACATTGTGAGTGACGGTAATGCACATTAACTCTGCCTTAAAACAGAAAAAGAGGAAGCGGAAGTTTGTTATGATCTGCTGTAGAAACACGACAAACTCTGTGAACAAGCATCCCACTCCGTCTGTAAATATAAACGTCTCATTCGAAGGTAGCGAAAACACTCATTTTCCTGTGATTTTACACTATTATGAATATTTCTGCAATTCTCCTAAATGCCCCTAAATCTTACACATTTGAGCTTTGAACTTTTAAATGAAATGATTAACATTGCTGGAGCCAACTTTATGTCAGTGTGACTATGTAAACAGGTTTATATCCCCATATTAGAGATATAAGAAAAACATGGGAACACACAGTTAGTTTCCATTCGTTTAAGGGGAATTTTATTTGACAAAAAAGACTTACCCCAAACTTAACCATGCCTAACCCTAACCTTGAAGAGTCTTAACCTTCAAATGTAATGATTATGTGGGGAACTGCATCTTGTGCCATAAGGGAGCTGAGTCCCCACAAGTGACCATAATGTAACTAAAACATGGACACACACACACACACACACCATCCCACTCATCACCTGTCACTGTCCATCGAGGCTCTTTTAATTTATTTATTATTTTTCAACAGTTTGCTCCTATGTTGCTTTTAGTTCTCACTGATATTAGTTCATTCTTTTTCTGTCCCTCACTCTCAGTTGTCCCATGCTGAAACTTATCGCTAAACCAGGAAGAGGGAAAAGACATAAGTAAAGTAAATTTAAATATACTAAACACACCTTCCACTTCAATCTTCATTATCAGTCTACATGTACGTACCGGTACTTCATGCCGGTGAGCTTGGCCGTGGACTCCTTGAGGTTGTGGTGGTAGCGGTGGGTGAAGGAGCCCAGACTGCGGGCAATCAGGGCCACGGTGCGGAAGCGGGCGCGGGCCTGGCTGGCTGTGTTGGGGCTGGTGGCGTTCTGTTTGCTGTGCTCGCCATTACGTGGGGCCTTTAGCCCATGGTCTGTACATGCAAAAGACACCTGCATGGCTGTTGGCAGATACAAAGGCCACTAGAGCTGCGGCAAGACAAACAAGGCTCTGTTTGTGTCCTCAAAGCACTAAACAGTCTCTTTTTCCGCCCCTGGAACACAGATTTTGTCGCTGCAGCTTTTATGTGAAGTTGAAAGTGTGTAGTCCCGGCCAACACTGAATGGTACTGCTGAATTTCATATGGAAGTCACAGGCAGGAGTGATGGAACATGAGACTGTTCAGTTTCTTTTGGTTTCGGGTAAAGAATCTCAAGCTGATGTTATGTCAAGATTCGACATAACAGCAGAGCAGCGCTGGTCGGTGTATGCAGAGTTGAGACCGGGATCCTGCGCTGGTCAAACTCCACCTGAAAATATGAGAAAGGATGGAGATGGAGGGAGAAGGATGAAGGAGAAGAGGTACTGAATGAGTCGCTTGAAGAGTCGCCCAGTTTTAGAGGAAGGGATGTACTTGAAATGGAGGGTTAGTGCAGAGGGGATTAGAGAGAAAAAAGTCCCACTAACTACAAAGAAGTCTGACTTGGAAAAAAAGCTGCGAATCCTTGTATTTTCTTTTTCCATGCTGTTTTCTCCAGTTTAACGCCTTCTCTCGGATCCCTAAGATCCTGCAACGTGGCAATGTGAAGAATGAGAGCAATTCTGCCCTACTTTCTTTCTCATTTTTCTCTTTCTCTCTCTCTGTCTGTTCTGTTTTTAGTGTCTTATACTATACTTTCCAACACAAATACTGTCTCTTGCTCATTTCTGTTTCGTCTCATTCAGTTTACAAATACTCTAATGCTAATCTTTTTCTCTTTAGGGTTTTCTCTAAGTGGTTTTGTCAGGCTGCCAGAAGTTGTGGGTGTCTGGGGAGTCTTTCTTGCCCTCCAGCCGCGGCTAAGCCTTTTAGTCAAACACCTGAGTGAGGAGAGTAATACTGCATCACAAAACTGCAAACACATACACACACACACATATAAACAGACTCACAGCTGTCACACATCTAAAAAATAAGGTCAAGCTTTTACAGAAAAGCGTACACTTACAAGTAAACACTTGATATTAACAAATCTTCTCTCTCTCAAGCTGCATTTGCATCGACTAACATGCACACACACATAGACCAAATCATTGCTGATACAAGTAGCATTCTTACAGAGAATTAGTTGTCAGAGAGCTCTCCAAAACAAGAACGAGGATACCACAAGAAGATTCTTGATTGATGCATGCCCTCCTGCAACTTTGAGACGAATGAAGTGGTGTTAGACATCAGCAAGCAGAAGTCCCGCAAAGATTCGCATCCGAAAAAAAAGCAGCAGCTGTTTTGTCCTCAAATCTGGCAACCACCTCTTGTCCCGTCTCCAAAGTCCTCAAGCAAGTAACACAGGGTTTATGGTCCCCGGCTTTGCAGTAAGAACGCTCTGTTTGGCAGAGGACGCGTGGAATAATAATGGACAAGCAGAGAGGAGGAGGATGAGAGAGGAGGATGCATGGTACCTCAGTTCAGGGAGAAGAGGACAGATGCAGTGAGGAGGCGAGGAGCAGCGCGTTTTGAGCGTGGAGAGCGAGCCAGGCGCTGAATGAGGGAGAGAGACAGTGTGTATAGGCTACTGGCTCTGACTGACTGGCTGAAAGAACTGCAGTGTTTTTCATTATGGCGCCACACACTCAGAGAGAGGAAGAGAGAAAGAGGTATATTCTGAATGAAAATCTGGTGCTGAGCTATTGTGTGTGTGAGTGTGTTTGTTTACTGCCTCCAGCTCAGTGCTAAGGTGGCATATTGTGGCTGATTACAGTAGAACATTACACGTACGCTTCACTTATTAGACTTATGAGGTTCCCTGCATGCGATGCTCTATATACTGCAGTTACCTTGGCAATCATGTAATAAGTGTTACTAGCTTCCCACCTTCTGTTTGTCCACTGGTATATTCATAGAACTCCTCTGTACTGTGAGACATTGCAGTTCATCACAGGAGTTCATCACAATAAAAGTAAGAACGCCGCACAGTGGCACGGACATCTCCGAACAGATGTTAAGTACAGACCAGTTCAAGTGGCACAGTGAAATAAAGCATAAACCAGGCATGTTGAGGCAGTGCAGAGTCTCACTTTCCTCCCCCACTGAAGCAGTGATGTGACAATGCAGGATTTCATGGTTCATTGAACATCCACAAACCTCGAGGCCAACAGAGTTTTATTTATAACCTTGTGATCGCATCTAATAATGGTAGACAGTTGTAAGAATCATCGGCAGACCTCCATCATGGGCTTTTTTTTTTTCTTACAGGAGACCTTCCAGGCCAATAGGAGCAGCTCGGAGTGTGGTGTCACTCACTATGACTACTATTCTTGTATGCATTGATAAGCTATGTAATGCTGCGTAGCATGTGATGAAATGCATTGTATCTAGTGTGAAGATAAATATTCTCTTTTTGTTCAAATCCTTGTTAACATGCAAGACTTTCTGGTGCATGACCTCTATAGCTTAGTTTTGATATAGATGAAATCCAATGTTAAACAGTTATTTGTGTTTTGCCTTTTTCATCCATAATAATCAAGCATAAAAAAAAACTGCTCCTTTTACTCCAGCGATTCAGGACGGCATGTCCACAAAGATGTAGAACTGATCATTGTCAGGTCAAAGCCAAGACAGCAGAGGCAGACATATCCTGACAATTGGCAATTGGTCTTTCGTATTGGTGATGATCCCAAAACTAAGTCCCACAGTGACTATGGAAGTAGATTATGTCATTTGTTACATGTTCGCTTCATTAAACTTTTTACAACTCCTGCTGCTAGATTAAAGCACTAGCTTGTTAAGGATTAGAAGCTTAGAACCAAAGTTAAAATAGTCCTGAAAACACTATCAGGGTTATTTTTGCACACTTTGAGAAGAGTGCTATAATGGATGTCAACTGTTTCCTATGGCCAGATACATTCATCCAGCATAGAGAGCGAGCTGATCTGGATGTCTAAAAATCATTAAAAACTACAGAAACAACAGCCTTAGCTCTGGTGTGCAGCCATTTCTGCAGCTCCTACTGCCCGTTTACCTGCCAGCAAATCCTGTTCTGGCTTGATCATGTTGTTGCAAACATCCCTTTAATGTCATAAGCACCTCTTCGGCTACAACTTCCTCCCCGTCGATTCCATTTGAAAGTGTGTCAGTCAAAAACGTCAACTAGAACATTCTTGGCTAAAGTCCCCAATGGGCAATATCACTGTTACCCTGAGGCAAACCACTCTGCCTTAATTGCTCCAGTAGGAATCTATAATAAAGCTCTGAAACTTTGTTGCTGTGACACAAACCTCCATATGGTGAATGCGCCTGTGTCAAAATAGACGAGTGACCATGACGCTGCACTGAGAAGACTAATTAATTCCTCTAACCTTGCCCTCGACTTCCCACAGGTTGGAACATCTGTCATTGTAGCTTAATAGCAGCGCCTGTGTTTCACCAAAATACTGCTTCCATTAACACAGAGAACAGTCATTTTCTTTACCCGTAATAGCCACTGCAAACCAACTAAAGCCCTCAATAACATCAGATGTAAATGTCATATAATTACAGCCTGCAAAACAGTCTGCTGCTCGACTTAAAGTGTTCCACATTTTGCTCTCGTGTTCAAGCGGTTATTCAACAGCATAATAGATTTCTTATCAGTACTAACCTCCTGTTGAGAAAATAACAGATAATGAGGGGGAAAACCTTTCCGAGCTGTCTGTGACGTCACTGCTGCAGCAGTCCCGCTCTCTCTGCTCATCACTCCTCTCCCTATGTATTTTCCTCTGCAATCCCGTTTGCCAATATTATATCTGTGCATCTCTTATCTCCTCTCTCGCTTCCTTTTTCACTCCAGTCTAGAACCTTTGCTTTTCGCTGCAGATTAGGTTGGGAGCGTAAGTCATTGTGATGCACTGCACAGACAACACCACAGAGGAAGAATTGGTTGTTTAATCTTCCCTAATAGGGAGGTACCGACTCCGTGTAGACATAATTGTCACTGTTACTAGGAGCTACAAATTCACTCCAGGCCAGCGAACATGAATTACATGCAGATGAAGAAGCCTAAGTCTGAATCTTACAGGGCACAATATGAGTTTGCTTTGTAAAAATGTCAGCTGATCGTCGTCATCATCATCAACACTACCACCAAAATTGCTTCATCAACGGCAACCAAATTATCGTCGCACATTTAGGCCTACTATTGCCTTAATTGTCAACATCTTTGCCACTACCATTATAACATTTCCCATAATCACCATTAGCATCATTATCGGGCCAAGCCAAATCTTAAGTGCTATTTCAAATCACTGCATAGGGTGACACTGATCAATGTTGACATCTTTATTGTGACAGCCCCTGCAGATGCCTAGTGACCTTACGTGTCTGCCCAGCAGGCATATTGCCTCATAGTGGTGATATTGAACGACAGAAGGAAGTGGATGCAGAGGCATTTATTTCTAATGGTGAAGCACTCAGTAACCTACCATGGCTCATAGATCCGCTATTGATTAATGTTTGTTTACCTGCATAACATCTACGATCGGGTGAAATGGTTTACAGTGTGGGAGTGTTATCCTTTGGTTTGGTGGATTTTGTTGTATGTTTTTGTATACAGTAGAAGCACATGCTAAATGTTCACATTAAAAAGAGTGTTTGGAGAGTGTAAACAGTATTTATTATCATAAAAAAAGTTATCAATGTAGCCACAATTATATCAACCTTATTGTCTTTTTCTGCTAAGTATCGTTTGACATACCCCTAAATGTCAAACATTAAGGACATCATTACCTATTTCATGCATTTCATTTGCAGTCAAGGTACAATATACTGTACAGTCCCATGGTTTACTTTTAAATTATTCTTTGCAAAAACACACATATCTATTAGGAAAAAGACTAAATACTAATAACACTGAGCTGAACCCAAAGTGAAAGATATGGACTAGCAAATCATTCTCTTTTGGATAAACACCCACCTGTTTTCCACCAAAACAAATTGGTTTACTTCAGAAAAATGTCACATCAAATGATACATTTGATCATTACTGCTGGCAGCTTTCTTCCTGCTTTGCTATAACAATTAATTCAAACATGAGGCCCTCTAATGATTCTAATACTGAAACCTCTCGCAGACGCATGTGTGATAGTGGCCTCATGTGCCTTTCACGTCAAGTCTAATTACGGAGGGGAATTAGTGCTGGATCTCATTGTGCTAAGGACTCGTCCTTATCAGGAGATGATGAAGGCATTAGGTATTAAACAGGACAGGGAATCTGCTGAGCGGTGTTAAACTTTAATCCTTACTTCCAGTGGTTTATAAATTATATAAATTGTAAACAAATTTGCAAGAAATTATGCACAGTTGCACAACAAATACCCCCAAATTATGCAAAGTAGGGACTGTTACCGATCTACTCTAGTATCACTGTGCAGGATCATGTCGCATGACCTGAATTTACGGCATTAACCTGAATGTAACAAATGTGTGCATGCACCCCCTTCTGGATATATCCTACCTGTAGACCATGCTGGCACTAGGTCGGTCAGATCCCTGAAAAAAATGTCTGTGCACATGAAGGAGCTCCTCAAAACTCTGCTGCTCTCTGGTTCTGCTTGCCTCGAAGCTTCCTGGAAGGCAGGTGGTGGGGCTTGAGGGGTACACCCTGCTTCCTGCCCCCTGCCTCTGCTGGATGGAACTGGGGCAGCGATCCAGTCTCGGCCCCCCTCTCTGTCTGGACACAGGGATCTCAGTGCAGGCTGCCTTGAGATACATGTTTGGATCAGCCTTGTCTGCCACAAGCGAACAGGACACTTTCTTTTGTTTGCAAATCTCTTTCAATATATTTAGTCGTCCTGCGAAGAGAATCTGACCTAAAAACATCTCCAAGTAAGTACAATGCAATGCTGGCCATGCGGGACCACAGAGGATATCCGTATTTATTGGCTGAAGAGTTAATGTCATGTCTTGGGCCAGCACAATGATTTAGAGTAATACCCCAACACATTTTCCACAGATATATCAAACAAAGTACACATGGGCAAAGACAAAGCCAAGACACATGAACGCACGCACAAATAAAATTAACACACTATTGTTTACAGTATCACAGGAGTGTAACCGATAGGAGTTCATAAACATCCCTTTGTGCCATACCTGTGATGTCAATTTTATTCTTAGATGATTGACAAATTAAAAGACAAAGGCGGCTTTTGTTTGAGCTCCCGGTGGCTCCAGAGAGAAAAGCCTGCTTGTCTGTGAAGCAAGCCGAACAAAGCCAGAGGGATATTTCTGTCTGCTTGTCAGAAATATCCTACATCTGTTGTAGAGTGTTGTAGAGGCAGTTCAGGTTCCAGTTGAGAACAAAATCCGTTCCAGTTAGTTTTCTATGGTAAGATTTCCTCTAGGCAAATGGTTATGGTAGACACAGCCAAATGTCTGAAGAGGATATGCATTGTGAGTACACAGACACTTGTTTCAAAAGGAATCAGGAGGAAACTTGAACGTACACTTTGTACAATTTAGGGAAATTTCGTTGGACCCAATTGCAGAACTGGAATATTCATAATTCGTTTTTCATTACTGTACAAACACCTGAAATAACAATCATTGTGTTTTCATTGCCTTAGGTTGAGCTATTTATATCTGCAGAGGTAGTGGGTCGTGTTGCGCCGCCATGTTTCTACAGCATTTCCGCTCTGCCTCTACACGTGCAAATGAATTAATAACAAAGCATTACAAAAGCATTTATACATTTTCTATGTCAAAATCTTGATTTAAAAAATACCTAGTAACTACAGCTGGTGAATGTAGTGCAGGACAAATTACAATATCTATCTTTGAAATGTAATGGGGTGGAAACTGTGTCATGTTTGACAATTGATTTGCGAGTGTTAAGTCAGAAAAGAACCACAACTCTGCAACGACAGCTAACCAGTCATAGCCGTTAGCGTCAGCCATAAGGGCAACAACCAATCACAGCAGCATTGTTGAACGTGGACTAGAGTTATTATCCCCGTAAATGTGCACTATGGAAGATTTGGACATGAAGTTTATGTTGGCGTCTGTTTTGTGCTGGTCATTTGTTGCCATTAGCTACCTCCACTACTAAGCTAACAGCGGTGTCGGTTGCCTACATTTATCATAAAAGCCACAATATAGTGACTTTGGGTTGGATTTTACACAAAATTTCACGCTCACTCTTGAGTTCTTCAGCGCCTCTCTTCTGCTCCTCTCCTGCTGCAAAAATGTGCAACACTAGACACTTTTAACTTAGAAATTGCAACTAACTTTGACCCCCTACTCACACATATGACAGAAACGCACTTTTGTCATGACTCTAACTCGGGAACCGGAGGTCGCAGGTTTTTTTCACAGGTGAGGAGAATATGAAGGGGTATTCATTAGGTTGCAGTCTCCAAGGTCACCACTAGATGCCATTGAATTTTACACCCTGAACCTTTAACATCAGTACAGGGCCACTAAGAATAATTGGACAATGAGCAAAGTCAAAAAGTACAGAAGAATGTGAATGCTCTGAATGGCTGCTTTCCAACAAATCAAAAGTATCCTGTAAAGTACAGTGTGCTGTTATGTACAGTATATGTATAATGTAAAATAATGTGAAATTATACTGTGTATTTTTAAAGAAGAAATACAACAAAGCTGAATTAATAAACCAAAAAAAGTGTACCCTTGTTGACACTCATAGTCTATAGTCTAATGAGCTGATGTGGATCCTTGAGCAGCCATAATGGCTACTCCAGAGGGCTATATATGCACTTTGTTTGCTTTCATTCTGACTCGGAAATGATTTGTTTTGTTTGGAGAAGAAGAGGTTAGTGCACCTCGCCCAATATACTTTGTTTCATGTCTCTCCTGTCTTTACAATGGAGATTAGTGAAAAAGATAGAACAGTCAGCATGACTTATGGAGCCACAATAATTTCGGTAATAGGAAATATGCCAGGCACACAAAAACACAACGTAATCCATGTATTAAGCTTTCGTTGCGTCATTAAATGAATGTTAATGGAATGGATCATTTGGAAAGCTCACATTGCATATGTTATATATATTATTTCTACACAAATATAGTCATTAAACAGCCTTACCTGTTGGACACAACTTTAAAGGTGGGGTATTAAAAAATAAAACATCAAAAATATCCAGTGATAAGCAGCATTATTACATTAACATACCATCTTAGATAAAGCCTCAGCTCTCACCTCTATCTTTGTCTGCCCCCTTGTGGACAAAAAAGAATACAGATCCAAAGAAAAAATCATCAGACATTCAAGTCCGTAGAGCTTGAAGTCTTATTAAGCTACATTTTCTGGTTTTGTACTCTGTCACCATAAACATAATATTCACAAAAATATCATGAAGATATGGGACTGGATGTATGCTTGGAAACATGAACACACACACACACACACTGGACATATGTAACTCATTTACAGGCATGAGGATATACATATATAGGCTGAAAATGGAGATAAGATGTTGGATGAACGTGTGGGAGCTGAGAGCACCTCTGTGTGTCTACAGTGTCCTCCCACTCAGTGTGCAGTGTGAGAGGCAGACGCAGAGCATTTAGTCTATTTCAGTCCCTGGATATGTGAAGTCTTTTCTTCAATGTTCCCTCCAAGACCACAGTGACTCATCCACACTTGTACACAATCTGACTCCTGCAGGCGGCAGGGCGATGCTGCCTGAAAAATGTGACCATCAAAGTGGAATGTCACTTTAGCGAATTATAATAATACTGATGCAAAAGCCTTCAAGTACGCACAAATCGGCAGGATTACCGTTCACCCGTGCACTCTTCTGTTCATATTCTATGTAGTTTTACTTATTGCTGCACATTGGTCTTTTTTTGTGCCCCACCTGGTTTCCCAATGGAAAGCAGTTGTAAAAGCTTAGTAGACTTAAAAGCCAGTGAAAAAAAAAAAAAAATTAAAAAAATATTGTCTGTTGTAAGTATCAAAGGAAAAGTAAAGACCAAACAAATAAAGCAAACTCTATTTCAGTTTGTTCAAATGTAAGAAACATGAGCCCAGTTGGCTCGATAGTGGCACACACCTGCACACCTGTGAGAACATTGCTTTATCAAATGAAAAGATTAAGTTGTCGTCCAACATTCCTCTGTGATTGACATAAAAGCCTTTCAGTTTCCTCATTCATCTGATCTTTATCTCCTAACATTTGGTTTGTCTGGTATTTCCTTTGTCTTAGCTGTAAGTCTAACCCTTGTGTGGTATTCGGATCAAATTGGATCAAATTTTTACCAAAAAGAAAAAGGGTACAGGTATACAAACAAAAATTTGAGCAGACATGCTGCTATACGTCACACATTTCCATCCTTCATCTGGTCTTCAGGTCAGTTTGACACAGGGACACACACAAACATGAACACACACACACACACATGAACACACACACACAAACATGAACACACACACACACACACACACACACACAAACATGAACACACACAAACATGAACACACACACAAACATGAACACACACACACAAACATGAACACACACACACACACAAACATGAACACACACACACACA
>JAPQRN010000010.1:10106717-10116750 GCA_037367275.1 Coranthus polyacanthus
ACACACACAAACATGAACACACACACACAAACATGAACACACACACACACACAAACATGAACACACACACACACACACACACACACAAACAAATTATATTTATGGCACAAACACAAAGAAATAGAGTGAGGCCAGTCTGTCATTTTCATGAATAACCCTATCAATTTTAAGTCAGGGGATGTACCGGAATGAAATCTTCTCACACAGATTAAAAGGGGTTAATACCAGTATGAATCATTGAAAATACTGAGCCAAGGTGTATTAACGAACTGACAACCTTCACACAATTTCCTCATTCGTGATTGATAGATTTTACTTCCCAAGAACTGGTCTTTAATCTACACAGAAACTCGTCTCTCTTTCAAGATTTAAAATCAAAATAAAAACACCAAGTTGTTATACAACATGCCACTGTGATTGAGGTGCAGCTAGTGAATAACAAGACTGAGACTGAGTCGAAACACTCAATTCAGGTGGTATACAAAGTAGGTAAGCAACAACCCCTAACCGTTTCGATCTGCTCACATCTTCAGCTCACTGTTACACAGTAGATATTTTTCTGATTGCATTAGTCTTATTTTCTAATTGCCACACTTCATATAATCAAACAGGATCCACTCTTACTCATACCATTATGTGACCATATCGTTCAGTTTCCTCATTCATCTGTGCTCTTTAGCTCCTAACTTTAGCCTGCTTTTCTGCTCTTTGAATTTTGGCTTACATGATGCCCCCGTATTCATACATATATGGGGTCATTCTACTTAATAAATACCTAATGACTGTAGATATACTGGAAAGCATTTAAGTGGTCGGAAATGTTCAGTTACTTCCATTAACAATCAGCACAGATATTTTCACAGCTAGTTATATACCATACTATGCAACACTAAATAAAACTTGGTGGGAATTTAGTTTTAAGTTTGTATGGTATACCTAAAGCTTGAAAAACAATCAACAAAGAAAAATAAATTATGCAACATCACAGATGAAATACTCAAATGTCGTTCGTTCGTGTCAGCTAACACATTTTGCAGATTTTGGCTCCAGGGTTCTTTGCACATTGCCTTCCCTGCAGATTAAAATACAGACCAAATACACAGTGATTTTTACTACCCTGTACATTGTTATTGTGTGCTGAACCAAGGGTTTTATTACGCACGTGTTTTAAGTTCGGAGAAAGAGATAAGACCACGTTACTTTATGTCATCAACTTAGCTTTGACATTTAAAAGACAACCTTCATCCTCAAAACGCAACAGTTCGTAAAAGAGCACATGCAGTATATTCAACATATGTTTCACCCTCTTCACACTGCCTTAGTTGTACCTGCTGCCCTCTTGTGGACATAGGGATTGTAGCCAGATCCAAACAAATGTAGTTTTACATCTTAATATCTTGATGAATGTGTGGGAGCTGAGAGCACCTCTGCGTGTCTGTCCTCCAACTCCCACCCACAGTGTGCAGTGTGAGAGGCAGACGCAGAGCATTTAGTCTATTTCAGTCCCTGGATATGTGAAGTCTTTTCTTCACCGTTCCTTCCAAGACCCGAGTGACTCATCCAGGCTTGTACACAGTCTGACTCCTGCAGGCGGCAGGACATTGTTACTGTCTAAATAATAATAATAAGAAAAAGACAAAGGAGAAAAGGAAGGAAAGTGAGATGAAAAACAAAAAGAAATATGTGAACAAAATCTTGAGATATAGTGATTTTTAGAAAAACTTCCACTGTGATCTTCTACTCGTCAAATTTCTTTTTGCAGCGCTAGATCCTGACACTGTACATGTATGTCATAAATTAGAATTTTTGGAATTTGGGGGATTTATCCTGACCTTGACCTAGAACGGCTAAAATGTAATCATCTGTAGTCACTATCAAGACGATACACAAAGAAATGAATTGGGAGATTTGTCCAAAAATTGTGCACACTAGACTGCTAATAGACATAAATGGCAGTAAAAACATAACCTCCTCGGCGGAGGTAAGAATAATGATAATCTTTTATTACAGAGCACTATAAATGAAGTAAATGCAAAAAATGTTTCTGTGTCGCTTCTTTTATCTTTGTTGTACTGTAACCCTTCATGGTGTTTTTTCCTTCCTCTTTTAACCTAAATAAATATCATTTACCTTTACATTTATCATACCCAAGTGACAGGGGGGAATGCTTAAGATTGATTAAGATGTTTATCGAAGTGCTGTGAAGAAAAACATAATTTGAAACTCAACACCCTGCGTTTCATGTTCTTTCTTGTTCTCCTGGTAAAGGTGTGGTTATTTCCTTGTTGGTGTAGTATATAAAGCATGGTGTGGAAGAAGGTGCAAGCAAAACAAAAACAAGCGAGTGAAAGATGAGTTGTGCAGGGGTAGAAATCAAATCAGAGGGCGACAGCGTCACAGGTTACCTCCTTACTAGGCTTGGACAGCTGGAGGAGAAACTGCACACAATTGAAAAACACACACTTTATCAAGGTAAGAAAATTACTGAAGTTTTACCTTCTGTCTTCATTTGTAAACAGACGTCTTTTGTTTAATGTTGGGTCTTCATTTGACAAGACGCAAGAAACTCTACTTTGAATAACATTATGAATTTAACATTGTCTTTCTACAAAGGACCTCACAGTGCCCAGGTGGCTTTTGGAGCATCTCTTGGGCACCATGGAAACTTTGGACCTTTCAATTGTGACACCACACTGATCTTCAGGAATATCTACTCAAACACTGGTGCATACAACCCTGCGACAGGTAAACCTGCTCTAAAATGACATTAACTTATACGCATATTGATTAATTTTGTAAAAACAAATAAATAAATAAGATGCCGTCTTTGGCTGTGGATAAGACAGAAATGACAAGAGATACTGCAAGTACTGCAGGCGATCCTGTGGAGATGTTTGTTTTATGATGCCAGACTCTCTCTGAACAATCCCCAGGTATTTTCACAGCTCCTGTCAAAGGAGTGTATTACTTCAGCTTCTCTGGCCATCATGTATCAACTAAGTCGATGGGGTTAAAGCTGATAAAGAATGGAGAGCACATGATTTCTGTGTACAACCATGCAGCTGGGAATCGCCACGAGACGGCCACCAACGGCATGACTCTAACGCTTGAAGCGGGAGACCAGGTGTCTGTGAGTCTGTGGCAAAACACCTGGATTTTTGATAATGAGAACAAGCACAGCACCTTCACTGGCTTTTTGCTGTAACTGAAATGGGGTTCATTAGCAGAAAAGAGCAGAAACATCGCTGTTATACTGCATATACTATTATTATGGCTGTTGGTGGTGGTGTTGCATGAAAAAAAAAAAAAAAAAGTAATTGTAGCCAATATTACATGTATATGATTTTTTCCTGAGAGGAACTTTTACTATATGGGCAGGGAAACTAACCACACCATATCATACGCATATCATAAACATTGCATTTTGTTTCACTCTTGTTTTTTATTCAGCTCTGTTCTTTTGTTTTATGTAAGTTCAGTTTGCCAGTAGTAGTAAGTTTCCTGTCTGTATCCACACTGATGTAAGCTGTGTGCCAGACTGTGTGGGACAATAAGTGAACGTTGACGAGAGGTGACAAGGTTCAGGGTTATTTCTTACAACTTTGTACTGACATACACACTGGGTTAATAAAGAAAGATTGAAAGGATGACTGCTTTGTGGTTGTTTTTTTTTATACCAACCACCTGAACTTGGTTGGTATCTAAATTGTTGGTAACTCATCAGTAAATGGTTTAAGGCGCTGACTGATAAAGGGACAAGTCAGCTAAGTAGCAAGATCTGAGATTTAATAGCATCGATGTTGCCAAATAGTGGGTCGGAATCCATGTATGAAAACGCAAAAGGTGCTTATTAATGATCTAACTGAAAAAACAGATTTGGATAAACCGCGCCCTTATTGTAAAGTGGTACCTACAAGCCCCATCAAACGTGAAAGCCCAGGTTCCCTTTTCATTTTGAAATCTGAGATGCATTTTTATTAGTGACATTATGCAACTGAAAGCTCACCTTTAAACACACAGAGGCAAAAATAACACATTTTGCCTGCTCTTTGGCTCTCTTACATTTATATGTTTCCCGTTAAATCACCTTTTAACTGAAAGCAGTTGTAAAACCTTAGTGGATTGAAAAGGCCAGTGAAAAATATGATAAAAAAATATAGTCTGTTGTAGGGATCAGTGAGCAACGAAAAATAAAGACCAAGCTGATAAAGCGAACTCTGAGCCAGCGAGCTTATACTTTTAGAAACTATTTCCATGTGTATGGAGTCCAGTTGGCCAGATAGTCGTGCTGTAAATAAGACCCAAAAAACAAACTGCTGCACACCTGTGAGAACGTCACTGTATCAAATGAAAAGATTAAGTTGTCGTCCAGCATTCCTCTGTGATTGAAGGCCTTTCAGTTTCCTCATTCATCTGATCTTTACGTCCTAACATTTGGTTTGTCTGGTATTTCCTTTGTCTTAGCTGTAAGTTTAAGTTTAGATTTTTTTTTTTTTCCAGCGCTAACCCTATATACAGCACTGGAAAAAAAAAAAAAAAGAGACCACCACAAATTTCCAGACCAGAACCTCATTGAAAACCTCTAGCAAAATGATGAGGGGGATCGCAAACCATTAAACGAACCCAAGCGTCTTGCATTTCTGCTCCGTGAATGGCATAAAGCAGCAAACGCGTTATAACATTACACTGTGTTGTTTGAACATCAATACGAACTTGTTTTCTTTGCATTATTTAAAGTCTGAAAACACCGCATTTTATTTCAATATTTCTATTTGACATTTGTGCTAAATGTTTTCAGCAGTGTCTCGAATGACTCAAAAACAGGCCTATAAATACAGCTGTGGTAAGTTCAGCGGCCTCTTAATCAGCTGTATTTGACTGACTTTTATCAAAGTGCTATCTTTTCACATCTTTCACGTGTTTCCCTTTTGGTTTCACATGCTTACACATTTCTTGTAAATGTACGGTTATTTCCTTGTTGGTGTAGTATATAAAGCACGGTGCGGGAGAGGGTGTAGTCAAAACAAAAAGAAGCAGGTGAAAGATGAAGTCTTCGGTGGCTCTGCTGACTTTGTCCCTCTGTGCGTGGCTGTGTCGTGCAGAAGTAAAAACAGATGACGGCTGCGTTCAAAGTTACCTCCTCACTAGGCTTGAACAACTGGAGGAGAACCTGCAAAAAACTGAAAAACAATTAGAGGATCTGAAGAGACAGAACCAAGGTAAGAACGTTACTGAGTTATTTTAAGTTTTACCTTCTGTCTTCATTTGTATACAGGCTTCTTTTTTCATGTCGACTCTTTAATGTTCTTTCACGTAACAAGACATAAGAAAAAACACTCTATGAATCTGATATTGTTTTCCTGCAAAATGTCAGTGACTGTTAACATGACATTGCTTTGATCGTTTTAAAGATCTCTGGGATAATCCCAGCAAGACCTCTATATATGTCTATATCTATATGATGAGATGATCGGGACGTGTATTTTAACATCCCTCAAGGTAAACAGGTGGCTTTTGGAGCAGCTCTTGGGAACACTGGAAACATTGGACCTTTGAATGCTGAAATCACACTGGTCTACAGGAATGTCTACTCAAACACTGGAGCATACAACTCTGGGACAGGTAAAACTGCTCTAAAATGACATTAATTTATATGTATATTAGTTACTTTTGTAAAAAAAAAAAATAATAAATAAATGGATGAGACAGAAATGACAGGAGATACTGCAAATACTGCAGGCGATCCTGTGGAGATGTTTGTTTTATGATGCCAGACTCTCTCTGAACAATCCCCAGGTATTTTCACAGCTCCTGTCAAAGGAGTGTATTACTTCAGCTTCTCCGGTCATAATATATCAAGGAGACCGATGGGACTAAAACTAATGAAGAACGGACACCACGTGATTTCTGTGTACAACCATCCAGCTGGGAATCGTTACGAGACGGCCACCAACGGCATGACTCTAACGCTTGAAGCGGGAGACCAGGTGTACATGAGGCTGTTCCATCACACCTGGATTTTTGATAACAATAACAAGCACAGCACCTTCACTGGCTTTTTGTTATTCCCTCTGTAACTGAGAAGAAGTTCAAATAAGCAGAAACATACACGATTATTATGGCTGCTGCTGTTCCATTCAAAAACAAAACAAAACAAAAAAAAACCCAATGGAGCCAATATTACATGTATATGATTTTTGCTGAGAGTAAGGAACATGGGTGTAATCTGAATTACTACATGACCAGCTTTGGTAACGGTGCTGTACTCGATAACGCATGCTGTGCAATTCTCAGCTAAATACGTGAGCTCTACTCTTGTGTGTTAAATATCATGATAGCTGTGGATGTGAAAACAGCAACGAGGGTCACTGTTATTTAATACAACTTTGTACTGACACACACACTGGGTTAATAAAGAAAGATTCAGAAGATGACTGCTTTCTGGTTGCCTACAAGCCCCATCAAACACGAAACCCCAGGTTCCCTTTTCATTTTGAACTTCGAGGTGCATTTTATCAGTGACATTATGCAACTGAAAACACGCCTTTAAACAGACAGCTCTTTTTGCTCTGTTTGGCTGAATCAGCTCTTCTCAGGGTAGTCACTCTCTAAAGGGCTAAACTAAGCTACACAAAGCACAAACATGACGATTTCTATAAAGTTTACAAGCAAGAAGCCACTTGGTTCATTGTGAATGGGAGAAATGGTGAGATTGCCATGGCAACGCGATCACATCTTTATCTGCAGAATAGCATCTAAACTCAAACCTCTTCTTCCACACAGACCCGCATCCTCTTCAGCCACAGATGATCTTTACACACAACATTAATTAAGCTTTACATACAGGACAAAAGCTGACTTTCTTTCCACCATTTCTCACATGGTGAAGCCATTCTCACTGTAGGGGTCAGACTGTGTGTGTTGTCAGCTGTCACGCCGCTTTGAGCTCATGCGGTTTAGTGGTACAACAATAATAAGGACACAAATGCCTCTCAAGAACGGAGCAGAGTTAGAGGCTTTGTAGAGAAAGTTGATTTGTGAATGGGGTGGTTGTACACGTGTGAAGGTATAGCTGGCTTTTGAGCAAAATTCAATGGTCTCTTCAGATGTCTATTTCAGGCTGTTTGTCCATACAGCTCATAGATAAACAGCTGTGGCAACTGAGTTAGTGTCATATGATACTACTGGCTTCTTTGCTCAAATCAAATCACATGGAGAACACAGATGAAATGCATTCATCCTTTCCCAGCCACAACCTTACCTTTGTTTTCAGTCTAAACGCTTCCTTACGACACTGGCAATGTAATTTTTAAGCATGCAAGCTTTTGCTAAGGTTGACAAAAACTAAAAAGGGCACATTTTTCAGAGTATTACAGTACTGGGGTCATTCCTGTGTCATGGACACCCAAGGAAAGACACCCCGTGACAATGCAAACCAGTTATTACCACATGGTTAAGAGGAAGTGTGTGTTTGTTTCAACATTTCAAAGTTCTGAGGTGAAGTTAAGGCAACACAGGAAGTGCACTTTCATCCACGTCCTTTGCTCACTACAGTACATTACAGCAGCCAAACATATCTGTGAACAGCAGGCAGTAGATTTTCATGCAATGAAATGCTAATTTGTGCAGGTTATAAGCAGAGAGGTTTTAAAAGAAGCAGGTTAGGCGTTATACAGGAAAAACCAGAAGGAGAAGTGTACAATGTATGTGACCTTAAGAACGAACAGGAAGTTTTTCATACCATTATAATGAGCAGACGACGTTGTTTGATTCTAGTCAGCTCACTCTAACAGCTTAAATGGAAAGCAGCAATAAACTATGGAAGACTGTAACACGATGAATTTTCCTGTGCAATACGACTTGACATTTCCAACAACGCACACGCACAAAGTAACACACATTAATGTGATCTTCATGGACGTGAACAAAGAAATACACGGGTTTCAGACACCACATGCGCACTGTGGCTTATCATCATGCATCAGGAAGAATGTGAGGTTCACTTGATTTATTTGATTCACCAGCGAAACTCGAACATGCTGATGCAACTTTCAGGTCATATGACTAAGGCCCCGAAGGCGTGAAACCAGTGTGAGATTCAAGGCCTCGCTGATGCTAGAAATACATCTAAAGTATGTGTACCCATACAAACCTGTATTTATTCAGCTCTGCTAACAGCCGGGACATGACTCCATCAGGATCTTCTTTGGTATCCCCATGTGAAGCTCTGCTCTTTTTTCATTGTGAGTATCAGAACATGGACTGCTGAAACACTCTGAGAAACTACACAAATACAGAACTAACTGTGCTTGCAACAGCAGTGATCTCCAGGACATTCATCCCTGCCAGCATTTGTTCTTGTCATTAAGTTAAGTAATATTTTACGGTTGTAGAGCAAAGTCAACAAATGCAACCACCTGCTAAGTTAAAAAAAAGAAAAAAAGAGCAGCTCCCTGGTTGCAGCAGCTAAAACAAGTGCGTTGCTTTTATTTTACGTGATGAACAGAAACCTCATGAAACAACACTGTATTCATCAGCGTGGAGATGAGTGGAAGCTCCTTTCTTCTAAATGGTGGACTATTCTTAAGGCCTCTAATAGATACGTAGATCCTGTCAGTCTGTGTTTTATTTTTTAGTCTGCGCTCATATCTGCCGTATGAACGGATTTTCTTGATAATGTGTTTCAAAAGTAAAAACAGCAATTAAGTGGGTTAACTCGTTATCTTTTATTTATTTGTGTCTATTGTTTAACTTTTATGTCTTATTTCTGTATTTATTTTAAACTACAGAGATGATACCGTTTAAAACGTGGGATTTCAAACAATGAATGCATCTGGGTGTTTATTCAGTCAGAATAATTTGCAGTAATTTGCAGTGAAATACTGTTCATCATCGTTAATTTCAGGAATTTCACAAATAGAGAATAGAGTTCTGAATTATTGTAAATAGTTTTGCTTCAATAATTATGGACAGCTGCAGCTACTGGCGCTGCATTCGCACACAGGCATCGCTGCGCTCGCTGAATCAATCCTTTCTTTGCTTAAAATCTTAATAGTATGTATAATAGTAGTAATAGAGCACGTCTTTTGACTCAATTCGGTAATCTGACTTTGCATCTCTGTGGTCAGGGGGACACTTGAGGCGGCACCTGATTGGCCAGACTGAGGAACGGCTCGCCAAATACCAGCCTACGGTATGTATGGCTGATTGAACTTGGCTGCAGACACAAAAAGCCCTCTCTGTCCTCCACTCAGCGGCCTAAAAAACATGCAGCGGGAAGAGGGAAACAGCTCTCCCCAGCTAAACACACTTACTGGAAACCCTACCCACTACCCAAACAACTGGACTGAGGGGGTTTTATACCGTGTGGCCACGATCACTTACTTGATAAAACTAACTGTAGGTGCTGAAGGCTGTTCATCCTCATGTAAACATCAAACATTTAAGACATGTGACTCTTCAGCCCGTCTTGTATACAAAATGTCTATTTTCACGTTTGAAATACAGGCAAAAGCTGCGAATGCTTACGTTTTTGTTGATCAAAGCCTTCTTTTCTTGGCTTTCTCTGCTCAAATGTGCAAAAAAAATATTAACCTGACGGTCTGAACTTATCATTTTTTCCTGACTAACAACTTAATTATGGACAGTTGCAGCGACCGGAGATCATCGACAAAACAGGGACTGCTACGCTCGCTGAATCAGCCCTTTCTTTACAATTATACAGTTATAGTTTTGTAAAATAGAGCAGAGTGGAAATGTTATATAAACGGTGAATTCTGCTTTTTTTTTTTTAACCATCGACTATTGACTTCCGCGTTTCCGGGGACCCTTAAGTGAAATGTACACACTGTTACGTTATCAGCAGAAACAAGCACAGCACACAGCGTTTTACATAAAATGTGTTTTGTATTACAAGTCTTTTAAACTGACAGATGGATGGCAGAAGATTTGCCCAAAGGGAGAATTACAATTACGGTAAGTCAAAATGTCACATTTTTAGAAAAAAAAAAAAAAAAAAAAGAGAGAGAGAGAG
>JAPQRN010000010.1:10116850-10124350 GCA_037367275.1 Coranthus polyacanthus
TTTGTTTTAATGAACTTTCAGTTTAATTTTTCAGCAGATACAGCTGACATTAAGTGAATATATGGATAAAGTAATGGCTAGATAATACAGACAGACATGGCTTGCCATTCAGTGAACCAAAAATCCCAGTAGGTTTAAGTTGTTCTTGGTGGACTAGTACCTCGAGAAAACGGCCTGACTCTGACCCTGAAACAGCAGGTCGGTTATACAGTAAAATAAGAAGAGGCTCCTTTCACTTTGACACCAAACAAAACCACTATGTATCGAGAGAACGGCTAAAAAGTTCTGATTGCCATCAAGACGCACTGCAGAGGAAGTAGGGCTCATCAGTTGGCACAGTCACAGGAATTTTCTGAGGAAGGCACTTGACATGGGGTCATGGCGTTCCCCATGCAGCGACAGCAATGCACCAGGGTCCTTGTTGGTTAGTGCACACTGAGGAGGGACACCGTCAGCTAAGTGCAAGCTCCATTATAAATCCACTTCCACCACACCAGAGAGAGAGAGAGGGGGGGGGGGTATATATGTGTCTGTAGGAGCAACACAACTCCACCACAATCCACAGCTTCAAATACAGTATCGGAGTGGGTGGGCCTGCGCCTCTTGACCTTTTAAAAGAAATAAATCACTGGAGACTGGATTTGAGCAACCTATGCAAGGCTTGAGTGGTGACTGATAAGTTTGTTTTTTTTTGAGAGATTTTTAAAAGTACTTTCGGGGGCCTCTGATCTCAACCCACAGAGTCCAAGACCCTAAAAAGTGACCGATCCCAGCTCCGCCTGGGGATTTGACATTTTAACGCCTCCGTCCCCATCACCATGACCCACCTCCAAGGCAGAAGGACCCAGCCCAGAAGATGTAACAGTACAACTCAACAAATAAACCCATAACATCTTTCCATGAGCAAAAAAAACAAAAAAACAAAACAAAAATAACAAGAAAACACGTGTCTCTTAGGTTTCACAATAAGACATTTCCATTGAGGCACATTTCCAGAGAAGTGTCATATACAAAGCTATAAAAAATCCGAAAACATTCAAGTACTTTGTCATGTAAACACTTTTCCAGACTATTATACATAATCGATTGTTGTCGTCGTCGTCGTCGATTTTTGTTTGTGTGCAACAATAAGACAACAGTGTGAGGAAAGAATACTTTTGCAAACAAAGCCTGCGGGACAAGTTTTAGAAATAAGCTCGAGTTGAACCTGTTCGTGTGTGTGTTTGTGGTTTTTTTTTGTTTGTTTTGTTTTGTTGTTTTGTTTTTTTTTTAGAGCAGGACGCATGAACAGCACTGATCTCCACCGCTGGGAACAGTCGAATAGTTCATCTGTCTCACGATTTCTGCGAACAGTTCGTCGACCGATCCTTTATTTTTGGCTGAAGTTTCCATAAACGGGCAGTTCCAGTCCTGGGCCAGCGCCTTGCCTTCCCCGGAAGACACCTCTCTCTCCCCCTCCAGGTCCACCTTGTTTCCCACCAGGATCATGGGCACCCTCTCGTACCTCTTCACCCGGATGATCTGATCTCTCATGGGCTTGATGTCCTGGAAGCTCTGCTGGTTCACCAGGCTGTAAACCAAAATAAAGCCCTGCCCGTTTTTGATGTACAGGTCTCGCATGGAGGCGAACTGCTCGGTCCCCGCCGTGTCCAGGATCTCCAGCACGGACGGGGACGAGTCCACCTCGATCTCCTTCCTGTAGAAATCCTCTATCGTGGGGTCGTACTTCTCGATGAAGGAGCCCGTCACGAACTGGACCGTCAGCGCCGATTTGCCCACTCCGCCCGATCCCAAAACAACCACTTTGTACTCCCTCATGGCTGTTTTGAGGAGGGGGGGGAAAAAAACAAAAAAAAACAAAAAAAAAAAAAAAGAAAAAGGAAAAGGCAGACACCTCCTTTTCCGCGACGAAGCCTCCTCTCTCCCACCCGCTGACCAGCCCCGATGTTTTCAAACCGAGCCTGGCTGGGAAGGCTGCCCTCTGGCTCGGATAGGAGTCAAATCCTACGCCGGCGAATCCTCCGAGCTCTGCTCTCTAACGACGGCGGATCACAGCTCCGAGGGAGAAGGGCCGCTCCTGGACATCAGCGTCGTAAATTAAAGCACATTTTTTTTTTCTCATCGCACTGTATTGTGCAACGGTGCTGGGAAGCGTGATCGCTTTTCCCCTCTTGCATGGCGTTTCCTGCCCACATCCTCAGCGCGTCAAAAGCCGAGGCTCAGTTCCGTTTTCTTAAAGGAGCCGTTCACCCAAAACCTCCGTCGCGGCAATCAGATGACCGGAAAGATGTCTGAGGCCCGCTCCGCATGACCTCTGCCCTCACATGTATACTCATCCGTTCCCCTTTTTTCGACGAGGGGGGCTCCTGAGCTGCTTGCCAAGGCGCGCATTAAACACGAGCACGATAACGCGCCAATGAGGCCGTGCTTTAAGCCGGTCATTGATTTGCATAGAGGAACTTCTAGCCTAGTTAGCTTCAGTGTAAAGTCACTATAATTCTGATTTACTCCTCAGATCAGATTTTTTTTTTTTTTTTTTAATGTGGCCGACGTTCCTTCAGCAAAAGTACTAATACGCAAAGTACAAATGGTGCATTCAAAAACAGAGGGGATACATGCGTTTGTCCCTCCCAGATAAAAAACAAAACAAAACACGAAAGACGCACAGGAGCTTTGGCAAAAAACAAAACAAACAGTATGCTATTAATCACAGGCATTTGAAAGCAACACGCTATACCTGAGCGCCTCGCTGTATTGTATTTTGAACTGTCTGGATTTTGCGTTCTCCTTTGCTTCATAAACCGATGCCGAAAACCACCGGTGCATAAAAATGCACCAGAACGCAAGGAGCGTTTGGTGTTCAAAATTTGCAATAATGTGCCACACCCCATGACTGTACTTCATTTCGAGGTACTACTCGAGTACTTTCTATTTCCACTTCACTACATCTCAGAGCCGCAGACTGTGCTTTTTACTCCACTACCTTTGTCTGACAGGTTTAGTTACGTTATAGGATGGACATTTTACTCCTAGCTTAGCTTTTTTTTTTTGGCTAAGATTTGTAAGCCCAAATGTTTTCTCAGTAGAAACATGACTATTAAAATCTTTTTTTGATCATCTTGGTGTGGAACAATGATACGAACGCGGTTGTGGAGTTAACTGGATTTCTGACGTCTTACAAAAACCAGTGTGCGGCTCCACCTGATTATTCCCTCTCATCTTTAATTTTAATAAATGTTCAAATCATCCAATATTTCACCAACAATCAAAGACAAGAGAAAAAGTCCAAACACTGAAAACAGATGTACATCAGAGCTTTGTTTTTACTCCTCCAGAACTTCAACACTTACATTTTGCTGCTGATCTTTATGTTAACGTTGCTCTGTAGTTGTACTTATATAAAGGATCTGAATACTTCTTCCACACTTCTTATCTTCACCACCTGACCCAAGGTTTTCAGAGGGCTTAGGTACTGTCTGGCATAAAGGGAGTGGTGGTAGCTGAGGGGTTTGAAAATATTAGAAGATTGACGATATTTTCTGCTTTTTCACATTGCTTCTGACCGTTATCCACCGTGTTGGTGAAAGAAACCCGGCAAAAAGTCTATTTATATTCATACCAGGATTTTGCACGAGCATGTGGAAGACTTAGGGGACCCTTCGGCGAGAAAGTGTTATGTTCTTTAACAAAAATGACACAATTTCACATCATTTTGTACCGCTATTCTTACCATATCTGTGTGCAAAAATATCGGAAAGCCAGAGCAGCACCAACTACAACATTAGATCTGGTAGAAGTCCAGTTAGTTTGATGCTCTTCCCAATGATTTTACGTTAATTTGGCTTAGGTGGTGGCCAAAATGTCTTGGGTGCAGTGAAAACCCTAATAATAAATAACGATAAAGTGTGACATGAAGTTTACTTGACAATCAAAGTAAAAGTAAAATGTCATATCATTTAAATGCAGACTAAGGATAACGTCTAAGCTTCAAAAATATATTTAGCAGCCTCTTGATTCCATCCAAATGTCACGATTTCATACAGAATACAGAGGGAGGTGTGTTGAAACCTTATCTGATTTTTTTCCCCCCCTAATCAGTTCTGACCCAGATAATGCACACGATCTCAGGAAAATTGCCTGGAACACAATTAATGTAACTTTCCCCATCTAATATAGCGTACATCAGTCTCCGCGGAGGTGCTCCAGAATATAATGTCACCGTGATATAATGTCCTAGATCGATTTGATTGAAAAGAGAGACGAAGACCACAGAGTTATCGCATAAGCAAATCAAATATTGTTTTATTCAGATTTTTTTCATC
Source organism: Coranthus polyacanthus (assembly GCA_037367275.1). Classification (NCBI taxonomy): domain Eukaryota; kingdom Metazoa; phylum Chordata; class Actinopteri; order Kurtiformes; family Apogonidae; genus Coranthus; species Coranthus polyacanthus. Next base: position 10,121,173 of record JAPQRN010000010.1, read on the forward strand.
CATACAGCAAGAGTCAATTATGGCAACAATAAAATGTGCATAAACAAATCTGAAGACAGAATAGTACATTATTGTGTGGCATCTGTTAGCAAATACATAACTGTGTGGTTGCACTTACAAGGAAAAAGCAGTCAAAGCGTACATGTGCCCCCAGCAGGGAAGAGAAGCCTTGGTTTCAGCCAAGAGACTGAACATCTGGTTTGGAGAAAATGTTGCTTTGGTTCTAGCGTCGACACAGCAGCCTCAAGTCAGAAACATGCTGACGTTGACGGGCGACTGTTACATTCATTTTAAAGACTAATTTTCCAAATACGTATTTGGTGTTGTGAGCCTTCGCCTGCTGAGTGCACAGCTATGATAGCAGAAACAACTTCTCGTGAGTCAGTGTTGACTGTCATTATGGCTATGAGAAAGTATTTGGGGTGGATGAGTGCTAATATTTTATCATTCTTTAAATAACATGTCTGCTTGGAAAATATTTTATCACACAAGAGTAAGATGACTTGTATTTGAAGTATTATTTCTCCCCACTGTGGATGTTATCTACTGTATGTATAGTTTGAAAAAAACAAACAAACAAACATATTAACTGTGTATTCTGTAATCTGAATGTGTTATCTTTCCTTACATATCTAAGCAGTTTCTTTTGTTTACATGTTTGTACTTTTACATGCAGTCAAATCAAACTATTAAAGAATACAGATTTTCGAGAGTTTCATGTATCAACTGTACCATGGGAGCAGCAATACTGCATGACCAAGTCCAACAAATGAAATATGGACATCATTTGATATGTCATCCTACAACAAGGGTGGAGTTAGCATGACATTGGGATTTCTAATCCCAACAACATTCCCTGGCGATACTAGCCACTGATAAAATAAGACAAAAAGCGCATAGCTTTCTCTGAATGCATTGGCCAAGAAACTAGTGCCCTTCTTTGCAAGCAATTTTTTAGCTGGTCTTCTAATTTAAGAATTTAAATTAATCTAACAAAATTCCTTATAATTATAGATCTTTTTTTATTCAAAATAATATCTCAATATGATACACATTTTTTCTCTGTTCATTTGACTATATACAGAAGTGCAAAAAGTCAACCTTCGTCCCTTAGGTTAGAACTCATCATCTGCAGCATTACTGACTTTGCCACTTTGGAAAAGTCTATTCTTTCTCTCCCCTAATCTCACCATCCACCAAACATCCAAACACCCGTCAATCTCACTGCTCATTTTGGCCTGACATTCAGGGCAAACTTAAGAAATATTCAAACAAACATAATCTTGTACATATCTTTTTGAAATGGATACAGTAGAAAATAATTTTTACTCTAAAACATGGACAATCTATATTTCAATACAATATATTTTCAAACATGATCTTGACATGTTACAAGGAAAATTAAGTTGGTTAGAACATTATATTTTTTGTCTACTCAGAGATGCTGCAGACGCAGCAAATTAATTGATCTCATTCCTTGTATCAAAAACGTCTTTCATCAGCAAAATTATCTGACAATGTAACATCAACTGAAAAGACATCCAGCTATATGAATGAAGTGAATATTTAAAACTGACTCAACACATTATCATCTATATGGTTTGAAAAAGTTATGAATGTCATACTACCTCAAAATCTACAACGGCTATATCAATGTTGTCAAGTAATATATAGTAAGGCAAAAAAGAAAAAATCTACAACTACATACCTCAAATAGATTCAAATCCTTAAGTAGTACATAACACATAAGTTCAATGAAATTTAAGAGTAATTGTTACTTTTACATAAAGAGAAAGGAAAAAAAAAAAAAAGAAGAAGATCATAAGCGGCATGTGAAAGAACTATAAAACATCATTGGTGTTCTTTACCTGCATGGTGATTGAAAGTACATTTGATTGGGTTGAGACCCATTAACAGTAATCTAAGGCTTCGTTAGGTACATTACAATCGGTAAAGACGCACTACACACCTCTGTGAACACAGAAAAGTTAAGTGATCAAATAACTAAGATGAAAGATGATAAACATGTGTCTTTAATTGTTTTAGCCTCTTGAGAGATGCTTCTGTAACTTTTTGCAAATGCAATTGACAGAAAAACTGTGCTTTGGTTTCTGCGGTCAGATCTACACGTGAATGAGAACCTACGTGATTTGCTGGGAAACAACAAATCAAATCTATTACGTGTTGCACATCCTCAAGAGTGAATGTTCACATAGGATGGTTATGAAATTAGAAAAGGGGGACCATACCAACAATCATCCAAGTGCACATGTGGTTAAAATGACCTAATAGACCTTCAGGTATGTATTCTGTCAATTTCCATCAACGCATGGCTCAGCGGTGCTTCTTACAGACACCGTTTGAGTCACACCTCTTTAAAAGAGGGCGGACATTGTAACACAACGTCAACTGAAGCTACACCCTCTACTTCACCAGGCTTTAGAGTCAATGGACTTGAGCAACAAATTAATCCCATTGGACAAAAGAAAACAACAACACTTAGTCTAGGCAATGAAAAAAAAAAGTTATGACAAACTATAGAAAAACCCTCCATTTTAAAACAAAAAGACATCAAAAAATTTGGCAAGAACCCCACTTCTAAAACTGATTAATTAGAGAAATGAAAAAAAAAAAAAATGTAAAAAATAAAACACACAATGGAGATTTTGAAAACAAAATAATACAAAAAGAGCCATACAAAACTTTTACCTTCGGTAAACAAATAACACTGCTGAGATAACACTCTGGTTTTAGCTGTATGGCCTTGATGGCACATCACAAGGTGAGAAAAGCTAGCCTGGCTGTGCTTTCAAGGTACACAGGTATGTTGGTTTACCCAGAACATTCATATGTCCAAGACCCTCATTTCAACATCTAGTTTCACTAGTAGCCGTAAAAACACAATACTGTACATGCCTAATTATTTTGGCGAATAAAATTCCTGTTAAAATTATTGTGCCTTTCAGATTCAAATTCAAATTCAAGGTGCATGTTTGCATTTCACTTGTAAACTATGAAATATGGCTATTAATTAAAAAATAAAGCAGAAAAAATATAAAAGGAAAGAAAAGTCTTGGTCTACTAACGTACCAGCACTGTGTGTTGTTTTATGCAACACACTCTTTACCTTCTGTGTGTGTAATAATGGTAAGAATTAGAAGAAATAGACTGTTATGGT
>JAPQRN010000010.1:10129350-10135615 GCA_037367275.1 Coranthus polyacanthus
GGAAGAAGTGTGTGGAACAGAGAGAAAGAGAGAGGGTGTGTTGGAAAGAAGCAAAAACAGGAAAGAAAACAAAAAAAGTACATACGTTAGAGGACATAATATAGACAGCATTACAACATCCTTGTGTGTACAACAACAATATCATCATATCATCAGTAGCAAGCAAGCAGCAGTCTTACACAAGTACTACACAAGCAGGAGCATGGTGCCTACTGGAGCTACTGGCTAACAAGCATTCATATATTCATTATTTTATCTGGAAGTTTACTTGGGTTATTAACTTTGCTCTCCTAGGACTGACTTAATGCAACATAAGCAAGCATTAACTCTTAAATCAATAAGGCTGCTACAATAACAAGAGGTGGAACAAGTAGGAAGCACAGAGAAAGGGACGCTGCACTGCTAGCTCCATGATAAACTGTGTAAGCCATGTTTAAGTGATGGTTCACTCTCAGACAAATGTCAAAAATGGTCTCAGGCCAAGGGGTACGAGTCAGCTGTGAAAAAAAATATTTTTCCGGTGTCGATATCTACATCATAAAACAGGCTTAATGTGGATTTTATCTTGGCATGAGGCCATTTTTGAGGTCTGAATATCTGTGATTTGATGATAGAGTGAACTATCATTTGAACTGTTATCATCTGTTATGGTGAGATCACTCCTGTATGATTTAAAAGATTGTTCCTCTTAGCCCCACCCTTATCCATCTGACATGCACTAGCGACACAGACATGCACACATTTGATTGAGCTGCTCCACAACACTGACACTGACTTGGACGTACAGTAAGACTTAAAAGCCATGCCATCATTGTAAAAGCTCTACTTCCCTAGCCCTCACTGACAGTTGTTAAATAGGCTTTAGGTGATGAACTGATTGTGGCCCCTGATCACAAATTCCACATATGAATTCGTGTTTTTTTTTTTTTTTTTTGAAGGGGACGGGGTTGACTTCTATATGAAGACCATTTGTTGTTGCTAAACCCCGAAAAGCCACAATCATTTTATCACAAGCAATAATGACAGATCAACAGGAGGAAAAACAGACATTGCACTGAGACAACGACAAACAAAAATAGCTAGGTATCTTTGGTTAAAACACTGCTCTACAACAAAGCCACATGCCAAGCTAAAAGGTGAAAGGTCATAGTACCAGGTCAAAGGTTGCGTCGAGGGGTCGCTTCAGTGATTTGACAGCCGACTGAGTCTTAATTAGCAGGCAGCGAGCACATGATGGCAATGGGCCAATGGGGTTCAAGCGCATTAACATAAACCAGCAAGCAGAGGTGCATCATGGGGGCAGCAGTGCAGTTTGGGTATAGGTGAGAAAAAACAAAAACAAATAAAAAAACAAATCATTGGAATGCAATATACAAGGGGATAACAGGACTAAGGCATGCACAGTGTGGACACTAGCTCTACTGCTCAACAGTTAAATGATCATCAATAATCTACCAATCTACATTAGTTATTGTCACACAAAGATGGATGAATATAGCAATGAGAAAATTATTCAGTCATTACTTTAAATAATCATAGTAGACAGAAAACAGTATGGAAGCACAATTCATATGTTTGTTTCACTGTGCACATCATAGTCAGTGTCACATTACAATGATTCACCCCAAGCTCTCTGCCTCGCTACGTCGACAAGAGCATGTAGAAAACACTTTGATCAGCAGGCGCGTGTGGCTGTACTATTATTCACATGTGCTGTTACTGTGAGACAGGACTGAAAGCACAATGAATCCTTTTCTATAATGTCAAGAGGAAGAGAAGTAATAGATAGGAAGCACAGAAACAATGGAGTCACAAATAAATTAAGGGCGTCAGAGAGAGAAGGAGAGAGGAACTGACTCTCCGCTTGTGGTTCAGGATGAGATGAACAAGGAACAAGACAATGAGATTATAACACTAGGAAGAAAAACGAAACGAGAATTCACAACTGGAATAATGCGCCATTGTCTGATCCTTCTTCATATCATCCTGTTCCGAGCAGATTTGACCCAAAACAACATGCAGACCTTTAAAAACTCGACCTGGCAGAAGCAGAACTGAAAAAAGCTACATAATAACAACCAGGACACTTTGAAACATGTATGTGAATATGAGCCACAAAACATATTTCCTACTGCGCAACTGATCTGTGGTAGGTTACTCTTCATAAGACGTGTGATGTGGGTGTGAATGAGTGGGACCACGCCTGTACGACTGCTCACCATGGCCGCGGCGGCTGTGGCCTGGTTCACCTGGTGCTGGGCAGCCTTAATTTTGGCCTGCAGGTGGGCTGGCGGATGGAAGTACTTGCATTTTTCCCGAGAGCACCGACCCTTGATGTAGTCCATGCACACGGTGACTGTGTTGTCGTTGGTGTCTATCATGGTGCTGTCTGCAGGGTGGGCAAAGCGACAGTCATTCTCCCCCCGGGAGCAGTTACCCCTCTGATACTCTCGACACACCTGGAAACAACGTGGGATGGAAAACGGAATTAAAAAAACACGTTCAGCGTATGGACAAAGCAGGTCAAAGATGTATATACAAGTTTGTGTCTTTACATTGAATATATAGAGTATGGCTCATCAAATGTGGTATTTTAGTGGGCGTGTTACAAAAATGCACAACATTTGACTTGCTTTCGAAACTATAGATCAAAATGTCAATGTCATTTTCTTCTTGCTGTGTAAAACATTTCAGCCTCTCCCTCCACATAACATCCTTTCACAATCAACACACCTCCTCTTTAACTACACCTTTAAGATGTACAGTTTCTGAATGTGATCAAGGTTATCCTTTTCTACTTTAGCATAATAAACACAGAACATTTTTTTTGTACACCTACAAAATGTTGTGCGAGTAGTCTCAGATCTTTTTAAAAGTACACATGTGAAACACCAGGGGGCAGCACGTTATTTAATTTAAAATTAGTGCTTCATGGATGCCTATCCACCTCTGTTTTTTTTTTTGTTGCTCTGAATGTGTCAGCAATATATGGTTAACTGAGCATGAAAGTGCAAACATAAACGGTTAAATTTCTACCTTGCTTTTTGCTTTCCTTGTTTAATTCAAAAGATGAAAGCCAGTTCTGCAGCACATGCACACTAATAAAGAAATGCACAAAACACGCACAGAACTGCTTCGTAATGATGTGCGTTGCAGATCGGGGACATTTTCTTTTGTGTTTTATTTTCTACCATCCCAGTAGTCTGGTTAACAGGATGTGCTCTGATGGAATAAACCTGCATCGCTATTGCTACTATTTCAGTCGTCATTCTCCTCCCTTCTGCTACAGTCTACTGCTACTGTTACAGTCCCACTTGTATGTGAAAGAACAACAACCTCCTTACGTGGCGTGTTCTTTTGTGGGGATTTAGTCATTTTATTCCAACGACTCACTTCCTCATGTGCGAATGTTCCACCAAACCAACTTCTGGAAGGCACTGTTGCTGCATCCTGTGTTTAGCACCGCCCAAGATGAGTGTGATTCGTTTATAGAAATTCAAATTGGCCAAACAACCCAAACTGTTTTTCTCCCTATTTCAGAATGATAGCGGATGGTGCCAGGCCTATCTACACTGCTGGACCAGCACTAACGAAGTGTGATGATGGTAGAAGTTGGCATTAGGCAAATATGCTTTTTGTAATTTTTTTTTTACTTGGTGTTGTTTTTTCTTGGTGTTAGTGTCCTATCACTGGTGCTGGAGTAATCGTCATGGATCTTTTCAGGTAAATATATATTCAGTGAGCTAGACTAAAGGTATTTTGTTTTGTTAAAATAACTTTTAATAACACAGCAAGTGTTGGATTGAGGTAAGCGTCATAAGATGATAAAATCTATCACTTCATGAATCTCTCACTGTTACATTCTTTATGTTCATTGACTTAGCTTGTATAGTATTTGCATAATGGTGCTTGTTATTAATATCTTTAGTCAGTGCTCACAGAAGCATTTTAGGCAGTAAAACGTGACATTATTCTTCTGCTTGTTAAAACACTTGTTAGCAACACTTGTCTTGTTTACAAGCTCATTATCATCCTGGACGAATACACTCCCACTAACACATCATGGAGCACAGTTTATTTGAGTGCTGCTGAAACTCTTTGGGAAGAGTGGGTTGATGTTAAGCTGCATAATAATTCTCGCTCCATTAGGAAGAAAACCGTGTCCTGGCTGTCAGTTTGTTAGTTACCTCAAGTCTGTCTGTTCTCAGCAGTTTCTGGGCTGCAGCAGCGGCAGCGTTGGGAACTTGGCTGACGGTGGGGCTGGAGGCCATGAGGACAGGGGTGCTGGGCAGGATCTCTGGTGGCATCAGGCCTGGTGACACTGGGCTCAGGTAGGGATTAAAGGCTGCGGCTGCAGCTGCTGCTGCACTGGCATTGGTGGTCAGGCCTGGTGTCACAGAGAACATGGGCTACGGGAAGGAAAAGAGAAAAAATGAAGGCAAGTGAATTGATATATCTATAAACCACACACTGTGGATAGGAAAAGAGAGGGACTGACGGAGAGACAAATCAAAAGCCACGCAGACAGTGAGGAAGCGATCTGTGCACGCTTTTACATGTATGTAGTCTCACCATGGGCAGTAGCTGTGGTGTGTTCATACGTGTGTGTCCCCTCACCATAGGTGGTAGCTGTGTGCCAGGCATCATGGCGTTGGCGAGCTGCATCTGCTGGGCCAGCATGGCCATGTTCTTCTGCTGGATCAGGTTGTTTCTGCCATTGATCTCCAGTTGGGTTTTTAGGTGGGGTGGAGGGTGCAGGTACTTGCAGTTCTCCCTGGAACAGCGGCCCTAAGAGGGTAAGAGAGACATGAGTCTGGGTTAGGCTGCATTTCATTTCTGGTATTCTAACAAAAAGTAAGCAGTTTTTACTGTCGTGATCTTTAGATACTCCGTCATCCTTCAGCGCAGACTAATTGAAACATATGGCATGAGCCTTAACAAATCTGTGCACCATTTGAGTACATTTGAGTCACATATCAAGCAGAGCTGTATTTTTATTGGGTGGGAATCACAGAGTAACTACCACAATACTTTGCCCATGATAACAATGTTATGACAACACAGCAATTTTGTGATAACAAGAAACATTATGACAATCATCACCAAATACATGACAATGTCGGTTTAAGAAGAAAAAAAATAACCCTAAAGGGACAAAAAGCAGGAATTATTTATTCACTGCATTGTGATGTCAGTTTCACAGAATTTGGCAACTGAGATGAAAGGCTGGCTTAGTGTCTCTATAACACACACATACTGACTGCAACTTCCATGTTCATGTGTAACATGGGTTTTAATAAAGATATGGATATTTGACAGCAGTGTATTGACAACGTAACACAAGAGGAAGTATTACAACATGTTCCTGTATCAACGTTTTCTCCCACACTGAATTGTCATTGGCATCCATTTCACCTTCCCGTCTTGTCCAAAGTTGTGACATCAAACGTACTGAAATGCCAGAATATGTGTTTTGTAAGGGAGGGATTATATGAGCAAGCATACTACCCTGTTTACCGCTCAATGTCAGACACTGAAATTCACATTAGGCCTGAGCTGAGTCTAGCACTAATTGTTAACAGCTTGCTATTTCTGTCAGTCCCGGCAGGGACATGTGTATGTGTGTGTGTCTGTGTGTTGTGCTCGCCCCAGGAGGTCAGGAGTGACAATGTGGTGCTGCTCTCCAGACGTCAAGATTAGCTACATGTCTAACTGCAGCTAAAAATACAATTCACTCATATGATCCATATATATTGTATCAACAAGTCATCCTGAGGTCACACTTCAAAGCCTGCGAATAATTATCTAAGTCAGGGAACTCTTTTTGCTGCCTGCTGAGAGTATCCAATTATAACTTCAGTCTGAAGGAGCGTCCAGAAAGAAGCTGGACACACGCGCATTCTCACGCAAGCGGGAATGCACACACATTAACGTATGCACATCAGGGTCATGTTCGTGTAACAGGTGGCCGATTAAACGTCACACAAACAGACGCGTGCACAAACACGTCTGCAGTTAGGAAAGATGTGTATTTACTTTCAGCCTGTGACACAGCTGAGCTGACTGCGGCAGCCTGTGCTTCCCCTCGCTGACAGAGCTGTCCCCACAGGGATTCATCGCAAGACCCTGCCATGACTTCATCCCCTTCTCCTATCTCCTTCACTTTCACTGACACTGGAGCACCAGACAGGTGTGAGGGGAAAGGCATGGGGGGATAAGGAGGGACGCTTAAATGGCAAGGGACTATCTATCTCTCTATCTCTCT
>JAPQRN010000010.1:10143612-10159609 GCA_037367275.1 Coranthus polyacanthus
AGCAAATGGAAACATTGTAGATGCGTCGTCCTTTTTATTGAAATCTCTTCAAAATTCAGCCTAATGTAGGTTATCTATTTAATATGACGTGCGATGTCTTGAGAAGTTCAGTGGTTTCATACATTGCTTGTTACTTATATCTGCAGGATGTAGCCCACGGTGAGGTCTATTTCCAAATACAAAACAGGTTTGAATGAAGCTTTTGTATGAACGAAACATGATTAATGTTTTCCTTACAATATGTATCAGATAAACATTTCAAGTATTAAGATTGTGAATGCCTGCTTTGTTGGTATTTACTATATTTTGTAGATGCTTGGAAATAAAACCCCATATCCAGTAAACTGTGGTACATAAAGCCACTTTTGCAAATCAAGTGATAGATCAAATCCTAGTATGAGTTTGTTTTTTTTTTTACATTATGCAACACCATAACCTCAAAGCTTTGTTTTTTCTGTATTTTCATTTGGTGAGGACACATGCTATGTACACATGTAGGGAGAGAGAGAAAGCGAGAGAGAAAATGAGTGAGCGGCAGATAAGTAATCATTGTATCAGTGATGCTATAAAGGGTCCAGTGTAATGGAGGGACAGCGACGGCTGACACTGAGAAGAAAGACAGGCTGTTGCCGCTGATCTTCCGTCACATAAGCTCACAGAATGCACAGCAGCACCGATCTGACGAGGATGCACACACTATGTAACGAGCAGAATGAAGACTGCCTCTGTGTTTGTTTCTCTAAGTGTGTATGCGTGTGTGTCGGCTGGCTTGGATTAGACTGGTCCACACGCAATCAGAAAGACATATGAATAAGTCCAATTGACATTAGGGGGCCCATGTAATGGGAGTTAACTCCTAAATAATGACACCTGCTCATTTTAGCTGCTGAGAAGACTATGAGCAATCAGAGGACATGGTGATATAAAGAGCTCATTATTAAAAGCTGTGTCTTATGGATGGCTGCATCCATGCTTTGTTAACTCAAAGCAGAGAAATATTTATTTGAGTTGCACCCAATGATATCTCATTAAAAATCCAATTTGCATGGAGACTCCAAGTGTCGGGCGCAGAAGAGTGAGCGCCACATTATTCAGAGAATAACGTATGTCTGAAATATAGCATCAGTGTGGATATTACTAGTGCCAAAAAAACAAACCTTGCTGATCACAGGTGTGGTGAAAGCTCACCCTGCAAATGCATCTGTCATGGTCTGATTCTAACATTATAACTCTGTCCTATTTCCTTTTCTTCTCAGAGTTTTCTCCCGGCTTGGCATTTTTGGCGAGAAGCCAGCGAAGCAAGCAATGTGAGGATCACACGTCTAAGAGTGGCTTTGGATTCCACACGCCCATCTGTGGCTGGTGTGCGGACAAACAGTGCGCTTGGATTGTGTGTGGATGTGGCACACATCAGAAACAACCAAGAAAGAAGTTGGAGCTGCGTAAATTAAATAAGCTCCAGACTGTAGGTGTTTAACACATTAGAAATTCTCTTCCGAGTTCATAATATAGGATTATCCTCAGATACATTAAACATTTCAAGCAAACTAAATAATGAGCTGTTCATTCCTAACACATAATAAATGTCTCCTACATGTGGCCATGTGTGGAGTGTCTTTTTAATGTACTGTGTTTGTGTGTGACAGCAGTGTCAAATACACATTAGCCTCCTGAACTCATAACCATATGCTTTTACACACAGAGCGTGACGTGTTGATTTAACTGCCCGGAGACTGGCTGGATCATTTGTTTGAAATCATAAAAAACACTGTCGACTAGCAACGCGGCTAATATTTACCCCACATGTCTGTCTGGCCAACCACCCCTTGGTGTATGTGTGAGTTCGCGTGTGTTTAGCCTGACTGTTCCATCTAACCACTGAATATAAACACGCTGTCAAAATATGGTCCGCAAAACACGAGGAAAGACAGATAGAGATTCAGACAGGGGGAGACAGATAGAAAGAGAGAGACAGAGAGAGATAAATAAGAGGTATTTACCCGCCCTCTGCTCAGCAGGAATGTAATCTTGGCTCAGAACAAGGTAGTAACACAAAGAAACCGGCTAATACAGATATAACACACACACACATGCACGCACAAACACTTGGTCTGTTTTTCTCAGAACTCAGACATGATGACAGTGGGTGTGTCAGGCTGGCAGGTAGACAAAGTACAAGGTCTAGGCTGTGTGTGTGTGTGCGAGAGTTAGTTATTCATGGTAGACACTTACCACTCCTTTTTATTACAGAGACGATAGTGTTGGGGGTAATTAAGGACAAGCTTCTGCTGGGTCATGGTTGGTGCCACTCAAGCACCTAAAGTCAACCCACTCGGGCCGGTGTGTGCATATACATGTGCATGGTTCTATGGTGTAATGCGAACCATCCTGTCCAGGCATGGGTGGGGCCTGAAATAAATGAGGCAAAAACCAGACTGAGCGGGAAATCAAGTTCAAGGAGCTACCGAGATGGGCGGAGAATCAAAACAAGGAGAAAAAAGTGGACTAGAACAGGCTCGCATTAAATTAAAAGTAGGACCATGAAGTACTTGAAACAAACTGGCAATTTACCTATGTGTGGGTGGGGTGGAGTTGCAGCGTTACAGTTCATTAACTGAGTAACGTGTGTTGTTTAATGGACATTCTAGTAAAAACTAATGAGGCAGACATCAGCACACTTTTGTGTGAAACCTGATCTGACTGTTATATTCAAATCTGATTAGGAAAGCTTAGTGAAGCGAGGAGGGAACGCGTGATAACAACTACTAAAGGTTAAAGTCGGCTACTTCCTAGACGTACGAAGTTGTTTCAAACTCTCATGGTTGTATTTTCATCAAGTACGATTCAGCTCTAATGAGCGCCCCACGTTTCATCGCGCTTTTCCACCTGTCTCATCAGTTATTCTTTTGGGGTTTATATTAGAGCAAATCTAAATACCCCGCTATAAATATGAGCAGCTTATTCAGATTTAGTATCAGCATAACCTGTCTACTTAGCAGTTAATCATTAATAGACAAAGCTACAAAGCTGACTTTAAATCAGGGAGTCCAGGCAGCCATTATCCTTCTCCAAATATTTACCCAGCTTTGACATAGCTGAGCTGTCTGCTCTGCACCAACCAGATACAGAGGCAACAGACTGGGATGCACTCTGGGGTTAAGGCCAAGTTTAAGGCCAGTGCACACCCACACAGAAGCATGTATATTGTATGTGCTTGAGCGCGCACGTGCAAACAGACACACTAGTTTTAAATTTGTGGCCTTAATGAAAACTTGGGTCTGATTGATTGTCTTGCTTGAGGGGATATTATCCACATCTGATTAGTGCCATGAACATCTTCCCATGAAAAATTGAAATTTAACAGTTTCTGCTATTTCTGGTTCAAATACATTCTCTGCTCCAGTTCTCTCGGTGTGGACTCCTAGAGCATGCTTGAGGAGCGCAGGGAACATGGTTTTTGTGTGGGAAACTGTGTGTGCACATGCGTGTGTGTGTGTGCGCGCACCGTGTATAAAGGAGGCCAGAGAAAGAGAGTGTGTGGCTGTTGGGGAAATGACTGGGTTTGGGTGTGACCTGCTCAGCTATGTACTGGTGATCATGTGAGACCTGTTCTAATTATACACTGCTCAAGAAGAAGGTCGATCCTCTCTCATGGGCAAAAAAGTGCACATGTGTCCAAGTCGGTTCCCGTGTATATGTGTGTGTGTGCGCGTGCGTGTGTAAAAGGGGAGAAAACAAAGCAATGGGGATCGACGTGGCTTCATGTAACTCTCTGAACGAAGAAGAAGATCTTTGTCCTATTTCAAACCTGTGTGAAAGTGAAGTAGGACAAGTGATTTTTCACTGCGTGTATTTCTGGGTCTGTGCAACAGGAAAACCATATCAGTGGTGTGAGTGTGTTAGTGACTTTATGTTTGTGGTTTTAGGTCAGATCTTGTGCGTATGTGCAACTGACGAATCAACAGCCTTTGCTTCGGATTTCCACCATCGTCTTTTTCTCTCGCTCTCTCTCTCTCTCTCTCTCTTTCTTGCTCTTTATTGCTGTTTCCACTGTGGGTTTTAGAGACCTGCTCTGTTTTTCATTACCAGTGGAAAAAATGGGGCGAATGGTTAAAAAAAGTATCGCCCATCTCCATTAATACACAAGTCCTAGTGGAAAATGAGTCCAAACTACTAAAATAGGCCCCTTGGTTTCTCCAAAAAGACTCCATTTATCTGCCAGCTACTTCTTTCCAGTGGCTGACCTTCAACTCAAAGTGAACGACAATTTTAACATATCTACGCGTACTGAGATCCCTCTGAGATACTGGAGTCCCATTGAATTGTCTGTGAATGTATACATGAGGTCACTGTATTGAACTGGAGGCCAATATTTTCATTGTTTTTTTTTATTTATTGGGAATTTACATTGTTCAGGACTTGGGCTGAATAATTATTCAAAATATGATTAATGGAAATACGGCCAAGTGCAATATCCAAATTGCAGGAGCTGCAATTTTAAAGGTAAAATGTGTCACAACGTACCATTATAAATGAAGTATTGTGGTGCTTAGCTGAAAAAAAAAAGTCACATCTTCAGACCTAAGGGAACATGCTTGTACAACATGCTTATACATACCTCAGCAAAAACCGCATAATCATTTTAATATTTTTTCAGTGAATATGAAATGCAAAAAAAATGACCATTCCCACTAAAATTGTGACTCATATCACAATCCCAGTATTTTGCATATTGTTTATCCGTATTTACAGCAAGGCTCGACTCACCAATAAAAGAAATGAGCAACCGCAGCCTCCCAGTTCAGTCAGACTGAGGGGAAATTCACAAAGTTATTTTAAAAACCTAAAAGATTTAGAGCTTGTGAGAAACCATATGCGTCTGAAGCCTCGGTTTATTTAATTAATAAAGAAAATGTAGCTAGTCTGCTATTTCATTAAACACTCTTTACCAAAGAAAAACATGTAATTAATAAAAAAGTCATTTGATTCTTCTATTTCACCAGTAATAAAACCAAAGATATATAGATAGAAAATAGAAAATCCCATACTATGCATTACATACTCAATATCTGTACTAATGTTCGACATACTTTTGTGTAATCAAAATCTAAATCTGTACATCTAGAACACATTTTATGAAAATAAAATACACGAGTGACCGCTTTAATTACCAACCAGTGATCAGATTCAATCAGATGCAACTCTACTGCTCTATTCCACGGCTCAACACGGAGGCTTGGAAAAGTTGCTTGTCTTTTCTACAGCGGCGTGCGGCGGCATCAGGTCATCTATGTTTACATTTAGTCTTTTGATTTGGAGCAAGAGGAGAGAGCAGCAGAAGGAAGGTGCGTTTTTTTCCCTGAATTTGGGTCCTCCTGCTTCCACCCTGTTTTATGGATCTGCCCCAGAAATTTCAAAGGTTTGTTCTTGGCCCATGCCCTGCCCTTCCACCAAGTCCCATGAAAATCAGTGCAGTAGTTTTTCTACTGACAGACAGACAAATGGAAGCGATCGCATAACCTCCTTGGCAGAGGTAATAACATTTTGCACATGTAAACACACATGCGCAGACATTAGCGCAATGTGACGATACTTGGGAAGAGTTCAGTGTGGGCCTGACAATGTTCCTCTGTCCACATCTGGCAAACAGTGTTCTCTAAGCCGACTCACACACACACTGTCCTCATCCTAACCCTGCCCTGCTCACACACCAACAATGACCACGAGTCATCAATGTCTGCAGGGGCAAAAAACAAACAGAAGTGAAAACACACACAGCCAAACATGTGTTCACCAGTGTGTGTCAGCGCTGGAAACTTTGGGTAGAGATCCCGAGTGCCGATAAAAGGAGGGATTGCGAAATAGACAGCATGCAGGAGAGAAACAGAAACAAGTGTTTATGCTCCTGCTCCTGCCTAAAAATGGAAAATTACTGCATGCGGCGCCCCAAATCTGCCCCCGACTTCACTCACTCATTATATAGAGACACACACATGTACCCCCTCTAGCTGCCCCAAGGCCTCCGCACAGGAAGTAGTTTGACTGAATGAGATCTTCATGACGACAATGTCACCTCGAACCTCTCTAGTCGTTGAGACATGTCACGCTCAGGGCATATATATGAGTTTGTGCATGTGATACCTATTCATCTGTGTTGTCCTATCCAAAAGCTGTCACGCTGCAGTATTTATCACTTCCAGAAGGGCCGTGCTGATGTAGTAAATTCACGCAGCTGTGTTTGTGTGTAGTGTAATCAGTTGGAAATGTGACTGACTCCTAAATGACTCCTGAAATGCGGTAAACACCAGTCAAAACCCTTCAGCCTGTCCTAGAAAATTCCACAGTGCAGTGTTACAAACGCCTGACTTCTGCTTCCTGAATCGAAAGAGCTGCAACCCCCTCCCTTTGTGCCCCCGGTCACATGTTCCAGTCACCTGACCAGAAATAGACGTTACTAAGGAGAGCACATGCTGTGGCCAGATGGTGTGCTCTAGCATGATGTAGACTGTAGACTACTGCTATTTCCAGTTAGTAAGTGCATATATCCCCTCAAAGAGCTTCTCACACTCAATGTGCTCAGTCTGGTCTATGAACTCTCGTTGACTGTCTGAGATCTGACCTCCAGACTTTCTATTCATCATTCAGCACTCCTCTATTCTTACCTTGAGGGAATCGAAACAAGCGATGACCCGTCCGTTGTCCACCTGACAGCTCTTGGCCGGATGGGCGAACTTGCACTCCTGGTCGGACCGTGAGCACGTGCCCCTCTGAAACTCCCTACATACCTCCAGTGTCAGCCACTTTGTGTCACGGATGTGTGCTATGTTCATCGCCATGGCAACTTGCTGGCAAAAAAAAGTATTCCAAGCTGTTCAAGTGTGAATAAAGTACCTCTAGTGTTTTAATCCACAACTTTGAAGTCTTTTTTGTCTATTTGTTTGTTGGTGGTGTTACTGTCTGTTATATTTGTGAGTGAAGATGAAATGAAACAATAATAATAAAAAAAAGAAGAAGTTCCTGTTGATTGAGAGGGCTCCTTGTCCGATCTGAAATGTTGCAGGACGACGTTTCACTGTGGATGTTACTGGACCATTTTCCTGATCAATCAACCACTGATGAAGTGATTATACCCAGGTGAAGCCTAACAATTCAGTCACCACTCTTCTCGCTCACAGTTTATTGCTCACTCAGTGGTCTTATCAACAGCATACACAAGGCGGCAAACAGGCAGACAGAACAAACTGAAAGCCCTCTGGTTAGGTGCAGTGAAGCAGGCAACAAAGGTGATAGTCTGTGTGTAGCCTGCTACAGGAAGGTTAAGGGCACTGAGGACCGAATGGAGGCTTAGAGGGTCGAAGGCGAAGGTTAAAGGCAAGGTGGGTGAGATACTGCGAGGGCCTGGTGGTGTGTGGGGCTGCTGTGGTAAGGCTGGTCAGCTGGTGGAGAGCACTTGGCAGCGGGGTCGTCTGGTGAGGAGAGCAGAGTTTGGAGCCCGGCTGCGAGGAGTGGATGGTGATGATAGTGGATGGACGAGCGGGTCGGAGCGTAGGGTGTGGTCGCTGTCCTTGTACTCGGGTTACTGAGGCAGCAAGCGAGCAAGGCGGGGGGGAGGGAGGGTGGAGCTTCAGCTGTAGAAGCAGGTCAAAGCTGCAGCAGACATCAGGGAAGGCACTTCCTATGAGGAGGGAGAGAGATAGAAAGGGGGAAGAGAAAGATTAGTCTGATAAGACACGTTCAAAGAAAACTTTCAGATTTATGTTCACTTTCATT
This sequence comes from Coranthus polyacanthus, assembly GCA_037367275.1. Taxonomy (NCBI): domain Eukaryota; kingdom Metazoa; phylum Chordata; class Actinopteri; order Kurtiformes; family Apogonidae; genus Coranthus; species Coranthus polyacanthus. The sequence goes on from JAPQRN010000010.1 coordinate 10,151,383, forward strand.
TATCTTTTAAATGAGTTCTGACCTGCAGCATTCTTAAAGTCATGCCAGCACTAAGCTATGCAGCTGTGGGAATGAAGAATATGTAAAAATGTCAGAAATGCAGAGGTGTCAGCTAAAACAAATACAACTCTCCACCGCCCTGCGCTCTAAACACACATGGCAAACACACACTCCCATCGCACCACGCCACTCGCACAGAGAGAAGCACACAAAGCAGCCATTCACAACTTTTTTCACCAATTCTGAGCGATGCAGGAAAACCAGATCAAATCCTGTATCACTTACAGTCCAAGTACAGCAAAGACGGCCATTGCAAATGTGTTTTGAGGTGAAAGAAAGGAAGAGAGTGAAAGCAGGAGGGGAAGTCAAGGCAGGGTTAGTCATTTCCCTTCTTGTGAAGCGGAGTGGGAGTGCGGACCAATGAGAGCTAGGAGAGTTGCAGCAACATTCTGGGCTGAGCGCCAGGTGAGAGCAGGGGGAGGAGCAAAGAGGAGGCTGACCTGCCTGCTGCTGGGGAGAGAGACAGCAGAGGGACACAGGCTAAACTAATCACTGCTGTATATTTATGACTACTTCATTTTTCTTTGAGTGGATGCTAAACTCATCTGTTAAACAATCAACCATTAATGAAAGTAGCTTCGAAATTTCCACTGCGAAGCACTCCTAAATAAAAAGTAATACCCCTCATAATACTGCTACGATCTCACAGAGAGACGCAAACTTGCCTGTTGTGATAATATCCTGTTTATTATATCACTTCCAACTAAATTCTCTGTAATGGCTTGTTTTTTTGGGGTTTTTTTTTTTTTAGAATTCTGCAAACTTCCAGTGGTTTCTATTTTTAGTGAACGCATTGTAGAGGGTTTGTTAGGGGAATTTGAATGACTGGGCTCTCGGGGGCCCGTTCTGCTCTTATCGCACAGGCAGGGGAACTCACCACACCCTGCGCAGAGAAATCGCTTATCCCAGAACAGCATGTGCACCTTCAGCAATGCTACCAACCAACCGCTGCTAACTTTTACGCCACTGCAACACTGCAACACGCTATATCAGAACCCTGCAGCAGTGCAGCGCAGGTCATGATGACCCAGCAACATGGATATATGTGGAGAGAAAAAGAGAAAGTGAAGGAGGAAACTGCTTAGCCTCACCTTGGATGACCCCTACACTGGCTAAAGTCTCTTTACTGCCACGAATGACCTTTGGAGTATAAGCATAGTCATATCACGAACGCTACAACTGCTCTATCCACTCATGCACACACAGCTATACCTTGCACTTTCAGAGGGAGACTGAAATAAACTAAAAGACAAACTGAAAATGACAGACAAAAAAATGGACTGCCTACCAGCATACGTTACGCCATTTTTTTGTTTGCTTTGCGTTGTTTGCATTTCTTAAGATATGTTTCTATTCCCATGGAGCCGCTCATTCATCATTTCATCTTTATTGCTGAGAAAATGCCAAGTCAGCGAGGTCTAAACTTTCTGTGTAACCTAGTATGCCCCAGAACTTTTTTTAATGTTGGTGTTACATGTATCTATTGCGTGAGCTCAGTCTGATATGGCTCGAGTCTACAACACTTGTGCTACCCAAATTTACTTTGTATGAAGTTATTCAGAAGAAACTTAAGCCTCAACTGCATACAAACAAATGAGGTGGAGTACACATATCTATTATTACATTTTTAAAAGGTGCCAGGGGCTGTTTTAAATCAAATGAGAGAATGTGATGACTTGATGCATATAACGCTGACACCCCATGCATTCTGTCTGACTGCTTAATCGGTTTCGATGGTTTCTGTTAAAGTCGGACAAGAACGTATCTTTGCGAAAGAGACGACGCACAGGCTGTCTGACGAAAATTGGAACACACTTATTTTTAAATATCAAGAAACTCGCAAGACAGGAAATGAAGTAACACGCATGACTTAGAAGGTACCGTGAAGCATTTCTGAATAAAAAGTAATACCCCTTATAATACTGCTATGATCTCACAGAGATGCAAACCTGCCTGTTGTGATAATATCCTGTTTATTATATCACTTCCAACTAAATTCTCTGTAATGGCTTGTTTTTTGGGGTTTTTTTTTTTAGAATTCTGCAAACTTCCAGTGGTTTCTATTTTTAGTGAACCCATTGTAGAGGGTTTGTTAGGGGAATTTGAATGACTGGGCTCTCGGGGGCCCGTTCTGCTCTTATCGCACAGGCAGGGGAGTGGGAGGTGTCACGTTCCAAAAATTCTGATCTTTCAGTCACTCGACTTTTAATATAACGTCGGTGAAATATCCTGACCAAAAATGCTTTCTCTTGGCCTGTATGCTGCTGGCCAACCATGCTGCCGTGTGTCAAACCTGATTCAGTACCCCATTTCAACCCTGATGTTTTGGTCAACCTGCCAAGCACATTTTGCTTAATTGGTCCTTTTCAAACAACCTGTTCACCAGAGGCTAGGGCCCCTCCCTGCAATGATTCACCCAAGCCACTGCTGGGCAATTGCTAGGTGGTGTTTACTAACAATAGGATATTTTCAGTCCCTGACCAATAAAATGGGAACGTTCCGGTACAATGGTCGTCTTTTGTATGCCTGATAATCAGTGTCTGTTGCTCTTTATCAGGAAGCGACAAATGCCGAAATCCAAAAAACATATTTAAGAGAAACTAAATGGAAAGTGCAATGCAAAATGGAGAGGAGTTCACCGCTCTGATGACCGCTTCTGTACAGAAGTGACTGACACCAGTTTTTTATAGGAAACACCTGAGATGTATACTGCACTTTCTTTACCATGCATGTTGCGATATCTCTTACTCTTCTTGAAATTTAGTGTGTTCCACTTTTTTTGAGATACCCTGTACTATGGTGTAAGACGGTGGCGGAGTGATAATGAGGGATCATTATGATCCATCATGTCTGGACACGGGCATCCTTCCTCTATTGATTTCTTTCGTCTCTATGGTCTTTCTTGTCAGTACGCCACTCCCTCTATCTAATTCCACTTTAACTGTCGGTGCTCTTTGTCTCCAAGGCATCTATTTCAAATAGATGAGTGTTTAATATGATCTACTTCTCCGTTCTTACCGCAGTAATTGCACTGTTTTAAGCAGTGGGTTCTTGACTCTTCCAGTCCTCCTGTTCTTTCCACCCTACCCATCTCTACACTTGTGCCCTTAATGTGACTGTCTGGCCTGCATTTTCTTCCAGCATCCTCAGCAGAGGCAGAGCTCCCTGAGACTCCAAGGTCTCGCAAGCTGGTGCAAGGTCAACCACACAAGAGGAAGCAAAGATGGCGAGAGAGAGCGGGAGAGAAACCATGTGCTTCCCATCACCATTTAGGACACGTGGTAGAAACATTACATTGCTGCAAAAAGAGGAAGTGTGTCTACAATATCAGCGCATCACCATCAGCTCATGGTCATATGACACCAGCATATGCCTCAACGGTAGCGAACAATTTCTGACATGAAAATCAAGCCAGTTTACTTTCCCTTGGTTATGAGTCATAAAACAAAACCATTCTCAACAAGACGCTGTCGAAATCAACCCTTCACCTTAACAGAAAGCAAAAACTATGCATAAAACCTGCCAGTGATTTTCACGGTGGACTGTGACGGGTGGTGCCAAGGAGGGTGTTTTAACACAGAGAAGTGTTTTGTTATGAAGGCATGTACCAACTGATTGAAAAGCTCGAGCAATCAAATCATCATGCTTGTTGCTAATCTGGGTTGGCCTTGAAGTTGTCATTGTGACTAACTGCTAGGGCTACACTGTGACAACAAGAAAGAGGGTGTGGTTCACAATTATGATAAGACTTCCTGAAAAATGGCTCTGTAACAAATCATTTGTTAGCACAACTTGAAACCACAGGATAAAGAGTTACTGGAGAGGGTTTTTTGCATAAAAAACATCTGGGTTAACCGATGAAGCATGAAATGACATAAGATGGGATATGCACATATGCTACGTGTTATTTTGCCACATAATCTATGGCATACTAACTAACACACTATAGCTTTGAGTCGAAGCTTCTATTTTCAGCTTTGACTGCAGAGAGAAAGAGGTATTCGTCTTTTTTGCTTGCTGCTGTTAAGTAAAAAAAAAAAGAAGTGGTTTCAGCATATTGACAGAGGTGGAGTCAGGGTGACAGAGAGCTGAGACAGGTCATCACAGTGGAGGACGCTGGAGGAAATGCAACACCCCAGGCCTTGCTGCTGCTGCTGCTCCATGTGCTCAGAATATAACATGTCAATACTGCCCTCACTGACCTTTACTTACACACAAGTTCATACGGACACGTGAGCGTCTTCCCTCTGTCTCTTAATCCTTTTCTCTCTGACACGCATACATGCATATCGTCTGAGGGCTGCTATTTAATCTATAATAGCTGTGCATTGCATTCTTAAATAACCCATTTTCTTTGACTGTAAGACCCGACACATTCATCAAGACTTAACACCCACTTCGGTCTGCATAATATATAAGAGGTGGGTAAACAACAGATTAAATAAAAATAATTATTGAATGCACCATTTATATAACACTTCTGATTTTGTTTTGAATCAAGGTTACTGTCCAGATGCAGCTTCACAGGATGCTGCCAAATAAAGTCTTCGCAAATCCCTCGTAAGATGGAATGTCCTTACCGCAGTATTATCAACACCACCATTATCGTCATCATTATCAAGTCATCATCTTGTCTTAACTATTAGTTTAACTGAATGGTATGTCATTGGAGTGAATAATATGGCATAGAAAGTGAGTCTTATTCTAGGAACACACAGCAAACAATGCCTATTGATTCCACCGAGAGCAAATTTCTAGAGACAATGAGATCTCTTGTTTAGCATAAATAGAGAGAGATATGCAGAAGCACAAAACTATACAAACACACAACCCCTCTATGTGTCCTGACACTGAGTACTCTTAGGCCCTGGTGAATATCTGCCTGTGTGCAACACTGCATTTTTGTGTTTGCGAGTGTGTATGTGTTAGGATGTGGTGAAGTCAACGGCCAGTGTGAATAATGACTGGCCTTATGGTTTAATGAGTGGCTCATTGGCTCATATTTGTGTTGTCTGTGTCAGTGTGAAAAGTAGTCAGGGTCCACAGCTTACTGATGTCTACATTCAGGCAGGTGACGAAGAAGAACCCCGAAAAATTAACATAACAAAGGGGTTTGCTTCTGTATAGGAAAAAAAAACAAAAAAAACATGCCACTGAAAGGTTTGATGCCTTTGATAATGATGTGAGGCTTGTGTTATTAACATTTAACAAGATGTTTCAACCCTGCTGAACACCTATAAGAGGATTTGGATGAACACTTTCTCCAACACCTTACAAAGCCACATTGTTATCTTCTTACAACGGTACATGTGGATAAAGAAGATATACACAAATCGAAATGCATCACTAATATGTTAAAACAGTTTTATCTGTTATACAGTTGTATATATATATAGAGCATAATCAATTGTTATTACCACAGATACACACATTTATCTCCCTTATTATTAGTTTATAAAATGCAAATACCCTCTGCTGGTGACCAATTTTATCTTCCACAGTAGCTATTTGTATAATTTCCAAGTCAATCATTTTCATGGAGGACATTAGTACACGTATCATATCCACATTTCTGTCTGTTGTGAGGCCTGTTTGTAATAGACTAGGAGCAAACAGGCCTACATAGAACAGTTAAGAGCCAAAAACAGACAGCGAGTGAGAGAATAGGAACACTGGGACTGGATAACATGTTATTATATGTTACAGCAGTCCATAGGCGATGGACAGGTGGTAAGATGTAAGGAAGGTGAGGCAATTAGAGTGTAGAAAAACTAGGACAGACTTGTGTTGACGCGTGTGTCTCTGGACTGAACAACAAAGAAAAAAAAACTACACACGAAAAGCAGCTTGAACACGCTGCTCGTATGCCTATTAGCACTGTTATGTCAGGTGGACACTGACTCTTCACTACAATACGTGATAAATATTACAGGCTACCTTAAAAGAATGGAAATAGGTACCCAGTGGGAAAGAGTCATTCAAAAAAATGGTATAATAAGGAGGCATAGTTCACACAGTGAAAGAAACCAATTTCTTTTAGCTTGACTTGGAATTTTGTCAAGAGTGAGGGTGTCTCACGCAGCCGAAGCTGTGTCCAACTGTTGCTCCGAGGTCTCCATGTGTGGTTTAAACACAGTAGGAACATATAGAGAAGCCCTCGTGTAATAAAGGCTTAACCTGTCAGCGCAGACGCAGCCATGCAAATAATCCTGTCTGTAGGGCAGATCCTGGATCACAGCCTACACACATCAATGCAGAGCAATTTGCACAATTATTCTCAGGCATATACTGTACATACACAGAGGGAGAAATCTTATCATCACCAGTGCTTCCTACAGTATTCACTTTGACAAAAAAAACAAAAAAAAAACACACCACGCTCTTCAGACTTCTGCCAGACAGAACTGACAGTCTACCTCCAGCAAGAACTACTGTGAGGGCTTTACAAAGTCGCAACAAAGCAATCTGCCACACATCTGTCTGTGTTTCGCATGCTGGAATGTGTATATACTTGTGATTGTGTGAGTGTGTGTGCTACTGTCTGAGCCACCCCAAATCCCTCCAAGTCACAACAACAACATTCTTCATCATCGTCCCAACCACGGACACACCACCAAGAGGAAACCCAGAGAGGTGAAGGGGAGGAGGGCAGAGGCGGTGAGGATAGACAAAGAGTGGAGAAGAGGGCAAGAAGGCTAGAGTTTAAAGATCTTCTGTGTTTCTCATACTGAATTTGGAATTCGACCAGAGTTCAGGCAGCTTTCGAGTCTACGAAAGAATGAAATGTACACGTAAAACTATTTATTGTGCGCAAAGGAAACACTTTTGGTCCGTTTAACTTAACATAACGCATACTGACAAATCCCAAGAGATGAAAACCATTACAGGACAATATCGAAATGCCTTAATAAATTAGAAAGCGACTTACTTACTTACTTACTTACTCCACTTTGAATATGGACAAGTAAAATCCCTCCATTTACTAGGTCTCCTTCTCCCCGTGTCTCTAGAGTTCCTGCCCCTCTTTCCTTCTCTCTTCAACTTTCTTCCTCTCTCTAAGTTACTCCCCCTCTGTCAGGCGCATGCAAACACTCACTTAGTCACACACATGCACAAAACGCACACACTCCCACAGACAGAGTCACCCTCTCACACACTCTCTCCTCCCGCGACCCGGAATGCTTGGCCAGATTCAACTGTACTGAAATACTGTGCTCACCATATAAGGTAGCAGCAGCTTCACATGTCACACATAATTTACATGCAGCGGGGCGGGAGTTTGCCTTACACAGCACACACACACGTAGAAACATACACATACACTCACACACATGCAAAACCATGCTTCCCCCTAAGGCTGGCGCAGCAAAGGGAGCGAAGAGGTAAAGAAGACTCGAATTTGACCATTCTCCTTGTTAACCATGCCTTGCAGGATAACTCCCAACATGCCCAATGTTGAGTCAGACGAAGGGAATGAAAGCTGAGTGGGCGATCTATTGATCCTCTCCACTGCTTCCTGGAACAACCACGGCCCTCCAAACACACACGCGCACACGCACCAGCAAATTTTCTTGCTAACTAGCGCTACCCTCAGGAAGTAGCTATTGTGTGACTGTCTGCTTTGAGCCAAGAATGTGTCTTGCTCTGTGTGAGTGTGTGTTTACGTGTACGTGTGCCTGTATCTATAAAACAAGCCGTAACAAATGGATGTTAACCCTGTGGCCCACGTACTCAACACACACAAGCCGCAGACACTCAAAAGCAGACAATCCCCACACGTCTACCTATGCCCCAATACACAGGCGCTTCCTCTGAAAAGTAAAGACTGCAGCACACTGGAGGAAAGATCTAGATAAACCAATGAGACGGGGAGGAGGGTATGATCCAAGCTCTTACCTCTCACATTGCTCTCCGGCTTGTGTGTGTGTGCTTCCGCGTGTCGACTGACTCTGTGTGTTTATGCGTGTGTTCAGACAGGCCACGACAGCAGACCCCCAGGCACCGGCTGGACCATTCTCAGGCAGGCAGGCAGAGCGCAGCAAGGCAGAGCGACTGGCAGAAGAGAGGCAAGCGAGTGAGCGAGTGAATCAGCAGCGAATGAGTAGAGGAGCTGTGCGGAGCTGAGCACCACAGTGAGAGAGAGAGAGAGAGAGAGAGAGAGAGAGAG
>JAPQRN010000010.1:10166442-10185051 GCA_037367275.1 Coranthus polyacanthus
AGATTAATCTGCCAAACCCATTAATCAACGTATCTCAAATTTATACTAATCTACACATATTAACCATTAACTAGTTGCTCGTTAGCATACATTAGTAGTAGCACACTGGCTCTTTATCATAAAGCACTTATTAATGCATTCTTCTCCATTACCATATTCTACAACTACTGGGCCCTTGATAATCTCCCAATTACTCCTTATTGATGATAAGTAAGGAAGCTGTTGAACATGAATTACGATCTTAATATACTTTGCTGAGTATGAGCTTTGTAAGGTGGTAATAAGGGAAAGCATATTAAGATCATAGAACAAATTCCTTGCTGGAAAATGAATTACTCATTTCGTTAATGACTTAGTAGTTGTACAATATATGTGTGTGTGTGTGTGTGTGTGTGTGTTTACAGTAATTCTATCTCTAAATTAATCTGATAATAACGTATTAATGTTAAAAAGCTAAACATCACATGTTTGTTTTCTATTTATGCAGAATCGTTAATAGGTTGTACGGGAACAGGTATCAGGAGACTTCTCATCACAAGATTTCTAGGCATATCATCTCTCCATCTGACACTTTAACTTACCCAGCAGTGTGTGGAGAAGCTCTGAGGAAGCATCAGAGGCCCTGAGCACCAGCCGGCCTCCCCTCCTCTGCCGGGCTGCTGGGACTCGGGGGATTGGAAGTCAATGAAACCAGGCCTAATTTAGCCTCGCCTCCTCCGTGAGCTGCCAGAAATCAGAGTGAGACTCCTTCCCTTTTTAGGGCTCCCTGGACACTGCGGTCTGGAAGTGGCACTACTGCATTCCTGGTTACACTAAGGAGCTAAAGAGAGAGAGAGAGAGAGAGAGAGAGAGAGGCAGAGAGAGAGCCAGAACTAGAGAAGGGGAGAGAGGTTTGTATGGTGACAAAATTTGTTAAACAGACGCCCTCTTTTAATTTCTGTCCAGACTTTAGCCTAAAAAGCTGAGCAAAGCAGATATTTTGATATTCTAAGTTCCTCATACTGTTAACCTATTAAACTGCCAGTGAGGGCACTTTACGACCATTTTATTTTTACACCCTTTTCAGCAGGTACACAGAGAGCTTGGTCCTGTAAAGTCAAAACACAACTGTCCATTGTGCGCTGTCACAGCAGCTTGAAAACAAATACCAGTAATTAGGTGTGAAGATAGGACTAATCATAGAGGCTATAGTTACACTGTCCAGTCAGCCAGGTCCTGACACCGTGTCATGTAATCTTTAATAACCCAAGCCTGCACTGAAACTAGATGCTGCCAGCCTTGAAGTGTTTTTTTCTCCATCGTGACCTGGCTGATTTTCATGTGACACAGACAAAAAGAGAGTCAGAGTAAACGCTCAACAAAATACAGAGGAATTTAGTATTTAGGTTTAAAAATGATTAACTTCTTCTCGACATGTGAGCTCCTACTCTGGTCCAATCCCTGTTTTCTACCAGTGATAATGTATTTCAGAAGACACTGATCACATAAGCCATGGTATGAAATACACAATTGGATTATCTATGGTGGAGTGTTAAAGTCTTGTCTTCACCACCCACTCCCTATGGGTAGCACACAAATACTGCCATTTTAGTCCAAGTGTGTAAAATAATGGCAGCAAAGGCCGATTCAAACTGACATAATCCCATTAGTCTAGTCAAGGTCCCTGTCCGACCACCCTGCATAATGAGGAGATCAAGGCTATTAAGAAAAACATCCATTAGAAAAGTTTTTTAAGAGAATTATCCATGGCTCTTGTGTTATGGACAACAAATTACCCTCCTCTCCCAAACATGGCTTATTACAAATTTTAAAGACACTTTAGCATATTGGTAAATCTGTTGTTGTGGCTTACTGGGTAAAGATGCTGAATCAAGTGCCAACACTCTGAGTCCAATTGGAGTTTTTTTTTGTTGCAGGCCAGTTCCCGTCTCCCTCTCCCCCTTTTCTTGATATTTCTCAAGATCATATCAAGTAAACACAATAAATATTTAAGAAGAAAATATTTATGCAAAAAACAAATCATTCTCCTCCTTCCCAGCATCACGTAATATAAAGGATGAATAACTCAGTTGTCGCCCTGCCATAAAATCAGTAGTGGAACTTTATAGCTGGAGGCTATTAAAGCAACAAATTACAATAAATCATGACATTACAGGGTTACACTTGTTGTTGCCCTGTCACTTTATTCAGACTCCACTTAATGTTAGTCTTTCTGTGTTATAGTAGTGATTAGTAATATACAACAAATCAGGAACCAGGGCAGGTTATTCTAAACGAAGTATATCAATTGCTGTAATAATATATGTGCACTCTGACAAACACACTCATTTCCTTTAAGATTTACAGGTCAGGATGTGGATGCCATATGCCTTATGCTTACTGTATTCATTTGTTGTTTGAAAAGGAAATAGAAAGTAAATAATTTCATCAGCTAATCATTGTCAAAGCTACGTAATGACAAAGTGAACCCTTTTTACCAAGAAACGTCATCCCTTTAGAACTTTAGGCTCGAGTCTCTCATAACAATGTCAATATTTTATTACCACATTCCCAAGTGCGTAACTTTGTCTAACTGTGGACACTTACCAACAAAAAGTAAGTACAGTGCCACCACAGGCCATGTCAAATACATTTTTCTATACAGTAGTGGACCCTCATTTAGTAACCTAGCAACCACTGAACTCAACATGGCACCTATTGTAATTCTAAAACTAGCTAAGGGAGTGCCAGACATAATTATATCTCTCCTCAACCAATCGCATAAGGCTCTGAGCCATAAATAACAGACTGCTCCCCTACAGAGCACCAGTCTGTGCGGAAAAGTCAACAAATACTTTCTCCTGTACCAGCTCATGCTCGCTGCTGCATTTGTCCTGCTCAGAGGAAGACAACCAGAGGGGGAGAGACAGTGGCCTATAGGATGACAAAACGAAAGAGAGAAGAGAGAGGAAAAGAAAAACAAATGTAGCCTATGATTACTGAGTCATAATGAAGGCTGCTGGATGGGACTGTGGCTATGAACTATGTCATTAAACACAGTGCCGAGTGGCTGGAAACTCTACAGATCTCTATTTGAAACACTGGCATGCTGGATAACAAGGTCACATAGCACTGGATTTGAAAAGTCCTTTCAAATAGCTGCTTCATAATTCTTAGAATATTTCTTAAATATTATACAACTAATCTAAATGGCAGAGGTTCTCGTATGAGCAACGGTGGATACACTTTGAGGCCTTATTATCCTGTGTGTAATAAGCTTCTGCAGTGCTCTGTGAAACAGTTTAGTCTCTAGGGCTTTATATTTAGATTTTATGACCAATATTGAATTCTGACCCAAGACATTTTCACCAGGGTGATTTAAGGCGTAACTTCGATGGGGCAACAAATTATGACTGCAGTTAGATCACATAACATCACATGGCTGAACGAGGACGTTAGTATATTTGTTCCTTCCAGGTGATGAGCGATGGGATCGAGAATGTGTCTCCACATAAAGCATCATTAACATGTTGCAAACAAACTGAACACTTAAAGGAATTCAGAATCTATCTAACCTTTTAATGCTATGTCATCATTTTCATTGTGGTGACAAGTCACAGTGACAAAGTGACGAATGGTTACACTATGACTGAGTATTGTAAAACATGACTTGATGCCACAGTTTTAACTGTTGCAAGGCTTTTTCAAAGACGTTCACCTTTCACGGTGTAAACACCAAGGAGAGAAGTACCATAACACATCCTTGTCATGTATCACATAATAAAAGCTGTCTTCCTTTGCTGTTTGTTTTATTTAGTACCTCTTCACTTCAGTGTGATGTACCTAGTGAGTCATGATTCTATCCCCGTTTGCGAGAAAGGCTGTAAAGCTTACGTAGGTGAACATTTTGACAAGGATTAGGTCAATATTCACTTAATATTGAATCTACTGGCAAACCATGTCATTTGCAGCAATAAACTAGAGTTACTTTAGAAACTATGTTGCATTTTTCAAAAGTTATGCCATGAAAAAGCACAGAGTCAAACCAGACATTTGGTCTTATCTCTGATTATAATATGTGATTATAAGTGTATTATTTTGTCATTTTTCCTAATTATCATTTCATCTCTTCACATTAGCTAACTTCAGGAAATGAATAATATAAAAAACAGACAAATCTGTTCAATTATTGCATGTAAACCTGAAGGACAAATGTATTCCTGTAGAGGTGACTAGACTGTTTGATGTTACAGGCAGAACAGCCTGACCCTTCTCACAGCTCCCAGGACATTTTCTTCAAGCCTCCCTATTGGGATTCTGGTAGCCTACATTCCCTGCTTCAAGGTCGACAGCAGTGGCAAATTAAATTACTTGTCCTGTTTTGTGGTGTTGGCGCCGGGTCAACAGCAACTTGGCTAAAATGATGAGTGCGGGATTCTGAAGGGAGCTGCATTTGTCCTGACCCTCTGGTGTCATGTTTGCAAGGCAAGTAGCAGCGATGAAAAGAGCTGAAATCAAAAGCAGTGTATTAAATTCTGCTTCTGTAATCACTTGCAAAAAATCAATTACCTCTGCTTTCAAATGCACCACTTTATACCGTCGTCCTCTGGGTTTACCCTGCTGCTGGAGGATGTCATGTGCTGGCACATGGAGTGAAGCTTGAATACATCAAGCCTAATATTTTAACATCACACTACATAACATGACACCTGCTGGGCATATTGGGTATAACATTGGCAAACAAAAATAATAATATTTAACATTACTCTACACACGTATCTTTCACTTCAATTTTGATTTTCACAAAGTATGTTTTTGTTATGTAGGCTGTCAGCATTTCATGTTGTTCTACTTATCTCTGCTGTAGCAAGAGTTTATCTCTCTGTTGTGCAGAGGGTTGTTATCAGCACACAGCTTACACACCGCATGGTGCAACAGGAGGAAGTTAGTGTATGCAACGTGGTGACAAACAGACAGCCAGATATATGTGGACGATGAGAATTGTTTACAATGTCACCAAGCAAAGTTATGAGAAAAACAAAGTGCTAAACAGTACATCAGCAAACATGAGATAAACATGTGTTTTACATTTTTTAAAGCTTTTGAGAGTTGGAATTTTCCTATGACACGTACTTTGGTCAGTTATACTCATTACAAATGCTAGGGTCTTTTAACAGACTATTAAACTTGTGGCTTGTGGTCTCTAAGACTAAAATTATGCACACTATCACTTCCAAACACACACAGCTGTTGCACCCCTATTACCATAAGCACCATGGACAGCACTACCATTTAAGGGCAATACACAACATTAATATCACCTATGTCCAAATCTATAAGTCATTTTCTTTTGTGGTTTTGGTAAAGCCAGAAGCAGAAGGTCTTTAGGTGCAGTAAAACAATTGCTATATTTTTGGTCACAAGACAGTAACCCAATTTAATCACATTAAGATACCAAATAAATAAAACAGCTAAAAGATAGATGAAAACGACAACACAAAGCATTAAAAAACAATACATTTCAACCTGATTATGATGCTGACTGAATAACATTCATCAGATGGAGTAGCTCTGAAACTGGTTTTGTTTTTAACACAAATTACACTTTCAGACACTAGAGAGCAGCAGAGCAACACCAAAACGATATTCACTGGGTCATATTCTCTCATTTAAATCTGTATTCAAATATGCTGATTATAAAGCAACAGCAGCAGCAATAAATACACATGCACACAACCTCATAGATACAAAAATATATAAGCAGTCAGATATAATTACTCTGCAGTTGTTTTCTAAAGTTAGGCTGTGCCATTTAACTGTGTGTATAAGTTTTCAAGTCAATGTACCTTATAGGTAGAAAAACTTTAGAGAATTTAACCATTTTTATTGTGATGTCTTCTAATTTCTATGAAAAGCAGTGAAAGTTTTCAGGAGAAACTGTTCGTACAACCCCGACACAGACTGTAGTCCACAGTCTACTCCTCTCCCAAGTACCTATTGTTGTTTTATGTTGACAGAGTAAATGAATATTTAACAGGAGGAGGGAAAGTGGTAGGCATCAGATCACTAAGAAGAAAATAACACTCAGCGCACCACGTGACAGGACTACCAATAGTCTGATGACAGACTAAATTGCTTCTTTTGATTAGTTTCTTATTTCGTCCTTTTCTCATTGATGGGCTTTGAAATCAGCTTCAAGTGAAAAGGAACATCGGTGTGTGGATGCCCCAGTCTTTACGGGTCAGATGGGGTCGCGTGGTGGGCTGGATGACCACGAGGAAGATACAGAGAAGGTGGAAATGTGTGCGGTCAGCACCATGGACAGCGAACAGAGACTAATCCAGGTGATCAGCGCCATGCGGTCCGAAATTAGAAAACTGGAGCTGGAAAATTTGGGCCTGAGGAGAAGAGCTGGAGCTAATCTCCGAAAGAATGCAACAGTCCCTGTCATCACAACAAAATGCAGAGGTAGACGTGCAGACTGGGCTATAGTTTTATGCTTCACGGAAAAAGTGGCGCAGTTACTAGGAAGATTTGCTTGGGTATCATTCTTGTTCTGTCTTTAATTATAATCCAAAATTATGTATCACTATTACATCTTAGAGCCTATACTATCTCCACTGTTTTAAAACCATCTTACCTATTTGCCGATACGTTTCTTCTTTCTCGCATTCAGAGAGTGTGGTCATGACAGTGAGGAGATATTCAGTCTTTCAGCCGCTGGTCACTCATCGGGATTTGCACCTGGACAATACAAGACTGAGTGAGCGGAGAGGTGGAAAATACCGAGGATGAAAATCAGATCGATCATACTATCTATTGCATTAACACAACAGAGTGGTCTCTTAGCCTCTTATTTGTACAATTAAATTTCATCTCTCAATATGATGGTGGCCTGCAATAATAATAATAATTAAAAAAAATCTACTTAGCTCTTAGGCTAATGCTAGTTGAAACAAAATATTGTAGTTAGGCTGTAACACCGAATAAATTGTTTCTCAGCTTGGTGTCGCCAATTCCTTTCCAACCAATGTTTAAAACATTTCAGCTAGGAGTTGTTACTAATAGCTAATACTTACAGATTCCCGTCAACTACAAATATGAAACATGACGCCTGAGTTGTTAACTGATGATAACAGAGCGACATTATCCATAAGTATGATAAACGATCATTATTATTTATTATTTGTATTAAATATTATTTATTATGTTATTATTATATCTATGATATTATCAACCTGTGGAATGCACCTGTCAGGGGGCTCACTTTACTCTCGCGAGATTTCGGCGTTGCGCAGTGGAGTATACCCGTCCGCCATCACTGCATACAAGCTAGCACATTAGCTAAAAACCACTGAGCTGAGTGCGAGTGACAACAACATAACAGAGACACAGGCCGACCTAATTCCCAAAGGGGAGGTCACTGAGTTTCCCTGCCGCTTTACTGGCGTAGAAAGCAAACTAGCAACCGCCTTTCATGTAGTCTTTAAGCTAATTTAGAAGCGACACTCGTTAACTAATCATGTCCAACCTCAAAGGCGGCACCAAGAAGGACACCAAGATGAGGATACGAGCCTTTCCTGTAAGTATTTACCGGTTCTTTAAGCACTAAGACGCTAAATATGAGACTCGAGAACTGGGGATGATATGTCTTTATGCTAGCAAGTACCCTAGCTAGCTGGTCTAACGAGAAAAGCATGTATTTTGGTTAGTGAAAACTGGTGTTAGCTGGACAATACATGCACCACAACAGCTAGATTGTTTGTTCAGTTTAGTTGACGCTAACTAGCTTCTTGGTTTCAGAATGCCATCGTCGTTGGACGTTAGCTGACGTCAACATATGTGAGGAAACTTTCTCAGTTGAAGACTATAAAATAGCAACTAGCTAAGTAACATTAGCAGGCCTGATAAAGCTAGCTGACTTCACAAGCTAAGTTGCAGTCACTCAGTAAGTATCGTTACACTATGGTAACGACGGCCAGCTTCTTTGGCTGTTGGTATTTTTTTAAGCACACATGCCAGTTAACACGTTATCATGTTGATACAACCCAGATTTAGCCCAACTTGAGACTGCAGTAAATGTGTCTGAAGTACCGGTAACTTGAGTAAGATTGTTGACGTTTTCAACCTAGCTGGCGTTACCTACTCCTAATGAATACTACTGTCATACTATGATTTCATCAGCCGTTGAACACTGGGCTTTATTATGTGCCCACATACTCAATTAATCTTCGTTATGGGCACAGTTGTCATTGCTTATATGATTAGTGTGAAGCATTGGCAAATGTTTTATTTTTCATTGGATGTCCAGGTTTATGAGTGGGTGTCTGCTGGCTGAGTGAGTCAGTGGGCGCCTTTAATCCTTTTTCAAAAAATCCTTTCTGGAAGACTAGATCATTAGTGCACAATGTAGTCAGTACCAGGAGAATGTCTCTCTATTTACAAACTAAAAATTAAGGGAGTTATATTAATTGCTCTTTCTATTGTATTTCTAATAGCTCTTGAGACCTACTCGTCCTGTGTCCTGAAAACTAGCTTTATTTAGGCTAACTCACTAGGGATGCACTGATTCATCTTTTTTCGTACAGATGCCATTTCTGAAACCTCAGTTCACCAACCAGTATAGCGTTTCCCCTCCAAATTTAAAGTCTATGCCCTAGTGCACTAAATCAGGCCAATATCTGATCTGCTTTATGAAATTAGTGTCTGTAGAAATGCATGCATCCTGTTTTTTAAGACATACTAAAAGTCTGAATGTTTGAATTGTTACTCATTAAGGATACAGGAAAACACATTTACTCCTACGGTGTTTATTTACCTAGCTAAAGCTGAGTACATCCTGCATGCTGGGATTGTAAATGTTATCCTCCGTAAAATGGCAGTATTCATGGGCACAACACTTCAACAAAAGAAGTGAAGTAGGTTATTTATTGTCAGAAATATCTAAACACTGCCAAAATTGCTGAGCAAGTGTGTTAGGTTTCAGAGCCAGTGGCTGCTGTGATGTTTCTTTCTTGGCTGATGCTTGACACTGGTAGTCTACATCATTTTACCTCCTCTTTTTCTGACTGCAGTAACCAAACCAAAAGCATCTTATGTTGGGTTCAAAATGAACATTGTGTGGTGTGGCTGTATCGTAGACTTTTCCATGACAGTTCTCTGCTGTAAAATGATGATTTGACAAACGATTTGCTGGAGGTTTTTATGCCATTATATACTGGCAAAGTTAATCCAGACATCACATGATGACACTCAATTGTAGCCTAATATCCCTAGACAGTTGCAAGTAACAGAAGGTTGGCCTCTTATCATTGTTGTTACACTTCAGTCCCAACCACTAAAAAAAAACTTCTCATGTACCTATACCAGAAATAAAGAGTTAACAGTTTTGTGTCCACCTAGATGACAATGGATGAGAAGTATGTGAACAACATATGGGACCTTCTAAAAAATGCCATCCAGGAGATCCAGAGGAAGAACAACAGTGGGCTAAGCTTTGAGGAGCTGTACAGGAATGCTTACACCATGGTTCTCCACAAGCATGGAGAGAAGCTGTACACAGGTCTGAGGGAGGTTGTCACAGAACACCTCATCAACAAAGTAAGAGCATCAACCCTCATTAATGTTGCTCTTATTTGAAAATCATACAACAATCATCAACAAATTCCTGCTTACTGTTTAGACAAGAAATAAGAATATTTTCAAGCGATACCTTATCATTTTTATGAACACAAAAGTTTCCATTTTTGTTCATTTTTCAGTATATGTAGAGTAATGAAGAGTCCTTGAACTGTGAACACTTACACTTGTTTATACATGTTTTTAAGCAGTGCTGTTGTAAACGTCCTGTGCTCTTTTAATGATTTCACATTTGCACATGTACCAGATGTTTGTTGGAAACACCTGCAATAACTATGACTTTGCCAATCCTTGTCTTTTTTTAAGGTACGGGAAGATGTGCTCAACTCTTTAAATAATAACTTTCTGCAAACACTCAACCAGGCCTGGAATGACCATCAAACAGCCATGGTTATGATACGAGACATCCTCATGTACATGGTAGGTAACTCAATTTTGTTTTTAAATGATACAATGATACAGAATGTCTACAAAAACTCCACGGCTCCTACAAGTGGATTAAAGTGCTCGTTTTCTGAAAACAAGCCCACCACCAACTATTTTGGTTTTGAAGAAATGGCCTTTTGTTTTCAACTCTGGCTAGCCTTCACATACATCCTACTCTGGACTTTGATTGTAAGGTGCTGTTTTATTTGTGGGCCTAACAAAGAGCCATTGTATCTGTATTTATTTGCTTTGTTGGATCACTGGCAAGAATAGTTGATTTACTTCAGCTAGCAGCAAGGCCAGAGCATTTCTTTGATTGTTTGTGAGTGTGAGAGCTCCCGGGTTAGGCACAAGTGCAGGCTAAACAGTGACACAGTGAGTATTAAGACTGCACAGCTCTCCTGGGGTTCTTTTATTCCACACTCTCATTTTTTTTGTCCTGGCTTTAGCCCAGCCAGTTGGCTTTCTGTTGTTTAACCACTGCAGACTCACCAGGTCTGTGCAATAAGAGCTGCCTGCTGGTGGTGTTACCTAAGGACTTCTAAAGGGGAGAGATAGACGGATGCTGCAAGAGTGACTTTGCTGTTCTCTCCTTGTATTACCTTGTCTCTCCCTAAGCCCCTATAGACATTACTCATCTGTCTCGGGAAGAAAGGGCTGTTTGAATTAAGCATTATTCATCTTGAACCAGTCTGAAGCAAAAAAAACCCCATCTTTTTGTTGTTGTTTTTTAATGTACATTTTACCTGTTTCTTGCTGCTGCCCTCTTTGATCTAATAATGGCAACTCATTTACACTGGAACAAAAAGTAGAGGCATGAGGAAGCTAAATCCCATAAATGCATCACAAAGGCTGTTATGTTTTCCTGAGAGTAAGTGTTCTTACCAGGCACTGACGTGACTCAAAAACACTTTTCTGGTTATGATTCTTCAGGGTTGTTGCAACATGTAACAATTTAGTGAAAATACAATTGATGTAGCTTCAAAATTCACTTCAGGTCAAAACTTCTACAAGGTTATACCAATTTCTAACAATTTCATCAATTAATGTTATATTTACGTAGAGAAACTCAAGAACAAATTACATTGAAACAAAACCAACAGTCGGATGGAAACTGATACCATTCTTAGGTTTACTGTAAATGTAGCAAAATACAGTAAAGCTGAGGCTGAACACAGACACTGAACTAAAGTCTAAAAATCCTCTCTATTTATGCATTTTATTGGAGTCCGGCCTGCTGTTAGGTTGGTGCCTCTGGTCAAAACACCTGTAATATAGAAAAAATGGGCCTGAGGGCCTCTAGAGCACCCTGTTTCCTTTGCCACAATACTTCATTATACATGATTGATAGCTTTGTTTTTTATGCCGGCCTGTTGCTTACTTGTATGTCTGCTGTCTATACTGGTTCATGAGTCTCTACACCTGTGCCAAATGGCACTGCTCCACGTCGGCTGCTTACACATCATCATGCTCATGTGTCCTTGGTCAGGGGGCCTTTTTTTTCTTCCCAGGGGTAGTAGAGAGTTGTTTTTCCACATCTCAGTCTTATCCCTTAAGAGCAAAGCCTGTTGCCTTCAAAAAATATCCAACAGCACCATTTACACTAATTCAAAAAACTGATGATGTGAGTAGCATTACTATTATACGTCATATCCTGGAAATATGCTGTCTGTTTAAAAACCATCCCCTGTAATTTGGCACTGCCTAAGACTCGACATTCTGGTTTAATGTTCATAATATCGAATCTTGTTACTAACTGGCTTGGTTACTATTTTATCATCGCATCCCCCTGGAATACTGACACCATCTGGAATGGGCCTGTGGTGTAAACTTACTTGCATACGTTTGGTAGTGATCATCTTATAAAACCTTTTTCAAGGAGCGTACTTTTAGGTTTACCTCTAATATTAATAGGAATGTAGTTTAAGCAGATTTGGGTCATAATTTTCTTTCACATCCATGCAATAACTAATGTTTTTTTTTTAACTTCCTTCTCTGTGATTCCAGGATCGGGTCTATGTTCAGCAAAACAATGTAGAGAATGTGTACAACCTTGGCCTCATCATATTCAGGGACCAGGTGGTGCGCTATGGCTGCATTCGAGACCACCTTCGACAAACGTTACTGGACATGATTGCACGTGAAAGGAAAGGAGAGGTTGTAGACAGGTAGGTGGGAGTACTCATACTCTTTGTTGCTTGTATTTCTGTAGTAGAGTCCTTTTTGTGGAGAATGGCTATGTAAAATGTTGACATACAAATACATTTACAAATGCATGAAATAAAACCAAAGCCATTTTTGTTATCATTCATTATAGGGGAGCCATTAGAAACGCCTGCCAGATGCTGATGATTCTTGGCCTGGATGGCAGGTCTGTATACGAGGAAGACTTTGAGGGTCCTTTCTTAGATATGTCAGCTGAATTCTTCCAGGTGAGTCTCGTAGCTTCGTGGTGTCTCTGCATTTTAAAGCTAGCTGAGAGTTCATGTAATAAAACCCACAATATCTGTACCTTCAGATGGAAAGCCAAAAGTTCCTCGCAGAAAATAGTGCCAGCGTCTACATTAAGAAAGTCGAGGCCAGAATCAATGAGGAGATTGAGCGTGTTATGCACTGCCTGGACAAGTCCACAGAGGAGCCCATTGTCAAGGTGGTGGAAAGGGAGCTCATTTCTAAACACATGAAAACCATTGTGGAGATGGAAAACTCTGGCCTTGTCCATATGCTTAAAAATGGCAAAACAGAAGGTAAAAGAAATGTCTCTATGCATTTAATTTAAATAATAATTTAAAAAATCAATCCGCTCTCAGTAAGGATTTAGCAACCTCTCATTCAGCCTTTCCCAAAGAATTTCTCACTGGTTTATGTCTGTCTTTTAGACTTGGCATGCATGTACAAGCTGTTCAGTCGTGTGCCAAATGGCCTGAAAACTATGTGCGAGTGTATGAGCTCTTATTTGAGGGAGCAGGGCAAGGCTCTGGTGTCAGAAGAAGGAGAGGGCAAGAATCCTGTCGACTACATCCAGGTATGCTTTTTTTGAGTTAAAAATGAATGTGCATTGCATTCTGTGTGCCCTTTGAAACTGTAAATGGGAGAGAAAATGTTTTGTTTTGTTGAGTGAAGCCTCTCTGTGTAATTGCCCCCTCAACAGGGTCTGCTCGACCTAAAGACACGATTTGACCGTTTCCTCCTCGAGTCCTTCAACAACGACAGACTCTTCAAACAAACCATAGCTGGAGACTTTGAGTATTTCCTCAACCTCAACTCCCGCTCACCAGAGTACCTGTCACTCTTCATTGATGATAAGCTCAAGAAGGGAGTCAAAGGGGTATGTGGCTACTTAGTAATTACACAGCCACTGCTTTACCAAATATCTAAAGATATTTTTGCACGTTTTACTGCTTTTGATGCAGAAAATACAGCCTTTTCATAAGATGGAGTCGACCTTATCTTGTTGCTGTTGCCTAATTGTTTTTCCACCTGTTTTTTGTGTGCAGCTGACAGAACAGGAGGTGGAGTCGATCCTTGACAAAGCCATGGTGTTGTTCAGGTTCATGCAGGAGAAAGATGTGTTTGAAAGGTACTACAAGCAGCACCTGGGTCGCAGGCTCCTCAGTAACAAGAGTGTCTCAGACGACTCCGAGAAGAACATGATCTCTAAGCTAAAGGTACAAGAACTAGAAGGTTTTGAATACACACAGTAGTAATATGCACATCCTTGTATTTCCCTCTGGGTCCATGTTGCCTCGTCTGTGCCCAGTCTAAATCCTTACCCGCAAGACTAACTCATCTGTTTCTGTCTTTCATCTGTACAGACAGAATGTGGCTGTCAGTTCACCTCAAAACTGGAAGGGATGTTCAGAGACATGAGCATCTCAAACACTACCATGGATGAGTTCAGGCAACACATACAGACCACATCGGTAAGGTGAAAAAAATCCAAACCAAAACTCAAAACAAGTATACATAGAAAGGTAAAGAAACGTAGCCCTGATGGGGAGATTTAAAAGATGGATCTTAAAATTATTTAATTTCCAAATTCACTGAGCAGACTTTCAATCTACAGACACAACACAACATCTAAATAATTAATGTCTTCTGATACCCTTAAATGTTGTTATACATAATCATTGTTTGTGACTAAAAAGTTAAAAACTACCTTTTATGCCAGAAATGTACAGCTAGTCTGTAGTCGCAGTTCAACAGAAAGACAAGAAATGTTCTGTATCAGTTGATCAGTAACACAATTGTGATAAAATGGTCAGTCAAATCAGTTGTTGTAGATAATATTTAAAAAAAAAAAAAAAAAAAAAAACCTTCCATAATTTTTTCGCAGGCATCTCTTAGTGGAGTGGACCTCACAGTAAGAGTACTCACTACTGGTTACTGGCCTACACAGTCGGCGACACCCAAATGCACCATCCCCCCTGCTCCCAGACATGCCTTTGAAGTCTTCAGACGGTGACGCTCTTTCATTTCATTTCAGCCATATCTGTACGTAAAGTGGCTCGATGACATTAGATGTGGAATTTCTAAGGAACTTGGCCTTGGTTTGTGTTTTACAGGTTTTATCTCGCTAAGCACAGTGGTAGACAGCTCACACTGCAGCACCACATGGGCGGGGCAGACCTAAATGCAACCTTCTATGGAGCAGTTAAAAAGGTAGATTCAAAATGTAGATCTAAGAAGCTTCTTAACACTATTGGTTGTTGTTTGACGTAAAAATTGCAAAACAAGTTGTTCTTTTATACAGTGTGGAGTTTGTCAGTTTCGAGTGAACATTCATTGTGATTTCTGCTTTTTGTACAGGAGGATGGTTCAGAATTGGGTGTCGGAGGTGCCCAGGTAACGGGCTCCAACACACGCAAGCACATACTGCAAGTGTCTACCTTCCAGATGACCATCCTCATGCTCTTCAATAACAGAGAAAAGTGCACTTTTGAGGTGGGAATGCAGGGAAGATATTTGTTTTGCGCCTTTAATTTTGCCGTATTGTTATCTCTAATAATGTCTCTTAATTCTCTCCCATTCTCTCCCTACACACAGGAGATCCAGCAGGAGACTGATATCCCTGAGAGAGAGCTGGTGCGGGCGTTACAGTCTTTGGCCTGTGGGAAACCCACACAGAGAGTTCTCACCAAGGAGCCAAAGTCCAAGGAGATTGAGAATGGCCATGTGTTTACAGTCAATGATCAGTTTACTTCCAAACTCCACAGAGTCAAAATACAAACAGGTGAGTATAACTGAAGAAGTCTTCAAATCCAATCATCTGCATTTTAGACATTAATATTTCTTTAAATGAGATTTTGATAGGTCTTAAAAATTGCTAGGGTTTAGTTCTTTGTTGAAGCCCATTGAAAATAATGAATTTGAAGCCTGCTGCACCTTGTGGGAAAAAAAACAAACACTGAGATTAGGAACTTGGGTATGAAGGCATTAGATTTGTATAGAAAGAACCAGCAAATGCCTGAAATAACCCAGTCTTTGGCATCAGCAAGCCCAGCTACAGCTTGACTTGACATGAAAAAGCAGAAACCCTTGTGCAATCTGTCACTACAGAGATTTCTTAAACATGCGATTATTTTTAACAAAGATAGACCGTAAAAATATTTCCCAAACTTTACTTTGGAGCTTCTTAGCCGGATGGAAGACAGACTACAGCCATTGGCCTCTGTCTACTTTATCTCCTGGAACTTCATTTCCTTGTTGTCTTGTCTTCTCCAGTTGCTGCTAAACAAGGGGAATCAGACCCCGAAAGGAAAGAAACACGGCAGAAAGTGGACGATGACAGGAAGCATGAGATCGAGGCAGCCATTGTCCGAATCATGAAGTCGAGGAAGAAGATGCAACACAATGTCCTGGTAGCAGAGGTAAGAAGTCCTGTGTACTTTTCTAGCGCCTTTTCACAAACTTTTAGTTATTATGATGCAGTTTGGGTTTTTTTTTAAGCTCTGTTACTTTGTGTCTTCAGGTGACTCAGCAGCTCCGGGCACGTTTTCTTCCCAGCCCTGTGGTTATAAAAAAGCGTATAGAAGGACTAATAGAAAGAGAATACTTGGCGAGGACGCCAGAGGATCGTAAAGTGTACACCTACGTCGCGTAGAGACAACTGTGGATGAGAGGAGGAAGAGACTGGGATTTGTTTGTTTTCTTTGGACTGTTGTTTCGCATGGACTGGAAGTTTCTTTTAAAGACAAATGCTGACCTGATTCATCAACCCTTACAAAAACACAGTAAACACACATGAATGGGGAATAAAATGTTGGCACAGAGGAAAAAAAAAAAATCTTCTAGATGATTTTTAAATTGGGCCTGGTCTTCCCATTCCCTGTGAATTTTAACATGGATGGATCCTGCTTCAAGCTTTTCACTGTTTTACCCTTGTAGAGATCAAACTTGCAAAGAATTCCTTGGGAAAAATGTGAATGCACCACATTATTTTTTTTGTTTCAATAATAATAATTCATTAATAAAATTATTAAAAAGAGCAAATGTGGATTGTCACAAAACAAAAATAAAAAAAATTATGAGTATTGATGCTTCGTAGTCTTTCACACACATGCTTTGCTTATCCGAACATTTGTTTCGACATTTCTTTTGCAGTTGTCTGACAAGTCTTCGTTGTTATTGACACATTGCAGTTGGTGTGAAAACACACTGATCGTGTCTGAAGGGTGAGTCCACAAAACTAAATGAGAAATTGAATGAAACAACGCTATCATCTGCTTCTTTTAGAATTGTTTATTAAATAAATTCAACTGGACATTCGCTCTTCGTCAGAAGAAGCGACATTCAGGAAGCGGATGACATTGCCTTCCTTTTAGACTGGCCACATTCACTGTTCCATGCAAATGTCGAACCGCTTCGTAGACGGTGCTAGCAGATTATGCAGCTCGAGTGCTTTCCACAGTTTTCATCGGATACCACGCAGAGCAGTTTGTGCTCAGACTTAAAGCACTGCTGGGTTCCGGTATAAACACTGATAAACTTCTGTGTCACTAGTCAAAACACAGAAGTGTATTTCATCATGTAAGTGAATGATGTTGAGATATTCAATCTAAATCGTTTAGTCTTCAGCTCTATTGTTTGACATTTTCAGGGCAAACACAAGTAAACAACCGGCGACGTCACAGCTGATTATCGGGTCACGCGGCTTTGAATGGTCCAGAGCAGGGCGCTATTAACGGACACACTGGTGAATAAAAGGTAACTGATTAATCTGTTATTAGAACTCGCGCTGTTAGACGATACATGGTGTAATGTGCGTATTGGGTTCAGACAATTTGAGGCCTGAGCAGATCTGGGGGGCCGTTGGGCTGCGCGTCAGGTTGTTGCTGAATAGCTTCGGCCAGAGTCTCCATCTGAGCCATGAAACTCTGAATGTCCTCGGTAGAGCTGCGAGTCCAAGCCAGAGGCAGGTGAACTGGAACGGGCTTACGATCTGCAACACAAAATAGTCCGTCAGCGTGTTGTCTCCATGCGTTTGTGGGAGACAACTGTACGATTACATGCTTCTCGCCTTGAAACAACTGCCCGCTGCGAGTTCTGGGAGCAGCTCTGGACAAAGCCAACCACACCACAGTGTCGGCTCCCTGCTCGACACCGCGCAGCCTCTCGCCCATCATTTTGCGGAACTCGGGCATTGATGTGGAAACCGCTGGAAACAAGAAAAAAAAAATTAAAAAATCAGGGATAGTATTGGTGGAGTTAATGGGCTGCATTTGAATAAAAACCATTACCTTTCTGTTTGTTGAGTTTCTAAGATTATCCATGACTTAGCTCCCCCTCCACTGGCTGGCTTCATTCATTTCAGATCTACTGCAAACAGAGCTACTACTGCACAATCCCACGCAGAGAAACTACATTTATTCAGACCGTTGTTCCTTTTTGGAGCCTCACATCAATGGAAGTCAATATCATAATCAGAGAGTTCCCGTTCTAGTATTAATTTAAACATAATCTTAAGAAATGGCTCACTGAGAACCAAAAAATATTGACACTGATGTTGTTTTCTCTCACCTTTAATAAGACTACACTCACACTATGCCTATATCATTTAAGCGTATTATATATACTGTATGTACCTGACATGTATGTGCTTTATTTACATTTAGGTTGTTTTAACTATTGCGCATATTTACATTACATACATTTTAGTTGACCGTCGATTAATGTGCACTCGCTTTCTTGACTAAATAATTGAAATTGGGAAAAAAAAAAAAAAAAAAAGAAACATAGTGGCACTTGAAATCTGGTTTGAATACGTTTTTGAAGGATTTTAGGAATTTGAGCTTGTGTTTTGGTACCTGGTGTATCTACCCAGCCTGGATGCATCACAGAGAAGTGTATGACAGGGTTGGCTTTGGCCCACTGCTGTGTTAGCACCACCTGCTGTCTCTGAAAAGAAACAACACGCTGTCCCTTACAAACAACAACATCCTCCTTCACTGTTAATGTATTTGTATTGCTATTTTTTTTATCATTATTCTTTTGTTACAAGAAAACAGAAAACAAGCGCAGGAAGCCAAATGTGGACACACACACACACACACACACACACACACA
>JAPQRN010000010.1:10190163-10201835 GCA_037367275.1 Coranthus polyacanthus
CCTTGGTTTGTGTGTGTTGTTGGCCAGTTAATGATATCCTATGGCTTGACTTTGTGTGTGTGTGTGTGTGTGTGTGTGTGTGTGTGTGTGTGTATTTGTTCGTACATACGTCCTTCATACTTCCATACTTCGACTGCCTCTCCTGACCCTGTGCTGTGTTGGTAGATGCGCTTCCTGCTGCTCTTCAGCCGTCAGGGGAAGCTGCGTCTGCAGAAGTGGTTCACGCCTATGTCTGATCGTGAGAAGAAGAAAATCATCAGGGACATGACCACCATGGTGTTGTCACGGCAACCGCGGTCGTGTAACTTCCTGCACTGGAAAGACCTGAAGATTATATACAAGAGGTGGGTGCTGCCTCTGCTTTCTGTGTTTACTCTCTTAGGCAGGAAGATTAGCCATATCCATTTACCTTAATACTCTGTATAATTTATCTCTATGTCGGTAGGAAATCATTCATTTCTCCATTTTTTTTTTCTCAGGTATGCAAGCTTGTATTTCTGCTTGGCTGTAGAGAACCAGGAGAATGAACTGTTAGCCCTTGAGGTTATTCATCGCTACGTGGAGCTGCTGGACAAATACTTTGGCAATGTATTCCATCCATTTTCACACTCTGTTATTCAATATGTAACTGTAACGTATAGAGTAGTTCAAATCTAATGGCAGATTTAATCAAGACATATATATATATATATATATAGTTGTCGAACTAGGCTGTTAATGTTGCATTTCACAACAATTTAATTAAAAATCTGACATTTGTAAGTACATGCTGCACTGCAAATTGTCTTATTTCAGAACGTTTAACAATAGCTGCAATAATACCTCCTCTCAGGTGTGTGAGCTGGACATAATCTTTAACTTTGAGAAAGCCTATTTTATCCTGGATGAATTTCTAATGGGAGGAGAAATACAGGAAACCTCCAAACAGATTGTGAATCGCTGCATCGAATCCTCAGACATGTTACAGGAGGTAAGTTGCTCCGATAATAGCCTGCAAACAACACACGGTCTGGCTTACCTCTGTGGTGTGTGAGCACGTAACATCTGTCGCACGGCTCGACGTAATTAGAAAAACAGCGACCTGTTTTGAATCTAGTTGAGTGAATAAAATCACGGCTGTGGGGAACTTCACGTACTAGAGGGGTCCAAATGGCTCGTGTCAGTTCTGTATGTTGCTGGTCGCTAGTTTCACTTTATATGTGAGTGAGTTGGGTATCAACTTACGGGCAAGCCAACGATTAGTCAGCGTCTTAATGAGTTCAATTAACAATGGTGCTGTTGAGTTCCCGGTGTGTCCTTGCCTTTCTCGTAGCCTTGTGGATATTAGCTGGTTTTTGTTTCCCCCCTGCTGTTTTTCTTATCCCTCTGTTTGTGCATCTCTCTCTCTCTCTCTGCCAGTGTTATTGCGAGTGAGAGACAGATTTCCCTGGAACGTGGCGTAGGTTTAGTGTTTGGCTGATGCTTCCCCGCTCTCCCTGTAGATTCATGGCTCTGTGTGGTACAGTAGTGGACTGGGTGTGTGTGTTTTTTCTTTTTTTTTTTTCTTTTTTTTTTTTTTTGTGCTTCTGAATAAGGCTGACTAACACTTAAATCTAGAGCTGGACAATGTGCAGTGTAGTCTTCCATTCATTTTGACCATTATCGCTTCAGGATGACAGCAGTGAGTGGTATGAGGTGGAGCTGTTTGGATGACCTTGAATATGGACAGAAAGGTTAGATGTTCTGCTTGTGTTAGTTACGATGTGTTAGTGTTCTCAGCACTTAATAACAGGCCATGTGTGTAGATGTGTGACTGTGAATATTAATTGCACTATAATGCGTTTGTAAGAGGCCGCAAACCTGATTCTTTCTTTCCTCTTTGTGCCTTTCCTCAGACCATGGAGGAGTATATGAGCAAACCTGCATTTTAACCTGTGGAAAAGGACAAAGTAACTGCGGGGAGGAATACAGGAACCAAATGTACTGTATGAGTCAAAGAAGTTTCTGACTATGAAAATGGGATTTACTTTGATTCTGCTGAATATTTTACAAGACGAGATAAGCGCACCCTAATATCCGCTCGCCTTCTTCCTAAAGCATTGCTCCAATGCAAACTTATTTGAGAGTGATACGTCTTTAAAATCCCGTGCTCAGTTGAAGAAGGGGACGGCGAATGCTTTTACACTGTGTGCCGTTATTACTTTAAATGAAGTAGTAATAGAGGATCAGGGATGTGAAAATCAACACGATGAAGTAATTATTAGATGTGTACATTTGTTGAGTTTATGTAAAATCAGAAGTATGTATAAGTCATGTATTACACTGGAAGTTAATGCTTTTACTTCAAAAACACTACAGATAATCTTGGGGGAAATGTGGTTTCTGAAACTTATGTCAGCTTTTTTAAAAAAAAAAAAAAAAAAGATAATTTCAGTCTTAAAAACAACATATTTGTGAGGATTAAAGATGCTTTGCCTTCCCACCTAACTGATTTTGGAATAGGACTGATTTAGATGATTTTTTGTAGCTTATGTCATATGTGTGGGTCTTTTTGAAGGAGCGTTTGCTAGTGTGGGTGTGAATATTGCTGTCTTTTTATAATGTGCAATTTATAATGTTGACGCTTATGATTAAAATATGTATTTTGATAAACTTTTTCCTTTTGAGTTATTGTTTTCACCGTGATTGCATAAGACGCAAATATTTGTTTTAGATAGGAGAAAAAAAAAAATCACCAAACCTCATTATGTGTAAATTACGACCGTGTTCTTCTTCCTTTGATTTTAAACCCTGGCTTTCTATTGTGTGTGTGATTTGTAATAAGGCAACACAACTCAGCAAGAAGAAAAATAATACAGCTGATGCTTTATTCATCTGTGATTCATCACACATTATTGAACATGTACAAAATGGCTTAAAAATGAGCATACATAGCACAACCACTGGTAGGCCAACAATACAGAGCTTCGCAGTATGAAAGGGTTGGAAGGCAGGCGACGGTCTGATATTTAAACTTGGAAATAATTATCCGTAATAATAACATTAAATCCACTAAGCCTGAATATCTCAGGAGCCACAATGACACTTGTTCTCAGCTCAGCGCGCTGCTCTAACAATTAATCCCTAGGAGGTTCCTATCGTACGCCTGTCATTTCATTATGTTATGATAGTTATTAATATTTAATAGAAATGACTATAGCTTGTGTTTTAAAGGCCCAGGCAGCATTTTACTTGATCATTTACAGGTATATTCACATATGTAGTTAAAGAGTCTGACATACATGAAAAATAAACATTTTTACCATTACTCTGTTGATTATAATTGAAAATATAGGCCTGTTTTCTGCACCATTGATGTAAACAAACTTTGAACAACATCACAAAACTTCAATAACTTTGGGTTTCATTTACATTTGATAGTGGTCAGTATGTTAATTATAAATTTGGCAATGACAGGCTAAAATTCCAAACTGTGTTTTTAGTATACATTTTTCCTTTTTTTTTTTTCTCTTTTTCTTTTTTTTTTTTTTAACATTCCGATCATGGATTGAACTTTTAATCTCTTATGGTATCACTATAACATTCCTGCAGCAAGTAGGGACTCTTATTTTTATACAAATGCATTGGACTTGTAAGATTGCTATAGTTCGTTTTCGTTAGGGTGATATAATACCAGCTATAGCCTAGTTCATATAATAGAAATCTGTAAACTAGATCACGTCCACCAAACTTTATTTTTGAGACAGTATAAATACTATATTAATAATTTCGTGCGTCTTGCATGATTCGGGCTACATCCCTGCCACTGTTTTTCCACGGTGCTCCTTCTCTTCTTCTTCATTCACGGTCTGTGGGGCCGTGGTCTTGGCCGCCATCGCATCCTTCCCTTGCTGCATCTCTGTGGGATTTACATTCTCTTCTGCGGCCACTTCGGTTTCCCTCTTGGCCACTGGCCTCTTTTCACTGTGCGCTTGCCCCAAGTAGTCCTTCATGGCTTTCTCGTACAGCTCGTACGGGAACTGTCCCTTCATCTGTGCCTGGGTGTCCCGCTTGTTGATGTTGGGATACTCTGTGAGGATTTTGGCCGCCAGGTAGGTCGTCACCTCGTCTTCCACATCGCCATCGTCATCTTCATCATCTGCAGCATCAGTCTGGCGTTTCAGGGGCATTTTGTTCAGCTCGGATAAAAAGAGGTTCTCCCTGCGCCCGGATGGAGGAGGGATTTTAACTGGTCCTGAATTTGCAACAGGGTTGGACACTACTGGGATTCTGTCCGAAGAGGGGGAGGTCTTCATGGGTCTCTGCACCACCGGATACTCATTGCTGATAGTCTCCACGCCGATGATGTCTAAAAAGTCCTCCCTGTCCATGTCCTCGGGGGCGGTCTTGCTCTTCAGAGGCAGTCTCCGGCTAAAGTACCTGATCTTTGGTGTCTGGCCGGTCGTGTAGCGAGCTGAGCCTTGAGGGTTGCGGTGAAGCTTTCTGAGCTCCTCTGTAAGCAGCATATCGATAAGGTCCTGAGGAGGGACGTGGAGCTTTAGGGAGAGCTCCAGCAACTCCTTCACTGTCCGAGGATCCACGATGGAGGGGCGGATCAGTCTCTTTCTTTCCTCTCCGGTCTTATCCCTCTTCTGCGTCTGGTCGCTCATCTCCAGGACCTTCAACAGGTAGTAATCTACCAGTTTAGTGTCATCATCAGCCTCCTCCTGGTTCTGGTTTGCCCTGCGTTGCATCTCCTCCCTCTCTGCTTCCTCCTGCTCATCGAGCGCCCTATCCATTTCTTCGTGGCTGCCGTTGACCATCTCCTCCGTCTCCTCTCTCTCCTCCACGGGAACCCATTCCTCTCCTCCAGCCACGTCCTCGTATGCCTGGTTTCTCAGACTGAACACGTCTTCATCTTCATCTTCGTCGTCGTCCCCGAACACGTCTCTCTTCTGGCCGGTGGCAGAAGGCATTCGCCCAAGCTCTTCAAAGATAGAGCGTAAATTGGCAAGGCTCTGGGGTGTGTACTGCTCATCCAAGTCCTCTGTGGCCCGTTTGGAAGCGTCTGTGTTCTCCTCGTCCTCAAACATCAGCGGATATTTCTTGTGAGGCCTGGGGAAGTTGCCGTAGTCTACAGGTGCGCTCTCGGGGATTTCAGTGTCTTTGGTGCGGTGCCTGTGTGTGCGGCGGTCGTTTCTGGGCGCAGACGCAGGGCTGAGCTTCGCCTCTTTTCCGGCCTGATCCTGCAGAGACCTGAGCAGGGCTTTCATCAGCTGCTCGGCGGTAATGTCCTGCCTCTGCATTCCAGGGGCAGCCTGTCTGTCCCCGGGACCCTCGTCCTGCTGCGATGCGAGCTGAAGCAGGACCCTGAACTTATCCACTTCATCGTAATCCCCGGGCTCAGGTCGCCCTCCGTTCCGCTGCTTCAGGTTCTCGATGTACTCCAGGGCTTTCATCATGTCGGAGCTTGGTGGGTAGGCAGCCGGCTGCCCCTCACTCTCTCCGCCTCGCAGCCTGTAGTGGCGGGGAAGAGATGCAGCCTGCACGGCGCATCCATAGAGCAGGAAGGCGAGCAGGACCACGGCTCCCCCCGCGGGCAACTTGTGGTGGAAATGCAGCATAATAGGCTATTTATTACCTGCAGATAAAAAAAAAAAAAAAAAAAAGAGCACAAAATGTATGAGCAAAAATGTACGGGCACAAAATGTAAAACGTAAACAGCTGTGCACCGAAACAACAAACCAAGGAGAATGACTGTTTCTTCTTTACTTTTCACCTGTATAGTATAACAGAGCGAGTCTGTTTTGATGTTGGCTTTGTATGCCTACCAGGAGTTACGCCGTGCAAACTGAATGATATGATGCCGTGCGCGAGGAGACATTCGCGTTGCTGGATGAGTCACCCCCCGCGTTGTTATTGGCAACATCGCATTTTTCTTTTAACAGCATAAACCTCAATAAAAGTCGCCCGCTTTCTTGTTCTTCCACATAGCAACAAAGAAGCGCAAATCGCCGAAGGAGGATGCCTTTCATCATTGTGTAAACACTCGTTCAAGCATAAAGGTGGTCGAAAGCGAACATTTTCACCTCAAATCTTAAACATTTAGACGCTGATGTAAATCAATTCGTGCCTCCTTTGGAAATATATGTCTTACCTTTGGCAATAAAGCTCAGACAGTAGCGAAGGTGTATGGCATCTCCTCAGCAGCGGTGCTGTTTTCAGCACTTGGACAGCTCCTCTCGTTATATGAGGCAACACCTGACCACCGCGTCATCACACAGCACACGCAATAGCCGCTTCAAAAAAAAAAAAAAAAAAAAAAATCCATATAAATGATTCAGGTTTATCATATGGCATACTAAAAAGCTCAGGGTTTTTAAAAATAGACCTCCTCGTTGTCGGTTGCATACATCGCCCTGTAAACGGGGCTAGGAGGCTGGAAAGACGTTAGACCTCCAGGCAGATGTAGGTCTATTAACTTCAGACACAATATGCTATGGTATCGAGTGAAGTGAATATTCACCAACTGCTCGCTTTCCATGAAAATACTGAATTAAAAGTAACTACGTCAGGGGGACACTTCTTATTCTTATTTTTGTTCTTGTTCTTATTCTTATACATGTTCCTATTTTTTTTTTAACCTTATGTAAACGCCAACACGGAAGCCTCATTTATATAAGAAAAAAAAAAATCCGTTTCATATCTGTGTAACACAACAAACATTTTTTTTTATTTTTTTTTTTACCACCATTACCACCTTCACTCCTAGTCGTCATGGCATGTGAAGAGTTAAACCCTCTAGCGATGACTCACAGGCTAAAACCACCGCGGAGTTGCTGTCGCAGTTCAGCAGCTCTCTTTCTCTCTCTCTTTCTGACAGAGACGACGATAAACAATCTCCTGTAGGCTGGGGGGGGGGGGGCAAAGATTCCCCCTTATGTCGACAATAGGTCGGCAAGATAAAAGGGTCACAGCGTGGCACCTGGCGTTATGAAAGGTCACTCGTGGGTGGTGACAAACTTTATGGCAAGATCAGAGCAGCCTAAACACTTGTGTGTACAACATCATCCAGTGAACGTCAATGGGCATAATCATTTTAAGGACAAAAACGACTTCATGTCTTGTCTCTAAAGGCACAAGATCAGAAAACTATTTCCCGTGACTGTACATTTTTCTAGGATGCCTGATTTGAAGAGCATGACCACAGGTTTAGTAGACTCACGTAGAAAGCTTGAACTAAGTCATGCTCAAAAAGTAACTAAATATATCTAGATTTCATTTAATAGTCACATTCCAGTACTCCCATATCACATTTTTTCCTGCTTTATTGGTATTTTCCTACCCACCCACCAAATGGTGTATCAAATACATTAGACCCACAACATATCACGTCTCCTTTATACCCTCTAAATGATTCTAGCCAGTTTGATCAGTGCCCTCTGACGCACCACACACATAAGTGCACTTCCATTCCAGCCCTGCTATTTCCATTGCACATCTAATTGCATCCACCACCTTTATTTATTCCATGTTTTGATCCTTTCACATCCATTGCACTAGTAAAAACCCACCCACTTAATCCTTTCACTTTACCCTCAGCGCAGAGAACACAGCATGTCCTCACACGAAGCAGACGTCAACAGCACTTGAGTGTGCCATCAGCTGCCTGCATCTGTCCGACTGGCTGGCGTGTCTGTCTTCATTCCTCTGAATGTGTGTGTGTGTGTGTGTGTGTTTGTGCGACAAAGCGAGGAGGAAAGGAAGATAGAGAGCAAAACAGAAAAGGGTGGTGTTTGTAAAACAGCTTGTATAATCCCACAGCATCATCTTTCTGACATCACAAGTCTCCATTCAGAAATAGCCTCCACCCTGAGGGACAACAGTAACTCCAGAGGTCACAACAGTCAGTACGCTGCAGTATCAATCATTTAAAGGTTACATTCTCTCATGCGCCCATTATGAAATGGATAATAGAATAAGCCCATTGCCTGCTATTAGTGCTTCGGTGGATCAGCTTGCTTAAAAGCAAGAAGCGCACTTGTTCTATACAGTAGGAACATGAAAATGTCTGAGTCAGTATATGCAGAAATGCGCTGCTTTTTCCTCCCAATGACCGTGTTCATGAATCACAACAAACAAACGGAACTGCATCGAAATTTCAATCTGTTTATCCGCGTCTGGATTTGTTGTTTGGTATTTCAGCCACCAGGGCTTTATGATGATTCTCAATGATGGATCAGAGGTTTTTAAACTCAGATCCCAGAAGGTTCATGTTGGAGGAGGATTCACTGGCTGAGTCTGTGATTTCCCTCCAGGGCTTGTGTTATGCTGTCTGTGTGCACCGTTCCATACAGACCCACACATTCACTTCAGGATATCAAAAACAAGAGAAGCATCTCAGTGATTAGTACTGCAGTGTCCCTTTCTCTCTAATTTGCTCGCTCTCTCTTTCTATATATGAGAATCACAGCAGCAAAGAGGGAAAAATCATAGTAATTAGTTTAAGAAATCCACTCATTGTCTTTGTTTCCTGGTTCACATTACTGTATTCAACTCTATCTCTTCGCATTATTCTCTTGCTTTCTCTTCATCTGACCATTTAAATTAAGTTTATTGTTGACAACAAATGCAATGAACAGTGCAAGTAAATGATTGGTTATGCTGTTTCTGTTGTTTATTGATGTTCTGTTGGTCAAAAAAGGTTTCAGCTCAGAATGAACTGTGAACGGGAGCAAATGTTTTCTTTTGTGATCGTTTTAATTATTGCATTTTATAAAAGGAAAGGTTCAAATGATTGAATGTTTTGTTATGTGTTCTGCTCTTGGCT
Source organism: Coranthus polyacanthus (assembly GCA_037367275.1). Lineage (NCBI taxonomy): Eukaryota > Metazoa > Chordata > Actinopteri > Kurtiformes > Apogonidae > Coranthus > Coranthus polyacanthus. The sequence continues at coordinate 10,198,952 of JAPQRN010000010.1, forward strand.
AGGTTTTTTTTTCTTTTACGGTAATGTGGTCAGAAATATTACTGTGTCGTTAAGGCTGAATAGGCTTCTAATTAACTTCACAGTATGCGCAAATAAGCCGTGGTATACAAAATCTGTTATTTCATGTGCGTATAAATAAGTTGAGTCAGTGACGCAGCAGCTGTTCACTGAGCGCAGGAAGAGTTGGCGGAGTGGCGGGAACTCCTTTCATCTCTAATCTTTTGGCATCGAAAGTTGTTTTTCATGCTGTTCCTGAATTTTGTGACTTTTTCCCTTTGAACATTGAGAATTTGTGGGTGTTAGTCCCGTATTTGTTGTTTAAGTTCTTTTTTTTTTTTTCATTCCAGGTATTCACTTGCGTATTGTGCTGCGCAATGTCTCCGTTTGACATTAACGCAACCATATCCCTAGTACTCATTAACATAGATAGTTTATGAAATTTTCTGCCAGGTGGAAATTGGTACATCAGACTTAATTGCATTCACTCTCCATCTTTCAGCCATTTGTATAACTTTATCTCCTTGATCGCTGTATAATAAGTGTCGCTAACGACAGTTTTGCACTGCTCCTCCTCCGTTGGTGTCTAAACCTCCTGCAGTCAACTGGGACACAGCTGCTGTTTTACTAATGTGTCAGTCACTGCTGTAGGGAGAAAATATAATCAGCTCAACAATGGCTTGTATGCGTCATAGTGGCACAAAAGCACAACCCCAACATATTCTTGCACTCACAGCCAATTGCAATAATCGGAGGCATGCCCATAAAGCCACATCTCAAGGATTTCTGATTCTCTGTGCATCTTCATCGTCTTCCTTTTGTGCTTTTAATATGAGCTCAACAATCTATGACTCGAGTGGCAGCCAAGGTTAAAGAGCTGGAAACTCTCAGAGGGTTTCAACTTTGCGATTCAACTACGATGCTGTCATACCTATTCATGCCAGAGAAAGATATGATGATCAAATCTGCTTCTGTGCTTTTGATTGTTTTCACCCTCATCCTCATTTTTTCACCCCTCACTACGCCACGATGGGTCAGGGGACGAGAGTGACACGCCTGTTGTCATGGCTCACCTTCTTTTCAACTAACGTCTCCATGGTGACGCTGCCGCACATCCTTTCATCTGCCTCCACCTTCATCTCTACCCACAGGTTCTGTCCTCCTCTCTTCCATTAAACACTCGAATTCTTAAGCCAGTCATTTTCTTAGTGGCCGGTATTCATTACACCTTGTCTCTGTTGTACCCATCTGGCTCATCCATCTCCTTGTACCAATTACTGTGGTGAAGCAGTGCCTGTCTTCAGGAGGCAGGTGGTTTCAGTGAGGAACAGAGATGGGGATGATTAGAGCTGCAATATGTTGTCTGAGCCATTAGACAGAGGAGAACAGAGCAGAAATATTGAGAGTGGTGAGCTGATGAGCGAAGAAAACTGAGAGTATGAAAGGAGTGACGGCAGAGATTCTATACAGGCTTTTTTTGAAAAGGGCACATGTCCACGTAATGCCACAGGAATCCAGCAGGAGACTAGTGGGAGTAGGAGAAATATCTCTGCACTAATGAGACCTAATTCTGCAGCTCTGCTAACTTGTATATATAAACTTGTGCTTTGCGAATGAGTCACTTCATTTCATTCCTCATTTTTTTCATTCCAGACTTTACCTCTGTACCTATTTTAGTCGCATCAACCTGGTTTCCTCCACCCTCAGACACCGCATTCTTGTTCTCACAGCTTCAGCAGCCGTTCCCCAATTTTGCCGTCTCACCTGGAAGTTCATTTCGGTTTCAACTCCTGTCTTGTTTTGCCTTCCTCTATCCTGCCGATCTCTATTTTACTCATTTCTCTCACTATTACTACCCCTCCATTTTGCCTTTTTTTTTTTACCCTGTACATGTAAACGACTGTAAGCCATGGTCACCTTGGTTCTCTGACTCATCCCTTTTCTACTCTGTGGTTGCGTTTGATGTTTTTTTTTCACTGTGCACGTGTATGGAAGCACACATGCACGGATTATGCTGGTGTCTACAGTGAGGGATGCGGCGTGACGCACTGGCTGACGTTACTAGCAGGATGTGTTTTTGATGAAGAAATCCAGTCAGAGATGCACCGAGAAGCTAAATGAGCAGAAACAGAAGCAACATTGCCAACAAATGAGGGATCTGTTTGTCGATGACAAAAACAACTTAATAAACAGTGATAAGCCCACATATGCAACTCTTTTCATTTGTTTTGAATGTCCAAATGTTCTTTTTGCCTCTCTAATTGGACTTAGATTTGTTGCCAACCTAATTGGTTGCGCATCTGACAGTTTTGTGTGGTTCACTTATTGGAGATGTACAGTGTCTAGGCAACTGGGGTGATTTTGCGTTCAAAGTCTGCCACCTTTCCCTGTCTTCCACGTCTCTCCATGGGGCCATCTGATGAGAAGCTGCATGAAAGTGTGCTTTTTTTTTTTTTTTTCATTTGAGTCAGTGGATGTTGGTGCCAGGATCCTTAAACACAGATAGAGATATTGCATATTTGTTAGTGTAACCAAATGAAATATTACCAAATGTTGTGTGTGTTAATGGCAGTGAGGCTGTTTTCGTGTGAGATATTTGAACATGCTCTTTGTCATGTAAGTGTTGTTCTATTTATGCTCAGTCTTGTTCATCCACCTTTCCGCCCCTCCCTCTCCTCTCGTCCACTTTTTCTGTTTTCCACCCTCTTACTCCTCTTTGTCTCCCCCGTTTCCTTCTCTTGTGCTTTATCTCTGCGGTCTCTGTCTCTCCCTTCACCACTCCCTGTTGGCGGTGCGATGATGCTGTCCTATAAATCCATATTTGACTCTTAAAGGACAAAAACTAGTTTTTGCATGTTTCAGTCCTTGTCAAGCATACTTTTCATCA
>JAPQRN010000010.1:10207451-10238261 GCA_037367275.1 Coranthus polyacanthus
ATCCACTTAATCGTCTGCTACCACTTTGGTACAGTTGCACACTTTCCATCATGCGATTTCTACAAAGCCAAATATCAACTGTTACTTTACAGTCTTAAAAATGAGATAGTTTAGCACAGTATGTTCAAACGGGCTACATCTAGACTTCCCTATCAGTGTGTCTCTACCATCCTCTATTCCTATATGCATTGTGTTTATAATAATATAAGCCTTAACGAAACAGGCCTATCAACATTCATACACTAAGGAGGGGCGTTTTCCTTCCTACATACTTTAGTTTAAAATTTGTGTATAAATATTGCACATTCATTTTGTTTTTCATATTTGTAAGTAGAAAAGATAAAAGTAACTAGAGCTATAGGAAAAATGAGGACACGTACAGTTACTGAAAGTAACGGGGGAATGGAGGAAACGCTACCGGAACGCTAACCATCTAACCGTTTGTCTATGCTAGGTTTAGTTCCCCCGGAGACATCCTGACGTTGCGTTGGTCAAGATTGGAGGAGTCTGTGGCAGATGTGGCAGGGTCATTTCTGTGAACCAAAACCAAATGACCTGTGAGAGCTCAGAGGACAGAGCAGAGATTTAAAAAAAAAAAAAAAAAAAACCCTTATGGATGCAGAATGTATTTATGTTTGAGTCTACTGCAAAGCCTGAGCGCAGTAGGGACCGAAAACACTTTCAGTCAAGTCATTAAGAACATACCCATATAACAAACTTCGGGACACAGTCAAAACATTTTTAAAAAAGAAGGAAAACAAAGCTTGTAAACAAAGCTCATAAAAGTACAATTAGCATTAATAAAATGGCAATATAAAACGTAACGATAAAGAAATAAAAACCCTTAGAATAACAACCATAAACAGTAAGAAAAAGTATTTTTAAACCATTGTAACGCTCAATCTTCGCTTTGCAAAACAGATTCCTCACAACAATACAAATGCGAGCCGACAAACTAAAACATAAAAGAAACATAGCAACAGATAAAAAAAAGAGTAATAAAATAAACGATAAGAGATCCCTGCATAGATTCCAACCTGAATGTTACTTAAAGCCCAGGAGGGATCCCTCTATCAGACCCTGGGCCATGCTACCCCATTTCCCTGCCAGATATCTGCACTACAGGTCCAAGACCATGCTGAACTGTTGGAGGCTCCAGAGAGAAGTGGAGGGAGAAAAGCAACAGAGAGGGCGCGCAGACATTGATCCGGATACGTCTAGCCTGACATTTACTTCACTTCAAGTCTTGCGGACGTCCAACTTCATGCGCCACCTTGGTTGTCATGACAACTCAAAGGGCTAAATCCATCAAAGAGGAGCGGTGAGTGCGCCATGCCCGTCTGGCTGGTTCAGCTGTCTGGAAGGGACCTTCTGCTTTTTTTATTTGTCTTGACAGAGAGCATTAAGCTGGATTCAAGTTTTCCCCTCCGTTGATCGAAGCTGGTCGCAGGAAGCCGAGGAGGAGATGCTTGGGTGGTTTTGTGTGTGTGTGTGTGTGTGTGCGCAAATGTGAATGTTTGTAATACCTGTTTCTAAATTACAAGTCTCCAAGTAGTCCAGGTAGTGGCTTCTGATCTCCTTGTGTATGTGTGCAAGTATATATATATGTGTATGTTTATGTGTGTTTTTTTGGAGTGTGTCTATGTGTTATTTTCCACCGTACATCCTCTCAATGTCCTCCTGGTAGTGTGTCTTCAGCTCCTTGCGTTTTAGTTTGAATGCATCAGTGACTAAACCAGTCTCTGGTGTCCAAGGCTCAGCGCTCAGCCGGATCTTCTTTGGGATCTCAAATCGTTCCAGTTTTGCTGGTTAGGAGCAGAAAATCGCAAGTTAGACTGACACATATCAGTGTAGTGCAAGTGTCAAAGTCTGGCAGTAAGAAGGGGATGCTGTCACACAAAATCAGGACTAAGAACTTGACAAAGAGCACCAACAGTTACAGTTTTTCATCAGTCGCTTTGGTATATTTCTGCAATCATGCTTCACATTTGCAAAACAGTAAATGCATCTCTTGAAACAAACTGAAACACAATGGATTTCCTGCAAAACTTGCTAATCTTGCAAACTAGACAGTCAAAATGCTTAGCTGTGTTGTCAATATAACAGTGTCCTCTGCAAGTATTTTCTATGTATGAAAACTAAGGTTTTGATGACAATGATTTAAAATGTACAAGGCTGCACTTCTGTATTTCTATATCAGTTTTATACCAGTTGCAACAGTACAAAAGGTACACATTATGGTTAATAGTAGATTGGATTAATCAGCTCATCTTTGAGTTCAAGTGAATATTTGTGCCAAATTCTTATTGAGATGCATGGACATATCTAAAATGAAAGACTGTTTAATAGTACTGCATAGCACCAGGGAAAAATACAAAATTAGACATTATGAGCTATTTTTGAGAACTGGTTGATCATTGCTGGATCTAATGCTTCAACATTCTCCTTCATTGGTGAAAATCAAGATTCACCAGAGACCAATTCAGCACATTTACAAAAAGGCCCAATAGAAATGTAAAAAAAAAAAATATATGCTTGACAGATTGTGAGAACTAGTTCAACCATTGTGTATGGAATTATTTCTGCAATGAACTCATGCTTAGAACCAGTATAACACATTTTGATCAACATGGAAGAAGCAAACAGCAGATGACTGTGCATAATGCTTTGAAGGAAGTATTTTCAAAAGAATGAGAACGTGCTTGTATGATGAGAAAATATGAGACTGAAGTAGTATTTTCTATAATCTCAATTCTAATCTGAGAAACGTACCAAAGTGACTGAGAAAAACTATAATACAGCATTTTCCAAGCAAAAGAGAAAATTAGGATTTTCTTTTTACCTGAAATAGCAGCCTCAGTAATGATGCGGAGGACCTCTTTCTCCATCTGGGAGTTGTTGCAGATCTCCTCCCATGTGCCTGTAACTTGCCTCTGCTCCGCCAGTGCCATTAGCTGCTTGTGGTTAGGCACCACAAAGCTGATCACGTACGACTGGTCACTGAAGAAAAAGACATGAAGCTACAGCTTGAGACCCACAAACTGAGACAGACAAATGGATGGAATTTAAATCTAAATACCGGCTCCTACAGCAAGGAGACACAGGGAGAAACCGATTCGGGGATTTTACCTGTTGGCATAGGCACAGATGTTGTCGATGAGGGAGCAGTTCTTCAGAACAGCCTCAACTTTTCCCAGGGACACGTACTCGCCTGCCTGCAATTTCACAAGGTCTTTCTTGCGGTCTGTTGGACGAGAAAACATGTTACAGTTCTAACTAGTAACAGGTGTATGACCTGTACAACACGCACGTGCAAATGTTTTGCGAGTAACCTACCGATGATCTTGAGGCATCCGTCTGGGTGGAACTCTCCGATATCTCCAGTACAGAACCATCGCTGACCATTCTGATCCACAAAAAAGTCCTCACGGTTCTTTCCTTCGTTTTTGTAGTAACCCATCGTTACATTGGGCCCGCCAATCAAAATTTCCCCTCGTGGGTTTGGCTTGTCTGTGCTGTAGTAGCCGCCTAGAAGAGCACGGTACTAATTAACAATCACAATATATATTAAAAGGTATTTTCGTTAGACGAGCTCCCAATCTGCAGTGGCTCCTTGTGGCTTTGGGAAAAAACTGAATTGGAAATGAATAACAATCCTTTTTTTTTTTTTTTCTAACATTGCTGTAGGCTAAAATCCTTCTTAGATTATCCAGTTGTAAAAATGAGTAGCATATACACCAAATAAAAATTGGTTTAACATTTTGTCAACTAAAACATCCTCTGAATTTAAAGGGTTCAGATATTTCTTTGCAGCTCCAGACATATTTTTTTCCCCCCCTTTCTGTCACCTTTTTGACTCACCTTCCTCCCAGTCCTTAAGTGTAATCTCTGAACAAACAAGTGGAGCACCGACACGTCCTGTGCTATAGTCCCAAGCTGAAAAACACCAACATTAATATGGTAAATGTACACACTGACTACAAAAAATAAAATAAAATAAGCTGTGTTTTAGAATCGCTTCTCTCTTTATTTCCCTGAACATGCCAAAAACAACAGATTCTTCACATGTGCATAATGTATTCTACCTTCGCTGATGGTGCCAGCTCCGCAGGTCTCCGTCAGGCCGTAGCCCTGGCCCACGGGGCAGCACAGACAGATGTTCATGAAGCGCTGTGTAGCGGCTGAGAGTGGAGCTCCGCCAGAAAGCAATACCCGTGTGTGTCCACCGAGCAGCGCACGAACCCGTTTGAACACCAGACTGGAGGACGAGGACAAAAATACACATAAGGGAGAAGCTGAGTGAGAGGTGAAGAAAACTAAAAACAACTCCACCAAAGAATGGCAGGTCTTTCAAGTTTGTGCTGAGTGTATATACATTCACTTTCCTTGCACGTTTTGTAAAGACTGAGTGTTAAAAAGACTAGATTAAGAATGTACAATAGCCATGAAGAACCAAAGGGCAGTGTCTGTGACAAAATGGAAGCAAATATCAACAGAAAGGGCTTGACGGGTGACAAATTAAAGGAAAAACCAATGAAAAGTTTAGTGTTATGGGTCGACACATGCTGCCAGAACAGCTTTAGTGCTCCTCAGCATTGATTCTACAAGGTTGTCAACTAGGGATGAACACCATTCTTCCAAAAGATATTCTTGCACTGTTTTTGATGATAGTGGTGAAGAGCGCTGTCTTACACATCTATCCAAAACCTCCCATAGGTGTTCAATAGTGATGACTGATAAATCGCACTTCCATCAGCATTGCAAGGTGAACATGTGTGATAAATACATTGCAGATTTTCTTCATATAGGCCTAGTGATCAATAGATATTGTTTGTTACAGCAGGAAAAGTACATGTTACTGATTAGAATAACCATAGAATAACCATGGCTTTGTTCCAGAGAGCTTACATTAAGACATTATGTACAAAACCAAGGCCTAAAACTGATGCACCTAAATAGAATGTGGCCATTGTTACTGCTAACAATTGTACCTGTCAATTACAGAGCCAAAATATCTGCTGTGAAAAAGGTCCATTGGGTCGAGAATCTCGCGATCATAGCATATGATTCACATTAGTTTCATATTCATCAAACAACTCAGTGTCTCCTCGTGCCTGATGGATTGGAGCATTGTCCTCCTGGAAGAGACCACTCATCAGGTCTTTATATGAGTGTAGAAGGTGTGTTACCTGTCACAGAGAGGCGTGCTGTAGCCCTTGGAGATCTGCTCCATCTTGTAGTTGTAAGCCAGCACAAACAGCGTCTTCTGGAACTTGCTCATCTCCTCCACTTTGGTCATGACATTCTTATAGATCCGATCCATGATCTCCTACGCAAAGGCAGATGAATGACAAAAAGGAAACCTCAGTGAAAATATACACAAAACTGCCACGTGAGGTCATTTTAGATACAGTTTGGATACCTGCTGCCCAAACGGGCATGTAATAAAACTATACTTACTGGTACAGCAGCCATTAGAGTAGGTCTCAGCACACTTGTGTCTCCTTTACTGCCCTTCTTTATCTTGGTAGACTGGAAAAAAAATTGAAAGAAAAACAATGTCGGCGCTGATAGCACTGGCTCATTGCACCACAGTATACAGCAGAAGCAGGAAAATTAAACCGAGGTGCATTTAAACAGGTATGCCTTCAGATACTTTGCTAAAGGTGTCCAGCAGTACTAAACCCCAATCTTGCAATGCCACACATGATCCAATAATGTCTGACCAATGACTGTAATGCACTGAGGGGGAGAGACGTGAACAAACAAACACAAAATCCCTACACAAGGTGCAAGGTGTGTATGCGCATAGGTTTACACTGACCTGGTCGGCTAGAGTCTGAGGGGATGAATAGCCAATGCGACAGCCATGAGAGATGCACACCAGTTCAGCACTGAGCTCTAAAACGTGGGCTAAAGGCAGATAGCCAATGTAGGTGTCGGTTTCACTGGCAGGAGAGTAAGTAAGTAACAGCATGTTAATTTCCATGATATACACTAAAGGACTTACTCGGATATGATGTGAAGACAAGAGAAAGAATATGATACTGTTCTGAATGTGAAATTGGCATACTTGAGGTTAGGAATTCGTTCAGCCATGCCAGTGATGCCAGCAATGATGTTGCCGTGGGAGATCATGACACCCTTGGGGATGCCTGTGGAGCCGCTGGTGTACATGATGACAGCGATGTCTGAGGGCACTGGATGTCTGCGGTCTACCGATACTGCAGAGACGGGAGAGCAGAGAATTCATGTTTAGGTAGGAAAAGGATACAATCCCTGTATTAATATTATTAGCAATAATAATGCAATAGCATATGGCAATGTCTGTCTGAACAGCGCATGCACACTAACATTCAACTGATATTCCAAATTTGATACAGGTCATATAAACAGCATATTCCATTTGAATATACCAAAGACAGCCTTATTCCAAGTGTAGCATTTTCCAATAGGAGTATTCTTTGGACATCTCATGCGACACATGGCCTGTTGCCTGTTTATGGCCAGGTCTGTGTGTTGTACACAAACCAACTATTCAACAGTTTGCACTGGTGGGGTGGGGTGGGGCATGCCCGAAAGAATCCGGTCGTAAGGAGAAACACACCTACTTTTAAACATTATAAAAGACTTGAATATCAACAGGATTTTGGACATGTGCAAATATCCCTATGCCAACTTTTCAAAAAGGTGGTTAAAGGAATGAAAGAGGGTGGCTGTGTGCTGGTGGAAAACTTTGGGAAAATTCTATTTTGACACAAATAAACAAAATGGCACAAGCGGCTCCAGTCGTTTCACTTTTCCATACTTTGTCGTGATAAACACATGGGCATCGACTGCATGTAAATGGGAATATTAGTGAGATATTTATTATCATTAGCAATGTAAACGTCTTGGCAGGAATACTGTCTTTTCCAGAATATGGGCAAAAAACTGAATTTTGTTTTATATATTACGTAAACATAGTCTGTGTTTCTTTTAAATATATTGAAAAACCCAAAAATACAACACTGAATGGAAGATGGGTAATTCTGTTATTTATTCTATAGTCACCATCATCAACATGCCAACATTATTTAGCCTGATCTGTCAATTATCAATAATTTAGGAGCAGTATAAACATGGCTGATGTGACACATGGCGGGTGTCACTGTGGAACTTGGTGTTCAGTAAATGGTGATCTGACCTCTTCCTGACTCTGTCATGCAGCACATCACTCCAATTACACAAGAGGGTGTCGGCTTTGTATTAAGCCTCCATCAGTGTTCTTCCATTTCCCTGACAAAATTAGAAACCTTTTTAATCACATTGCACAAATACTCACTGTTATCAGGCTTAGATCCCATCTCCTTCACGGTGTCCATGTTATAGACCACGATGCCCCTGGGGATGTCGGGCCAGCTCGTGGGTTTACTGTCGACGACAATGATATACCGAAGCCTCGGCACATCACACAGTATGGCCTGAGACAGGGAGTTGGATGTAGGTGGGAAGGAGGAAGATGAGGGAGAAAAAGTAACAATGCAAATAAATCAGAGCTCCTTATCAAGCCATTAAACAACCAGTAACTTAGCAACATTTCATTGCGGTATAGGAATGAAGAGCAGCTCCCTTGTTAAAATTGCAGACATGGTAATGATGGGTACCTTGAGACGGCTCTGAAGAAGATCTTTGCTTGTGATGATGTGAGTGACCTCTGTCTCATTCAGGCCGTGGGCGATAGCCGTAGGTCCAAGAGTGGCGTACAGAGTCACAACTATCAGATTCAAATCAGACAGTCAGACAGATATTTGTTTGTTGTTGTTGTTTGTTTGTTTTGTATGTTCAACAATAACTCAACACCTGTGTCTGTCACTTACGTGGGAAATTGTACATGAAGCAGGCTTGTGCTGCCACGATCCACTCTGCTCTGGTCTCACAGAAGATGGCGATGTTACACTGAGGCTTCTGGCCGAGAGCTGCCAGGCCACTGCCAAAACACTTCGCTGCCTGGTAGGCTTCCTCGTACGTCAGCCAGTTATAGTTTCCCAAAATTACCTATACACCATGAAGCGGTATTCAGAGTTATTTCCGCATATATTCCGCAACAGAATTATGCGTCAGGCCAAGCATCACAGCAATGAGAAATCCTTATAGATATATATCCTAGTATACACTGACGTGGGGCTGGGCAATATTTTGACTTTGAGTTGTTGAACAATGTGAAAAATTCCTAAATCTGAAAAATCTAAGTTAATGCTTTTTCTGGAGATCTTTCAAAAATACAAAATGAAACCTGTTTGATGTGATTTATTCACTGTGAATATGGTTAGCAGTGTTTATTTTATGACAGTTTCTAAACAAATAATACACATTGACATATTGCACACAAATGGCATACGTTTAATAAAGACAACTATATTGAATCATGTTTTGTCTTGAGGTCCTGTAGACAAACATATTTTAATCATGAATGGTCCATGTCACTAAAAAAGATATTTAATTTGTTGACCAAATCACCGACACAATCACCACACGATGGCATCTTGATGAAATCAATGTGTGCACTGCTTTGTTTTACTGTATTTAAAAGGAGCATATAAATTAAATACTAAAACTGTTGAATCAGATAGAGGGCTAATGTTTCCCGTCATACTCAAGCAGTTGGTGCCCTCTGTAGGGCTTTTGCAGTTATACAAGTGAGAAATTTCTCAGCTGTAAAAACGAATCACAAACACTGCTTTCCACCCACATTCCTGTCACTGTTGTCAGTGGCAGACTGTGCTGTGAGCCTCACAGACACAACTACAGTTTCTGTAATTAAGAGTACAACTCACTGACTTAAAATAGACTCTTATTCTAGAAAACATTTCAATAAAACCAGGAACAGGTTGATGTTTCTCACCTTCTTGAAAACCTTGCCATTAGGCTGAAGCTCATCCTCCTCACTGAGGACCTCCCTTGTGCCGAGACAGTCTCTCTGAGGAAACCTCTTAGCAGCATATTCAAACATTTTGTCCAGAGTGTCCACCCCAGGGTGCAGCCATGCCACCAGCTTCTGCTGGCTGTTGATGGCCCTGTAAGGCCCTGCTGGGTGTCCGCTAATCGGACGTGCCTTGATCCGACGAGCCCGTTCCAAGTTGGCGCCGGCCCCAGAGAAGAAGTACCAGGGTATGAAGGTGATGACGGAGTAGACCCAGACCACAGAACGGAAGACCTGCAGCAACAGGGGGTTCATGTCCTCTTTAAGCTTCATCTTTGAGGATGTAGTCAGGCTAAAGCTGCTGCTGAAGGATCACTGCTTTGTGAGTGAAAAGACTAGAGGAAATGTATTTTGACTTGCTGCAGAGGCTAAGGGTTGTAGACGGTGGTTCTTTTGTGCAGCAAGTCAATCAGTCCTGCAACACAGAGAGAAAACATGGAATTAGTATGGTCTGCATCAAAGCTGAATCAGCACATTGGAAATATCAACTAGCAGCAAATGTCTGTGTGCATACACAAAAAATGCCTCATAGCAAATCAATCCCTGTGTGCCTGAAGCCCATCTCTAACTATTATTAGCTCCTTTCTCAGTCAGCACTATTTATCTCACAAGACCTGCTGCTCAGAGGCCAGGCCTACAGGGGAAGAGGGATGCTATGACACTTAATATTAGTACTGAAAAGACTTGTCATTTAAACTTCTACTGTAGGTCATTTACCACAAATTAATAACATTCACTGAATTATAATAGATAAAGCTGGTTTATTAAGTAGCCTAAACACTTGTAATTAACATTTATTTTACTTTCTACACATTTTATATACTGATGCTATAAGCCCTGCTTTCAAGAAGTACATCTCTTTCCAGGCCTAATAGGTTCTGATACTGTGATTATTTATTACTTCCTAATACATACAGCTCAATCACACAAGCAGGAAGAAACAGAAAAACTCTGATTTCTCTACCACTCTGGAGAGAAAATATACTATATTAGCTGAAATAGGCAGTGTATTTCAGGAAATAAGCTTTCTAACAATGGGGGTTGATTCTTATCAAAATTGGAATTTGCTTTATCCATTAATAGATTTGTTTTATGTTTCTTTGAACTAAAAAGGTGGGTCCAAAATTGCGCAAAAATGCATAGTTCGTAGAACAAAACAGTTTGTAAAACAAAAGAGGCATCACAGCACTTAAGTCCAAGACAAACCTTTGGAAAACCTTGATTTAAGCTAAGTAAACACCGCCTCTGTAATTTCTGCTACACCCTTTTTCTACGCCTAACCTAGGGCTGAACAATCAATCAAAATATACCAAAAGTGTACAGGTAAAATTAACGATAAAAACAAAATGTATCACAAAGCATTGTGATGCTACAGAGATGTCCTGGCCTACAAATCAGATTCTGTAGATGTAAGGGAACATACTTGTTTGGTATAAATCCCAGCAAAAATCACATAAGTTTTACATTTTTAACAGTAAATATGAAACTGAGAAGTAACCATTTCCACCACAATTTATACTATTAGTTTGCAACTGTGCGACTAAATATAATCATTTTTGCAAATGCAGGATTTCACTAAGTTCCTACACTCATTACTGTTAGTTCTTGTTAGTTCTTCCATGCTCTTTGGCTTCATTACAAAAAACTTTGGATCAATTCCAAACATCTCCCTGAGGTCTCAACTATTTCTAGTGTATCCTTCAAGCTATAGTGCAATTTGCACTGCAGCCCTGAAGCCAGTGAGTTCAGATATGCTAGAAGAAGCAACAGTGAGTCATTCTGCAGAGGTCGTATGAGAGGTTAGCATAACCTGGACAGCTAATGTTACAGCAGTGAGAAGAATCTAACACTGTCCGACGAGTTGGGCCGCTCCTACCTTTATGCAAACACGGGCAACAGGAAACACACTCAGTGAGCGGCAGCACATTCTTTAGCATTCAGGGAAGCTGCTTTTAGAGTAATATTTTTCCTGGCTTATTGGACTGTGAATTTGAGAAAACAAAAATCATCCTAATACGTTCACAGCCAACTACGCTACTCTCTCACCTGTGTTGCACCACTCGCAGCTCCAGTAAGGAATAAGATACCGTAACCTTAGCCAGGACAATATTACGCCTCCAACATCCTTGTACACAGCAATCGCTGATTGGCTCACCTTGTATGGAGTCAGTTATAAATTTAACTCCATTTTTTTCTTATATGAACACTACTTAACTCTAAGTTAGCACTACTCTAATTGGGTATCTCTGTTGGTACTTATTAAGCTGTGTATTTATAGAGTGTTAGCCAAACATAGCCAATTCAGCTTCCTCTCCTCATTTGGGCAGAGCTCACATACAAGTCAGTCACAGGTGCAGCCAGGTAGATGAACACTCACATGGTTTCATCTCAACACTTGTAATACAGGTTCAGTCATTGTGTACAGTACTTTTATGGAGGTAAACACGCCCATTACTGTCTAATAAAACAATGAGATGCATTCAAAAGATCAAAACGCTGTAATGACTGCTTTACACTCATGCACAGTACGAGTGCCAGCCAGTTATGCAGGTTTGTTATGCCTCGAAGCTGGTAGTAGGCACATAGTTATTGCCATGAGCAATAACCTATAAACGAACACCCAAAGAAAATCTTGGTTTGGAAATGATCCAATGTAGCAATACTTCTGGAAGACAATCTAACAATAATTTTAAAAGTTCAAATATACCTTCACAGTGAATAGGTTACATCAACAGTTTCAACGGATGACCACCAGGAAACCAGGATGACACCGAATTAAAATCTTTTCACAAATTTGACCCTTTAACGTCAAAACATTTCTCACTTCTCATTTACGTAGTTGAATCAGATAATGCGTTACCTGGAGCCGTATACTTCCTTCCAGATGATTTATTTGACAGTGAATATGATATTCTGTTTATCGAGCGTTCTTTATCTGATAGATAATCGCTGATAACATCCAGCTTGTAGCTAGCGTCAACAACGTGCTGGGAGATAGTCCACAGTATTTCAGTAATCATATATGAGGCTATACAGGCGCGACGACCTGTACATGTATTTTCGTTACTGCCAGCTACGGGATTTTGCAATCTGTACGTCTCTGAAGCTAAAGGTTAGCACAGCAGCACCAAGATTAGCAGTTAGCGTACAGCTCAAAGACGCGCTAGCTGATAGCAAAGCGCTGCCGGAGCTAGCCACTGCAGCTGTTGTTGGCCCTGTGCTAATATACACCGCATTTCTGTTTAGTGTTTGGAATTAACCTAAGAATTAACAGGCGGGCCCGCGTTGTGTCGAGCAAACACGTACAGCATCTCAAAGGCGACGCGGTGCGTCCCCGAAAACCCCGCTTGCTAGCGATCAATTTCTCTCACCAACATCTGCAAAGCGTTCATACAGCAACACATTCTCACCTCTTTCCCCAACCGCTACGCCTGAATCGCTGCGGGATGGATCAAGAATTTATCCTTGCGACCAAAGATCTGACATTGTAACGATATGATCTACCGGCGCTGTGTATTTGGTTCTAATTTACAAACGGAACGTCTGTGATAAAACGAATATAAAATTGAGTAAAATAGTAAATCTCAGCATCACCGGGCCAGTGTTGCCAGCCCGGAAGCTATTAAATGACGTCAGGACATTTCTCTTTCCGTGATTGGAGCGCTGGAGGTGGCGCGTGCTTGGGGCAGCGGGGACGTCAGTGGGGTTACTTTCGGTCACAACTGTCCGGACCGTCGGCTACCAGTCGGTCGCTATTATTACAGCGAGTGAAAGTCGCTTTGCCGGTTCGTTTTAATGGCTCAACCATCGTTTGACCCGGCAAATCCGCAACCATTTAACCCCTGCCCGGCTACGATTCGGTTTTAATGAACAGAAGTCGCCTTTGTCTCTCTCGTGTTATTGAGCCGGCTACAATTTGCAGAGTGCACCAATGTGTGAACACAGCACGGAGACAGACCTTTTGTGAACCTGTTTTGTTTAGTCCAGACTCGACTCACTGTGCAATAGCGGATGCTGTCAGGAAGGATAAGGAGACCTAACTTTTGCAGGTTGGCTCATTAGTCTGAAAGAAAAACAGTTAGGTTAAGTAAACAAACAAATGAAAAATAAATAGATGTAAATAAGGTAATTAAAACTGAATTCACAATTCGCTGTTGGCTAAATGATTTTTTTTAACTCTTTCATGCATGCCATACACTACAGTGGACCGTTATTTAAACTTACATTTAAACCACGATATTTGCAATTACTCCAAACTAGCAGGGGTGACCCCCCCCCCTCTAAGCTCTTACTGCTGTATCATCATTGTGTTTTACTAATATTTGTTACCCTGGATAATATCATGTATCCAAAACAGTGGATGGTGGTGGATAAGGGCCTGAAGTGTCCAACATCCCTGAAGTATCCTTTTCTACAAAACAAACAAAACCAAACAAAACATGCAGTTGAAAAAAATCACTGACTGACTAGAGTTTAGGGAATACTTTGATCAGAGTTTAATCCATACGTCTTTTATATAATTTTGTTTTAATGTTCGAAATGTACGTGCCCACTATAGGGCCCTGATGAGCAGAATGTGACCACTGATTCGTGACCTCCACAGCACTTGACACTTACATTTTACACTGAAATTGTGTGACTTCTTAAACCAATCATACGATCTCTTTATGGAAAGAGCTTTGTGGACGCGTCAGAAATCAACATTCGCCGTGAAAGTGAATTTTAAACTGTTAATGCTCTTTGTCCGCTACAATGAATAATTGTGTTTTATGTTCAAATAATATATTAAATCCAGTTGGACATGTTTTATATCTTATTTGGGAGTAATAAACACATTCAAAAGTGCCTATTAGGCAGTAACATGATGCATTTTCTTTGCTCCTGGTATAATAAAATCTATATAATAGCTTCAATTCATTAGGCATATTCATCAAATATTGTGATAGTCTTTAGTTGCATAATATTCAAAAGCCAAACCAAAAGTTCTATGGGAAAATGAAGCACAGGCAGCTGGTGTTAGTGTAGCAAATCTTTCCTCCTAAACCCAACCAATCCTCCTCTGCGCCTCACAAATAGCTTTTCGCATTTGCAGTAGCTTGTGTTAGTAGCTGATGAAGGACATAAATCTACTGCTTTATCAAAAAAAAAAATCTGTATTCAGGGTCATTCATCTAAAACCACAAATGTCTAAACAAGAATTGCTGGTTCACGTGATGCAGAAGTTTTATGACTGTGTTGTCATTTGTTTTTCAGTGTGAATGCTTCTCCTGTTTCAACCGCATTTTTGATCTTGTAACAGTAGCTCTTTGTTTTCTTCTTCTCTTTCTCTTTGTTCTGTTTTGTTGAATGTCAACTGAAAAAAGCATTTTCTTCTTTTGTCGTAATTTATGCATTAAGTTATACATTTTGTGTATGGCTCATCCTTCCCTTACATTCCTACTTTATAACACCAGGGGGAGTCGGTTCACAGTCTCATTTTCAATCAGTGAGGTTTCAAACTTTTTGACAGAAAGAAGTTCTGACTTTAAGTGCTCACAATGGAAGAAAGTCTTTTTTTTCCACATCTAAAGAGCGACATGATGAAAGTCAAATGGATAGGTAAGCTCTGTTTGACACTTTGACCCTGGACATTGATCCCTATACTTACTGGTCTTTGGAGTGTTTCCAGTGTTTTTAAGCCATATGTCTGTACAGACATATTCTGACAACCTCTAGCACACAAGCACATGCCTTTTTCTCCATGCAAACACGCTTGGACACACATACTTCATGCGAGCATGAGATCACATGACCAGGCAGTGTGTGTGTACATACTGGTGATAATCGCGCTCCTCAGGCTATGTCTTTGAGGTTATCTTCATGGGACACAAACACTCCGAGGGCAGATGTTACAAGAAAAAGGAACACTTTCATCTCCACTGTGAAATATGTGTGTCCAATCTGATAATGAAACAGAGACACTTGCACACACTTAAAGCAAGCCACAGGAAGAGAGAAAATGCACCCTAAACATGTGTCTGTATGGGTGACCCCTTGACAGCATGGACAATGGCTAATGGCTGTTCACTTGAGATGCACCTATGACAACCACTGACCTGTATCATGTGACTTAATATTTCTTTTTAAATCATTTTACTCTCAAAAAAACTAAATTAAACTACATTTTCGGGCTTTCACAAGAGGTGTCACAATGCAGTGTTTATTTAATTCTTTTGAAGTGAAACAGGTAAACTAATAACTTTTGAGCCCCTGGCCGATTATGAAGCCCCTTGACATCCAGTTGGACTTATATGGTAGAGGGGAGTTGGGGTTGTGTAGGGATTAGAGAACAAAAGGATCCTTCTCTGTCATCAAAGAGGATCTGCTCCCTACTCATCCCCTGCTCTGTGGCGACAGCTTTTTATTTTTTTTGAGAGAGGGAGTGACGGCTGCAGGGAGGAGGGAGGGTGGGTGGGATATAGCAAGAGAGTTTGATGCAGATTTCAAAGTAATCTTTAACTTTAAGCCCTGCAGTCTCTCTGAAATGAAGCCCTTTGCCCCAGACACAGTCCTGCCTATTGGCTCCCTTGTGGAAGCTTGACACCCCTCCTTTTTTCTCAAGCTTTTATCACAGTGGCATTTAAGTGGCATTACTGATCGACTGGATGACCAAATGAAGGGGTCCCTTTGAGAGACCTGAAAGACATGGATTTTAACTCCTGAGACCGATGTCGCCTCTAAATCAACTGTCTGCACATACATAAATGCCTATTGTTTCATTGGGATTTAGCAGATACCTAAACCAAAAAGAGCTCTGTCTCTTACACATCTAATAACCCAAACCAAGTGATAGCTGTTCTCAAGCATAAACTGTCCGATGTGGAGGGATGTGTGTTCATGGCCTATATATGAATCAAGTCCACACGCATTTAATTAACTATCCTTTTATTGCACATTTCTCTTAACCTAACACCTTTGAAAATGATGGGCGTGGACCAAGTCATTAGTGGAGTTTATATCTTCTTACAGTTTATGACTTGAGAAAGCAAACTTAAGCCCATCGGACCCATAGGAGGTCATCTGCACATCCATTGTCTTCCTGCTTTACAGCACTACTTATTTTGACCCCCTACCCCAAAGTTATTTCTCTCATCTAGGGCAGGCTCATGTCCCCTCAGGGTCATTGGCCTGGGATCCCCTGCTGGCCTGGTCCACCATGGGGAGTCAGTGTAATCACATAGGGATGATTATGGGGTAGGAAGTTTCTATCACTGGCACAATAGTTGTTGTTGTTACAATGGCAGTGGCATTAGAAATATATAAGAAGTCACATACAACATATACACATACAGTACAAGCACACCTGTTCACATGGAAGCTTTCAATCACCTAACGAAAAGCACTTTATAATACGGGTGCAAATCATATAGTTAAAGATTAGCTGGATTCCACAAACATTCAGTTTAGATCCACACATTTGATCAGCTTCTCTGTAAGAAGAACGGTGCCTATTCTAACATTATAAAAAAACATATCAAGCTTTTTCTTTTGTCATCAGAGACAGACACTTCCACACTGATGAATGAGAAGCGTCAGGAGAAGCACCACAGGCCTACGTAACAAACTGAAAAAGTGTAAATAATACACCTGAAGTGTTCATTGTTACTTATACCATTTATTAATACTATATGCTTGTTTAACGTTAGAAGAGTTCTTCTTACATACAGGCTGATCAAATGCATGGATCTGTGATGAATGTATGAATGGGATGCAATCCAGCCAATTTGTTGGCATGTCACTTAGCGTATGAGTAAATGTGATTTAACAGTCTTTAACTGATGATCAAGTAAGTGTGAATGAATAACATAAAGCCACAGTAACTTGATCATTACTTCATGGTGAGCAATGGAATTCATGACACATCTTGAATTAAATCATCATGAGTCATGCATTAGTTAAGCATCGCTTAACTATATGTTTAGTACCATTATTATAAACTGTTACCGATAACTTTAATTTTGTTAGTTTCAGTGTAAGCAAAGCTGGAGTTGTTGAAGAAAAATGCTGTTTGGAATTTTAATTTCCATATGAAAGCTTTTGTATGTCATATCTATACATACCATAACATCTGTAATTTACTTTTAAAGAACCAATAAATATTAAGTGCATTTGTTTAAAATGGGAAAAATAAAGGATATTGATTTGCATACAAGATGTGTATTCAATGATAGAAATAAAATAAATGCGGGAAGGCACTTATGATCATAACCAGTGGTAGAAGAAGTATTCTGATTTCTTACTATAAGAGCACTAATACCACACTGTGGAAATAGTCCACGAGTAAAAGTTCTGCATTCAAAACCATACGTAACTAAAAGTATGCAAGTATTATCAGCAAAATGTACTTAAATGAAAACTAGGAAAAAAGTAGTCACTGTGCAGTAAAATGGTTCCTGGCAATGTTTTACTCTTATGATGCTTTGGATTCATATTACTCAGTTTACTGCTGTAAATGTTTAAGCTGTTGCATAGTTTAATCTACTGAAATGCACCATAGTCTATAAGATATCATGTTTGTACCATTGCTCTCCTGTGAGAACCGCATATATCTAAAAAGTCAATTTTTCAGTTCAGAAAAACACGCCTGTTTTCTGTCTGTTTTACTTTTCTCAGCCTATGCAGGAAAACGTAACCCCTGAGTTTATCACAAACATTCAAAATCAGTGCACTTGGAGATAGCTTAGACATAGCCTTCACTGGGCAGGAAGTGTATGGAAAACTGTATTTGAGAAGTAACTAAAGCTGTCAGACAAATGTAGTGCAATAACAAGTACAATTTGGCTCTGATATGTGGTGCCGTAGAACTTAAGTGCAGTAGTTGAGTAAAAGTATACTTCTCACCACTGGTTACAACATACTGGTATGTTTATTAACCTGATCATTTACTCATACCATTGTTGTAGATATGTTTGAAATTACAGACCATTTTGGTTTGAGCTATGATGGTCAGTGCGAGTTACAGTGTGAACATTTGGTCACAAACACCGACTACAGCATCTGATCAGCACATAGAAATACATACTAAAATGTAGGTCATACTGACCACACAATAGCTATTCTAGCACATTCTAATTCACTTCTAATTCACATTAAATTAGAAGAAATGGAACTTGGCTTGCTTCAGGTTCAGGTCGGTACTTCAACATGCACATTAACCAAGTGAATATGATCGAAAACAGTGCAAGGACACTGCCAACGAACAAGCAGACAGGGCCGACGGGCGACGTGTTGTTATTAAAGTTATGTACAAAAATGAGGCCCAGGAATAGCAGCACCACCATGGACACGAAAGAGAAGATGGCGCACACACAGCCGGTCATAAACGCAATATTTTTGCACGTCTGGCAGCTGTCGCGACTCTCCTGGGACGTCGCAGTCGAGACGGTTCGACCTGTCTGGTCATCGCTATTTACTGCAGTCACAGGATCGTGTTTTTTAAGCCGGATCGCTTCGCTCACTGCAGTGTTGTCTTGGAGATTGTGAACCTGATATTCCGGTACCGGGGTTCGGTGGCGACACACGGGGCAACAAATTCTCCATCCTCGCCCTTCCCGGGAGTGCAGGGTTTCGAGGCACTCCAGGCAAAAGGTGTGGGAACAATCCAGTAATTTGGGGGTGTGATGGTCCAAGTCGAAGTAGTTGTAGCATATTTTGCACTCGTATTCCTCGCTGGAAGACGATATGCTAAGGTCTGGCGGAGCAGTTCCACAGTCGCCTTCTGCATGTACCTCCTCCGCCATTTTCTGGCTAAATTGACTACAAAAACCATTTAATTTCAATACAGCTATGAAATTCCCTTAGCATACTGAGTATTTACGGAAGCGGCTGTACTCGGGAGCCAATCAGACGTAGACAAAAACTCTCCTACGCCGGTGCCGGTGTGAGTCGGTGCCGGTGACTGTTCTGGTTCCAGACGATCACAGACTTGTTGTGTAACCGGCCTGGGGCACAATCCATGAGCAGGGACTGATAGGGTTTGTCACGATCAGATTACCAGAACTAAACTCCGTTTACCGAAAAAAAAAAAAAAAAAAAAAAAAAAAAAAAATGTAGTCGTCGAGAACAACTTGTTCAAATTGATTTCCTAATTTCTTTTTTGTCACCTGGTTGATTTTTCACAAGAGTGTGTCATGTGTAAAAGGTGGATGTAATAGGCCTATTTAACCGTATAATTATAATTTAGCGCCTGCAGCGACAGTGAGGGGCACCGTGGGTTTGTCCCTCTGCGTTTCAGCACCACAAGCCGTGGACAGCGCCGAACAGGGCGATCAGTAGTGACACCTTCAGCACCGGTGGCGTTGCGTTCGAGGTCCGTGTTGAAGTCTCGTCTGATTGCTTAGACACAATCTTTGAAACTGTAGAATATTTTTGGCAAAACTCTACGCGATGACAAAGAATCATTTGAAGAAGCGCACAACTACGCACTTTTGTTTGACAGTATAATGAAAAACACTTTTCTGTGTGCAGGGCCGAACAGTTTGCAAAGCTTTGTCATACATGAAGTAAACATACACATAACCACACCACACACACACACACACACAGATATCCAAATGTGTAAAGTATGCACGTGTATTCCAAAAAAAGACATAACAAAGTCCTTTTTTTCTCCACCTGTTCTAACAATAAACACACAAACCACAAAATTAGGCTAAATCTCACCTTCTTTGTGGGACTGATCATTAGACATCATCCTTATCACATGCATAGAGACCACTTTAGCTCAGAGTGTGTTATTAAATTACAAACTGAGTGTAAAGCAGAGAATGTGCATTCAGTTTGGTACAAATGCACTGGTTACAAGTGTGTTTCAGACATAGCACATCAAGAATCACTACTGGTATTTAAACATTGAGAAAAAACTGCAAATGAACCTTCACTGAGTACGCTGAATACTGTAAACACCTCTGCTCCTGATCTGTGGGTTTGAACAGACTGGACGGCCTCAACGAGGATGCTGAATTGTCCTCTCTCTTCATAGCATTCTTTAGCCTAGCCTACTTCCTGTTGCCCCAAAAAGACTTTAAACAAGAGAAGGTTTAGTTAATGTGTTTTTTAAGCAGGCCATATCTACCATGCATTTCCCTTTAGCTCAGAAACATCTTTGTTATATTGCTGGACACGCCTGCAAACAAGAAGTTGTTGGGCATCATCTAAAGAAAATCCAAACTATCCCATATCACGTTCAATCAGAATATAGAGCTCATTCTGAATATAGCATGTGAAAGCAAATATATCTAATTACAAAGCCCATTAGATAGTTAGATCTTTATTTGTGCATAGAAATGATAAATTCCTCCCACCTCTCGATGTTTCTGTTCTTCATCTGGAAAGTCTGGGCAGCAAAGGGCTCAGATGACGGTTAAGCAGTCAGATGTTTTTTTATTCTGATTAAATGCTAAGGTTTACATTTGCTATAACGATGGATGTCTGATGATATATAAACATGTCTGGTAGCATTACTTGCACAAAGAATAATCTTAAAAATCTTCATTAAATGCTGTTCATCACCTGTTTTAGGGAAATTAATCAGGGAAGTTCAATAAATACTACAGTATGTGCTATGGAATGTGTTCCCATACATTGAGCTAACATGTGCCCTCTTGTGGCTGAACGTTTGCATGCATTGTTCAATTATAGTGCACACTGTATTACAGCTACATACTATTAGATGCAGCTAACTACTGTACATTACCGTACTGTAATACAATATTATAAGACACTTTTACAGGGAAACAGTGTCATCACATTAAAGACATTTGCTCAGTTAGTATGCTGAGATGATGAAAAGACATAGAGGATGTAGAAATAATAAAATGTTGTTTTTAATGATTGTCATTCTATTCTTAATGTGGACTTCACATAAGTAAAACAATTCACATGTATAGACATTTAAGATGCCATATACTGTATGTTTAGTTAGTTTTGTTTATCATACTTTCAGAAATTCTCTTTGTGTCTGTTGCAACTGTCAGGTAAATCCAGTCACAGCGTAAAACACAGGACAGACATTTAACAGCAAAGTGCGACACAACGGCATCACCACCTGTTTGAACTGAATGTCCTACAGTACCTATAAGGCAGTGTTTCCACATAACCTGTTACAAACTTGTAGTTGCAAACTTGTGTTTACAAAGCTGGTACAAAATGTTGTTCTCAAAGATAGGACATATTTTACTGGTTTTAATCAAAACACATCTTTTGTCTGTGGGGCGGTAGGATATCCTTTATCCTCACTTTAACGGGTTGTCACAACACCAGATGACATTTCTTCCTTTAGAGACACACACACACTCACTCACGTTCAAGAGATAAGAATCTTTCTGCAGGTAACACTGCACATTCGTCATGGGACGATAAACTATTCACTCTGTGTTTTTAAGTCTTCCTTTGCTGAACTGATAAAGTAGCCCTGCATGCCTGGAGGCTGTGTGGTTAACAAATGCGGTGCTTCTCTTTTTCTTTTATCTTGTTCACCTGGATGACCCTTATAGGTCTTTGTTATGATAACGGCACTCGGTTTGAGTTCCCACTGCGGTCCACTGAAGTGTTGTGGGTCACATGTATTTGATAACATCAAACACATCGGAAAAACAGTGCCTCTTTTGAGTTTCAGTCGCTGCAGCCACATTATTTATGACAGACATTATAACCACACTTGGTGATCAATCTTAACCAGTGTTAAAAGGAGGGGTTTCTTACAACAACTTATCAGGAAATACACTTTTTTTTCTTGTATAGTGTCAAGACTGCATGTATGGCTCCCTCAGAAAATAAAATATGAATGCACAATGACCACATCTTTATTTAGGAACTGTGTCTGTATAACATGTGGCTCAGAAATACACTATACTGTATATACTTAAACTATGCTATATAAAAGTATATACTTAATATATAGTATAGTTAAAAGTTAATAGTTAGTTTAGTAATATACTAATTCTGTGTGTAGCATAATACAAAAAAGAGCTGGCAGTAGTAAATGTACTGTGTCAAAGCTTCAACTATAATTATTTCTCTGTGGGTGAGTGCAGTACATAAATGGATACTATTCAGTAGTGTTACTCTTACATATCTCTATTAGTCCTCGGAGAATGACACTACTGCTGTGAGAGAATTAAAGTAGGACTAATAGAGATTAGGCATATGCTGTTTTACATACAGTTGTTATTTTACACAATATACGCACCATGCCAGCATATAAAGCCAACGAATAATGCAAACTGTGGTTACAAAGGTGTCTATCTCTCTGCTTGTCACAATACGCCAGAGCAATATTTTTCTGCCACAGTTACAGTACTTGATGGCGAGGAATTTATGACCGGCTCTTTTAATTCTAAGACTAAATGGAGGCTTGTTTGTTTTCTGCATTTATGGTCAGATGATCACAGTGATATTTGATTGCCTCCAAATGTCTATCTGTATTTGATCTGATCTATTGTGTTAATCACGGATATGGAGCAGCGCTGTAAGTCGCTGTGGAGAAAATGGAGATTTTTCCAGTAGTCTGAAAAGGCCTTAGTCTGATGCAACACAGGGCCTGCTTATCGCTGTAGTGCTAAAGACAAGATCAAAACCGCCCATGGGTTATTAGACTATTAGACTAATGTTATCTGTGGGGGGAGGCAGAGCAAATTATTTTGTTTTTAAAAATGTGTACAGTTTCAGAAATATGGCCTCAAAAGCCCCTGGCTTATTCTGTGTGTATATGCCTATAAATGCTATATACTATTTCTGTTTGGGGCCATTTTGTTCTTTATTTTTGATGTATTTTGTCCACCACCACTGCACATTTCTGACTCAGCTTACCGCTCTAATTGATTTGACATGGTAGATCCAATATCCTTTTCATGATAGTCAAACTTTAGCATGATAACTTTCTTTCCCCCCCCCCCCCCATTCCTTCTTTTATGGACATATAATGTTTCCATATGTTCTGTGTCCACCACATTATTTAATTTTTTTTTTTTTTTTCCCCTGCAAGAAGTTTGTGTTTAATAAGAGGAATAAAAATATCAGGCCACATGCTGCAATGAAAGAGACAGACACATGACACTGCTCAGCTGTAAAATGTGGATGTAGTGTAATAAAACGTAAATATAAAATTATCATCTTACATCCTTTGAGGTCTGTCACTAACTGGTGTTTTTTCTTTGCGAACAAACACCACCAGCACCACCGAAAACAGCTGTCTTTGCCTTTTCAAAGTCATAGCCACAATGTTTCAAGGTTGTGACAATAGTATTTCACTGTCATGGTTATGTTTAGACAATAATGCTGCAAGTAAGCTCTGCGAGTATTGACAAACCAGATCATATGCTAATTCGCAGGCCAGTGGCAGGTTTGATGATGCATGGGTTTTTTTTTTCTTATGGAGGTCATGACCAACTAGTCATTCATGGAATGCAGGTTTAGGAGACGGACATCCACACTGAATCAGCCACTACTCCTATTATTCCTGGGGGAAAAGGAGAAAAAAAAAATGCATTGGTCTATTAAACACGCCTAATTATCATAATTATCACAACTCTACAAGGCTTCACAAAAGTCAAATGATCCCTCATGTGGTTCTTTGTGTCTATAATCGAGCCTTCGCACGGATGTGTTACACTACCGTGTGGCTCAACCACGGGTCCGCGCTGCTCCTAATGTTAAATTAGTGCAACTATTTGATGGCCGTGGCGCGTTTGCGTGATGTGTGATGAAACTCGTGAAAAAAAAGAAAAAAAAGAAAATCATCGGTTAATCCTTTGTTTCTCACCTGACCTCCGCTGTCTGTGGCGTTTATGTTTATGGCGATTAATGAACGCTTCTTTACGTCCAGTGTCATATCTGAATACAGATCAAATAGAGTAAAGACATAAAAAAAAAAAAAATCCATCTGATGATGAGAGCATTCAAAGGGAGCTCTAATACAGGCTTTTTACAATCATTTAAACAGATAACAGGGGGGACGACTGTGTTGGAAACTAAATCCAAACTTTTGCCTCTTAAGAATTTACTGTTTGGGCTAAAACTAAAGTCAGACTGATTATTAAAATAACTGAATAAAATCACTGTAGGCTACATTTTACAGCTCGTTTATTGTGCGTTTACATCGGTTGCCTGTTGTAGATTTACTACGTTGTCAATCTCGTTTCGTCTTGTGCAAAACACTGGACATATGGACAGAATAATAGAAATATTAGAGAATATTAGAAAATACAAGTCATTAAAACCTGCGGGATGAATATTTTCACATGGCTGCTGACTTTCTGAATGCTCTCACTACATCTTCTCAACTGCTTCTTTCCTTAAATCCTGCCCACTCTACTACTGATCATTTTGTTCACCTTTCTTCTACGTCTAACAGTGATTTATTTTTTTTATTTTTTTTTACAGATTCTATCATTTTTCTAGTTTAAGCTACATTCAATAAAATAGGTCAAAACAACAAAATCACTAGTGGTATTATTAATATGTAAATGGAAATAATAGCCTCATGAATTATGATTACAATAGAAGTTGTGTTGGTGTATTTATTCTTAAAAAAATAACTTTTTTTAAATAACATTATGTTTAAGTATATAACACACAATGTCGTAAAGGCGTGTTATCGCTTCATAAAATGTCATATTCGTTCACGATGAGTTATTGAGAAAGTAAGCGGATTTGTGCTCGCTGCCAGGCTACTATAAATAATAAAACCAACGCTGTTTACGTTTCATCCATCGTTTCAGTTGGATCTACTTTAGGCCCCGCGTTATTTACGTACATAGAGGCTCTCGTGATAAGCATTTCCAAGAGAAAGAGCTGGCGATCGTGTCAGTCTTGAGGCAGGCGTTTATGTAACTGACTTTATGAAAAGTTGTGTACAGAGTTAGCAGCAGCAGCAGCTTGTGATACGAGAAACTGACCTCGTGAGGTCAATTCAGACTGAAGAGAGTTCCTGTTGTCCAATCACAAAGCTCCTCCGGACTCTGGACGTCTGGGTTTTGGGCCAATCAGGAGGCTCAGCGCGGAGTCAGAGGGGACAGAGACCGCAGATAAAATGTTTGACTTCCATCCATCCTCTCAAACCATCCTCCTAATCCCCGCAGGACCGTCAGCAACCTGCGCTTTGATTTGAAGTCTCACCTCAGCTCCCGTCGACCACCGGATACCCGTCAGCAGCGTTTCTGAGGGATTCCGTTTTTTTTTTTTCTCTTCTCGGGCCAACCTGTTACTCCCGAAGCAGGACGCTGCATCGTATGCGTCTGTAGAAAAGTTTAGATATCACAACACACTTCAGAGTGTTTTGTGGAATTATAGCGACAAGCAAAGGTAGATTCGTTACCCTGACAGAAAGTCAGGCACCATGACAGCGCTCGCAGGAGGTTTACCGAGAATGATGAGACCCGCTCCTCATCAAAACTACCCCCGGGGAGGCTACTCTCTAGAAGGTAAGCGACCACCACCACTAGTTGCTGCTCGCAATTTGTTGCAAAGTCTGTTTTGAAGAGGTCTCCGAAAAAAACAACGACAATGTAACGTCAGACAAGTTTTAAACCTGCAGTTATACATGTTTAAAATAATCTCATTTAATCTTATTTTATGGAGTTTTTCAAACGCTTTAATGAAACAAACTGACTATCGGTGGTTAACCCCCCTCTAAGCCTTTTACTATTTTTTAAATTTTATTTATTATTTACTTTCTAATTACCTGAATGGACCGTATGTCACACATCTGCGTCAATTTAAATTAAAACATTGTGTGGAGAAAAAAAAAAAAATATCTGGGCTTTCCGCACACAACTGGCAGAAATGTTTCACTTAAGTTTAACGACACGTTCGCGTTAATATTTTTCGCATTTCCAGAAAGTCGTGGATTTTCCCTATTTCACTGCATATAAATCCGACAGGTCGTGCTTGTGTTTCACGCCGTTAAATATTTATTTTTGTTTTTTTGGGGGGGGAGAATAGACCACAGAGACAAACAGCACACATTTTCTGAACACCCATCTGTCCCGTGCTGTCCAGTCTCCACTCCGTTAGGACAGGGCCGGGTCAACCAGCTCGGTGGTGTCTTCATAAACGGCAGACCTCTTCCCAACCATATTCGCCATAAAATCGTAGAGATGGCCCACCATGGGATCCGGCCGTGCGTCATCTCTCGTCAGCTCCGAGTGTCCCACGGCTGCGTCTCCAAAATCCTCTGCCGGTACCAGGAGACCGGCTCCATCAGGCCGGGGGCCATCGGAGGCAGCAAACCAAAGGTGAGACACTCTGCCGGTGATGTTTTAGTCACTTCTCACGTACCTAAAATCTTTAAAAAACCGAAAACCACCTCCCATAAATACTGTTAAACATTTTTCACCTGCGCAACAACACATGCAGTTGAACACTTGCTTTAAACGGGTTTTGTTTCTCAAAGTAAATCACAGCCTGTATAGAATAAACACTTCAATAATATTACAATCTCTGCTGTAGCCTAGACCACAAGCTCAATATTACTGTTGATAAAAATATATATATTAATAAAAAGAGTCGTTTCAAAGTCGGTGGAACCTTGTAGGCAATATTTGACTTTTTTTTGGTGCGTTTTAGGGATGTTGATTGCATTTTTTTTTTTTACAACCCACTGAGGTACTAACTGTGTGCTGCTCTAAATTTAGGCAAACCAAAGACTTATTCGGATGTTTGTTTTCTATGCTCTAGCCCATAGGCCTTAAATTAGAAACGCAACAAACTTTTCTTTTCTCCTTCTTCCCACCAAAGCAAATCGCTTCTCCAGAGGTCGACAAGAAGATTGAGGAGTACAAGAGAGAAAACCCAAGCATGTTCAGTTGGGAAATCAGGGACAAATTACTGAAAGATGGGATCTGTGACAGGAACAACGTCCCCTCAGGTAGAGCAAAGTTTCTGACCCTGGTGTAAATATTCTGAAGTTTTGTATGAATTTGGCCTCAAGATGTAAACATTTACCTCCTACGTGTGGACATGTCGTTCTTTAGTTTGTTCATATTATTAAATAGAATTAGTTGATGCTTTGCTTTTTTTTTTTTTTTTTTTTTTTAAATCACATTTAATATAACTTGTGCAATTTTTTTTCTTCCTTTTTTTTTTTTTCTAGTGAGCGCCATTAGTCGCATCATGAGGTCGAAATTCGGCGGAGTTGGTGAGGATGAAGAGGATGATGATGAGGTGGTAAAGAGGGAGATGGAGGAGAGCGAATCACGGACCAAGCACAGCATCGACGGGATCCTGGGAGACAGATGTAAGTTCGGCATTAATGATTTAAAAAAAAAAAAAAAGACGGATGCGATGGCTGTGTGTTTAAAGTCTCTGCGTAATTGTTGATGTAAGTGGCGTTGTTAGTTTTGTTCCCTCTTATCTGTGATTTATCAGAGAGAGGCAGTTGTTACAATAATAAGAGCAATAATAATAGTATAGTTAGTGTGTTCATATCCTAAAGATCTAGATGATTCATTTTTATATAAACTATTAATAAACCACAGAGGGTTGAATATTTGAAGGTTTTTTTTTTTTTCCCCCTGCACAGAAAAGATCAGAATTAAATATATTAAAGTTTAGGCGTGCGCTTGCGACTCTGGGATTAAACAAAATGCGCAGAGAACACATTTTTTAAAGTGGATAATCAAACATTTGTCTAACTTCCAAGCCTGAGAAACTTTTTTTTTTTTTACACTCAATCGGACACTTGAGGATGAACTTCAGGGAACAAAGCAGGGAGAGTCCATTGAGACTCACACCTCAGTTTGACGCGCACAAAAGCCAAACTCCAGTGAGCGGCTCAGTGGTGTACAAAAAGACGCCAAGGCCTTTCAAAATGGGCAAAGAAAGGGAGAAAAAACTGCGCTGACAAAAGACCGGGAGAAGACATTATGAACCCGCAATGAGCGATGAATTATTCAGGGACACCAATAGGCCCAGTGCGACCTGGTTTATAGACTCCTAAAAAAAGTGCTATTTTGGGGGCTTTTCCCACTGTTTACAGTTTGTCTTCAGGGGGAAAAAAAAAGATATGCCTTGCGGGCAAAACAGTGAAGACTTTAGGCAAACACCTGTTGATTTACGACCTGTTGTGGTCTGAGACTGTTGCCGCAAAAAAGAGAGGAGGTTACTTTTGGAGTCTTAATTCAGTACATGGTTAATTATTAATGACTAAACCCCAGAGGTAGTGTTTTGAGTATGTCGCGTATTGTTCAGTTTGTCTATTCTTAGTTTTTTGTAAAGTCAGTGGTCGTCAGTTTGTTGTTACATTTCGGGAAATCACAACTTTAGGCCTACAGAATAATAAAATACATTTCAACTTAACGTACTTTGTTTTTCGTACTTATTATTATTTTTCGCTTTAAATGAGTTGAACTATGAATTCAATTCACCCCAAGCCTTTGCGTAATCAAATTGAACAGCGCCATTACTTTTGCGCACGGAGCTTTTGTCACAGTTTTTGCGCAGTGAGCATGACGCTCAGTCCTTTTATTTCAGCTTTTATTTCTCCCAACTTTCATCTCAGACAAAGTCCGCCCCTTTCCTTTTCGCCTAGGGCGCACACATTCATGCAGTATCTGTGGGCACTTCCCTCTCCCTCTTCCAGGCGATGCACATCCCCAGTACTGATGCCGCCGCTAATTCCTCTGACTTCAAAACATGTTTCTGCATTCAGCAGGCTGTTTTTAAATCTTCGACAAAGCGCAGAACATTTCGACATTTGGAGACATTCTTGCTTCATAAATAAATCCGAGCAGCGCCTCATCCTTCTTAAGGTGTTTTTTTTTTTTTTAACTGGCTAAACGTGGAAGAGCGTGTTTGATAAAAAAAAAACCAAGACAGAATAAAAGTAAAAATGTAGATTGTGGCGTTTGTCTTTAATCTGTACTTTTTTCAATAGTTTGTATATTTGAGAGAAAACAAATAATATTAACTGTTTCACATCAAATAGGTGACATCCTACACGCAAACAGGCTCTGAGGCCTTTCCCCATTGATATACAGAACAGCACTATTTCATTCTTGTGTCTCTTTGTGGAAGTAGTTGTTGTTTTTCTCTTTTATAGCTCTTCATTAGAATGTGAAAAGAGTGGTTTTGGGGACTGAGAGAGTGTCTTCTGGCCAAATATTGATTAAGTAGGTGTTTGCAGAGGCTATTGTTGTGGTAGAGAGAGGCCTGTTGCTCTCTGCCCCTTTCTCCTCTACCACTATTGTTGGCTTTCCTTAAGTGCTAAGATCAAAGCTGACTCATTTAGATTTATTTGTCTGGGAAAAGGACTGCAAAGGTTTGTGGGATAAAGTAAACTGGGCAGCCTCAGGCCTGCATGGCATTAGCAAGTGCATGGAACATTGTGGGAAAAGGATGTTTGCGGCGCTGAATCTGATGCTAAGTTGTTTACATCTCTAAGTGTTGAGTTATGGGAGACTTCACAGCAGTGTGTTAAGCATAAACTGATTTATTGAGTATTATTATTATTATTTTTTTTTGGGGGGGGGGGGGGTAATTCTGATCAGCTGCAATCAAATTGATTTGTGTTTGAAATGTGTTTGATTTGTGCTATTTATGCAATTTTTCCATGAAGCAGAAGTGAACGTGTTTACGCTAAATAACTCCAAAAATTGTCTTTGGAAGATTAAATGGTGCGAGGATATTAAGAATTTGTTCTTGCCATGAGTGACACTGATTTAATTGATAGCATCCTTCCCTCTGCTTGTTACTGTTAGCACTTTAGCCCCATTTAACTAATTAAAGTAACCAAAGTCACAGAGGAGTAGCCACTCTTGCAGAATCCATTTATGGCAGTGGGGGTGAAAGGGAGAAAGAAGAAGGAGAAGAAAGCTCAGAAATACAAACAGTCAAAGGGATAACTTTTCTTTAAAGGGAATCCTGCGGTGCCAAATTGAATGAGCCCAGTTCTTTCAAATCTGCCATGGTGAACGCAGTCAACATGTAATAATTGGTTTCATTGAGGTGCATTCCAACAATCTGCTGCCATTCTCCTGCCTCTATTGTCTGGAGGCAGGCAAATAGCCAGAGGGACAGGAGGAATCAAGTGCTGACAAAACATGAAAGATTTAGTTGCTTTTGTAAAAGGAGCTGAGTGGAACTTTGTTTGTGTAAATAAACCGAGTTACTGGCTTACTGTGACTTTGGCGTGGATCTAATGTGAGGAAAATTCAGAGAGTTAGCAGAGCAAATAGATAATTTTGTTTTTCAAGTGGTCAGAATTTCAGTGTCAGTGTATCTAATACAGCTTTGCTTGAGCATCGCTAAAAGGGAAAATGATAACAGCGCCAAACTTGCACATCCAAACTCTCCAGTCCAATTTTAAGCTTTCATCATTTATATTCTCATGAGACGTAAGACTAAGAACACAAACAGATACATTCCTCCCATACACTGTTAGCAGTAACAACTAAGTGGCAGGGCAAGAACCCACAGCTGTTAACAGCGAGATACGCGCTGAGCTTCTAGAACGTGTGTGTTTATTAGCGGTGCTTGTATTTCCACGGTGAATAAGTTAAAGATCGATGCTTTAGAGGAGACCGTCTCTAGTCACTGGAGACAGAAGGCCTCAGTGCAACCAGAGGAATGTCTGCTACAGCCACATTTCCATTTTCCTCCCAGGGCTGGATAATAGAGAAATTTATTTGTGGGCCTCTGTCTGTATTTTCCTCTGTTAATACTGTTTACAATGCCAGTTTAACCCTGTAGACTGTCGGGAAAAACAAACAGAAATATATGATATATTTGTTCCCTTGACAGATAGATAGATAGATAGATAGATAGATAGATAGATAGATAGATAGATAGATAGATAGATAGATAGATAGATA
>JAPQRN010000010.1:10242238-10264641 GCA_037367275.1 Coranthus polyacanthus
ACCCAAACTGATTCAAGGTTGCTCATCGAAAATGAAGATACATGAACGTGATACGTGTTATCAGTTCATTAGCCTACCCATCTCACCCTACAGCCCCCCCGACTCCCCTGCTGGGCAGGTGACAGGCCCCTGAATGCGGGCCCGGGCGTCCCTGATGGCTCCTACAGATGGAGCGTGGTAATCGGTCCAATAGAGCCCTGCCACAGGCTTTTCCCTGCTAAGATACAAAGGCTTGGCCACATCGCTTCCAAAAAAAAGAAGACAGAGAGTGAGAGAGGAAGAGAGAGAAAAAGAAAGCGCAAGCCAGAGGATGACAAAAGCAACACTGTCATTTGCCATTAAGAGACAGTCTGTGACGGAGTGTTTTGTCTCTAGTTACTAATAATAAAAGCAGGGAGGGGAAAAAAGAGAGGGAAAGACAGAAATAAAAGGAGGAGAGATCTACCCCCACTCTGCAGTTAACATGAGTTACAGTGCCAATGGGGAGCTTTCTCCTATGAGTTTTATGAGCTCCCTTTCCCTCCCTCAGGAATCTTTTCATTTCTGCGTCGTCATTGGTTCTCTGTCTTTTTCAGTTCCCCTGTCATTAAAATGGTAATGACAGTGTGTGTTACCTCGCTCGCTGTTTCTTTAATGTTGTTTATACGCCGATTAATTGAAGCCGCACTAACTAATCAAAACAATATCGATGTTTTAAAATGTGTTTATAGGAAAAATATCAAGTTTTATTTTCATGCTGTGTGGCCTGCTCTTCATGCCTGTTATATTATAAAATGCTCCAACTGGGTTTGGGCCACATCCTTACCTAAACAAACCACATCCCAAATTCATAGTGCACGTTCCAGGAGTGTCTCAGCATCCATCCAATCCCCTGTGAGCCTTTATGCCAGCGTGGCGCCCTTGGTTCAAATGTAATAAAGAGCTCTTCTCAGCATCCGAATTTTCTGTGCCGGCGGTCCCGAGCGCAGCAGCATTCCCAGGGACCAAATCCGTGTGTAATGCCTGGTCAGACACACACTGGCAACCGGCACAAACATTTCCTGCTTGGCTCCAGTGGCTCCAGAGGCAAGGGGAGATCCCTGTCCCCCCTCACCATGTCTGACTTGGCACTTTTTAATTAAAGCTTTAAATCTGGAGGGCAGAGAGAGAATGAGAAGTCTGAGGAAAACAGACAAGCTTTAGTCCTGAGCTGAAGCCTTTCTGTGACATACACTGTGCTCTCTCGCTCTTATTTCGTCTCTCTCGGTGAAGGTGTTTGCTGCTTGGTCTCAGTGTCGAAAAGGTGCAGTGAACCCTCCTCTGAGGTCTAAGAGGTCTCTCTTGGGTGGATTTGGGAGTGGATTTCAACTCTTTCTGTCTTGTGTCCATCTGTGTTTGACACATTGTCATAGACTGGGTTTATTGAGTGAAAGCCCAGACGCAGCAGATGCAAGTTTGTGAGTGTGTATGACTGAGAAAGAGATGGGGGATTGCAGACACGTAATGGCAGACAATGGTGGGCTGTCACGCTAGTTTGTGGAGCCTAATCATTATTTAATAGATGGGTAACCTCCCCCCTGAAACGCAGCAATAGTCCTTCGTCTCTAGTCTCAAAACTTCATTGATTCCCTTCTTCTGCTGAATTAGATCCCAATAGCTGTCTCCCAGTTACCCAGTCTTTCTCCTCTGCCCTCAACTGAACAAACAGATTAAGAAGCACCTGCAAAAGGCTGCCAGTCTTTCACTATGGGACTCTATCGACATATTGCACAGCATGGCTAGGACTGGGAGAGACACAGTGTCCCAGGGAATAGATGCCCTGGAGGGATCTAGTCCTCTTTAATCCATGTTCAAGCAGCCTCTGGCTTTTGATCCCCTCAGGAGCTACTGAAAGGTTTAAGAGACCAAGAGGAGACAATCTAAAGTAGCTCTGTGCAGTGTGTTGCTGTCAGCATATTCTATTGTTTTAAGGCTTTTGTATCCCCAAAGTTTAATTTGGCTCTGAATGTTAAATCTTAATCTAATCAATCTGTTTGTTTTGCGATTCCAGCCAGTCATTCAGACGAGGGCTCTGATGTGGACTCGGAGCCCGGCCTCCCTTTGAAGAGGAAGCAGCGCCGCAGTCGGACCACCTTCACGGCGGAGCAACTGGAGGAGCTGGAAAGGGCTTTTGAGCGCACACACTACCCCGACATCTACACAAGAGAGGAGCTGGCTCAGCGGGCCAAACTGACAGAAGCTCGAGTTCAGGTTAGACACGGACACACTCAGAACACACTCTTTGACCTCAAAGTTTCAGACACTTAATCTCGACAGCATAGCAATGTGCTGGTCTGTCATGGATATGTGTCATGTGGGCGTTAAATTGCCTCGGGATGTTGCCGCACATTCCTTACAGCTATTAGAGATGTGTTCCCCCCCAACAACCCCGCGCATGCTCTACCAGATTTCTACACATACAAACACATAGAGGCATAGTCAAACACAGCACCCACTGTAAATGAAGACAGCTTCCTATTTTGTCAAACTCTCAGCAAAAAGGGCTATGCAAAGATCCCAAAATAGATGCCTCATTTAGATTAAGTGTGTCAATATAGACATCAACAGCTGTAATAGCCCTCGGCATTATCTGAACCCAGTCGCTTGCTGTAGCGCACAAAGATGTTATGTCTGTGGTTTCACTGAAGGCTCTAAATTTTAGGATCTCTGTCAATTCAGAGCCATCTAAAGGGTCAGGGAGGCCTCACACACAAACATACACAGATACAAAGACCGTAAACACTACAGGTCAAAACTTTTACAGAACCTCAATTTTCTCTAAAGGCAAATCACTTTTAAGGGTTATAATAGTCTGTCTGTCTTCCTTTTATGTCACCATTATGATAGGAACATGATATACTATTTCCTGCAGTGCAATATTGTCCAATTAATGCTTCGGAGCATGTAGTAACACATTGTGCTCTGACATGGCTTTCATACAGAGGGTTTATAAGTAATCAGCAAAAGTCGGGACAATCCAAGAAATTGTTTCCATCAACTTTCAAGTCTTACTTTACTTAGTCTTAATTGCTACAGAAAAGCTTTAAGTTGTTCACCCATTACTTGTTGTTTTTACTTAAATCTATATTATACCTTAGTTTCCTTTATCTCTGTCCACTTATACCATTTCAGGTCATTCACTTGACTTGAACTGCTTACATTTCAGTAAAACAGGAAAAACGGGGATGTTCTAAAACTTTTGGCCAGTAGTTTAAGTATCATACATGTGTGCAAAATAAAGAAACACCTTCCACTATTTTTCTCTCAGGTGTGGTTCAGCAATAGAAGAGCCCGGTGGAGGAAGCAAGCAGGAGCCAATCAACTAATGGCATTTAACCATCTCATCCCTGGTGGTTTTCCTCCATCAGCTATGTCAGGCCTGCAGCCCTATCAACTGTCCGACACCCCTTACCCTCCAACTTCTATAGCTCAAGGTGCGTAAATCTAAACAAAATAAATGTTTCTGTGTTGATTCTTTCAGCTTTAAAATAATGAATTAATACTTTTAAAACTGAATAACGCTGAATCTGAAACTGCCATCAGTAGAGTAAAAAGAGAAAGGTTAAGTTTTAAGTACATTTTTTCGCATCAGCAGGGTCTGAACAGCCCAGTACAGTCCACCGACCGCAGCCTCTGCCCCCCACCTCAGTCCATCAGAGCGGTCTCAGCTCGTCCGCCGGCTCCCAGGATGGAAGTTCTGCGTACTGCTTGTCTTCTGGACGTCACGGCTTCTCAGGATACTCAGACGGCTTTGTGGCTCCAACAGGACACTCCAACACTGTCAACCCCGCCATCAGCAACGGCCTCTCACCACAGGTTGGTCTATGCTTTCATTCTTAAAAATGAAATACTTAGAATTATGTGTAGAAACACCCACACCTTTGAATATTTGCGCTGTATGCACACAAACATTGTGTCTCAACAAACACACTCACTTCATTAGCAGTTAACAGGAGACAAATTGTTCTTTATGGTGTTCATGAAAGGTACATATGGAGGGATAATGATACACACAAACACACACTCCTCTGTGTGACCTAGGAAGGGAGATTGTGATGACATTGAAAACCTTGTTAGGCGAAAAAAACGGTAGCTTTTCATTTTTGTTTACTCTGATGGGTTGTTTGATGAATTTAAAATGTGGCAAACGTCAGTCTTTGGGGAGGGAGAAAGGACCAGACATGAGGACGGATGTATGGATGTCGGATGATGACACAAATCAAAACTGAAAAGACAATTATGGTCGATTACACAGTCATCAGTGTCCATCAGTGGCTCCCTACCAGCCCAGAAGATGGACTAACAGGCGGAAAACGAGCTTTTAACCACCACAAAGGGTGGCTTGCCCACATGCAATGCATGCTGGGTACTAATACCCATGAGAGAATCTCAGACTCCTGTCAGGGACAGATAAAAAAACTGCCTCGGGCAGGAAAGGTTTGTTTCTATGTGAATGCCTGAGAATGTATGTATACTGATAAAAGGAGATCTTTGTTCCAGGGTGCACTGTCAGAAACTGGTAAGTGGCACAATTGTGGCTGTATGCACAGCTTCAATATCTGAGCTCTGCCCATGGACTGGAATCTGTTGATCTTCCTCAAGAACTGGTCACATTTACTTTTTAAACATTAGTTCTTGATCATTTTAATCAACAGGTGAAAGTATAGAAAAAATATGAAAAATGAAAGTGAGGTAGAGGCAGAGGTCTCATCAGAGTGATACTGGTTAATAGCAAATGGTAAATGGTAAATGCAATCTGTAAATGACTTTGTTGAAATGTAAGCGCAAACCTGCTAGTATATGCCTGTAACTGAGTGCATTACTGTGGCATGAGTTCACACATCCACAGGGTCAGTGAGTGACTTTAACTCCAATAAAGAGGCCAAAGGTGTTGCGGCCTCATGAATGGTTTCAACATTAACCTTAGTGGGCAGCTCTGTACAGCATGGACATCTCATCTTGCATAAGGACAACGTGCCTGGAATGTTTCCTCAGTCTGGAATTGCAATCATAGAATGTTCCAGTGTCTTAATTGATTGGAATGAAGTAATCTATCTCCTTGTAACAAACTGTGTAATTTATGCAAATGACTCACTTTGTTGGCTAATTTGTTTTAATTCATGTATTCACTGCAGCTGTTTGAATGTATATTGCAATAGAGTTTTCTCTATTTCAGATGAGGATAGAATTAATTTCCTGATTTTAACTTAATAAGAGAGAGGAAATGAGAATTGATTAAATTTACTGACATTGACAGTTAATACACGAAGACCTCTATGCACTTAGAAAACTTTAGAAATGCATTTTTCTCAAATCTACATAACTGGGTCTATTGGTTTTGAATCCTCACTCGGAATTATCTGATTATCTTAACTCCAGTTTTGTCTATAAAAGCTTCTCTAGAGGTTCATTTAACTCCAGATATGGTCATATTATAGAGCAGAGTTTTGATATGGATAAGGTTTACTTTAGATAGATAGATTCTTGTCTGAGCAGTTAGCTTTGCATTGGGAGAAGCAGTCAGGCCTATGGTTTCCCGTTGTGCGGGGTCTCTGGCGTCTCACCGCTGATCTGGTGCATACCAAAGGAATCCTTTCTCACCAAGGAAGCGAGCGGCTGGGATTTGCACCCCCCTGAGACTTAATCCCCGGAACAACCTCAAAACAGACACACCATCGGGAACTGCTGCTGTTTCAGTTGAAGACAGAAAGTGCATGAACACACGGGCATACAGACAGACACGCATTTAGATGCAAAACCTATACAGCGTGTATAATGTCACACTAAAACACTATGCAACAGAAAAATGTCTTTACAAATCCACCAGAAACCTGCTATTTAATGGCATTATTATTAATATAGACAACAAGTTTTTGCATTAACATTTTATATCACACATGCTCCGCAGTTAATAATGATTCAGTGGTTGGCAGCATTGCTGTGTTCTTGACATGTGTGAGGTCAGATCACTCACAGACCAACTGTAAATTTCTTACATTAAAGACACCTGAGGTTTCCTCAGAACGTGTACATGTGCATGTGTGTGTGCCAGCTGGCCATCAGTTAGAAAAACCCTTGTTTTTGCATTACTCAGCTGTACTTCTTCTTCACTATATATATATATATATATATATATATATATGTTTTTTTTTGTTTCAGTTTGTCTTTCCAGGTTATTTTGAGGTTATTATTATTTTGGGCTCGACTTTTCCTCTAATTTCTCCAAGATAGATTGTAACTCTTTCTCCTTCCCTGTAACTCTTGTCCTCTCCTTCACTTTGTTTTTTCAGACATTTTCATGAGTTACTTCTCACGCAAACCTATGTGCAGCTGTTCACAATGTATCACCAATACCCTGACACACAGACACACACATACACACCTACTATTAGATACACGACTTCACACGCAAGAGAAGTAGTTTGCATACATATACACAAACATAAACTGTTCTCACGTACACTCTTTACGCCTCTTTACCCTGCCCCCACAAGAACACGTGCATTTTAAAGCATTAAGAAAAAGAAGAAGATGAAGAGAGTGAAAGAGACAATGACATAAAATGTAATTACTATAACAGACATTGCACTTTATTAAAACAAATTACATCCTTAGAATTAGTTTTCAAAATAATATTCTTTTGACCACAAAAATCTCATTTGTAAGAAGTCCACAAATGTCAAGATACAGAAACAATTGGAGAAAAAATATCCTCCTTAATCTACTTCCATACATTTCAAAGTATATCTCTAACAGAAACCACTAGTGGACTAAAGGAATGAACTCTACCATCAGCTTCTCAGTCAGTCAAGCAGAGTAAAGAGAACCACATGTGTGAAGGAAGCCAGTAATAATGTATTACTAACGTTGAACAAGGAGAGAAGCTACAGTTTAGCCCACCTTGAGTGGAGTGCAGACATTGATTGAATGCTTTAATGTCACAGTTAAATTTAACTATATGTCTAACAAATGCTGTAATTATGTAAATGATCTTCTTATCGTGAATATTTTGAAGATCTCTTGCATTTGTGTTGTTTTTATGTATCCTAGTCTAATTGGTTACTTTTTCTCCGTTTCTCCCTGCAGGTGATGGGTCTACTGAACCCAGGTGGAGTGCCACATCAGACTCAGAGTGACTTTGCCCTCTCCCCGCTCACCGGAGGTCTGGAGCCTAATGGAGGCATGGCTGCCAGCTGCCATGGTTCGCAGCGTCTGGAGGCCCTACCAGGCCTGCCTAGCATGCCCACCCTGCCTAGCACCCAGTCTTACTGCCCACCCTCCTACACATCCCCAGCCTACGCCGTCGACCACCACCCATCCTACCAGTACGGACAGTACAGTCAGAGCAAGGTATGCTTGGAATATAGAACACACTTAAGTGTATAATGCTTTGCGATTCTTTAGCGATTCTTAAAAACACTGTCTATAAAAGCTTTTTTATTTTTCTACTGATACAGGAAAAAATGAATCCCTTTGCTCTGATTGCACAAAAAGTAGTGTCATGACGTTGGATGTTACAGGAACTGTGATAAACACACATTTCACTGTTCTGATAAAAAAGTAAACTTTTATTATTATGCATATGGTGAAGTGATTTTTAAGACAGTTTTCCTAAAATCAGACTTTCAAATTTTCTATAATGGACTCGAGGTTAAGTCCTTCTATAACCCCTGTGTGTGTGTGTGTAATTTAGTTGAGAAGTTCTGACCCACAACCCAAGCTAATTGTACAGACCCTTCTGATGAGCGAGCCTATCAAATCACTCTGCTGTGCTAAAATTACATGTATGTTAGGTAGTGCTAGTGGCCAGGTTACCTCAGTTTACATTACCATCATTGAACTATCCACGTGGCCTAATGTAGAGGCATCTCGGGGTCATAGCCCAAAACACACATATTCACTCACTGTCCTTTCCTGACCCCGTATGATGAGCTTGCCCATCAAACCCTTAGTGTAGCTCACTTAGCCATGTAATGACCCCTGTGTAACAAAGATAGCCGCCCAAATGAAAGGAGCCACTTTCCAAAGCATGTTTGACAGGAGGGAGGGGAGTGTGTGGGTCGGGGCTGTGTGTTGTTGGGGCTGATCTGAGGTACACTACCACATGTTGACTTGCCCATCAGTGGCAACATCTTGATGTCATTAATTTAGCCTGTCTTGGGAGAGTCTCGCATGTAGCTTTCAGGGGTTTGGTGAAATGAGTGTGCGTCTGTGTGCGTATGTGAGTGCAGGCGTGTGTGTGTGTATAAAGGGAAGGTAAGGGGCTCTTTAACAGGGGGCGATTATGGCCCTTGGCAGGCCCGGATTAGAACCATGTGTCCCACTGGAGGTCAGATTTAGAGTTGTTATTGATCAGTGGAGCAGAGCCAGAGATCCAGGCTAAGGCTTAGTCTCAGGCTAGTTTTACCTGCCACAATAGGTTCAAAGAACATCTAAGGAGATTCACAAAACTCTTCACATGTTTTTGGAGTTTTATTATTTAACCTAAGACCTCTGTTTTCATT
The DNA here is from genome assembly GCA_037367275.1 of Coranthus polyacanthus. Lineage (NCBI taxonomy): Eukaryota > Metazoa > Chordata > Actinopteri > Kurtiformes > Apogonidae > Coranthus > Coranthus polyacanthus. Next base: position 10,250,761 of record JAPQRN010000010.1, read on the forward strand.
CTCACCTGCTCTCACCTGTTCTTAAACACTTTTTTTCCTTCAGTCATTCAGACTCCTCTCTGTCAGTTGCACCTTAAACTTTTATTTCACTTCACACTTTTTGTTGTTGTAACCACTGAAGTATTTGAGTATTTGAGTCATGCAATCTCCATATTCACCCTCCTGTCTTTTTTTGTCCTCCTCAGGTGCCTTTCATTATATGAAGCCTCAGCATGGCCTGAGCAGGACGCTTCCTCCGGTCAGTCTGACATTCATCGCAAGAGAACACCCCCACTCATGCCTTTGCCAAACCTCCCCAGGCCGGAGGACACCCAGAGGATTGGGTGGGCGGGTGGAGGGTTTGAGGGGTTCGCCCTCAGCAAGGGAACTAGTGTAACCGGTGTAGTTACGGCCATGGAGGAGGTTGACTGGAATAATCAGGACCAAAGGCAGAGCCTCTCCTGTTACCTGGCACTCACTTTGTGCGTCACGTCATGCTCCAAGGACCAAGTGTGGTTCGTTGTACATGCTTGAAGAGGAAAAAAAAGGACAAGGGGGAGATGGGGGGAGTAAATACATTCAAGGTTCTGTATTTGATTTTTGTAATAAGTGGCAGAAATGCAAGTTGAAGTGGACTTTGTAAGCCGTTTTAACCCCTGTGCTTTTGGGGCATAATATGATAAGGGTGGATTCATATCGTTGATAGGTCTGACGATAACATGTTGTAACTTCAAGTATTTCCTCAACACAATGTCTTATGAATAATGACCTTTACTTTACATTTGTGTAATTTCTATGTAAGACATTGAAGAATTGAAGATGAAAATGTGACTACACAGGTAAAACCAGCAGAAGGGCACAAATTGCAGCTGAGTGGAGTCAGGGTGGAACCACTGCAACCCAAAGAAGTGCAATACATTCATACCTCATATGATGTAAATTAACACAGGTCAATATCCCTGATTATATGCTAAAAAATATGCTCTCTCGTTTCATTGTCATTCATTTTGAGTTGTGTTGATCTTTGATCAATCAGGGGAAATCATAAAGTGATAAAAAAAAGCAAATGTAGTCATATCATTAAGCCAAAAAATTCTCTGCCAGTGAATACATTATTCAGTTTGACAGTTAATTTTTTTTGCATGTTTAAATTAGGTTTTCTTCAGGAACTTGCAAACATTAGTTCCATTTCTTATTTATTTAGTATTGTTCAAGTGTTGTGTCTCTGTTATGTATGTCTTTTATAAGCATTTCTTAAGTGCTTGTAAGTCTTACTCATTGTTCATTATTCATTACATGTTGTTTTGTATAATTTTCTTTTACATCTGCATAAGATGATTTTGTTGTAAGAAGTTTTGTGTACAATACAGCACTATTTACTATTTATAATAAACTATATAAAATGCATACAGTTGTGGCTTTGAATGGGAATCATGTATGGAATCATTTGTCAGCTAAACAAGAATTTCAGTCTTTTTAACATTTTAAACACTCCATCTGTTCTACGTCTAGCTAAACCCAGATGCGCAGTATAGCGACAATACCTGCTCTCTGAACAATGTGCTCCACGGACACTCCTGGAGCACTAAATCATAAATATATCCCCTTTCATAAACACTGCTTTTGGACAAATTCCTGCTCCCTGGGGGCTCCTTCACACCCCTTAATGACTAAAGCAGAGCTGCTGTAAATTATATAAGCACAGTGGTTCACAGACGCACTGGGACATCAGTCACTGACATGGCTGTACAGGGTTCAGAGGCTTTTGCTCATGCTGCCAAAACTGAAATGAGAACACTGTTCACCCAGTTGGCCAACCCCTCAAAAGATTACAGAGGTTTTATCAAGCCCTCTCTTTTTTCCTTCTCTTCTGGAGGTTTGAGGGATCAGGTATGCAGCTGTCCATGTCATTCATGATACGTGTCCATATGGGTGGAAAGCAATGTACAAAGGCCAAGAAGAATATGATGATTACGTGTGTTTAATATTTTTAAATTCCATATTTTTGTGTTAGTCTGTTTGTTTGCTTATGTTTATGCTGAATTTGTGTATCTAATGTGGCCAGTGATAAGATCAAGGAAAGATCACATTGCACTATTTCCGTTACGCTCTGCAAACTTTTTTTTTTCTTTCTTTTTACAAGTGCTCAACTTGTAAGACACAATGAGTGAAAAAACCAAAGGGGTTGCTTTGGAGCAGAGTGTCAGTCAAGCAGCAACACACTGGAGACAACTTAACCTCTGACCCCAACACTCTTTGAAATGAGTAGACTACTTGACCGGAGCTGACAACAATCCAGGCGTCTCTGCTGTTTCCAAGCTCCTAAATTGAAAGTGAAGGAAGGAGCACAAAAAAGGACGAGCTGAAAAAAAAGCTTCAGATTGGAAAAAGAGTTAAAAGAGAGTTCTGGAAAATACTTTCAGCCACGGAGAATAGCAATCTTAGACTGTATGACTGATTCAAATTCATTTCTGATCAATTATGATGGAAATACTTACACATTTACATTCATGAAATCACGCTATTATGATCAAAGGGTCATGCTTTTGCTTCTGTTTCCACTCGGAACAAATAGGAGTGGGCTTTATCACTGAAATACCACCTTATCAAGACCCTTGAAGAGTGGGTGGATGATTCATAGCGTGCCTTTCCTAAAATGGTGTAGTGCTTGCCTCCATCTGTAGTTCAGACACCTTAGTCCATTTTTCTGCTGTTGTTTGGTTTGTTTCTGTCAAGATTCCCTACGTGAGCTCATTTCTCTTTCAGCACTTTGGATATGAAAGACATGAACCGGACACTCCTGCTTTCACTGCTTTCCAGATGCCAGCATATGCTTGAGGACACCGGCATTGGCACGAGTGGGCATCAGATCACCAAGAATGTGTTCAACGCCACGGAGAGCCCTGTGTCCAGCACTGGTCCGGTGTCAACCATCTCTAGTTCAAGGAAGACTTACGACAATGCTTACTTTTACATCCTCTTCGTCATGTTATTCTACTCCTTCCTTGCCATGACGCTTTTCAAGTGCTTCATACGCAGCGACGAGGAGAAAAAGGACCCCTACGAGGAGTTCATAAATACCGGGCAGCAGTCAACACAAAAATTCAACACAGGCCACATGGCAGACAAGTTTTACTTTGAAGACGAGAGCAGCTTGTGAGCCACGGGCTTTCTAAGGAGAAGGAGGGAGAGTATGAACGCATGGGGGATGTTTTGACAGTCACAAAGCCAGAAAAACGTCACTACTCAGACAAGACCTGCTAGTGATTTTGCGAAACCCTGTAGTAACTTCATTTTTCCCCTTTTCCCCTTCCATATGACAATCAGAAATCTCACGCAAGCAGGCAGGCAGGAGGAGACGGCTGCCTCTGATGATCTGAGAGAAGGGTGGAAACATGGAAAAGTGTGGGTCAATGGCAGGCCGGAATCTCCTCCTGTGAGGCCCAATCAGGATCAATAACACCGGGGCCTTCGACATGCAAACACCACAGGGAACCATGGATACCTTAACAGACTGATGGCGTGGACAGCACAGACACCGTGTGAGGGAGGAAAAGAGAGGGAGAGTATTGACCTGCAATTGTGATTTCCATTCCTTAAATACTTAACTGAACGTAACTGAACAGATAGGGTAAAAAAACAAAAACAACTATGTTATTTCACAGTTTTTCTTAATGCAAAACTCTATTACACACTTTTATATTATGCAGTATATTTATATCATACACTGACCAAGAAGATACGGTTTCAAAATGTTCATGGACATAATTTTATGTATTAAATAAAATGACATCCAACATTCAAATTGATTCTAATTAGAGCCAAGCTCCGTGCAACAAATGGTGGGTCAGAGCTGAAGACTGGGCGACATTCCTTTGCGATTACATTGTAACTGATATTTGGAGACTTGACGCAGAGCTACAGGGCCGCTTCAACCTCTTGGTGACCCCACATGATCTAAGTTTACAAAGCTGTGGCGAAACGTGAACCCCGAGACTCGGGTCTGTGAATTAACTTCAATTGCGCATCGGGATTGTGGAGACGAGTTTAAAGAGAACACACGCTTCTGATTTGCACCACACACCGCTAAGTTTTACCTCTGCGGACGAGGGAGGACGCTTCAGATTAGCGCCAAAGTGGCAGCTGAACAGGTTAGGCAGCAAGACACCTTCTGACGATCACGCAGACGCAGAGGAAAGCGCGCACGGAAAGGAAGAAACATTTTGAACACAGAACCTCTGTCCAATTAAATCTCCGAGGCCAAAGGTGGGTCTGGACTGACAATGCCTGTCTAATTTGAGCTATCCGCTCCGAGAGGTTATGCCTGTCCCCGAGGCCATGTGGACCCGTTTCCGCTTCTGCCCTCTTAATTAAATTTTTGTCTCATCCTCCTCCTTGAAGTGATGGGGTCACCACATTTAGACCCACCAAAGCAAATAACGCCGAAGTTTGAAGTTTCCGACCAGCTTCTTCCCAAAGCCACTGAACAGTGATGGCTTAATGTTTTAAGTATTTATTTTTTTATTTCCTTAGGTTTAAAGTGAGCAGTGATTACATTGTTTGGCTCCTGGTCGCTCGCTGTAGCTTATTGTTGTAACTGAGTGAATCATATTTCCTAGTTGACCTTTCAAGCTTTTGAAGAAATGAATTTTATCAATAAAATGTAGGAGCAGTTTACCTCTCTTCTATGTCACTGGCTACACCTTTATGTGTCCTGTTGGTGGCCCTGGAGCCCGGCCACTGGCCAGAAACCGTGGACATTCTGGCATCTGCTGGTAAAGATATGATACCATCACTACTGCAGATCACTGCTGACTGAACAACGGGTATTGATGTATTTCATTAACTGAGATTTATAGGATATGATAGGAAAAAAGGCTACAGACATTTCATAAATCTGGTGGGTATTTTTCCTTACTACCCAAACTAACCTTTTTTCATTTAAAGAATATTTAACAACAATAATAAGCATCATCATGGAGTTTTCTCAACCCATACACTGATGCAATACAAATATAAATTGAATTTCCACGTATGCAATATATAAGCTATACATATGGAGTGAAAACATATCTATGTGTACATACATAAACTATATGAAATGTATTAGAAATGCAACAATAGATATGAACAATTTCATGTTTTGTCATATAATTAGCCCATACACAATGTAGCCTATTTTATTATGCACATTATTTCATGTATTTTATTGGCTAAACGTATATCTTCATATATTCAGACGCTGTTTGTATGTGATAATATTCGCTTTAAGGGACTCATTGGGAAAATGAGGAAACAGCGCCCCTCTGGGTTGTAAGGGCAGGTGAGCGTCATTTAACCTGTGTGGTCGTAGATGGTATTGCACTCCTACAAACCAAGACGTCCACTGAAGCAAGGTGAAGTTAATACATATTTTAAGCAAACTAGCATCACTGTAGCAGAAAGTAATATCATGCAAATGAAACACAGTTAGCTTTTCTTAGTATTGGTAATCAACAGGTTTTTTAATAAAACACTAGGCTACGTCAGGAGCTGATAATTGCTACGATTGAGAGAAGTTTTGTCATCAGCAAACAAAATGACCATCACATCACATGACGATGGACTTCTTCACCCATGAAAGAAAAGACCGGGTTTCAACGTCAAGGTAAGTCAAATACAACCTGACTGTCTGCACCTTTATTTTTGTGTATCCTTCTGTGGCTGTATTCTAGTCGGTAGTTTTAAAGGTTATTTCCATTCTTTGGACCCTGCAGCTGCTGTGTTGTTATTGCCATATGTTTGTTGATGTTATGGAGCTTATGGGCTATTGTGTGCTATCCCTTGTTTGATGGACATAAGCTTCTGAAATACAAACATCTGCTGTAGTGGCTTGTGAGACTGTATTATTAATAATTTGTTGATGCTTTGTTTTTCATGTAAACATGTTGACTCTTTAAGTGTAAGGTCACCACTTCAACGCCCTTAATAACCAAACAGCACCAGCCACTCTACTTTTACCGGGGCTTCTCAACACAGGCAGAGATCATTAAAAGTTTTATTGGATTTAGTCAGTGATTCTGTATATATTGTGCTGTCTGTAGTCATAGATTAACTGTGTACTGATACAGCAACTGGATGGCAGACGGGATGTTTTTCAGGTAGGTTTGATGTGTCTCACTGTAGAAGTGCAGCCCTCACACGTCTGTGGGAGAAGAACCTGGGACACAAACTGTGGGCGAGAAGACAAATGACAGCTTTTGTAACTCTGCTATGATACGCTGCAATGGTTTGATGCGTATTTCTAGGTTCTGTGTACTTACATTAGATAACGAACGTAAAATGGTGTCTTCATTTTCCTCGGTGCTGGTTAAAACGGACACTCTTAGGTGAACAGTCACTTGTTGGGCATCTGAGAGAAAAGTGAATTAACACGCATGTCACGTCACAATGTAAATTACACCAATAAGAAGATGTCCACGTCCATGTCATTGACCAGTGACTGTACCTTCTTTCAGCCTGATGGTGGTCATGGAGTCTGTGTTTTCCTCAGAAACTGTAGATGTGCTGCCATCTGCTGGAAAAGATGTGACACTACTAGTATCCAGAGTTGCACTGATTTCTGGCGTACCTGTTAAAAGGATTTCTGTCTGTAACCACTTTAAAAAAAAGCAGCTGCATTACTTTATGAGTCACAGACTTTTATGCTTAACCACTAACTGAAGATCCTCCCATCAGAAAATGAAAAACATTTCACTTATCTAAAAAAATTGCAGTAGAATCAGGATTAAATGCATTTCTTATAGAGGTCGATTGATAGTGGATTTTTAAAGGCTGATATAATAACAATAGTGTTAGTGCAGACGAAAAGCCAAATAAGTAGTGGAAATAGAAATATCTAGTTTCTTACAACTAGAAGGGTACTGGGAGAATGCAGACCTCCATCAAGGCCAATACTCCACTCTTCTTCTTGTCCCGCATTATTATTATTAAGCCACAAGCAAACCACAAATTATAACCTATGTCTTCCTTCTTTTTTGTCATTTGGTGCCGCTGGCTGACTTAGCCTGGGCTCTCCAGTAATAAAGAAAATGAAAAGCACTGTCCGCCTCTGCTCATTTCTATGACTTTACTCCAAAAGTTAAGCTAGTTTGTCCTTGGCCCATGCCCTACCCTTCCACCAACGTTTCATGGAAATTGATGCAGTGGTCTTTTATAATCCTGCTGGCAGAGGTGGTTGTGGTCACATATAAAAATCTCCTTGGCAGAGGTGATAACATAAGAATATATACTTATTATTTACCTGTGGACATGGAGACTGTCTGTGCTGAACTTGTAAGGCCATGTGTAGTGTCCGCTGAGCCAGTAGTAGTGCTTGTTGTGCTGGGTGCAGTCTTTGTGGAGACGGTTGGTACTGAAACTGTGTTCATGTCCACCACTGTAGATGCTATGCTGCTGCCCATTGTTCTAGGTGCTGTAGCAGCAGAGACCGCAGGTGATGAAGTATCTGCAAATGTTGAGGTCATGCTGCTACCTATTATGTTAGGTATTAAAGTACTAGAAGTGGTAGAAGATGAAATTGTGCTGAGATCTGCTGTTGTAGTTATGCTGCTCTTAGCTGAACTAGGTGCTGTGGTAAGAGAAACTGTGGATGATGAAGTTGTGCCGTGATCGGCTGGTGTAGATGTGCTGCTGCTTGTTTGGCCTGGTGCTTTAGCAGACACTGTGGATGCTAAGGTTGTGTCCAGTAGAGCAAATGAAGTACTGGTGCTTGTTGTGTTGGGTGTGGTTGTTAAAGATGTTGTGGATGGCGATGTAGACGTACTGCTTTTTGTGTTTGACACTGAAATAGTAGAATTTGTAGATGATGTACTGACATCTACTGGCAAAGATATGGTACTGTTGTTTGTACTAGGTGGGGTAGTATCGGAGACTGTGGACACTGAACTAGTGTCTGTGCTGCTAGCAGAGACTGTGGATGTGCTGTTATCTACTGATGTTGATGTGCTACTGCTTGTTGCAGCAGCAGAGACTGTGGATGCTGAGGTTGTGTTTACATCCAAGAATGCAGATGTTGCATTGGATGTTGTTGTTGAATAGACTGTAGATGAAGTTGTGGTGATAATTGTAGATACGGGACTGCTTCTTGTTGTGGTGGTTCGGCTTGATCCAGCTGCAGTTGAGAAGAAAGTTTTGCACCATAAAAAGTGTCCAAAATGGTGCAGTGTTCTACTCATTCTACTGTTCTTTTTTACTAATGTTGTATACAGGTTGATAAAGGCGCAAAAGTACACACATTCTTTACTCAAGCAGAAGTACAGCTATAAAATACTCTGGTGATGAATACAGAAATTACCCTCAAATGCCTTAAAACTAAAGTAACAAGCCTGTTTTGAAAATGTAAGGAGTACAGGTATTTGTATTAAAATGTAGTGAGTAAAACTCAAAAATGAAAATGAGAATATGTTGTGTTTTCGTTACCTTAGAATGAGATGTTTATATCTACAGACCATGTTGTGCCACCAAGTTTCCACAGTAGCTCAGAACAGACTTCGTCTTTTTTCTTTAATCGCAGATGGCATCCAGAATTCAAGTGCATAGTCGTTACCTGCTATGTCGAGTGTGGACCAGAGTTAATATCCCCGTAACTAAAAAAACAGGATTGGACATAACAAACACCGGCTCTAAGAAGGACCTTTTGTGTTTTTAGTGGCCACTGAAAAACCCCGACGTTCACCTACAGTGGCTGCAGAAAAACATAGGAGTTCCTTGTTAGAACCCGTGTCTGTTTTGTTCATTCTGGTGATTTTTGCTTAACCTGCAGTGCGTAATAGTTTTTTGGCATCACAGGGCAAAAATTCCATAATTATCTTTCAGCATATTGTAATTCAAGTGGTCTGACAGGAAACAGACTAACACATCGCCTCTTGGATCTATTTTCAGGCTGTAAAAAATGTACTGCTCATAGGTGTTTTCAGACAGGTAGGGGGTTAAATATGTGATGGGGTATTTACCATCAGATGCAGCTCTACTGCTCTATTCTGTGGCTCAACACAGATGCCTGGAAAAGTGGCTTCGCTTTCCCATAGCAGTGTGAAATGATTTGGACAGAGAGACCTTAACACTGGAATCCACACACTGTAAAATGGTAAAAAGGAGAGAACGTAGTCCGTTCGCAGCTGCTGTAGAAACAAAGATGGCACAGCACGGTGGACTCCGTGATCCGCTCCCTCTGTAGACATAAACCCGCTCGTTCTAATGTAACAAAAACACAATGATTCTCATTTCTGTGTGACTACACACTAATGAAAACATAATTCTGAATATTATATTCCATTTCTGCAAGTAGATCCTCCTAAATTCCAGTAGCGAAATATTTGTACTTAGTTACTTCCCACCTCTGCAGGTTGATTGGTAGTCGGAACAGCAGTCTCTGAAGGTCAGGCAGAACTCATCACAGAAGCACCCCCTATTACAGCTGGAGTTCTGCCCAGAGCAGCACAGCGCTGGTGGACCTGCACAGCCTGGAACACACAAAACACAGCTGTAGAGATGAAAATAAAAGATCAACACTGCATTGATTTTTAATAAGATGTGCAGCAAGATACATACATATGCTGGAATTTATAGCTTAGTTAAACACTCCAAGAGATTATTTTGGCTGCTCAGTAGAACTGTAAGGATCTAGAGATAACTTGGCAAGGATAAGGCTGAGGTCGAGCCAGCATCTGTGGCACTGGAGGGATGAAAACAGAGGGTACAGAGAAAAAATATGGTGATATTACCTGTTGGTCTGGTGCTGGGAGGTGTTGTTTGAGCTAGAAAATTATGAAGAAATGCGATTTCTTAAGTATTCAGAAAGAACATATTGCAGAGCCTTAAAGAAAAGATGATGAACTGTCTGGAATGGAAAATACAGGCATTGGTTCACCTGAATTTCCCTGGATATGTGATACATAGATGGACAACAGCCTGCAGCAGTTACAGAGAGGAACTCAGGTTTGACAAAAGATTTACAACAGACACTTCAAAAGGTAACAACTTGAACAGCTGTTTGTTACCTCAACATTTTGATGATACGCATTGTACTCTTTAGTTTGTATTTTAAAGAATCATCAGATAAAGGCCTTTACAAATATGACAAATATAAAGACTCAGCAGACTGGTACTTCACCTCGTTTCCAAGTGAGACACATCACTTCAAACGAGTGGCAAAAAAAAAAAGCAAAAATCACTTGTGAACTAACTAAAGCTGTCCCAAATTTTGTGTTTTACGTAGAGTAGATCATTTAGGTCACAGTAAGAGGCTGCTAGAGAAAATGATTTTAGGGCCCTTGATGTATGTCAAATAGTAAGTAAATTGCTTGTCTTTGACGGTTGTTTTTAGGCTCTACACTTTTTGTGATCAATCAGCTGAGTCATGTTATCACTGTTTTTAAATTGTATGAATTACCGTTAGACAGAGAAGCATGAATAATAATAATTAAACAAAACAGTGAAATGTTTTTCAAATTAAACCTAATGAATGTTTTTAATTCTAACCTTTTATCCTGAATATCTATATTGTTTATTTTGTGTTATGAAATTATTCTACAAATGTGACGGTGTATTACTTACCAGCACAGAGAAGGAGAAACCCTATCAGGAGAAAGATGCATGAAGAAAACCCATCCATGACTGAGATGTGTGCACCCGAGGCTAACTTATACACGCATGTGAGCATCAATAATTAACAGGGAGACAGATACTCACATAGTCATGCACTCCTGACAACAATGATGCTGTTGTCTGTGAGAATAAAACAACTACCTTGTCCTCCCAGAGTACAGTAATATCACGTTACAGAAGTTCTGGAATGTTTTTTTTCTTTCTGTAATGTGTTTCTTATTTCCTGTGGTACACAGGCCTAATGGGCGGCAGTTTTCAGACGGAAGATATGTAAGGAATGCTGTTGTAGCTTCCCTTGTGACAGGAACGACGAGACTAATGGCGGCACGATTTTAACCACACTATGCATTTGAAAGACAGCGACGTTTCACGACAAAACCCTCTGAAACACAGTTCAAAAGCACATCGTGATCAAGTGCAGTATTTTGAAAAGTCATTTATTGCATATTAAAGTTATGAGAATGATTTACACCAGTGTGAATCCATTTTTCCAGCATGAATGTTCAATAATTAAACACTGTACTGTTTGTTGCGTTCTGGCCAGTAGTGTGTATTAGCGTACAGTAATAAATGCAAAGTTGTAAGCACATCATCTTTGAATAAATACAATGCATGAAACACATGTTACCACAGAGTACAGATTTGACATTGTTAACAAACAGTGATGTTATAAGAGATTTTAATGCAATTCAATTTTCTGAAAATGCTTAAATGTACCCTTAACGTAAGATTCTTGAGAAATCTGGTTGTCTAAGGAAAAAAATTGCATAAATTAGTCAAAGTCTCTTCCTTCGCTATAATATGGAAGATACTTTCATTTTCATCAGCAGGAGGAGTTATTAAGCACATATGCAGTACGTTTGTTTTATAAAACCGGTAATTATATTGTAAAGTCAATTGTAAGTTATGAGTTATGTTCCTTCTTGTCGATAAACCCTTCACAGGATATGTTTGAGCCATGTCTTCCTACATCCATCTGATAATTACACTCTCCAGCTCTCTCCAAACTCTTGAACAGTCCTGGCCTGGGTACCATCTGGTTTCATCCGGTCATTCTGCTTTCTACCATCAAAGTTCCCACACAGACCCCTCACATTCCCTCTGTATAGGTGTGGTAGAATGATTTCTGCAGGAGCAACATCGGAAATAGCGATATTAGTTCTCTCTCAGAAAATGACTCATTCCCAGCCATTTGAATTCAGTTGTGAAATGAGAATCCCACTGCTAATGGTATAAGTGTAATGCACTGAACGTCAGTTACCTGCTTTGCCATGTCCGTCAAACTCTACTGAGAGGCCAAAATCTGTCTTTAGGTAGATGCGAGAGGAGCGCTGCCGGATCTTCAGACCAGGAGATGGTGAGACAGGAGTACCAGTTCTTCTTCCATCCACCTGAAGGGAGACAAAGAGGGATACGTTGGACAATATTTTGATATGTTTGTCCAATCACCTTTCACTCTTATTAAAGTGTCAGGTTAAAAATTGTGCCATAATAATTTTAGGCACAAAATATTACCAGTTACATTATACTGTATTCAGGCCTTAAAGTTACATTGCCCAGACAGCCTTTTAGAAACACAAAAACCCACATTAACTGACACAAATAAACACGTGTTAAGCGCCAATAGGGAAATATCTTATGACATAAACCACATAACACAATCTTCTTCACTGTCATACAATCTCACAGGGAAACATTTTCTTCTGTCTTTCTCATATATTTGTGAGTTGGCAGACTTATGATGACATTGTCACACGGGGGAAAATATTGGGCCTGCTGTAAATGAGCCATAGAAAAATAAGATTTAGGATCTTGTTAAAACTGCCCGTCAGTACTTACAACCAGCTTCCTTTTCTGCTTGAACTCCACAGTGTGATTGTACACTCTTATTTTGAGCTCTCTCAATCTGTGGTGTTCCTCATTTTCTTCACTGTCATCATCGTGCTCATGATCATCCTCATCATCCTTATCCTCATCATCATCATCTTCATCCCTGGCTTGGCGGCTGTGGCCTTCTTCACTGCTACTGTCATCATGATGCTTACTGTCATCTTCATCGTCTTCATTGTGTGCATTAATTCCCTCTATGTATATGTCTCGAAGCCTATTTGGCAGGTTGTTGGTCTGTACCAGCACATAGGAGTGCTCGCCCTCAAAGTTATGCTTCATGTTATCAAAGGTTCTGTACTCAGGGTCTCCATTGATGGTGCACTCACTAAAGCCTGTGAAGCAACAAGTGTAGAGCAATTAAAAACTTAAGTAACCAGGATGTAACATAGTTTAAGTGCGTCACAGAATTACTGTTGGATTTCACAGTACCTGTTGGGCGGCAGTAATAATCGCCCTCTTGGTTTTGAAGACAAACAGCATTTCCATCACACTCATCTTCGTCATCGCAGTCAATCTCCCCCACACCGTCGTCTTTCTCACATTTACATTTCTCACTGCAGTGGTCAGTGTACCACACCTCATTGAACTGACAAGAAAAAGAGAATAATCATTCAGCAGGGACTTCTGTTTACACATGCACCTTTTTAGGACAACCATTCAAGGGATTTAAGAAGTCTAGTTGTGAAAAGGTGGACTATATATGATTTTTACTGTGACAAAAACACATTGACAACTGTCACTTACATGATGTTTATTTCCGTTTCTGTCCAGACATCCGCACTGCTGGACAGGCACACAAACCCTCCTTTTCAACACAAAACCATCGTCACATACACATCCCTTCTCACAACGGTCATTGCCTTTGCAGCCAGGTGGGCCGTTGAGGTCTGAACAGGTTGGACTGCAGGCAGGGACACAACTAATGTAATGACTGTTTGCTGGACAAGAGGGCGCTAGAGAGATGGGACGAGAGAGAATAAATACATACACATGGAGAAAGAAAATGAAAAAAAGTTCAGTTCATTCAATGTAATATAATAACATACTTGGTAGTGGTGTTTCTGGAGGTTGTGGTTTATCTGTTGTTGTTGGTTCTGGATGAGTTGTAGTAGAGGGTTGTGGTGTTGCTGATGTTGTTGTTGTTGTTGGAATTTGTGGATGAGTTGTGGTTGGAGGTTGTGGTCTGGCTGTAGTTGGAGATTGTGGTCTAGCAGTTGTTGGAGGTTGTGGATGAACTGTGGTTGGAGGTTGTGGTCTAGCTGTAGTTGGAGGTTGTGGTCTAGCTGTAGTTGGAGGTTGTGGTCTAGCTGTAGTTGGGGGTTGTGGTCCAGCTGTAGTTGGAGGTTGTGGCCTAGAAGTTGTTGG
>JAPQRN010000010.1:10264741-10284908 GCA_037367275.1 Coranthus polyacanthus
AGACCATATGAAGACCATATGAAGACCATATGAAGGATGGACATGTGTGACGTATAGTAGCATGTGTGCTCAATTTAAAAAAAATGTTTTGTACATGTTTATCACAGAAAATAAGCTAAGGCCATTGAGTTTCAGGTTGAAAAAAATTACACTTACACTCTTTTTCTTTTTGTAAAAATTTGAAACAGGTCAATTTACCCTGAATACCATACAAGGGTTAATCATTCCCATTCTCTCAAATTTGTATGCACGCATTCTTGCAGCTGTAAAAAATGTTTTATTAGGCAGCCCTGTAACATCTAACAGGTGTACAGAAGACACATACTTTAAAGTTAACTCACCTGAAATGGTCCAGTTGTTGTAAGGTCCACCTGAGCCAGATGCCACATATTTCCTTGGTCATTCCTCTTCCACCAAACAGCAGTAGCCTTTCTGTCCTGAATCAGATAGACATGAAGGCCCATTGTATCAGCTGAGCCGTACATATGGTACCAGAACTGTAGACACTGAGGACCAGAGTCGGAGCACTCGGAGCTGATGAGACGAGACGTGTCTCCATGTGTCACACTGCTGGCCTCGATGTAAAGGTAGTGACCACCTAGAAATCAGGTGAAAAGAACAAATCTGTCAGGCGGTGATCATGATTTTCCTTCCACCATAACATGGTCTTTGTATATACTCTTTTATGTTTTTATACAGAGGAGGCTGCATTACCACCAGTATGGTCAGCAGAGGGCCCAGTCATCAGGGTTGGTGTAGAGCCACTCTGCCATGTCCAATCAAAAGCATCTGTGACCATCTGATTCCAGCTGCAAAGGTTTTGGTCAAAGCTACAGTCGAGGTTGCAAACTATAGGGGAAACATTTATGAAACATTAACATGATTATTTCAGCTTTACTATATAAATTCTTAGCAATCTGTAACATAAATGACCTGTAAAACTGCAGATTCATTAATTGTTAGCCTACTAGAAATAGTTTATTTGTAACCAAGCTTAATATTTTTAATAGATAAACAAGAGAACAGTAAAATCTAACTTCCTGTATTCTTACGTGGGTTTGAGGGGAGGACTTCTGTAGGTGCTGAGGGAAGTTCAGTTCCACTAGCTGGTCCAGGGATGGTACCTAATGCAAATGATTGATTATGCTTTAACCGTGTCTCTTATGGTCATAATGCACAATCACCATTGCAAATATAACATGTATATACTGTATGGTATTATATAGTATATTTTCAATCAAGTCGATGACTCCTAGTCTTTATATGTTCAGTGTCACCTGTAGGGGTTGAAGCTGCGGTTGTTTTAGTAGTCGATGTAAATATCATTGTTGATGTTTGTTGGGGTTGTGATGTAGTTTGTGGTTGTACTATTGTTGAGTTGTTTGCTGGAGGAAACTCAGGTCCTGCTGTTGAAACTTGACCAAAGGTTGTGGGAGCATGGGTTGCTGGTTTAGCCACGGCTGTAACAGCATTTTAGAATTGAGTCACAACAACATGTACTGTAGTTATGTTGTATGGAGTGCAAAGAATGTCAGTAGAGAGGGAAAAAATTACCTGCACATGGCCCGTGATGAAGTTTTACATCATCTATAGCCACATCAGACTGGTCATTTGAACCTCTCCTTCCTTCAAAAATGATCTAAAAATGTAAAAGTGTTCACATTACGTATAATAATTACAGAATGTAAGAATCAACTAGATACAATCAAAAATAACAATTTGGAACAAAGCATGACTGAACCACCTTTTCTACCTAATGTTCATTGAAACAAAAATCTTACAGCCTTATACCCTATTTAATGGATAAAAATGAATGCTGTTTCATTAGTTATTACTTTAAACCTCTAGCCTGAGAGAGGGGAAATTCACATTTAAAAACCAAAGTCCACTTTGAACTATTTTTTTAATCATCCACTATTTCTCAAATTTCTATGCATGCATTTTTGCAGCTTGATGCAAAAATGTTTTATTAGGCAACTTTCTAACATCTAACAGGTGTACAGAAGACACGTACTTTAAAGTTAACTCACCTGAAATGGTCCAGTTGTTGTAAGGTCCACCTGAGCCAGATGCCACATATTTCCTTGGTCATTCCTCTTCCACCAAACAGCAGTAGCCTTTCTGTCCTGAATCAGATAGACATGAAGGCCCATTGTATCAGCTGAGCCGTACATATGGTACCAGAACTGTAGACACTGAGGACCAGAGTCGGAGCACTCGGAGCTGATGAGACGAGACGTGTCTCCATGTGTCACACTGCTGGCCTCGATGTAAAGGTAGTGACCACCTAGAAATCAGGTGAAAAGAACAAATCTGTCAGGCGGTGATCATGATTTTCCTTCCACCATAACATGGTCTTTGTATATACTCTTTTATGTTTTTATACAGAGGAGGCTGCATTACCACCAGTATGGTCAGCAGAGGGCCCAGTCATCAGGGTTGGTGTAGAGCCACTCTGCCATGTCCAATCAAAAGCATCTGTGACCATCTGATTCCAGCTGCAAAGGTTTTGGTCAAAGCTACAGTCGAGGTTGCAAACTATAGGGGAAACATTTATGAAACATTAACATGATTATTTCAGCTGTCACTGTAGGTAACTTCCTAAAAGGTTACATAAATCACCTGCAAAACTCCAGAGTCAGTAATTATTAGACAAGTAGAGCTTGTTAATCTGTAACCAAGCTTAATCATTTAAATTGAAAAACAACTGAGCCATAAAATCTCACTTCCTGTGCACTTACTTGGGTTTGAGGGGAGGACTTGTGTAGTTGCTGAGGGAAGTTCAGAGGGAAGCTCAGTTCCACTAGCCAGTCCAGGAGAGGTACCTAAGAGAAGTGATTGATTATTTTTACATCCTGTTTCTTAGTGTCTTAATGCTTATCCATCATTAGAAATGTAACATGTAATGTCATGATACAGTGTGCTAAATGCCAGTGTCACCTGAGCATGAGCCAAAGTGAATGGAAATATCATCTATTGCCACATCTGATTCAGCAGTAGAGCCACGTATTCCTTCCAGGATGATCTGAGAGGGGTATGAAGAAAAATTTTTTCTTTAAAATTATAAGATCATGGGTCTTTTTAAAATGAGTACGCAATTTTCAGCCAGCAGCTTTTCAGTTGCATATTCTGCCCATTATAGTTTCAGACTTACTTGGAATGGACTAGAGACTGTGATTTCAACTAGTCCTGGATGCCATTCTGGTCCTTGGTTGTTCAACATGGACCAGATCTTGGTGGCTTTATTGTCTTTGAGCAGGTAAATGTTGAGGGCCATGGCTGTGGCTGAACCATACATATGGTACCAGAAATTCAGGCAGACCGGGCCATTATAATGGCACATTGAGCTCAGCAGACGTGCTGAGTCTCCATGGGTTACACTACTTCCCTCAATGTACATGTAGAAGCCGGCTAGGGAAAAATGGCATTATAAGGATGAATCGTGTAAAAAAACAACAACACAGAAACACAACGGATGTGACTGTGTGGCCTGACGTGTCTTACCGCCATTGGTGTGGTCTTGATTCGGTCCAGTTAGGTCTGATGGGGTGGCGCCTGAATGTCTTGTCCAGTCAAAACTGTCCTGTATAAGCTGCTCCCACCCACACAGAGTTTTGTCAAAGTCACAGTTCATGGGACAGACTATGAGAAAACATATAAACACAGTGGATATTGTCCGTTATAAACTGATTACAAAAATATCATCCAATCTATAGATAAACACACTGCGGTTTTCAGATTCATTTTAGACATTTATACTAAGAACCCTTGTAAAATCCTCTGGAGGCAAACGAAGACAAACATTATGTTCTTTGAATGTATCCGTTATATTTTCAATTATGCCACTGATTATTCAAACCAGTGACAACTGAATCTTCCCAACGCTCCCCAACAAAAGCTCTTACAAGTCTGATCTGGCGTTGGAGAGGTAGGAGTTGAAGTTGTTGGAGGAGGTGCAGTGGTTGGGGGGTCAGCTGAAATAGGGACAAAAACAAACAAACAAAAAATCCAAACAAACAGACAAACAAAAAAAAAGGGAAATGAGTTCATCACCTTGGCCTTTTTGGCATTATATTAAACTTTGCTTTCAGCCACCCCCTCCTGATTATAACCACCCTTTAATATATCCTGATAGAAGTGCTTAGAGTGATGACAAAATAAAACAAATATTTGAAAAGAAAAAAATGTAGTCACATTGCGTAGTGTGCATGAGCAACAAGGCAGGGGTAAACAGTATTGTCACGTCTGCGGATCATGTCTGACTCAAACACTCACCGCAGGCTGTGCCAGTCTGCCAGTGGAGCAGCTCCACTCCTGCAACCTGGCATGCTGCTGCATAGGACTTCAGAGACTCACAGAGCGTGTACTGGTCACCACTTGTCGCACAGTAGTCATACACGCAGCTGGCGATGTAGATCTCTGGGTGAACGACTTCGTGGCAAGGCTTGAAGGCCTCTCCCAGTAGTGTGTTGCACTCACTGTAGGCGTCATTCTCCTCATCATAATCACAGAGTCTGGGATCGTTTGGATATGCGACACACCTAGAAGGGAGGGTTTCGACATTGAGAGAGGTGAACTTGAATTCATCGGTCACATCAGAAAGTTAGAATGCGTGCAAGGCAGTTTGTTAGCTTGTATGTGACCTCCTGTTCTATTTAGCTGATAATCAAATGGAAATTGGCTGGTGATCAGTCTGATAATGCTGTATTTCATGCTGTAGCTTGAGAGGTTGTAAAATAGGACTTGGCTAGTATCGCAGAAAATATTATCACAATATTTTAATGTAAAGCAACTTGAAAATGATCACAAATGTCCTTGGTGACATTCAATTTGTCTAATAGAAGTTTTGAATTCTGTCGATGTAAAAATGAATGTCATATTTTAATGATGTAATTATTTTAAATGCTGTAGTCAAAGAATAAGAAAGCAGTGACAAAGCCGTCCCTGTTGGCATTTACAGGCTTTGCTGTACTAAGCAATGTAGATTTCAGAGTTTACAAAGTGCACCTGAATGCACCATGAAGGTCCAATCCATGTGTGTGTGTGTGTCACTCATATTTGTATTCCGTATACACCCATATATTCTAATCTTTTATTTACTGTTTGAAAATAATGTTTTTCCTTTTTTGGAGGTATTAAGTGTCTCAACATCCATAAGCTTTGTGGGCAAAAAGTACAGATAGTCAATACATAAAAACAACACTCACTCAGTGTCATCTTGTACCCTCCAGCTGTCCCCAAACTCAAATGGCCCTGTTGCGTTTTTGCCTCCTGGTGTTACAAGGTCATCATCTTGGTGGTCGGAATAGGTGCCACATAATCCACACAGTTCATATTTGTAGTGCTCATCCACCTGCAGGAATAATCTGTTCTGCCCATCTATCATCATTCTGAGGCCAAAGGTTGTCTCCAAGATAATAAAGGTACTCTCCACGTAGACCTTCACTGAGCCGTATTCACCACGAGTGGAATAGGGGAGGCTCACATGACTGTTATGTGCCTGAAGAGAAGACATATGAACTATTATGTATGTCTCAAACAGAACAGAGCAGTTTCTGTAATGCTTTTTCTACAAGAAACGTTGTGCAACCAGTTAGCTACTAAACAGGTGTTCAGGGCAAAGTTAGGTAGGGCACCTCTTAGTTTGTGTATTCTCGTAAGCCCCAAATGACAAACAACTGGCTTCCTTTGTGGGCCTGATACAGATTAATAACTGACCCCTATAAACATGGGTGTGTGACACTAAAGTCATTAGGCTGTGTCATAAAGGAATTACTGTAGATGATACAGAACAATGACACTCCAATCCAGTAAAGTAGCCACTTGCAGGTCAAGAAACACTTTTTCCTGGACTGCGTGGAACAGATTTTTATGACAGGTTGTGCTACAGTCATATACTATGACTGTTGCGTCAGCAAATTTTAATAGATGAAGATGAATTACGACGATTTCTGATGCTTACATAGACCAATCCACTCTGATTAAGAGTAAGATGAAGATCCTCAACCTGAAGAGTCACAGCTTCCAGCTTAGATCGGGTGAAGTTCTGATGGGGAGGGTGCATGTTGTGTCCGGTCACAGTGAACTTGACTGAGCTTTGTCCTCCACACGTGGTAGTTAGTGTATAAGAGCAGCCACCTTGAAAGTCATATCTGAACCCATCAAAAGTGATATAATGTGGATCACCATACACGCTGCAGGTGGCAGGTTGAAAAGAGAAACATCCTTTGACCCCGTCCTTGACCTTACAAACCTCTTTGTCTGTGCACTTTGTTGCAGTGCACTGCACAAAGTTGTCACCCAAACAGTGGCACTGGGACGTGCACTCTCCTTGCATGAATGTTGCTCCTTTCTGCAGGCAAGATAGAGTTGTATGACTAACTTACAGCACACTGCAGTGAATTGATAAATTATTTTAGTTCATCAGCCTTATTTACCTCATAGTGCTTTCCATCATACCAGCACCCACAGTCCTCTGCTGGAACACACTTTCCCCCACTTAGTTTGAAGCCAATGTCGCATTCGCATCTTTCCACACAGCTTCCACAGGACCCAGCTAAATCAAATCCAGAGCACACCTCTGGACAACCCTCAGCACATGAGTTGTAGTGACTGTTCTCGCCACACTGAAGGGCTGCGGGGGATGCAAGAGAGAGAAGGAGAATGACCTTAACTGTTATTGTTTAATTGTAGTCATTTATTACCATTTCCTCTATTTCAGTAACAGAATGTGGACAAATGAAAACAGAAGGCAATAAAGCAACATACGGCAAAATGTGGCGTTCCTCCATAGCGGTACACCCACTCCAGCCTCTTGGCAGATCTCAGTGTAGGCCTGTAGTGTCTCACATAGCACTGCTGGGTCACCATGCGTAGAGCACATACCGGCCACACAGTGCCTGAAGTAGCTCTCCGCCCCTAAAACTGCTAGGCAGCCAGCAAAGGGCCCAGTATTGGAGAGGAGGCCTCCACAATACAGCTCACTGGCGTACTCAGCCTCCTCCAGTGGGTCACACTGATGAGGCACTAGAATGGTTTCACAGGATGAGCTGGTTTTCCCTGTCTGCCAGCTTTCAACCAGTTCCGTGGCGTTTTGGGCATCTGTGCCGTCAGGCATGCGGAGATCATCTCCCGTGATGCGGTTAAAGTTTCCACACAAGCCACAGACTTTATTAGAGTAAGTGGATGGCAGGTTGACATGCACAGCACCAGCACTGTCATATGAGACAGCAAGGTCAAAACTGGTTTCCAGTATAACAGCAGCGGGGTTACCTGTGATGGTGATGGTGACAGTGCCACTGCTGAGGCTCAGAGGAAGCTTCCTCCAGACTCCATTAACCTGAAATACAGCACTAGTTTAGACTTTCTTAACAGCTGTTATCAGCAGTATACTCATTTTAACAGTTTGCACAAAAAGCAGCTTTCTGGAGACATATGTTCTACAAAGACTAATATCTTCTCTAGGAATTTGAGGACATTATGTCCCTAAACTCTGCACTTTATGATAACCTGCAGAAACAGGAAATACTTGATCTAATACATTACTCATCTCAACACTCATAACAGCAAATGCCAACGTATCATAAACCTGAAGCTGTACAGACACTGCTAGAGTAATTATGATACTGAGATCAGTATGAAATAGAGACTGGGAGTACTGTGGGTTCTAGAGGGAAAATTATTTCCAGCAAAAACATTATGTTAGATAGAATAGAGAGTATGGTCAATTTACTGTTTCCCTTAGGAAATGACAGAGTCTCATATGTGTAAACTGTGAAGGCTTATTTCTATATTTCGGCTGAACCATTATGTTTTCTTAAAATGTATATTATTATGTTGTTTATATATTTGATCTGAAAGTGTGGGTCATGATCCCCTGGTGGACTGTGAAGTACATTTACAAAAGGGGGTAATTTACAAAACATTTATAAATGTTTTTTTTTTTTTATCCAGAACATTTTCGGTGGTAACTGTAAATGACAGAATACCTCATCATTGGCAGGGAAAAAGAAATCAAAAATATATACAGAACGGTTGTAATTAATGGTTTGGATGGGCTGCAAAAGATTTTCAGATTTCAAATTTCACTCAATTCATTTTGGGACTAGCTGTGTTAGATGACACTGGAGACATGAACTCACCGCAATCCTGTGGGTCTGCCTTTTCAGCAGGGATATCCTGAAGTCCTCTATGTTCACAATGACTTGCTCTACAGCTGGCAAAGATGAGTTCCCATTCTGCTCATTGACCACTTCCACAGTGAACAGGGGCAGGGTCTCAGTCGGTGAGCAGGTCTTAGCTAGTATGTAGGTGCAAGGAGCCATGAACCGGAACAGCACTCCATCAAAAGTACTGCAGTCTGTATCACTGTGAATAGCGCATGTCCCAGAGCTCAAAATCCCAGTGGAGCTTTGTCTTTGAGTACCACAGATTTGGCCATCGGGGCATTGTGAGAGAGAGCAGGATAGTTGTCCAGCAGAACAGACACAACGGGTGGATTCATCTGTCCATTGCTCTGTGTGAGATTCACACTGGCGTCCTGTGGGGGGATGCGACCAAGGAAACAATGACTATAGAACTACAACACCCTCTGTCTCGAATTAACCGTCGAGTATCATTAATGAGTTATTAGTACTATTCAGTTAGTGCTGGGCGATATACCGAGTGAACCAATAGCCAGGTAGTAAATCATGATATACCCCTCTTACTAACAGTTTTAACTTCGTAACACAACAATTAATTAAACAAAACTCACTTTTCTTGCTACATTATGAATCTAGAAACAATGCATCTATGCACGGACATGGCCTTGCTACTGATAGTCAAGAAAGAGATGATTAAAACACTGGATTCAAGGCATGTCTTCCACTTACGCACAATTTGTAGCGTTTGTAGAACTATCTTAAATATTTAATGTATTTAATAATTTATTTTGAAAAGTAAGCCATGTTAAAGTTGTTGGCATATCCATTTATAAGTTCTGTTTTTACTACGTTGCAGTTTGCATAATAAAAATTGTTTACATTCTGCATCTGTGTCATGCATACTGATGATACGTGCATATTGTATTATTTTGTGGGGCCGAGCAAACCCTATAAAAGCCTTTATATGAATCAAAACATTCACTGCACACGATGAAAGTAAAATGTTTTTTATATATGACACTATAGCCGGAATCTTTCACACACCACCCAGCACTACACCAAACATGTATGTGATACTTATGTTTAATTAATTCATCAAAATGAGAAACAATAAACAATGCTTGACATTTGGAAGGGTATTGTAGTAGTATTTCATGTAGTTTCAAAGTAATTGGGCAACTAGTGTTATTAAGATGATGGTTTACACATGACATAAATATCACAATTTGCTGCTTTAATTATTATAGACGCTATTAAAATAGGAGCATACGTACCACACGAGCCTCTCCTTATACCAATCTGGTTAAATGTGATGTGTTCCCCCCCGACTGCTTCGAGCACAACCTGATGTAAAAACAGATGCTATTTTTGAAGATGAATAATGATCTCCTTTAACTACAAATACATTTTTTTTTTTTCTACAAATCTGAAATCAAACAATGTATCTTTTAGTGTCTATTTTACCCGAGTCCCTTGTTCGATGATTCTAAGTGGGACAAACACTTGTCTCCATGAATCTGTGGGAAGGACCGGTGTGGTCCAGATTTCTGCCACACCAGCACTGCTTCTGAGCTGAACTCGAAGTCTGGACCCATCAGCCACATCTCGGGACAAGTACCAGAACTCTAGACAGGCCTCGCCTTCGAGCCCCAGCGCACCACTCTCTAAAATATTTATTACATCCTCTGAAGCTGCAAGGCAAAAGAATATATAATGCTTTAGATACATTCATTCCCACACAGAATGCAGATATTCTTTTTTTTTTTTTAGAATTCTGGTAGAGAATTTTGTTTCTTAAGTTCATATTCAGTTACCTCAATACTCACTCAAAATAAAAAAAAAACAACAACTTTATACTGCATCATTTTAAACTATGAATGTTATGAATCAGAAAGTAATCACTGCATAAATGGCTCCTTTTTGTTATTGTAATGAAACTAGGAATCCATCTGTTGTGCGTTGCAGTTATAATTAAATGCAAAGTAGCTGTTTAGAGGGTTTTGTGCTAAATTTAAATCTCAAGTGCTGGTCCTCTACTTTGATTGCCCCTAGGAGAACATTGGGCTATAAAACATTATTAGCCTGCTTCAGATCAATTAGTGATATGCAGCAAGGCACAGACACAGTCACAGCCTGCCTGTAGATTAAAATAGAACTGTGGACCTACACTCCAATTCAACTCCAAAAGCGTTGTGAGAAAATTAATGGTTACTTCAGTTATCTTTTGTGTCAAAGTGAACTCTAATAACTGAGCTTGATAACAAAAATACAGCATATTTGGTTTAATCATTATCACATTTATTGGGCTACAACCGTCGCAGCTCCTCATCATTGTGCATTAATGTATCTTTTTTCGTACCTGTTATTTGTTGGCTCCTTGTCCACTCGCAGTATTGAATGTTTTGTCTGTTGTAGAAGCACTGTGTAATATATTCTACAAAAAAGAAAGAAAAAAAAAGATAAAGATTAGCGTACGTACTTTTCATGTATGTATGTCTTTTTTTTTTGTCTGTTTGTTGTAAATTGTCTGCTGTTTTGATACATTTGTCAGGTAACTCCAACATTTCATACCTGCATTAGTCCTCCAGTCTGGTAGAGTAACTAATGAAATCTCATCTTGAGCACTGAAATAAATCACCAAGCATCCCACGTTGTGTTATTTAAACAACAAACTCAACATAATTGAATAGAACACGATTCGCTTTTAAATGCCAAGATTCAACACGCATTAAGATTGATTCATTTTTCCAAATCAGAAAATAATATCACTGTCACATTTTAAATAATACATGCAAGTTCGGCAAACACTTTGGAAGTTGATTTATAATGAGACGCACCTGCACTGGCTGCCTGTCAGAGTTAGAAAGAGCAAAGTCAGTTTGACCAACAAATCAGTGTAGATGCCTCTAAGCATGGTTGATCCCTCAACAGGAACCTCTGAGCCACTCTCTCCTCGCCAACACTCTCTTTGATGACTTGAAGAATAAATGATAACCAGTGTCCTGGAGCCTCTCTGCTGAAACAAAGCGTATATGACAGTTAAACTTGTCGTGTCGTTCTCAGGACAGAGTGGAGGGTTTTTACGCATTTATAATCCTCCCCACCTTCACAGGTAGCCTCAGCAGTGGGTGGAGAAAGAAGACTTGTGAACAGGAAGACATTAGGTTGGGGTGTGAACTATTCGAAAAGTTACGTCAGCTAACACAGTTACGGTAGATAGTGATAAGGTTTGGTCGGGGTGTTGCGTAGCTAGGTCATAAAAAGCATGGAGATCAACATAAACGTACACACAGAAACACATATATGAATGTAAATGAAATAAAAAATGAGAACAGAAGGCCACCGAGAGAGGGCAAACCTCTGCCACGGCCGGTAGTCCACTCTGGATACCACAACATTATTAAACCACAAATAAAACGCAAATTATGACCTGTGTTTTCTGCTTCTTTTTTTATCATGCATCTAACTGTAGCAAAGCTGTTATTTGAGCAATTTGATGCAATTTCTGTGCCCTGCAGTGTTAATCAGCCTCCCTGGTGATCTGATATGTATTCGAGTGTTTGAAAAATTAGATTATTTTCGAAAAGTTGCTGAAACGCTTCTGTGGATGGAGATAATTTCCGTTTTAAAATGCCATTTTAGAATGAAAACATTGGTGCAGACGTGACCTTAGCCCTAATTTGTCAGTTGGTGCCAGTTGCATTCGGGTCTGTCTGTCTGCGCCTGTAACTCATAAATGTACAGCACATTTCTCTACTATATCTCAGTCCTCCTCGAGAATTGTCTGGATCGGGACCCGGATGCAAATTTTTACAATTTCTTCACCATTGGCAATATTTTTTGTCACTATACTATAAAATCGCACGTGATCTATTCCTGATCCAGAAGATGGTCCAGAACTAAGAGCATGTTTTCATTTTCAAATCTGACATTTTGTTTGTTCATCCTCAGTCTGATAATAGTACTGATAGTATTGACACTGAGATTGCATCCACTCCACCCCAAATAACTTCAAAACCACTGATGATAGAATGAATTAATCCAAATCAACATTCAGTTATTCAGTGTGGTGGATATGATCTAAGGGGGTGGGTCTGGGACAATCTCTCATTGTCTTGCTTTGAACTGTTACCACTCGGAGTTCTGTGTCAGCTTGGGTATCTCCAGCGTAAAATAGAAAGTGACGAAGAATTCCAGACTCTGCCCCTTTTTATGGATCTGCTCCAAAATTTAAGTGGTTTGTCCCCGGGCCATGCCTTATCCTTTTCCTGTAGCCTTTTTTTTTTGCGTAATCCTGCTGAGAGACAGATGGACAGACGGGAGTGATCACATAACCTCTTGGAAGATTTACTTGTGCTTCTGTGCTTATATGAATTTTGTCTTGGATTCTGTGTTGTGCTGGGAGGCAGCTGTTTTATGCTAGGTGACTGCATTTCTAAGATAACAGTAGCTAGTGTTGCATACTGTTGCAGCTGTAGAGGAGCAGACGAGAGGCACTGAAGAACTCGGGAGCGAACATAAGGATCTTTGTGGAAAACCCATCCCGAGTCCTCTGCATAGAAATCAGTGAGCAGCCTGTTGTGTAAGGGATGTGGGCAACCAAGACAGTTGTTAGCTTAGTAATGGAGTTGAACATTTAAATGCAACAGAAAGAAGGCAGCATTTATTTTTATTATATGTCACAATTAATTTATTCGAATATATCATTTTCAGATTTATCATTTTCGGAATTGATTATCACAAGAGTGGCAGGTCTGTTTTTTTCCCATAAACATAACCTGCTGATACAGAAATCATTGTTTATCACTATCGATGCAGCTTCTTTTTAAAGCAGGTTATTGCAGTAACTGATCGCACAAAGATATTAGATGGTATTTTTGTTTTACAGTCAAAGCTGATGATTTTGAACGTCTCCTGTTAAAATCTGAACAAAGCCTCCAACGCCATCACAAACCTTATGCAATCCATACTGTATAACTTGCATGGATGTGTACATTCTGAGCTGATAATAGTGTTGTAAAAGCAGGCTTGAAGTATTACATGCCAGAGTGTATCTATTGTATCTCAGCTTGATAGCACCGCACACAGTAAGACCTGTGGAAAAAGGGTGATAAGAAAGATTCATTGTGTGGGAGTGCTCTCTGATCCACCTATTATGGCATTCCTGAAGTCCGGTTGGTATGTGTCAATAGAGCGAGTGACTCAAAACAAATATTACAACCCTTTAAAATTGTCCAAACCAAAGGTCTTTGTTAAGGATGAAGCAACCGTACCAAATATGCATCTTATAAAACTTTTTCACAGTATACATTTCTATTTGAGTAATAAAGTAAATTATCCTTATCTACAAAGACAAAATCTTGATTTCTGAAACAGATAATCTGCGTCTTATCTTAAGTGTAGCTCTGGTGTCTTGGGAGTGATGAATGCAACAGAAAGTGAGACACAAAAGGAGGGAGTGA
Source organism: Coranthus polyacanthus (assembly GCA_037367275.1). Taxonomy (NCBI): domain Eukaryota; kingdom Metazoa; phylum Chordata; class Actinopteri; order Kurtiformes; family Apogonidae; genus Coranthus; species Coranthus polyacanthus. The sequence continues at coordinate 10,278,348 of JAPQRN010000010.1, forward strand.
TATTTTAAGAGACGTCAACGTGAAATGTAGTCCGGCTGAAATGAAGTTTGGCTCCGCAGTGTCTAGTCAAAAATCTGTACTTCGACTGCCAGGCAGCAACAGACAGAGCTCTGCAAATGCCGTAAATATGCTTGACTTCCTTTGGTTAATGTTTTGTTACATGCAGTTACTTATTTCCTTTCACTGTGCACATACATGGAACACTTCACCGTCACTTCAGCAAAACAGCAGTCACCTGCATAGGCAAATGAATCATGAGAGTACAGCAGGACTTTTTGATACTAATACATGTAATGATGAGTCAGAGTTGTCTGCTGATAAGGCCTATCTTGGCCTATCTATCTTATCCAAGTGACTTTATCAACTTTACACATGTCCATGTGGAGCGTAATGATGCCGGGAATGAACACAGACGAAGTGGCAACCTTTTGGTCCCACTAAATGGACCAAATACAATAATATGTCTAATGGTAACCGTTTGTAATTAACTTACAATGGAGGTATGACAATCTATCTATCTATCTGAAAATGCTAATAAATGTAAATAAAGGTAAATCATGCTTATTTCTGTGGATATAAACTTATGGCACCAAACTGAAGGACCATTCATTCAAACCTCACCCACATGAAGCAGAAGAAGGAGTAACAAGGTCAGTTAAAGAACATAATAAAATACTCGATCACCGTCGATGCCGCAATCCATGTTTTGTAAAGGTTCAGTGTGTAAAATGTAGTGTCATACTGGTGAAGTTGCAGATTTCAATCGTCTGAATTCTCCGCGCCTCACCCTCCCCATACGGTGGATATGGAAAAACAATGGAAACTACAGAAAAACGCAAAAGGCCCTCTCTAGAATAAATGTTTGGCTTGTCCATTCTGTGCACTTTAGTAAAGGGGATGGATATAACTGTAGTCCACGTTCCAACATAGAAGTTATAGTAATACAACTTAAAGCTGATGCCACTCGCCATAACGTGAGAAAAGAAGTCCGTTCTACTATTGAAATATTGAATATATATTGAAAATATAGTGGCACAACATGGTGGACTGTAGTGAGGCTGAACAATATTGGAAAAAAACTGATATTGTAATTTTTGTTGTGATAAATATTGCAATATGAAAAAATACAGGAATTTTCACTGGAGGCCTTCAATTAATTGAATTGATCAATATAGAATGATTGGGATGATTTTACAGGAAAATGCATCTGCATAAAAAATAACAATAATAGATAATAGTAAAAGGCTGAATAATTACTTTGAGTACTAATCCTTTAATTAGAGATGCACAGATGTGTCAGAGCGTTGTGCTCAGGAAAACAAATGTACCATTAAAAGTTGTCAGTCAGTCTCCAGAAGCACGCTCATTTGATGATTCAGGAATCGTTAATGTCTCACGGGTATTATCGCAGGTTCACTTCTCAAACATAACATTTTTAACTACTACACAGCTGCGTCTCAGGTGTTTTTACATAATGGGCAGTTTGTGAGCATGATGATGAGTCGGAATTGTCAGTCTTATCATAAGCCCTATCTTGGGGTCAAGTGCGTTCAAGTGAGTTTGTCAAGATACACACATGTCCGTCTGAACCGTAAGGATTCTTCTTACGAGTAACCGATGTCGCAACCTTTTTTGCCACCAAATGGACGAAATACAATAATGAACGTAAGGGTATACTTGTACTTGAATACTTATATATATATGTATAATATGCCAGCATATCTGAAAATGCAAATTATCTACATACATACGAGGCCATGCCACCAAACTGAAGGGCCTTTAATAATCAACCTCACCCACCTGAAGCTGAGGAAGGAGTAACAAGCGGTCAATGCCAAGAACATAATATTACACTGAAGGCTTTTCAAAGGATCACTGTGGAATTTAGATGCCATGACCCATGACTAACAGTTAATAAGCCCACCCCTCTGCCCTTTGCTTGCCTCACTGTATTGTAGATAAAAATAGACCTTGGTAAGCAAAGGAATGTTATTTTGGAAAAAAGGTAATGACATGATGAAATCAAATGGGTTTTTTTTCCTTTCCATTGACCTGTTCCCGTAAGGAGGGCTTTGCTCAGGGAAGTGTATCATTAAATATGGCCTAATACAAAATGGACTAGTCTAAAGCAACAGATTTTAAAGACTGGATGAATCCGTGAACAAGTTTTAACGTCTCACAGCTTTTTTATTTGCATGTCTCAAACAGTGACATTTCCAGTCTCAGGAGGCGGGTTTGACAAAAGGTGCCATTTGTGAGCCTGATCTTTGCCAGCTGCCCTAAGAAAAGCAACTTTGTCTCCCGTGAAACGTTTTAGTCTGTTAATCTAAAGAAAAAAACTGCCCCCACTCCCGCACATCTTTGTTCAAGCACCTCTTTGCCCCCTTGACTGAGTTTACTTTATTCCAGACTTGCTCCCAAAGGTCACCTCTGTTAGAAAAAAAAATACAAAAATCAATTCAGAGTGCAGCCTTTCATCTATGAGCAGGTCAGTCGGTGGCATATGAAAATCTTTTCCACCTCAGGTTGTCTCAGTCTTCACTTTCCCTGGAGATGTCCTCAGCTGTAACATCAGGTCAAGGTCGGGGTTGATGGATAACGCTGGACAAGACAGGGCGGGCACTGGGCTCTCCCTCATGTCAGAGCTTTATGACTTTTTATTGAGCTCTAATTTATATACTTGCTCCAGTCCGTTAGATTTAGGAATTAAATGAGGACAATTGAGATCACGGAGCCTTTGCGCCTTGCTTTCCGATGATTCAGTGTGGGGTCAGGCTCATTAGAGATGAAGACCAGCAGGAAAGCAGGCCTCAAATGAGCTTTCATTCGTGTCTTTAACATACATGTTTTCCTTCACCCGCGCTGTCTTTTCAGCCCCTTGAAGAAACACATGACCTCAAAATACTGCAGAGGAGTGAGTGCTTGTTAACCTCTTTAATAATTATAGTAGCAAATTACATCAGTATGTGAATGTTGAGGACATATAGCAAGAAACTTCACAAGTGGGTCTATAACGCTGCATTTTAAACCCCCAGACTATTTATGGGCACCTACACGTACATGAGCTGCCATTTATAGTACATCTGTGAGAAAATGACCTATTTTCAATGAGGTTTTCACAAAGAAGAGTTACCACTGAAGAGTGAAAGGCCTTCTGTTGAATTTTAAGTGGGTGAAGTATAAGTTGGAGCCAGCTCTATGTTCTTGTGGCATAAAACAAGTCTATGAAAACAAATTAGGCCTCAATATGCAGCGTCTGTTTAGTATTCATTGAATCATTTGACTCGCCAAATCACGCCTGACTTGTTAGCATTTCACCTGCAAATCTTAAATGTTTATAAAGCAATAAAGCAATAAATAACCTCGGTCTTATTCCAATTATAAACACACTAATATTTAACATTAGTTGGTTTTTGGTTTGTTGCTTTGTTTTTTGTTTTTTTCTGCTACCTTTTCCCCATACAAGACAAGGTCATGAGCTGTCCTTTGCTTCCTCTCTGTTCCTTCCTTCCTTCCGTCACGCTCCATTGAAAAGTTTCCATGCGATCTTGCAGGTGTGTGTTGGCCTGTGGCGCTGTGTTTCACAAACAAACTCTGACTTCTCCTTCCGCCGCATGGCTGCTAAACAGGTTGCTTAATGAATACAGGTGCTGCGGTTCTGCTCTGCCTATCAGGCAGACATGATCAATACTGTAGGCAAGCTGCGTTTAATTGTCTTTTGTCAACACCGTAAGGGAGGAGAGAAGAGCGTTCCCCGACCTCCACATCCGCCCGGCATTGAACTTTACTTCTTTTCTTGGTCCCTCTTTGCGTTACAAATTAAATGTTTTTTTTTTTTTTCTCTTAATTTGAGAAAAGTTTAAGAGGCCGGCTTGTAAAAAAGAAAACTATTCAATAGTTGAATCTGTTTTTGTGAGGTTGTGTAAGTAAAACGACAAAAAAGTAGTCAGAAATGTGTTTTCTCTATTCTTGCACTGCATAAGGAGCTGTGCTGTTTAAATAAACATTCATTTTTATGTTCCAGAATCTGACATTTGCCGAATAACTGTGTTGTTGGAGAGTCAATGATTATTTGTGCGCTTGTTGAGAATTGCTCCCATCATCCATTTTAACTGCTATGCTTGTTCCCTATAAGCCACATTCAGAACAGTAACTACAACCTTGTGGACCAGAACACTAACATATTTTGTTCATTAAGCCAGAAGGTGGCACTCTATCTCCTTCTAAAAAACAACTCAGAGCCATAGCTCCACTGCAAAGTTGCTCAATATTAAACCGCTTAAACATATTCTAAAAAGTATATCCCTGATTCTTTGCTGCTGAAAATGTAAACTGTTGAAAGTGAATATTCATTTTACAGTCCAGTTAAGGTGCTTTAATATATACAGAAAAGGAGAAATAATAAAATGGAACCGTGACTACATCTGGACATGGGATGGCTGGAACATTTGTTTGAATGGAGCTCTGGCAGGTCTTTCAAGAGCCTGACTCAGAAATAGATGAAAAGAATATGAATTTAATTACTATAACAATTGATCTCGCAATCTAGTCTGTTAAAGCAAGATAATTCTCATTTGTGAGGTCTGATAAGGAATTGGTTTTTTTCTGGGTTCAGTGATTCTCTCACTGATAAACCCTGCGCCCAACTACAATACTCAGACAGACAGTGGCCCAGTGTCCTATCTCCCCTCAATTAACTTCAAACTGCTCTCCATTACACGCTACAATGAGACACGCAATTTCATTACCTCACACAGGCCCATCAGCGCTACTAATTGTTTTTCTTTTCATTTTCAGCATCTCTCCATCTCCCAGGGAGTGAGTGTAAGGATATCCCATGCTCAGAAAGAGATGCGAGGATGTAAGAGGTCAGGGGGGGAAAAAAAAGAGAAAGAGACGGAGATTTAGCTGTCTTCAGTACTTGCTGTTTATTAGTCCAGGGGTAAACAGAGCTTAGGAGTTAGTCTGCATAACCTTCAAAGGCCAGGACCCTGAAGCACGTCCTGACACTTAATTCACAATCAACAAAAAGGTCAGTACAGACAGAGACACATATACAGGGAGAAGCTGTAGTTTACTGAGCTAACTGGCCAATGTCCTCCTAACATAACAAACTGCCAGGTGCCATTTTGTCACATTTTGGAAGTAGTTCTATCGCACTTCAAGTAGTGTTAGGTATACTTATGTACTGTATGCACCAGTTCCCTCTCCCTATGCTTTGAAGTTAGTTTTGGCTGTTATCCTTTCAGAAATTCACAACAAACACCATCAACAGTCAACGTACAACAAAGTGCAAGTGTACGTACAGACATCACCTGGTTATGTTTAACAGAGCTATACTGGAAAGGTATAAAGGATACGTGGGCATGAGGGTGTGATACGAGACTGAAGATCTTACAAACACGGACACTCATAGATTATTAACGTCAACAGCCTAAAGGTTGGTTGCTTGCAGACTGCAGGTTGCTACAGATCAGCAGTGTCTCACAGAAACGATGTCCGTATGAAACTAAACTGTACATGCAAATATGCTTTGGTATGAATGTAATGCATTATTGTTGCAACATAATAATTCAGGGTTGTTAATTAACATAACGTAGAAGAGGCAGAAATGCTGTTCCTGAATGTAATTGTACTGTAAATATAGCATTATTAAACTGTTTTTATTGTTAGGTTTGGGCACTAAAAGCATTTTTTTAGTTTCCAGAGCTTGGTTTGATACAGAAAAAGTTTGCAAAATATGTCATAATATATCATAATGTATTTATTAATATTTAGCCCAAACCACAGTCTTTTCCTAATCCTAAGAAAAGCATAAATCCACCATCCACCTCTAACTCCTGCCCATTGAGGAATGGTAAAAGAAGTCACCAATCTTTCAATGAGAAATTATGTTTCCCTGAAACAAAATCAAGGTGCTGATTATGTTCGTAGCAAAACGCAATGCAGGTGCCATTTCATTTATGACAAAATGTAATTGGATTTGCAATTTAGTTGCACATGAACATGATTTCTATGAGACAGGGTTGTTCGAATAGTGTAGCACACTAACACATGCATATATGCTAAATACAAACTCACTACAAGGAGGTTGTGTTGAGCCTCTTTTGTTTGTCTGTGTGTCCATCCGTCTGTCTCTCAGCAGGGCTGCATAAAAACTACTAGACTGATTTTCATGAAACTTAGTGGAAGGGTAGGGCATGGGCCAGGGATGAACATCATACATTTTTAAACCTATCAATAAAAACATCCTGGAGTCTGGAATTGTTTTTTTGGTTTTATTTATGAACACTGGAGAACCCCTGGCTTACTTAGAAAGGTTAATATTTATATTTAAAAAACAAATAAATAAAAAAACAACTAATCACCAATTGGCACCAACAGACGAATTAAAAATGACCATGGTAACAGTCCGTTAAACTAACCAGTGGCGCCAACTCTCAAAAAGGAAGAAAACAGCTCAAGAAGAAGAAGAAGGAGAAGGAGAAAGAGAAGGAGAAGGAGAAGGAGAAGGAGGAGGAAAAGGAGAAGGAGGAGGAGGAGGAGGAGGAGGAGGAGGAG
>JAPQRN010000010.1:10288380-10306662 GCA_037367275.1 Coranthus polyacanthus
AGGAGAAGGAGAAGGAGAAGGAGAAGGAGAAGGAGAAGGAGAAGGAGGAGGAGGAGGAGAAGGAGAAGGAGAAGGAGAAGGAGAAGGAGAAGGAGAAGGAGAAGGAGGAGGAGAAGGAGAAGGAGAAGGAGGAGGACAAGGAGGACTGGCCTCAGTTTTCAAATTAGTTTATATAAGGTGATCTAAATACTTTATTTCATATGGATAAGATTCAGATGGATAAGGAACCAATGTGCTGTCAGACTTTTAAAATGGTGGAGCACAAGTGATATAACAAGAATGACATCAGCAGCAGATAAGAGAAGAAAACATAGTGAGGCCAAGAGCCAGGAGGATTTAACAGCCACTTAACTACTTGCAGGAAAGAACTATCCAAATTAATAATGCACAAAGTCGTGCATATAAGTACTATGTGATGATGTCATACACATTTGACTTCTACATTCGTAAGACCCGTCGAGTGACTCATTCTGCTTTAAATAACCTTCCATCACAGTTTAACAGTTTTCTAAAAAAAAAGTCAGGATTGTACAAAATGAGTTGCTGACGCTGCCAGTAGCAGGAGCAGGAAAGTACAGTTAAGTGTGTTCACATTATGTTGTCTCCTTTTTAGTTGTTCCAATTATTTTTACAGTGTGATCGTGAGTCTGCAGAATATGTTTCACGGGGCGACAGGGGCTCAGCGTCTTTAAATGGTGATGCTATGTTTTTTTTTGTTGTTGTTGTATAGGAGTGGCCAGTGATTTGGAAACAGAGATCGTACCGCTGGTTAAAATTCATAAGTTGTCATATCCCTCTCCAGGTTTTGTTTCATAACCTCATCTGTCCTTCAACATTTTTCTCCCCGCTCCTTCCTATACATGACCTGAATTGAATCGAATGTATCCAATTGAATGTGTGCGCCAATGGCTGAGATGTGAGGCAGGGTCTCCAGTCTCCAACTGAAATCGTTTTGGTCGTGCTATCTAGGATTTGATTCGCTCGCCCAACCAGCCGAGACCAGTTTGTGATGAGGTTCTGGTCTCCAACAGAGCTATAGAAATCACATCCTTGCTGTTTCACCTTAGCTGAGGCATACAACTACAACACTGAGAGAAAGATGAATAAAAAAAGAAAAAAAAAAAAAAGAATGACAAACAGGCAGAGCAGCAGAGACAGAAAGAGAGAGAGAGAGAGCGATAAGAAGAAGAGAAGTTTAGGAGCTTCAAGCATAAAGGTTGCCTGCCCGAAATCCTGTGCAGTCGAGCATGTAAGAACAATCAAAGCTTTCAAACACACACATACACACACGCATATTCTTTGTACTGCTTCTTAGTTCCTCTTTGTGACTTACCTTTTTTGTACGACTTAAAACACAGCAGCAATAGTCTGTAATGGTCAGCCAATAAGAGAGCACAACCGACATTTCATTTAACGAGCGGTAAAAGAAAAACACAAGAAGAATCCTTTGGTATTCTAATTAGTGAGTGATCTGCATATATTCAAAACGTAGCATATTAGCCCAAGGTAAGGCCTCTGCGCCTTGACTGGGAGAATAGAAGCATTTTCCTTCTTTTCTGTAAAGGGACCAGGCACAGAGGCACCCCAGCAAACCCTCATTATGTTTTGAAGATCTGTCATCGCCTGCAGCACCCAACCTATGCACCCTTTCGCTCAACCTAGCTGAAACAGATAACAGCGAGCAGCAGCAGCCAGGTAGAAAGGACCGCATTTGAATGTCAACCATCAAATATCAGAGGAGCAGCTACAAATGGCACAGCAACTTTGTCAGAGTCGTAAAGACACACATTATCTCAACATGGAGCAACTCTGATAAGGCGAATAAAAGCCATGGGAATTTTAATCATGATATTGGGGATTAGACTTGGGAACTGAATGCCATTAATTTTGAAGTTGCCTAACGCAGCCCTGAATGCAAAATGAAAGCAATTCATAAGAGATGCATAAAGAATAGGCATGGTAGGAGGTATGTTTTAATAATCGATGCAGTGCTTTATTTATGCAAATACTAGCTAATTTGTAATTATCTGAGTGGGTGCATGTTTGGAATCTTTTTTAATCATCCCCTCAGTGTATAACTAACTGTACCCATCTATAGCTGCTGATGGTAATAAAGTAACTAGAGAATAAACTACCACAGTGAATCAATCTACCGTGATGACGATGATGCGCAGTATTTGAGACCGCTCACGTGTCCGGCAGTAAGTGAGTACATCGAGACTCTGAATGAGATGTGGATGAGATAATTCTAGTGTTGAGCTCAACTGTCATAGAAGCACCAGCCAGGGTTGTTACAATGGCTTGCCCTATGCTTGCATCAGGTTGGAAAAAACCTAACTTTATGAGCTGGGAAACATTTCTCCTTCTTTGGAGGTCCAGTTGCCTCTTTCTGAGGTGTACCTGTGTGTGTGTGTGTGTTTGTGTGTTTACTCTGTTGGCTGGGCATGCTCCATGTACGTGTTTGCATTACTGGCAAAAGTTGTTTGACCCGCACTTTTCTGATGCAACTTGTGTATTGATGCACAGATGAACAGGAGTTTTCAGTCGTCTCCAGAGGACTTGAACACTGACAGAAGGCTACGGATGCACGCTCACCTAGTCGATAAACAATCTGAGCTCCACAAAGGAACAATAGCCACCATTCTATTGCCCACCCAGCAAACACGTCCTTTTAAAATGTCAACTGAAAAAGCTGTTGCAAGGGTGCAGTGTTGTATTGATTCAAAATGGGCTCATCATTTGACCACTATGCCCAATTTATGAACTCCATCCATTTTGGATACAAAGGCGTAAGACCTACGGATATTTGAAAAATTGCAGAAAAAACACATAAATCTTTAAAGTCATCTTTGGCATATACTGTATGCCAACCAGTTATGGAAAGTAAAATGGAAATAGAAACCATCTAAATGATATGATTTGTGAGAAGTGTGGAAAGAGATTGGCCACGAAATCCCAGGAATAACAATAAAGACAATATTCAACATTAGAAGTCAAAAAGAACAATGTAAACACAGACAGGTCTGACTGAACTAGGGCTGTGGTTTGTGGATGATCTTGCTTTTCAGAGAAATCATACAGATTGTGTCATTAAATATATAAATAACAGCTACTGGGAAAGTTTGAACAGTGCTAACACACGTCTGAAATGGCCCAAGTATCAGTATAACTACTGTATTAAACCGTGAGTGTTGCTTTAAGGGTTGTACGTAGTATTGATGTTGCTATGCATGCAAGATTATTTCAATCTTTTTAGAGTCATTCTTTAGCATCTGTCTGCACTGAAAGCGTTCAGTTAGTCCACATTAACCTGCAGAGTTTTGTACCCTGTTGTTTTGCTGCTGAAGAAATAATGACTGATGAAATGAGGACTTCAGATAGAATTACAGTTACAGTAAATATGATTTGATATCATATTTGGTTAAATATGTGTGGTGGCTTAATTTGCCTCCGGGGGGACAAATTAAGCCACCACAGTCTAGGTAATTAATGGGAAACAGTGTCGCTGTCACAGACGTATGCGCAATAGGGATTACTTCATCAATAAGAGCATTCGGTTTGGGTTTCTTCTAGTTATTGTCGAAGTATTGCCATAATATCGGTCCAAATACATGATACAAATATGCTGAGGTTTTTGTCAGATAATAACAACAAAAGGCCACCACACCACATCATTAACCCTTCAAAAACCTTTAGAAAAGTAATGGAAAACTTGTTATAGTTTGGTGGCAACTAGCCTACGTTTCATAAGAGGTGAGAGAAATTGTGATTGAGATACAGATACCCAGAGTTGATATAGCAGACACAGAGGGAAAATTACCTGAGTGTTCTTTCATATATCATAGCACTTTCTTTGAAGACTAGATGAGTGTAGATTGAATTAGGTTTTAATATGCTCAGTCTCTTCTTGAGACTGCTGAGTGTCTCCTGAGACCTGCAGAACCTCCATGTCTGAACTAGCCAGGCCTTTATATTTCTGTTCAACCATCATCTTTCTCATCATGTCTCATAGCTCTAGCACCCCTTCCCCTACCAGTGTTCTCAGTAGCTGCCATCGCCTCATCTTATTGCCCAAGAGGAATATGATTCTGTGTCTTCTCGGCGCCATATGTATTTGTTTTTTCACAGTATGTGTGTTCTTCTCGATTTGTATGACCGTATACAATTCCCACATCACATGTGGGAATGTGAGGGTGGGGCAGGTAGACAACTGAACGTACTGGTTTCCACAAGATGACTGCTCTGCACAATGGAAAATATTAATACAGATAAGAAAAAAAAACAACAACTGAATGCCGACAATGCAAGGGAAGTGATTTGTATCGATTTATATTGATATATTCAAGTAAAAACTGATAGACTGTTGATATATTGTTGGATTTATTTGATGTTTAACGATGGTCGACATCATCGGAGAACACTTTAAAGCATCGGTTCAAGTTGTACCACCTGTTTCTTTCTTGCCACATGCGTATTATGAAAATCTGACAGAGATGGCATAAAATCTCAGCTATAAAATCACTGCTATTCAAATATAGTACATTACGTTATTGCCATTTATTAATAAACGCCTTTGGAGAGACTATTGCAGGCAACATGAGGATCAGGAAGATTTTCAGCTTTTAACCCCGACAGACAGGCTTTCTGATAAAAAAGCAGTGATAGAATATTCTAGTAGTGGGTCCATCTCCCTGGCGAGTAAGAGAGATATTTAAGGCCTGGGATATTTTTGTTTGTCGTCCACACATTCCCTACTCTTTACAAATAAGAAGTGATATGTATTTCAACAATTTTAGTATCACAATGCTCAGAACTCCCTGGAACAGTCACATCTCCGTTCACGCTCATGAAACCTGTACATTTATGTCATATCTTGTTCAGAGCTGATTATTTCCAGCATCAAAATCAGACAATTTACAAAACACTCTTCAAACAAAAAGAGCATTTTTACATTCAATTTTGCCTGAGTTTTGAGCATCTAGTATGTAGTTACTATTATTTTGGGACCGTAGTGTTCGTACAAAGTGAGTGCACATAGGAGCCAAAATAACCCTGAAATAAAACAAAACAGCAACACTCAACCTTTTCAGTTTTCCTAACATTTGCTGAGATCCTTTTCAAAATCTAGGAAAATGCTTGAATCCAGTCTATCCTGGCTTTTGCATCTACTGTATATGCACGTCGTGCTGTCCTATGTGGTGCGTTCTTCAGGCCTCAATGGCTCTGTGATGAATCCTTATGGCCTAGCAGGCATCTGCCTGTATTACAGCTGGGCCAGACTAATGAACTGGACCCAGACACAGTCATAATCAGATTAATGATGGTGTTCAGGTATAAAATGACCAAAATCAATGGGGAGAAAGTAAGATAGAGAGAGAAAAGGGCCAATCTATGGCTACAGGGTGATTAGACACTGTAGACAGGCACAGAGGCACAGAGCCAAGGTCAAAGACCAACCAGACGATTCTAGGTCAGAAGAAGGTGCTAAACCAGGGAGAGAAAAAAAATATATAAAAGGCGGGCAGGTAGTCAGAGGTCTACAACATTCTGTCGGCCTGCTGTTGATGCCATATGGAAAATTACACTGAATGAATGCAGATCACTAATATTTTTGAGAGGCATATGGTGACAAAGGTCAGGGCCATACTCTTCTGCCCCGGTCACATCCCCAAGGACAGTTTGACTCTCGGCACTAATTGTAGAAAAGGATAGAGATCATAGTGAGACTGACAAAAATACATAATTCTGGACACTAATATGTGCAGTATTTTCCACGGAAAATATGGGCTATGTAGTAAAGCGTGTCAGAATGTCAGAAAAAGGTAAAGCTTTTGAGTCTAGGGAAGTACACATACACAATGTATAATTAAAGGGAAGTACTTACACTACAGGAATGAAATGTAGAAGGAGGAAAGAATCGGGCTGTATGAAGTACTTTAACAGTATATAACAGTTTAAGTGGATGCTATATTTAGAATATTTTCACAGCTTTACGCTGCCATTACCGAGTCCTTTCCAACTGAACCCTCAAGTGCTCTTAAAAGCCACCGGACTCCTTTGACAACAATAATTTTCACTCGCAGAACGCATACATTGTACGACTTTGGTGCCCATCCAAACTAACAAACTAATTAACCAATTGAGTTGGTTAATTAGTTTGTTTACGAGGTCAAATTACTGTTTTGGTCAAAAGGAGCGTGATGGCTTTGAAGAGAGCTTAGATAGAAAGAGCATCTTCAGTTCAGCTCAGAGGTGACTGTGGCTAGCTGAAGTAGTGAAGTATAGCATATTCATTTGTCTTACTTCGGTTTTGCTGCTCCCCTCATCCACAGCAGTACATTGCGAAGCTTTCATGCCAGTACTAGGCAAGTACCGACCGCCACGTTGTGCTGTAGGTAATACACTGACTATGGACATGTTGGGAAAGAGAGTAGGCAAATGACATTGAGCAAATGGTCCAACCAGCTGGGAATCAAACTGAGGACTCACTGCTCAGGGCATTAGTGCCCATGCTCTATTCACCCTAACCACATGGCTATTGGTCTCCCCTTTTTCCAGGTTTGTCGTGCAGCAACCACAAAGTGAAATGATACAGGAGGGTGTGATACCAGTTTGCAAAGCTTGAATTAATTAACTATAATAATATTGAAAAGAGTGGGTGATGATACTAAAAAGCTACTGGAAATATGAGCGATCATTTATGATTATAGACCAGATAAAAGACCAGATAGATAACTTGCTGAGTTCCTTCACTCGCTTTTCCGAGAGGCAAGTCTTTTTACATGTGATTAGTTTTTGGCTACGTCCTAGAAGCCCCATAAACTTTCACCATATGTGTGGCGATGGCACTTCAGGCCCTGAGGTACTGGATAACAGGTTGTTTTGCTGAATTGACTGCATTATCCTAGTTTTCCTTAATGATACACTCATATTCCACACAGCCCACTTACAAGTGCACCTAATCAGGTTAGGGGTCATAATTAACTGGGCTTCCCTCTAGCACACTGGCATTGTATGTACTTTGGGGAGTGTAGCTCAACTCTGCCAATCTTATTGTTATGCTATCAGAGCCCAGGCACATGACGATAATACAACATAATTATGCATATCAATCAATCAAGTCAATCTTTATCTTAATTGTCCCTTGAAGGAAAATCTCATCTTTATTTAGCCAATCCCAAATATTCACAGTGAGATAGTGGGAGGCTATATATCAGGAAGTAGAGTGAACTGTCCACTAAATCCGAGGCTGGTCATTCAATCCCTGGCTTCTCCTTTACAACACAATTAAATGCTAAATTAGAGAAAAAGATTCTGCCATTAGTATCTTTTGGAGAATTTGTCTTACATCCACCGATGGTCGAGACGTCTGGTAAAAATGATGCTATTAAATCTGTTCTTGGACTTGGATGACTAAAGCATAGTCACATCTGCTCAGGAAAAGCCTTTAACCCTTTGTGTTCAAGTCATCTATTGATTTCTTCCCCACATGAGCATAAATAGAGACGCAGAGATAGATAAAAATGGTTCATTCTGCATTAAATGCATCTGGGACTGAAACATGGAGAAGTTCATAGTGCACCATATGGAGCGGCAACCTGGGATTGGAAGGTGGGCAGTTTATAGTTTTGGTACATATATAATTCAGTCTACAGTTCATCAGATCGCACTTCCATTTTGTTCAGTATCTGTCTTGATTTATCTTTCGGCTGAAGATAAATCACATATTTATAGTGACAATAAGGAAGCAAGTGACAAAATGAAGGATAACAAAGCTTTCAATGCACTTTCAATATAGCATTTCTTCCACTAAAGCTGTGTTCTTTCTTTGAGGTCTCTGACATATTACAGAATATTACAGATGCCATTTGTCCCAAATGTTCCAGTATGCAAAAGCTAAATGCCCTTTTTAGTGTTTTACTTTGCAGATGTGATCAACAGATGCTAAGTACGATCTGCAATGCTTATTACTTGAAATGTGGTCTGTAGACCACAGTGTTCATATCCTCTGGTGGAGCACTTTGCAAATTTTATGCATTTGGATGGGGACACGCTTTACAGAAATCAGTTTAAATATTCATTCTGCAAAGCTCTGTGAAATTTAAATAGTGCAATTTGTTATGTTGTATTAATCTTTTTGATATCTCATTATGTTGACTTTAAAAGGTTGTTGATTTGGATGTTTTTCACTGTTGTACCACTGACACACACTGTCACAGGCTTGCAGAGGAACACAAACACGCACACACACACGCACACACAATTACCAGACGATTTCACCTCATCCAGCAGCATCCAGGCGTCCAAACAGGGAGCCAGGGAACGAGGGCACATGGGAGTTTCTTCAAAGCAGGCACAAAACACTGCTGAGAAAGAGCTTCGCATTCTAGTGTATCAGACCAACACAGATGCCACCCCAGGAATGGAAAAGAGAGAGAGCGCTTGAAGCAATTTATAACCATGTTTACTCACAAAAGTGATGCAATAATTGCATCACATTTTCATCATAACATCTTACTATAGTGCAATAGCATCTTACAAGATGATTAGTATGTTTTTTAGCAGTTCTTTTAAGTGCTGGTTATGCTGATTCAGGGAAGGATATTTAACTGACAAGATGCTTTTAAATTTTAAAAAGTAAGCTGGCCTTAAATTACTCTCCAGCATGCTCTTATACAAGGAACACAACTGATATGTTACCACCGATTGAAGGCATGACAATATAATGCTAATAAATAATAAATTGAGACTTCCTGTCGAATGTGAGGTGCTTCAGGTCCCACTGTGCATTACAGTAAAAAAAAAATCCATATCGACTGTTCACGTTGTGAGTGATAAGATAAACTAAAACCTAAGCAGACGTTTATTACTTTACAGTTGTTGACTTTTGGATTGGACAGATTAGCCTGTATCTCTGTTTGAACCCGTGGCCTCTTGCAGGTCATTGGGGGGATATAAATAGCTTAACTACAACAGGGTGCTGCTGTCATCACATATTCAGAAGAAATAATTTCCCTCCATTGAGTAGTAGTCAAAGCTTGCAAAAAGTCTCCTTAATGATCCCCTCTACTTTGTAAGACTTATGAATAAAACACACTGAGATCAATGAATTATTGACTATGTGTCATCAAGTAAGGGAACCTCTAATGAAAAAGTGATATCAATCCAGGCTCTAATGCAATGTATGCAAACAAAATCCATTAGCTTTATATGGTCACTAATCAAAAGAATTATTACCCTGACACAATATTAAAGTAACTTGTGCACCATGAAAGTAAAAACAAAGAAATCATCTTTACAGTGCACTAATTCCATAGCATTTACAGCGGCATGTTCGATTCTTACCGGTAAATGTTTTTTTTTTCTCTGCAGCAGACCGACATACCCAACATATGAGGTTCTCTAAAGCGTAGTGGTAAAAAAAAAAAAAACAACAAAAACTCTATAGGGAGAGGAGATTATAATGTAGATGAAGTACAAGGGAAATACAGAGAAAGAAAAAAATTCATATTTTCCTCTATATGTTTTCCTCAGTGTCATGCAAATTTTTGCATAAATACTGACTGTGAATTAGTAAGTGACTGTGCCCTTTAACAACAGCCATGTTTTTTTTTTTACCCCACATCTCAAATGTATAACACCCAAGTGCACATTTCCATGCAAATTAGGCTAGAATTGCATCAGAAAATATTTAAAATACTCACTTCATCACTCTCTGGTCGTATTTGCTGTCTAAAGCTAAATAGTGAAGTAGTTCTGGCTGTCTATTTCTGAAGAGCGGTGAAGCTATGGGCCCATTTTCTGTCTTTTCCTGACAGCCCTGTGATGTGTACAAAGCCCCCATTCCTCAGCTGGGAAATCAGCCTTACTACAGCCCCGTCACAAACAATCAGTGCTCATTACCCACTACACAGCACTACATTCTACCCCATTTACCTGCAATGTCTAGCTTGTGTGATTGCATGTGCACGTGTCCTAATGCGCGTCTTGGTGCTCATAGCTTATGATGATTTTGTTGTTGGTACACAGTGCATTGTGAGTGGTCCATTCAGTCTATAACCAGGTGTGTGAGCACTATGGTCAGATGTGCTGTTGATGTTACTTAGGCCCTCTGACCTTGCACTCAGTACAGCAACTGTCAAATTCAGAGAGGTGCTTTTATCAGCCCCAACACTGAGCACTCAACCAATTACCTCCCCTTGAGACATAAACATGTATGCTGTATTGCTTCTCTTTCCGTCGACGCCCCTTTGAAGCACATGATGATCACAACCAACCCTGTGTCACGGAAAGGGCCATTCCAAGAATTGAGTGTAATTGGTGAAGAGAGCTGTGAGCTGGTTGCTCTGTGTGTAAGCAGATTACAGGCTGGCATAGTTGAGACCCCCTCAGGGCGGCACAACATGGCTGTTGGTACGTGGTGTGTAAAACAAGCGTGTCTCTCATGAAATATACATGAGAGAATGCCCATCCATGAAATTGGGAGAGCGGAGAAAACAAGGGAATAAGGGGAGGTGAAAATAGGAGAAAGACAGGAAGGGAGACTTTGCTTCATGACAATTAAACAGAAAACAGGTGTCGCCAACCGACGGGAAGCCAGCAGGAATTTGCTGAAGGCAGGCAGCTTCAGTGTTTCTGCCATTTTGTGCTGTTCACAATGCATTGTTGCTATTTTGTGTAGTTACCCTACTGCTAACAATGTGCTTGTTTTGCATAGAGTCCAAATCGTTGCTTATCATTTTTGCCAAACAAAGGCTCCTTCCCGTTCAAGCTTTTGTTCTCGCTTGGAAGTGTGTTGTCTTTCGGATTAGTCTCTTTCATCATTCTGAACAGGTCCCTTTTGGACTATTAGGCTTTCCTCTGCACATTATGCTTCACTGCTCATTATAACAGAATAACATAATAATATAGGGTCTACATAAGCCAAAGTATTATTGGGCAAATAGACCATGGATGTTTTCCAGTAAGTTGAACTTAAAGTAAATTATTGACCCTCTGAATTGATAGACACCCTCATGTTGATTTTATTGACGTTCATGACACGTGATTTTGATTTGTGCTTCGTTGTGGTCAGTGTTTTTATATTTGTATTACTATATATTATTATATTATACCACGTCTCTGATTACTAAGAACAAACATAGCCTTCTGATTCTTATACCATATTCTTATATGATTCATTTTGACTTTTTGGGAGCAAAATTATAATTGAACCTGATACATACAGGAAATTGAATACATATTAAAATGTGGTGTTCATTATAAGTTGGGCGATGCTATAAGAAAGAAAAGTATGCCGGAGAAGTTCTACTTTTGTCTGTATTTTTAGAGATACGTAACTAGCAGTGCAGAACAGTTAGTCTGTGGGCAGTGTTAAAAACCTATGCGTCAGATTGTACATCATTAAATATTTAAAGACATTTGTCCCTGTCCTTTTCCACATGTGCCTTGCATAAGGTGCTTTAGGATTAATTCAGTTAAAACCTGCAAAAACACCACAGCATTTTAAGGTACTGTGAGTGACAACATAGCAGATATGCCTTTTTTTTGTTGAAACGGAATGAAATTGCTTATCTCAAACACATTTTTTTTTAACCAAAATAACAAGACTGTAGCACCGCAGGATCTAACCAGTGCAACATCATTCATTCAAAAGGGGCCACAGTTGATAATGGTGCTCATTTCAAGACATATGATAAAACAAAACAAAATCAGCACATAGAAAGCCAGCCCCTGATCGAGATTGTCCAGTTCCAAATGAGCGTCGCTACTGCAGCGTTAGCAATTCAAATCACCTCTCTCCTGTGCTTTGCATTAGGATGCGGCAGAGAGAAAAACCTTGATAATGGTTTTCATTTACCCCCCAGCCAGACTAATCACACCAGCATTGGTTCCACTCCCTGCTCTGGCTGACGCACTGAAAATACTAGAGCCCAGCTCTGTAGGTGGCCGTGGAGCAGGTTGATGCCACCGCATCGTCCTGTGTCTCAGTGCCAGTTTTCACCACCCAACCTGGGGGCAGGAGTGCAAAGGATTTCGGCCGAATTACCACGGCACACAGGAAACACAAACACGATGCAAACCTACGCAAGTTCTTCTCTGCAGATGCCAGATACACATGGACAGTGTATACACAAAAATGTCCAAATATTCTTACAATTAGACACATATAGATAATAAAAGACCAAGCCTACACATGTTAAAACAGCAATTAAAAAATAATGAGAGAAACCAAATGTTATGCGCTGAATCGTTTTTGAGGCTTTTAGTTAATTTCACTGATTATGTATTTCCTGCAGCCATTTCAATTTGTGGCAGTTAAAGTATAAAAACTACATTTTTTAATGCTGTCATTTTTATCACTTTGTTAAGCATAGGCTACCGTTGCTGTTTTTCCTCCCTTGTTTCATTAATTCTATGTGTTGTGCATTTTTATACCTGATTGTAAAGCAAATTCTAAATTTAGTTCAAAACTAAATGATTACTGACTACCTTTCCAACGATTGGTGATCATGATTGAGAATGCACTCACTGCTGATGAGGTTTACAGGTGGATCTGGCATTAATCAAAGCAATGATTATATCATTGTTGCTACATTGCAACAGCATGTAAACATCAGTGGAATTGGCCCTGTTTTAAAATGTGCAGAGGAACATATACAGCGCTAACTCAAATCAAACTCCTTCTGTTGCTTAAATCAAAACTGCATCTGGTTTCATATCCCTGTGCCTTGTGCAGCGACTGTTTCTCGTGACTGTGAAAAGGTAGCACTTCTTAACCTGATGAAAACATTATCTCGCCAGTGATTACATTTCTTACCACAACGTAACAGAGAAAGACAGATTAGCACTTTATAGAAGTCATTTGTAGGAAAAAAAGCGTTGGTTGATGACACACTAGTCCAGCAATTAAACACGGTTAACATAATCTCATTAAATCAGGCATTTAAAATACTCTAAATAATTAAAGACACATTTGACA
Organism: Coranthus polyacanthus; assembly: GCA_037367275.1. Taxonomy (NCBI): domain Eukaryota; kingdom Metazoa; phylum Chordata; class Actinopteri; order Kurtiformes; family Apogonidae; genus Coranthus; species Coranthus polyacanthus. The sequence continues at coordinate 10,301,363 of JAPQRN010000010.1, forward strand.
GTATCCAGGGTACACGAGAGGAAAACAGGATGGATTATTCATCCTTATTTTTATTCATCCATAAATATCTTGGACAGTCAACCAGTGAATTAGACTAACTGGCTTATGATGTGAGTCAGTTCTTTCTGAAATCGAGGCCCAATTCTGTCCTGCGTTAAGTCAACATTTGTTCTAGGGGGTTGGCCTCATCTTCATGGATTTTTTTTTTTTTTTTTTTTTTGCTGTTTAAAAATACTTCATATTAAGTGAAATCATATTCAGACAAAGCAACAGCCTTAATTTTTATTGCCTGTCCTGCTCATTTATCTTGGCAGTGGCCATACAGTTCCGTGGATGACACAGAAATGGCCAAGAAGCCTTGCAGCTAAAAATTCTTCACAAGGCTTTTGACAATTAATCATTCAGAACTGAAGGTTCCATTTGCAGAGATCGTGTCCGTTTTGCCACATGGTCGAATAACTGAATAAGTCAACAACCACAATGAGAGAGAATTTGTTCTTGGCTTAGCCATTTCTCAAAATAACTCTCCTGAGGCTGAAATTGAGAAGATGAGAAAAGGAGGGGAAATGGGAAACCCAAATGCATGCTGACACTGTGCGCCATCATACTTTCTCGGCTGTCTATAAAATAATAAAGACGGAATACTGAGGTCATACTTTATTTATAGTAAAAGCCTCTTGTTTTTTTTGTTGTGTTAAAAGACTAATAATAAACCCTGTAAGTGTCTTTTCTGTCTTTTTACACAAACTCCATGAAATAACGTCATGCTAAGTCCTCTGTCCTGCACAAACGAACAAAAGAAAGATGTGCAGCTCCTCTGTAGCTACAGCATCAATATCTTTATCAAAGATATATATAAGTGTTTTCAGAGGTGTGTTTTCTTTGAGGAAATGAGGAGAAAATGCCTAAATTACCAGGGCACACTGATTCCCTAAAGAGATTTCTCTTCTTTTCTATGTAACTCAATTATCTGTGATTTTAGGCTTATAGATGTACTGCTTAGGATTAACAAACAGGCAATTCTAATTACAACAAGGACAGATTTTCTTATTGTTTGCTGTGATGGTTGATTAGGTGGACGGATTCATTAAACATTTTCCAGCATAATTAGCAAGATTCTGGCAATCCAACTTAATAAGGGAGATTAGGAATTGACGCTTGAAGATCTGGCCAAAGAAAACTGACATCAAGTTCTCATTTTAAAAGTGAAACAGCTCCACTTCGATTCTAACTTTGTATCTGCTGTATCAACATTTTAATGGTATGAATATTTAATCACTTGAAGTAACTGTTTTCCTCACCATCAGCTTTCGTGTTTGTTGGTTCTTTTTAAGAGAGGGTGTGCCAGAAAGATGAAAAAATAAATAAAAAGAGAAATCTCCAAAAAGATTTTTTTTTTTTTTTAAAATCCCATTTGCCAGAAGTAATCTCTGGGACACAGGTTTGGTTGTTCTTGGTATCTCGCACTGAATACGTGTTGATCCATTTTTCTGGAATAGCTCCGAAGGGGTGAAAAAATGAACTTACATCAGCCCTCACTGCGTGTACTTTATTCTTACATTATGTGTTTTCATATTACATATGGCACGTGCGTGTGCGAGTGTGTTCTTATTCTGTATGTGCGAGTTCATGCTCCATCTACTTGAAGGCTACTTCACTCTACTGCCACTGATGTGCCCTGTCAGGGAGCAGCAACATGGGCCTTTAGCCTGTCACGTTGTGCTGTGGCATTGTTTGATGATAAGAGAGTGCTGAAGACACTCAGCAGCCTCTGGGGTGATCAACTGCTGTAGAGGTGCAGCATTACTGACTCAAATTTGTCTCAGGCTATGGCTGTGGCTGTCACAGGCTAATGTTTTTTTCCATTTCACATTTTATCCTTTTCTCCACTTATTCCCTTTTTTCACCCTTTTTCCATTTGAATAGTCTGCCAGTATGTCCTGCTCTTAAGGTCCACTAAATGGATTCATGCCTTCATCGACTGCATTCAAAGTCAGGAAAGATATTTCTACACGCTGGATGTTTCTCTTTGTCTCGCTCTCCCTTCTCTTCTCTTTTCTTTTTCTTTTTTTTTTTTTGATGTTTATTTAGCTTAGTTAAGATGGCTTCAGACTTGACTCAGACTTTTCCTTGCCTAATACTGATGCATCAACAGTTCCTCAGTGCTCAGTGTTTCCTGCTGAAACGCTCACAGTATCATCTTATCTTATCTTATCACTTGTTTGCCTACCAGTCGTAGGTGAGACGCTGAAATGAATCAAAACGCAGCAAGCCGTGAGTGGTTGCAGCATGGCCATCACGGGTTTTGTACCATGCGCTCTAGCTCTTGGGTTCAGGGACTTCAAAACCCTCAGGCATTATGTGGAGAAGGTAGAAAAGTATAAAAGACTCTGGGAACATTCAGCTTATGACTTCTGAAAACACACAAAGGCATCTCAATATTTTAGTTCTGTGCTTGCCTTGAGTTAAAGAACAGTGCTATAGTGCAGAAGACTTGTTGGTGGCTCATTATCTTCACGCAAGCAGTGCTTCACCGGTGATTTCTCCACTTAGGTATATTCTTGGCAACTCAAGCGTTCTTCTAAAGACTGATGGCATTCGCTACAGTTAGATTCATCAATCAAAATATTAATATATATCTGTATATAAATCTGTAAACCAATATATTTAATATCCTGTGAGTTGTAGACGTGCAATCATTTGGTGGCCAAAAACACAAACGAATACTAATGTTTGCAACCTCATTCACTTTTTGGAAGTTGATGACATGTCACCTGTCACGTCACTTCTTGTTCACATTTCTTTATTGTTCTTCTGTTTTGTCTTCACACAAAGTTATCGAATTCATCTTTGAACTAGTAACTGCAAAATTCAAAATAGCCGACTTCCTGTTGGTCTGATGTTCTGGACCCCCAATTGTTTTTGTAGATCTCGGTGTGATACACATTTATTACATCTATACACTGACTTTCATGCCGATTGGTGAAAGTAGCTCAGAGCAGTGGTCTTTAGGGGGCGTTACCGAGCCATTTTTTTTTCAGTTTCATGTGTGAAACCTATAAAATATGAACCTATATAACATTTTTCACCACTTCTGATGTGTTTGCGTTTGTGTTTTGTGAGCTTTCGTGCGCATCGAGCCCCCCCGAAAACTGGCTTAATATTTTTACATCCGAGCAAAAACAAACCTAGTCAGTTATATTTGTTAAATATTTGTGCCCTTGTCCCATTTTTTGGGGTGTCTTTGGTAGAAATGACTACTTAATAGGCAAAAGTGGAGTTAGGAAAAACTCTCAAATGTAAGTGTCCTTTTTCTATGACAACATTATACATGGATGATCTTTAAAAAAATGCCTTGACTGCTGTCCAGATCCCCTTTTGCTTCCATACCTTTGTGAATAGAACATTATCTTCCCTCCCTCTATGTCCTTTCTATCTCCAGTTTCTCCTGCTGGTACGCTCGGTGACAGCTAAATGCTGTTGCCCGCACCCTACTGATTTTCAAAATTGCATGCATCACCCAATCTTCTTTCTGCTTTATATCCATCGGTAAAGCAATACTGTATGTGCTCGGGAAGAAGAGAAGGAAAGTGGGCTGGGGTTCCTCTGTGTCTGTCTCTGCATATCTCTGCATTGCAGAAATATATATGCAGTATTGTGAGAGCAATGGTCATGTGGAGTGAAATTATTGATTATTCAACTATTCATTGTCCAGCTACAACAACTTTTTTTTAACCTTATCACGAATTCATTCACAGTCTTTTTTTTTATATTTAAACACATTTCATAATATATTTCTTGAATGATTTTAATCTGTGTGGTCATACTTTACAGCAACACAGCTATTGGAATTTTGCCTAAAGCTAATTAAGGAAATAAAATCCCACTGATGTTGTTAGAAATATGGCAGAGCTAACACAAAATGTATTGATCAGTTAAGCTGGAATATGAGCAAACATGAAAATCAGAATTAGTGCTTCTTATTTTTTCACATTTGTGGACTTACAACTGGTAATTGGCTGGTATTATCTTTGCATTTTCTCTCTCTCCCCATAAAACATGATTTTGTGGTTTTTGTCTTTCTGACAATACAGCCCAGCAAGGAATGGAGATCTTAAATGTTTACTTCTCTCCTTCGCTTGTGTGTGAAGCATGATACAGTAACTTTAGTTCAGGCTACAGATGTGATCACTGCCGCAGTGTTATTCTTAATTATCTCAGCATGCTGAATCAGCAAGGCTCAGATACGGAGTCTGGAAAGTTACTTCAACAAGGTTAACAGTAAGGCTACAGACTATTTACCTGCACAAAATTGCCCACTTGCACTTGTGTGACATTAACTTCTGTGACTTGGAGATGAGCACAGAGGAAACCTAAGAGAAGATTACTTCTTTTCAAAACAGTCAGAGTATAAGAGACTAGAGGAATGTATAATGAGAGAGATAAAGAAAGCTTTAAAAAGAGGAGGGATGCAAACCCTGAGTGGGGAAAAATACCCATCTCTATAATGGGTGAAAGTGTTTTTCACACGCTCTTTCATTCACTTCATAAGCCAGATGATCTAATCCCCTCTAGACATTCATTCAGTCAGTATACTTATTAAGTTTCAAAAGATCAGTGCATCTGTTTGTGAGTTATGATCACACACACACAGACAGGAGCAAAAACAATACCCTATTTTCCAGCGCAGAGGCTAACAAAGGAAACAGGTTATTGTTAATGTGACACAGCAGAGTCAGTGTGTGTGTGTGTGTGTGTGTGTGTGTGTATGTCTCCATATTTGGAAATATCTTCAAGCACCTCTGATTGAATCAGCATGATATCAGATTTGGTGAAAACATGTGGTGTGCTGTCATCCAACATAGAGCTGTCAGTATGCAACAAGACATGCAGAGTGTGAATTGTGAAGGCGGCCGCATGTAGCAGATACCCTCCTGTCTCTGTGGACTGCCACTGATTCTGTTTGGCTCTTCACCTAATACTATTACATTTTTTATGTCACTGGGCCGTGGATTGCGAAGGCTACTAACATTATTATGTGCAAATACACTATGTGACCCCTTCCCAAGCCACTCTATATGTTGCTGTATATCTGCTTTTCAGGGAAGGTTGCTGGATAATGTGCAACTTTTGTGTTGAGGTCGCTTCAGTGATTTTTCAAGCAAGAATAGCCAAATATGTTGTGCTTTTAGCTTCTTAAATGTGAAGATTTGCAGTATTTCTTATGCAATATGGTGTATGATAGAAATGTTGCTCTTTTTTCACATTGTACATTTCACAATTTGGATCCACAATATCTG
>JAPQRN010000010.1:10312048-10346110 GCA_037367275.1 Coranthus polyacanthus
CTCATAGAAAGAGTAGCAAAAAGAACACTTTCACTGACAGAAGCAATTGATGTATACCATTAGCTGATTTTGGGACTGGTTCTGACAGAAGGCTCCTTAACAGGTGCTCTGCCCCTGTTGAACCCTGTTACGACTTGTAGCAGCCCAGCAGAAGGCCAGGTGGTCTGTTGGTGTGACCTTGGCCTGGGGCCAGACACCTGGATGGGAGAGGACTGAGGAAAAAGCCACTGGGACCAGCTGCTGTGGATGGTCACAGCACTGTGGAATAAAAATGAAAATGAGTTATAAGGGACCTTTTGCCTGAAATATTTTTCTTCCTCAGAATAACTGTAAATTTGGATCAAACACAAAGCACTTTAAAAATAATGAGGCCAGATTTTCTACTGGCCTTAGATGTGATGAAATGGTGATATGATTTTCGGCTGACACAAACAACCGGTAATAGCAGTTGATGGTGTGGAAAATGCTATTCAAGGTTGTCTGGTGACGTCAACACCACCGGTTTGCTGAAGGAATGAAAAGTGCCTGTCTTTATTTGAATGTAGTCTTGTGGTCATTGGCAGAAATGGTGGATGCATGAGCCAGTTGGATATGGGAGTAAAACCGGACTCTATCAGAGCAGATCACACTGATGGTCAACAGAGAGCCAGAGTCTGGGAACGAGGAGTTCATATCTTTTCCATTGCAGTGATATTTAGTCAGAGCTGTCTGTTGCAGATAGTGATCAAAGCTAAGATATGGCCTATGTGGTGGTAATACATGAACCCAGGAAATGGAACTGGCTGTACAAACAAACCTGCTGGACAGCAACGCCTCTGTATGGCGGGGATACTTGCCCGAGGGCCACTTTTGCTCAATGACAGGAGTTAATAAACAAATGAAAAATGCATCATGGATGGGCTGCAAAAACCCATCTCTAATTGATGCCACATGTGCACAAATGTACACCTTCGAGCAAAACGTTACACAAAAAGAATCCCACAAAACAATCTCAAAACTGGATCACGATAAAATGTACATTGATAACAATGATCAAACAGCCTGTTACATAGAAGAAATAAATGTGACGCCCACAAAGCACCAGATAGTAGATTGGTAGATTTCCCATTTGCTGAGTAAAAGCTGGCAAAGCTATTCGGCACACTGGCAGGTAAGCGTTTGTAGCAAAAGTAGTCATGTTGGAAAAAAACTCCACTGCGTTTTTACTGCGCTGCCTCTGTTCCTGCTGCTGTTTGTGTCAAAGTTTGATACACAGACTGGAACGAGATGCACTCAATGCACCTCATAAACTCTGGAATCTCCATCGATTTGAACGGCAAAATGTGTGGGAGCTGACAGATGAAATATTGCACTCAAGTACAGCTTTTAAAGTCAGAAATCCCTTCTCATGTGGCCACGAACGTTATCTAAAAGAGGAAAGTTTATTTTCCTTTTTGGTTACATATGTAGTAGTAGAAGATCTGTCATACAGGACATTTACTTATTACTAGGGCTGTCAATTATTTCTTTGATTAAGTTATTAGTTTTCTGGTGAAAAATGACGATCAGCGTTTCCCGCAGCACAACATGACGTCCTAAAATGCCTGTTTGTAATATATGTATATGTATATATGTATAAATAATATACATATATGAGTGAAGATTAAGCAGATTCAATTTAGCATATGCACCGCAGATGGTTTTATATTTTTATCCTTTATGTTAATTAAATGAAACTAACTCTCGTCCCCTTCTACTGCGTCTTTCAATCCTCTGGTTTCTATTTGATTTAAATCTAAAACAGTAGCACACATTTCATTTCACAGTGGACATGTCGGGTTGCACATATGCTGCTTAAATGTAATCTGCAGGATTCTGGGCCCGGATTTAAGGCCCTGTGAAATAGTTTTAAACACATGCAATGCATGCTCTGGAGCGCCTTGAGCTTCGGTGTTCCTGAGCTCACATATTTATGAATACAAAACAAGCTCAAACAAAACAGCTTTATTGAAATGAATAAATGTTTTTTGTGAGATTGTTTGAGGTAATGCGTTGTTAAGCACCTGCACTCTTTGTAATAAAAACACAGTAATGAAAAATGAAAATTCAGATTAGAAAGTCACTTTTACGAACCCAGTTAATCAATCACAGAAAGCCTACAGAATGCAGTTAGCTGAATCATTGCGCAAAATGACTTGATTACAGTTGCTGTTGATTTAAAAAGGGGTGATGATGAACTGACGTGAAGAGTGTGCAAATTTCTTGACTGACAAAGAGCTGACTGTCATATGTGTTTAACACCGTACACCTTCACCTCGTATCTACATATGAAAACAGCTGTGATCAATACAGAGGCACAGAAGACTGTTAGAATGGAAAATCAATGGTTACAAACATTCATTATGGGAAAAAAACAGCGCTCTGGGGCTGTGCTTTTGCTGCTTATGGTCTGGTCGATGAGTTGCAGTCAAAGACTTAGACAGAGGAATGACTTACTGGAGTGTCACCTTTATCTACCGCAGTGAACCATTTGTGTGAGTTTCAGAGTTGCTGAAAAGATTTGCCAAGTCAAAGGCAGTAGAGGATGCAAACGCTACCTATCTTTTTTACTCGCAGGTATGAAATATTAAGTAGAGTTTTAACGATAGCTGTGTGCACCTCAGCAGGAATCTGACAGCTCTTAAAATAAAGGGCAGAGGTTGGAAAACAGACAAAGGGTGAGCTGGAGGAGTATGGGGAAGTTGGATTAAAGCTGAGAAAATGAAGTCAGCTTCTTTGCCACTGGTTTTGAATTAAAGCTATATGAAAATCTGGAACGATCACGTGTTTAATAGTGATGAGTGAATAATGCCTCCTCCACATTCAGTTATTTTATTGCATGTTTCACTGTAATAGCAATTTTATTTTATACCAAGATATAATTGCCAAAATGGAGAAAAAAATTAGATGCCTGAACCCCGTCCTCGCTCTCCTTGTCTGTCTTGCTTTGCTCTTTCTTCCACTCTGTCTTATTTCTTGTCTCTGGATAGCAATCAATAGTTATTATCTGCTGAGTGTCACGATAGACACTGCACAGAGCCCCCATTCTGAGTTGATGGTGCTTTTTCATTATAGCTGACACTAGTCTAAACAAAGCAGGCCTATTTCCCTGCCACCAGACAAACACAGTCTCCATAATGGCACCAGATAAAAGAGAAGCAGGAGGGAAAATTGAGTTTCACATAATGGGGAATCAGTAACTCGGGACCACTTCTTTTCCCACTCCATTTTCCGTCTTCCACCATCTTTCTATGAAGTATTTGGCTATTACACAAACAGACTGCATGTTAATTTCTTACCTCGTGCCATTGATCTGTTCATTCTTCCTTTCGTTCATCCCGATTATGCAGTCCAATAATGCTTTTCTTCATCCATCCATCCATTCATCCATCCAATTGTGCTTCTGTCTGTCTGTCAGTCCATCCATCCATCCAGCTGCCAGTTTGTAGGTGGGTAGGAGGTTAGGTTGTTTTGTTTTGACGGGGTTGTTGTTTCATAAAATAAATAAATGATATCTGCGCAGCGGAGTGGAAAGCATAACGAATGGCAGTTGGAGAAAAGGCAATTTAGGGCGAAGTGCACTGGCTGGCGAAGGAACAGAATGGGTTTTTACTGTGAAGTATAACCAATGCATTACAAAACACATCACCAGAGGTTTATTGAAAAAGCCAAGTACCCCTCACTCCTCCCTATGAAAATGGCCAACATTATCATGGCCTACATGGTTAGGCACTGAAAGTCACTTTCAGAAAGTCAGGGGAGAGGTTTTTATTGCGGTGGCACAGAAATAGAGGAGCTCCAGGTGAATGACAGAGCAAGAGGTGGTCGCTTTTCATTTCACTTACATACATAGGTGCATATGCTTTCATGATACACATTGGGATACCATAGAATGATGAAATGTATTTTTTATTCAAAGGCAGAATAAGTTTGCTTTTGTAATGATTAGACCTTTCAGAGTGAGTGAGCTAGCGTTGCACAAGGGTTTAAAATCGTCTCAAAAACAAATCGCCTATCATAGTTTGCACGTGTCATGGCTGGATGTACTAGACATTAACCAAATTTAAATATGCAATATAATTGAATCTTGTAAAATGAAAAGCACAGCAATTGTAGGAAATGACTACGAGAAGCCTGCTTGTACACGAAAGGCGCACAAAACCAGCTGACCTGAAAAGCAGCCACAGAATGAACAATAATTGGCCATCAGGAAGGCCATAAAGCTTTCGACTACAGGCATTTCAGATAAGTGCAGTTCAAGGACTTAATGAAAATACTGAGCAACTTAGCTTTGTGCCCTTTTCCTAAACTTAAAAGAACATTTTTAATTCGAGAAAAATAAGGTAGAAACACTGCAATGATGCTTACAGAGAATCGAGAAAACACCCAGACAATTGACTCCCAAGTTTGTCCTAAGTTTATTCAGATTGTCACATCATTTTAGATTTTTTTTTTTCCAGCTTTCACACCCAGCAAGAAACCTGACTGGTAGAATTTCATCATCTCCTGGTGCATTATCATATGTTTATACTGTATACCTTCTCTAAAGTAGGCACTGCTTTGAAATTAAGCAGTTATTTGTAATATCCACGGTCTGTGGTCACTGTTTTACCGTTACCCATAAACCAGGATGTGCTGTACAGTGAGTTCTGACTTTCTGTAAACGTAACAATTAGAGTCATGAGTGAAGCTTGCGTTTCAGTTCAGTTCAGACAGGATGCTGTATAAATCATTGAGTGTTACACTAGCTGACTGTCTGCTGAACCAGATAAACGTCAGTCATGCTGACAGGCAGTCAACCTAAACTGGTAAATCTGTTCAGCTTTTCCAAACAGTGCTGCTGCCTGCATGTGTTACTTACTCTCACTGTCCCTGTTATTCTTCTTGACTAACTGTGCTGCTGTTGTGCTGCGTTCTCCCTCCGCCACCCCAACGTCCTCATATCTTGATATTTACCATATTCTCAATGCACACACCAAACTTTAATGATAAGTTTGAGCTTCTCATAGAACCAACTGAGAATTGTTGGTATCCAGGCCTTTATTTGAAGGAGGCTTGTATTAGAGGAAGACCTTTATTTATTATTTCCTGTATTTAGTAGTGAATTTAATAAGTAGAAATGGTCCTAATTAGCGCTAATTGTTTCGATCTGCTCCCATTTGCGATGTTAAAAGTGCAGTAAAACTTCCTTTACTTTTACAAAATAAAAGCCCTCTAGTGTTTCTATGGATAGAATCTATTCATTGCTTAACAGACCTTTTATTGTGTAAATGTTGTATGTAAGTTTCTACAAATGATACACATCTGCAGTGATTGAAATCTGAAACCATATTGAAATTCATATTATTCTTTACCTGGCCTGTATTTGAGGACCGGCTCTTATTTGTTCGTGTCGTCCTTACCCCCTGCTATTTTTGGAGACCTAGCTTGTAATTGACTCCTGGTTTTTATTTGAGGAAATACGGTAAGAACAGTATAAACAGGAATTATTCTATTCCGTTGGCAAATAAGCGACTCACTTGGCTACACCTTAGACAGCGTCTTTGCTGTGAAAATAACATACTCTTCATGAAAAATATATATTATCTTAGCTTCTTTGATTTTTCTGCATTTTAGGAGGACTGATATGATATAATCAAAGATGACTTCTTTGTGATGTGCATTGTATTTAGTATTGCACAATTGCCTGTGTCATATAGGATGTGTCTGATATATTGTTATGGAAGGCAAAATGATTGAAATGATAATGTTGTATTGTGGTAATCTGTGAACGCCCAACCTACAACGATAGTAGTTCAATAAAGATCAGCGTTGGCATACCACAGATACCAACTGAAAGAGCAGACTACCAACACATCTTGTGGATCTTGTTGTAAACTGGAGAAAATGACATATTGGTGTATTGATCCTGCCAGTGTGCGATTCCCTTTAGGCTACTGAACGTAATCTAGACACCGTATTGTCTGCTTGGTCATGCTGTTTTACCTCTGATGTTCATCACTAAACCCCATGAGCACAGAGTTTTCTGAGGACAAGGTCAGACTTTCTGGACCAGACATTGTAAGCAAAAATCTTGTTGACATAAAATAAATTTCTTAGGAATGTGGAGGCCCAGAGGTGTAATGATCAGAGGATGAGGACAGGAACAGAGAAGTTTACTAAACGCGCCCACTGTCACCTGCTCTGGATGTCTGACAAAACCTGTTCCAGGGTCTTAGTCATCTGCTGCAGCCACGTACTGTCTCTGTATGTGTACAAGACTAATTTGTGGTCATAATAACAGCACTGCACCCCGCTTTGTGTCCCTAGGCCAATAATGAAGTGGAGCTTGTTCTCCGAATGCACTGTTAATTTGCTATCCAAAAAAAAAGCTTGAAACACTCACATCTTCAAACCAGCCATAATTTCTCTGGAAAAAAAACACAAAAGCCCTTTAAGTTGCTACTTTATACTTTGACTTGTGTACTCCAGTTGACGAAAGTGTAAATAACTTGGGCAAATACAACAGAAAGCTGAATCATTGAAGCTGTGAATTAAAAGGATATCAAAGCCAATCAACAGCTTTTGGCAATGACAGAATGAAATCCAATGTGCGTTAGTGTTTCTGATGTTGAGGCTTAAGTTTGTTTTTGCTCATGCATTGTCGCAGGAAAACTCTGATGTGTATAAAATGTTACATGAGGTTTGATGGGGTTAACACTTGTTTATTTATACTCACAAGGACTGTGTTTTGGGGTAAAATTAATTATTCATTAATTTATTCATTAATTATTCTTTAATTACACTTTGAATTTATTGGTATATCATCATTAGGTGAAAGATGCGACATCAACGGAGCAGTGTGTGTTGTTGCTGCACAGTTTCATCCACTCATTTATGTTCCACGCTTGTTGCAGTGCGCTGTGTCCTCCGTACCGTTCAACTGGCTCAGCTGAATACATCCGCTGTAACCATTGTTTGAAAACCAGCTAGGGTGCTCCGTGGACAGCTGAATAAAGTAGTTACATAGGAGTGGAGTACAGCCTGCAATTTTCTCCCTACAATGCTATAGCATGCAGTGTGCTTTGTGAAAAAGCATTATGGTTGGAATAATACAGCCTTGTAAAAAGCATGGCCCACAGTCCAAGGGGAACAACTGACAGACACTCAGGCATTATCACATTAACACCTGGAGCCAGAGAAAATTTGCCCTTCACTATAAAAAGTAGGTTATTGTGAGCCATGTTTGCAGATGCATTGTGATGACAGAACAGAGATTGTACAAACAAAATGCTGTCCCCTTGGTACAGAAATCCAGTCTGTGCAATTAGTGTTTTCAAAGAGTGTTTTGCTGAGAAAACATTGTCATATATACCAGAAATACCAAGACATTGCAGGACGTTGGGCCCGATTCTCAATATCTTCCATCCTCTTAAGTGTTTTTCTTAAATTTGGTCTTAAGAAAGGTCTAAAGAAAAGTCTATGTCGGATTCATGGCGTGCTCTTAAAGGTCTGTGTGTAAGATTTAGGAGATCTACTCGTAGAAACTGAACTGAATACGCTTTTATTAGTGTATTATCACATGACTTAATAACCAGGGGAAATGTGGGTCCCAAGGGGAAAACAGTTGACAACTGCTGTTCTAGAGTTTAGACTTTGGTAGTGTTATTATTGGTATAAAAATAACCCCAAAAAAGATCAATGAACACTGTTTCTGGAGAAGGGTGCAACACTGACGAACTGGTGGAAAAAATGGTTTGTTTTCAAATCTGAGGCAAAGAAAATATTGTCAAACAGATAAGAGAGACTCTGACCGCTGAAGAAGGAAAAATTGCCCAGAGTTATCTGAGCTAGACCAGCGCATTAGGGCCATTATTGCAAACATGGTTCTCTCAGGTGTGTCATCAACGGCGCATTTGGACACAGACCCTGTGTCAGCAGTGTCATCTCTTAGGCCATCTCCTATCTCAGAATCAGAAGGTAAGCTGGTTTTTTCAGGGTTAATATCATTTTGTTGTTCTTTTCATCTAAAAGCTGCAAATGTGCTGCAAACCACGGAACATGTGACACATTTAACATGTAAACACCAATATCTGAAACCCGAAGGCAGGTGATTATTTTTGCAAATAAGTGTTGTTTTTCAACATGAGAATGTTACATAAGTGCTTAGTTTATCACTTATTTACAGATGAACTCCTGCTGATGCAACCACGCTCTGAGGCAGAACCTGGTACTGAGAAGCCACTGAACTTTTCACAGCAATATCTCCATGCATGCACCCAGGTGCCATCTGATCTCCGTTGTAATCCTGAACAACTCGAGAGAGAAGCTGTGACAGACAACCTTAATACTGACAATAATTTCCAGGACATATGAAGAAATTCATAAAAATTTCAAAAAACAAAGATATGCATTGAAACCTAGTGATTTTTCTGTTCTCTGATTGGATTATGGGTTGCTCACAGGTGTACATATAATGAGTGCTTTTTGAGCGACCCACATAGAGAAGTCACTGAACCGTTATAAAATAAATCTAAGCGAAGTGAAACAGTGTGCAGGAGTTTCTTTTTCATTGTCTTCAGAGAAAGCCTACAAATGAGCAAGCAATTGCTGTTGAACTTGGATAGCAAGCCTGTCTGGTCAGGATGCACATCTTTTCATTGTTGGGGTGTCTGAGGGCGAAGTGGTACTCATCACTCTCTGCAAATAGAGCTACATGGGCCTGGAAGATGCGTTCCCTCCTCAGGATACGATCTGCAACATCTTGAAGCCGCAGTAAATGCCAGGGTGCAGAAATATACCTACTTTGGGTCCATAAATAGCCTGAACAATCACTGATTATTGGATGACATGGTTCCCAATTAACATAACTGATGTGAATTGAAGTGGTACTGTAGTGACCATTAAGCTCTATAAAATACTGCCATGACGACGTGATGCACATCCTTTTGTTATGGTGGCTGACAGGGAAGTGGTACACCACGTTTCATGGCAAAATTGTGCAAGACACAACAGGCCACGATTATCTTACAAATCGAAAATAATGAGAAGATGCCCAAAGGTTATAAAACACACAAAAGTATGACAGAATTGGGCAGAGGTAGTCTATGGATTCTAATGCTTTTGCATAAATAACACACAATTTCTCAGCCGTTCTCTATATACACACCTTCTCTGGTTTGTAAAACAACTTGCCACCTGCTGTGTCCAAAACATCAGCATCCTTTTAAGATGCCGATAGTACACTCGATGGTAGAGCAAGTGCGCTCGTGCCATTGACTGAAGGACACCTCCTGGTGAGTCTGAGGGTTGGTGACTGTGTCATTAACCAGGAAGTTAGGCAATATCCTCTATCTTCTAATAAAGGAAGTCATTACTGGAATAGAAGCCCAGTGTTGCTGGAATGTATAATTACTCAAATATGCTTACCAATGGGCCACATACACACAGAGCTGGTTTGTAAAATGTAGGAGTCGTGTGCACGTGGCATTGCTTGCAGTTGAGGTACTGGACCAGATTAATGCACATGTCCCAGGGGTGTTGTTGTGTAGACCAGCAACAAGGTGGAGAATGAGCTTCACATGTGACCGATCACTGATTATTGGATGATTCCCAAAGAACATAAATGATGTGAACTGAAGTGTTACTGCAGTGACCATTATGCTTTGTAAAATAATGAAAATAATGGATGTGAATATAAATTTTCTACAGCTGTAGAAGTGAAGAAAACACATCATCATCATTGTTTGTGAATTTGTCAGCATTCAAATGTGTGTCAGTGTGCTCTGGAGTGTGTGTAGATTCTGTTAGTACCTGCAAACACATCCCAAGTAAGACAAAAATGGTGAATGTCAATTTTTGTGTTTTAAGTTTGAACAAAACGGCTGTTTACGTTTAATGGTGAAGTCTGAACTTTACCAACATTTTTCACAAAATATCAGTGCGTACCCTGTACACATCCCGCTGTTTTTTTTTTCCTGTTTCATAGTCACCTTTCTCATGTGTGTTCTCACTTCTTGTTTCCTGCCTTTGTGTTTCTTCCTTCCAGTTTTCTGTCTCACCTGTGTCTTGTTAGTAATCAGCCCTTTATGCACACAGTACATTCTAGCCTTCCTCCTTTTGAGTTCCCAGATTACAATGTGTGTTTCTGACGTGGACACGAGCCAGGTATCGTTATGGTTTGGACTTTTCTCTACACCTGCTGCTAAGTTTTGTTTGATTTACTGAACCTTTGCCTACCTGTCTGTGCCTGAATGTGAACTCTCATTATGTCTTGGTCATAAATTGCTCATATGTACTATATGGCAATGACAACTTGGTAATTTTAAGGATTTACAGAGATGCAATGAATAAAGAATAAAGACATAATTTAACGGCAATGAAAATAAACAGCTACGCATAACCGCAAACCAACTTTAAGTCTGCAGTTGGTTCCAGTGAAATGGCTTGCGTTAAGGTTAGCGGCTTTATTTTGTCTTAGATTTTATTTGTTTGTGTAGTTTTTGTGATGCCTTGTTGGTTGTAGCAGTTATGTCACGCTTATATTAGAGAAAAGCTGGTGGTTTGTGCTCTGCAGAATGTGACTGTCTGTCATGCATCTGCCCCTGCATACTGACAGCCTGAGAATCACAGTGTTATTAGAGTACATCATCTGTCTGAACTCAACATTCCCCAACACTGTATCACAGTCCTTGCAGTGTAAACAGCTATCTCATTTATATTACATTAAATTGCACTGGTTGACAATGTGTGTGTGGGGTGCATATATATATACACACGCATATACAAGGAAGTGCATGTATCTGTGGGGCTGTGGGTGTATTCTTGATGCGCTGAATGCATGTGTTTGTGTGTAAGATGTGTTTACTTCAGTCACAGATATCCTTTGGAAGCTATAGGGGATGTGCCTGTAATCTCAACAACACAAATACATAATGTAATGATGATAAGATTAGCTTCTAGCCCTGTGTTTGCTGACTGGCTAAAGAGAAGGATAGGAAGCATCTGTAAAGAGTAATGAAAGAGTCCAGATATCAGCTGCCCCACCACAGATAAATGTGCTGCAGGGGGCTTTGTATATATATTACAAATTAAACGGGACACACCTCAGACGTCGACCTTCTAGTGGATTATGATCACTCTGTGACACTGGAACTAAACAACATTATTATGCCATCAGTGTCAAAAGTTCCACTGGCAAAGAAATGAGATTTACCGCGTAGAAATACTACCAAGTGTACACAATAAAGGTTTATAAGGAGTAGATGTTTTTTTTTCTTTCAAATATTATGCATGAAAGAGGCATTTGTGGTAAGTCCTGGAATTTAAACAGATTCATTTTGCTATGCGTATAAGCTCAATGTATGAAATAAGTATTTGTGACAAGCTATTGACTCAAGGATTTGCATGTCCAAGAAGCAAAATACATTATTACACGGTGGTGAGTTTTAATCTTTTGAATTAGAAACCAAACCAAAGTCATTGCAGTGAATCTGTATTAAACTTTAACTTTTAGTACTTTAATATTCTTTTATTTTTCATTACTATTTTCCTTTAAAAGATAAAACTAGTTTGTATTTGTCTTATTTGTTCTTGTCACACACTGCTGCAGAAAATTGATCTTTAAAACTAAAAGCCTGCGCGTCGTAATACATGGTCCTTACCTGTTATTGATTATCTTTCAGCCGAGTTTGACGTGCCCTCTTTGGAGGATTCTGCAATACAATTAGAAACAAGGAGGAAAGAAGATCAGTGTTTTTTACATTACGGTTAAAGTCTTTCATCCTTAGAACAAGAGTCTTGCGAGATGCGCAAAATCCCACTGTGTCATATTTATGGATGCGTTCCCTCAAGACTTTTATTTATTGTTGACTGTCCATTGGGGATATTTTATGTGAGAGTGACGTAACGTCAAATACGTAGCATAGCGATGAAGATAACCTCTTGAAATAATACTGTAAAGCACTGATGTTTGTGCGTGTTGCATTAACTGCTCATGCAGATTTATTTTATCACTATTTGCAATCTCTGTGTTTCTTCCAATCATTTAACAAACTGAAAGGTAGGGGGCACAACACTGCAAAAACAACACAATCCTTCACACACACACACACACAACATTATCTGACTCACAAACACACTTCAAAGACACTAGGGATGGTCACCTTCCCGCTCAGTGGGATGCTTTCTGCACTAGAAAAACAATGATGAAATATTGGCATTCAGAGAGCAGAAAGAAGCCAAAGGCCAGGGAGAGGACACACAAACCCACCACAGAGGCTGAAAGGAAATGATTTTCTAGGAGTGCAAACAACAGGGATAATGAACTATAGTGTTACTAATTGATGAAATCTTTTCACTGAGCTTATGGAAATTAAATTTAAAAGGGGGGAAAAACATTGTTGACTTATATTTCACGAGAAAACGAAGTGCTCACGAAACTAGACATATGATTGGTATATTATGGCTTTCACTGTTAGCATAGAGCAAACACTGTGTATTATTAGGCTCTTGAGATTTGCATAATGTGGATGCAAAATAGTACAGTTTCTTTTATGTGAAGGAATGCACTTAGTTGAAAAGATTTAACATCTTTTCGCTAACTGTTTAAAGGCGTCAAAAATGTCCCACCGGTCTTTCTGATATCCTTACATAAAATATAAAATATTACAGATTAAAGCTGCAGCAAATCAGAACATTTTTGAAGACTTTTTTTTTTTCAAATAGCCAAAGATGCTTTGCACAGGAACCGCGAAACATTTCAAATGCTTTTCTTTTCTTAATTTTGCTTCACAGAACTGAGTGCCTTTTCTTTCTTGTGCACGTTTTGATATGTATGCGCACCATGTTCGTACATTCTTCTATGAAGTAGGAGTAGATAATGTGACTTATGGTGGGTATGGTGTTGTTGTTTTTTTTCGCAATTTAAGTATATTTTAGTGAATTATTATAGGTAATTTTTGTCTTGCTTGTTTTGCTGATACACTAAATGTACATAGTTTTCATTTGGTGTTAGCATTGTTTTCATTTCCAGAGCTACAGTAGAGTTCTGTTGATAAGACAGGCTGAGCAGCAGGGTGACCTCGATTTGAACTTAACTTTCAATAGTAGTGCTGGTACTACAGTACACTCTGCCAGTGACAGTACAGTAGTGTACTAAACTTACAATCTGTGGACTTGTTTCTGCATTTGTCAAGTTGTGAAGTTTCTCTAAGAGTATGACATCAGCAGAATTTCCAGAGATGCACGCCAGTGTTTTCACTAGCTTTAATTATTCATTAAAAATGTGCTGTCTGTTTGTCCTGATAAGCCGTCGGCTCATTCAGTTCTGCGCAGCCATGTGAGCCTAGCTGATTTAGCTAACTGTACTGTAGATGCTGCTCTAAACATTCCTGTATGCCCAGAATCAATGTCCCTCCCTCACAAAAACAACTTATGATTGTCTCCTGCAGCTACTCCATTAAAATGCCTTTTATTTTGAATTCTAACCCCAAAAACATTTACCGGTTTCCCCTTTCCGAAGTTATTTCAGCAATGTAAATGCTTTATATGGCTTTAACTCCCTGTCAGAAAGGCAAAAGTTTGGAAATCCAGTGTTAAAGCTTCGCCAACAATCGAGCTTGTTAGCGGCCGAGCGCAAGGTTTAAATTGGCAGCTCAGAGGTGACAGGTGTGTGGTCCTACATTGCCTGTATTTGTATTCATCTCACTTTATTTAAGAGGAGGTATGCGGAGAGGGGAGCAGAGGGATAAAAAAGACAGTCTAATCAATTAGGCTTTCAAGGGCTCTGCTCTGCTTTCCCCTTCCTAATCAGATACACCTCTAATTCTACTCCTGCCAAAAAACACACAAGAAGGCCACTCTAATGAAGAATGAGGTGGAGCCACGTCAGCCCACCATCGAACCACAGGGAGCTGCCCAGCCCTCCCCCAGAATTTCCTGCTCTCACATACAGAAAGATCAATTTTTGGAGATGTCCAAGTGCCACCTTCATATCTTCCCCAGTGATGATGAAGTGCTTGTTTTGGACAGCGATGTAAACCTGGACACAATCCTCTCATGTAATGATCTGACAGCTGTGACCTTCATGGGATCCCATCCAATGACCCTGCAGGTGGAAAGCTGCTGCTGCTGCTGCTGCTGCTGCTGCTGCACTGGTATTAGCAGACAGACACACAGCCATCTCTTCAGGGAGTGGGGTAGAAATAAGAGGAAATATTTTGCACAGAGGAGAGAGCAGCTTGGAGACACAGTAATTTGTCTGGGTCTGAGCCTGCAGAGCAGAGTCAGGGTCGCACAGGGGTAAGGGCGTAGTGTATACTAACAGCACATGATGAGCGTGTACTGCTACAGGAGCGTAAAGTCAGAGGGCACGGTGAAAATAACCCATGCTGAACTCCAGTTTTAGCTCATTTAGAAAAAAAAACACAGAAATTCTTGACTTGCTTTTTTCTTTGTGTCACGTATTGACCCTTTCTTGAAAGCACTGTGAGTGTCACTCATAGTCTGCACAGGACAGCTCTGACATAACTTCAGGTTGTTAGGCTGCTTTCAGACTAAGTCAGTCTGTGCATAAAAATGTCACAGCATGGAGGTGGATGTTGGAATCTGGTTCAACTTATCACCATGCAGTGTTACATCATCTGTGCAAAGCATAGTTAGTCCATCAAACATATGCACATTTGTGGTGGATTACTTTGTAATGTTAATGCTGTTTTTACATTCCACCCCTTCTAATCATTGTGATGAAAGATAATTGCTCTGAAAATCAAGCTTCAAGGTATAAATAACCTATGTGCAGGGTTATTGTTGCATCGAAAGAAGCCTTTGAATGGACAGATGAATTTCTCAAACAGAACATCTGAATCACAGTTTTTCTCACCTCCGTTTTTCTTCAGGCTAGTTACAATCGACCTATAAAAGGGTTTTAAATAGGTTTCTGAAGGGCTTATGCCGTGGTGTGATGGTGTTTTTTTGTTGCCATTATTTGAAAACGTGTTTTACACTTCTCATAAGAACATAAAAGATCTCTAAGATTATGTTTTACACTGTTGGCTCGGCAAAACATTTGTGTAAAACCAGACTTACTGCACGTCTAATATCTACATCCATTAGCAGGTCATGGACTTGTAATTGTAATTCTTCACTTTCTGGAAACATCATGCCTGTATTTTTGCAGCAGCAGGAAAACAAAATCTTAAACTCTAGCAGCTTAATATGGACTAACCGAACACTTTTAGTCCTCACAGACTCTAAAGAAAAAAGTTTATGTAAAATGGCATTAATACGCTGGTTCCGGGCCATTTAAAATTTGTGGAGTAAGAAAAGTTTGGACATGTTTTTATTTCTATAATGACATGATCTGTGCGATTCCTCTGAAAGGCAGGTCATATGCCAAATTAAGATCTCCCATGATATAAGAGTCAGATCACCTGTTGTTTTACTTAACCACATTTGGGATTTTTTAATCGTGGCCTTAGAATCTTTCATTTCGAACACGCAGCTCAGTCCTTGAAATTCACACTTTATAGCCGGGCAGTGTTGGAGAGTAGCCTTGTTTTGCAGTCATGCATAACTCTTCATTAGTCTTCTCCACAGTATTCCACAGTAAAAGAAGTCACTCACTAGATGCCTTGGCTTTTGCTGTGCAGAGCAGAGGTGTGTACTGGGCCCTGTGGCACTGCTCCGTTTACCATACTGTGAATGTAATTAAATCCAAGAGATGCCAGTATTTACTGGCAAGGGGGGGCAGCCTGTCTCTGCTCCTCAAACAGCCCTCCATCTGTCTGATTGGATTGTGGTTCCAGGCAGTAGCAGGCATGGCATCGAGGAGGTAGCCCAGACTGAAGCCCCCCAAACATGACTCTTTTTAATACATGCTGTTTTTAATACAATATGACCTCGCCAGGGGAATTTGGAAGCAGTAGATTAACGTACATGCGTGCAGCTTGTGTGTTTGTTTATAATCACACACCTCTAAGACCAATTATAAGATATCTGATAATTTTCTCTGTAATATTAGAGGAGCACAGCTTTGACAGATAACAGATAGTGTAGACTATAAAGCATTTAGAGTCAGCTGAGTATTGAATCGGGCAAAAGCACACAGATTTACTGTCTAGTGGGTTTAATGTCTCAGTAGTGCAAAAATCCAATAGGATAATTTCAATATAAAACACAGATCTCATTTTAATTGATTCCCTTGACAATACAATGCATAGTGGAGATTTATCCAGAAGCAACAGGGTGTTCTGTTACTGGAACGTCTTGGTGACCTTGTTAGATTTTGCCACCCATTATGTGATGTACTGAGTGTGCTGTGTCTCTTTCATGCCTCCCTTTACTTTGTTACAACCTGAACATACAGTATTTGTACATTACATATCAAACAAAGTGTGAAATCAAGCATAACGTGCTCCTGATATTGGAAGTCATTGTGACTGAACGCAGTTATGAGACAAAACCTGATATCTGTTATTTTTCTCTGGTACCATCATGCGAGACTCAATACAAGCCACTTCTTTGGTGGGTTTCACTTAAAGGCATGAAATAGACACACCATTGTTCCATTTTCTGCTGATTAGACCCTGTTACCTCCTGTCTCTTGGACAGTTGTTCTTCAGCAAGTACATGGACCATCGGAACGGTGTGTCCTTGTCATTAGCTCAGCGTGGAAGCACCAGTCTTACTTATTAATCTCCTGCTTTACCTCACCAGGGGCTTTGGCAAGACAGGGTAGCAAAAAATAAATAAATAAATGAAAAATGACAAACTACGAACAAGGAAAGAAAGAAGAAGCAGATAGAAACCCCTTGATTATAGCAGTTAGGGCTTATTGTGTGTGGGAAAAGGTAGTGATTGAAGTGGGGGCAAGTCCTTGGAAGTCAGAGCCAGAGTGAGTGAGAGAAAACAATGATAGTTATGATGAGGTCTTGATGTGGGCTTGGTGCTGAGGCAGTGGGGCCTGAGATAGAGCTGTGGGAGAGGGCAAAGGAGCCTCCTGTGGAGACACTGATCAAATATGATGTTCAGTACAGCGATGTGCTGCACAGAGGAAGCCGATAAAGTCATAGCCTTTAGTCTGGGTCGCAGAAAAAAAGCTTCTTGGGAGAAAAAAAAAAAAATGCAGAAAGAAAATTCGAGGCATCTTGGAAGTGTGGCAATGTTTTTAAGACAGATATGTTTGAAATATAACCCTGCTGTTTTTGAGTTTTCCATTTCTTTCTACCACACACACTCACACATCTTTTTTTCAATCCCTCTCTGCAAAGTCAATCTCGGGGAAGTCATTTTTTTCAGTCAATACACCAAGGTTACACAGGAACAAACCTTACAAAACCTCAAAGCGATGGGGGCGCATACACATGCCAACAAGCATAATTATAATCTCCAGCAGCGTACACATATTGTTCTTGACAGTGGGTTTAATATGAGGTTTTATGCAATTACAGTATTGCAGTCACAGCAGAGCACAGCCTCAGCCAGCCACTGTCTCTCACGTCTTCACTTTCGGATTGTAAATACAATTTAGTCAAGATTTTATTTAAAAGTTGGACTATTTTGCAAACTGATTCAGTGACATCACACATCGATTACCCGTTAGAAGACACTATTCATCTTCATCCTTAATCCCAATCACTTTTCTTTATTTCTTTTTTTTTTTAGTTTTGTGTTACTCGCCACCTGCAACTCATCTGTCACACTTTACTTTGTTTTTCCTCTCTTTCTCATTTCCTCTTTTTCTTTCCACGTGCTTTTCTCCGTTTGTCTTCTCCCTTCATGCAATAAGGACCCTCGCCACCAGCTCCCCGTTCAACTGAATGTCGGTATTCATCACGTCATCCAGGAACAAACAGCCCCACTAACATGCTGTATTAGAGAGTGAGATGGGATGTGAGATGCAGTCTCAATCTAATTTCTCACAGCTGTAAATTGAAAAAAAAATCTATGAAATGGAAGCAATGTGGAATTCCTCAGACAAACGCCAATAAAAGATATCGGTATTTTCAACACTTCTGGAAAATCTGATATCAAACCTGTATGACAGAGGAAGTTTATAATAAGCTACAGGGGGAAATAAAAAGAAATAAAACTTTAAAAAGCTACTAATCCATTATTGGCTGGGATTAAATATGTATCTCCTTGATGTGATATCTTACTTTTATCACTCTCTGGTGCTCACTTACTTCTGCTCTGCAACATCACGTACTGTTCCTCATATGCAAGACAGCCACGTGTATAATCCATGGTGTCTGTGACACCAGCCTGGTGGCAGTGGTAGAACATTACTAACTCTTTATTCCAGAGAGCAATTTGTGCAGTGAACAGGCTGTGAAAAAATATACAATGAAAATGTCCCATTTTAATGATTTTCATGCTCTTACTTTAGCTGGGATATTTTATGCTCTAGTGTAAGTGGTGCAATTTGTAAAACCACCAAGACACTGTACTGTAATTTCCTTTAATGCCAACACTAGAAGGATCCCACAAATTGTTTGATGCTAGTTCTATTTTAAAGATGCAGTTTGTCATAGTGGCAGCACACTATCCATTTTCTTCTTCTTTTTTTTTTTTTTTTGATGGATTTTATTTTGTAGCCACATTTGGATGCGGATATTGTCAGATTCATGTTTGCTTTGTAGGATTTTGAAGTCACACAAAAGAAAGTACATTCATACTTAACGCTACATTTATTGAAAAAAAATATTTACCGTGGTTGCACAAATGTGGAATTTCAAAATGCCTCATCTAAGGATTCATTTGTATTTTTCTCTAAATGTAGTCTTACTCATTTGAGAACTGTTTTCAATACAAAATCAATTCATTTCTGAGTTTCTTAACATGAAGATAAAAGTGTTAAAGTCAGAGGCCTGATGTGCATGAGCTGCGAGGCTTTCAAGTCTAGTCTTTTTATTTTACATTCTTTGAACTAAATGAGAACAACGTTGTTTTCGAAGCCTGTCTTAGAATAGCCCAAGTAGGTATTTGCATTGCATCAGCATGGTCGATTTTCTTCCTCTTCTGTGATACCCGTACAAATGTTGAAGCTACCCCGCTCCTTTGCACCGTGTGAGGTTTACAGAACAATTTCATGTAACCACCAAGCATTAATTTGACTAAAGTGACATCAAAAAGAACAGGCTGAAACAAATGAAAATGAAACTCTCTCCACAGGTTGCAGCATCAAAGTAGTTTTGCATCATGTGAGCCATGAATTAAATTAATTTAAAAACCTCTTTTTATGTAAAAGTTATCCAGATTAATGTCACTCGTGTCTACCAAGGAATATACATGTAAATGATTCAAATGAATAAAAAAACAGAAAAAAATATGATTAAAGTCAAACTGAAAGCACTCCCACATCCTGTCTGGACTTAGATTATGCTCCTTATAGATGAAACACGGTGCCATATCCACAAGGAGATTGGATTTCCAGTAGGCTTCTGTGGAAAACAGCTGGACTACTGTTGATTAATGGACAACGTGTATGACATGTGTAAAATAACTGTGTACATATCAGACCTAATTAGGAAATCTGCTTACCTGCATTTTTTTCACCCTTATTAAACTTACCTAATAAGCATGGATGAAGTGCCTTTGGCACATCTTCCGGCATTTCCTGGAGCAAATGCAAGCTCAGTAAAATACATTTTGAAACTGTGAATAGAAAAACAGTGTCTTCCCCAGCACCATTTAGATGAAGCTGCATTCATAATAAAGGTATTCTTCTAATCATAAACATTTGGAAAGCTACGTAAAATGTTCAGCAAGTGGGAAGAGGGAGCGCGTAACGTGCAGTGTTGCAGGCGTGTCCGTCTTTGTGATCCCTCAGGATAAGGAGAACTGAAATGCATTGTGAAGAGTTCTTTTATTTCTCCTGTAATGAGCCGATAGCCGGCGGGTAGCTGTTGTCTCCAGCTGTGATTCATTCTGTATTGATACTTCCCCTTTTAAACACACCTCATCCAGCCCCTGAGGCCTGAAGTGCCAGGGTGCCACTGTGTTTCATAGTTTGCCTTGACACTAGCTCTAATCTTAAGACACAGCAGGAAAAGAGACAGACATCCCCTTTTCAAAGGAGAAAACAAGGGCAGGTTGTGTTCATAGAATATGACATGTGTCTGAAAATGGGTTCCTGTTATGCTGATACAGTATGGCTCTTCCTGAAGCGTTCAATTGACAACTCACAGCAGGTGACCACCGATTAATCTCTCCACCATACTGATATTCAACTATCAGTGTGGCAGAAGGACTCCTTTGATAGATATCGCAGAGCTGGAGTGAAAATCGGTGAAGAGAAAAGCAGAAAGCACTAATATTATATCCACCCAGGGTTCTTTGGCACTGCCACAGAAGTAATCCTGTCACATGTAAAAGAAAGGAATGCTTTTTTCTGGCTACTGTGGTGTGGATTTTCATCGTTGCTCCCGAATGTATTCAACAGCAGGAAGAAGCAAGGTTCAGACGTAAACCTTTTATTGTTATCATGGCCAGCAACAAATCTGGGGGATAAAGAAAATGCCTGTTTAACAGTAGCATACCTCTTGTCCAATTATATCTTCTATATTTGGTCTATCTGGCAAAAAGTTATCATTTGTGGGTTAGACTAATTAGACTAATTATTTCATCTTAAAATCTGCAAGAGAACAACATTTAACATAAACAAACCATTAATTAAAGTAGATCTGGAGAAAACTGTGTGTAAACTGTGCTTGGAAACCTGAGGCGTGTAGATCTATCTGGCGGTACCGGTGATAGATCGGTTAGTAAATATTAGTTGATCTGGCCATTTTTAAAAGACGCTGTTTTTTTTATTTCATTTAGCAGATGTGGTTGGACTAATTAACAGCTTTTTTTTGGGTCTAATGAGTCCCTTTGCTGAACCTTGTGAGAGAAATTAAGGTGGGTTTAGTTCATCTTCTCGGAGGTGGTGGGAGTGCTTATTGATTATACCCCGCTGTGTCTGTCAAGTCTGTAAAAGCCGTGTCAAGATCTATGCAGCTCCAGCCCTCCTCACCACAGGTTCAAAGAAATGCAGACCGTATTTTGCTTTGAAGGGACCAAAATTGATGAATTTCAAGGGCATTGGTTCATTTGTGTTTTAAATTAACTTGAAATAACGCCGACGCCTTCACAAATTATTTACAGAAGCGCACAAATCTACCTGGTGTGAGGAGAGGTGTGCATTAGCAGAGGGCTTATTAAAGTTGTGAAATATGTACTTTTAGTTCTACATCTATAGCCAAGGAGCCACATATCCACACTGCAGGCTGTAGCTGTGGCTCACATGCTACCACGTATTAAGGCTAAGGTGGCAACAGAAATAAATGCGTACTGCAAGATTTCTGAGTCACGATCATGGACTGTTTAGTGTTCTACAAGTTTCTGGCATTGATTGAAAAGCTGAAAAAAAGACTGGTTGTGTTTGTTTAGTAGCATACATACAGCAACACCGTTTTTTTTTTACAAGCCTTCTGCTCCCTAAAGTCTTTACAATTCAGTAGCAATATCTACTGTGGAGATTGGTCTTGCTCATGAGACTGATCTCCAACCACTTTTTGGAGATATTGACAACACTTGTACTCAGTCTTTTTCTTTGCCTCAGACAAAGAACAGGCAGCAGTGGTCAAGAACACAACCACAGAGATAACACTAAATTTATTATGCACCAATTTATTTTTTATTACCGTGATCTGAATTTAAACATTTTTCAGAACATCTTTTAGTTGTAAAAATTTTGCCAATTCTTGATTCGGCTTTTTCCACAGGCTACCGCATTCTGCCAACTCGCTGAAAATGTAATGTGCACAGAATGGACTCAAGTGCAACAACATTGAGCAGTACAATAAATAAAGCCTTTATTGAGGTCAATCGGGAAACAGTGGCAGGTACGCCGGGAACAGAATGAGGGCTTGTCCTATCCCACTGGGCAAGGCTGGAGGTGTTGCTGGTCAGGAGGGGCGTGTAGGTGTAGGGTAGGAAGTTGACCTCCAGCGGAGAAACCACTCAGGGAGAAGGAGGCTGCATCAGTCTCTCAGAAGGATAACAAATGATTATTTTTGAGAAGTAAGAAGGAGTTGGTACCGTGGCTGGTGAGGGCCTGGATAATAGCAGGTGGCGAGGAGACACTGGCCAGGAGCGCAGACGGGTAGCAGGCGGAGAAACGCTGGTAAACAAGGCAGAGGATCCAGAACCAGGTGAGTGAACAGACGAGGGGTAGGCAGGAGGTGGGTCGGGGCCAGACAGAGGATCGAGGAGCTGACGGGGAGGTAGACGCGGGACGCCTGCACAGGAACACGTGACACACTGAGCCACAGGTAAGCGGAAAGCACCTTCAAACTGTAGCAACGTTGCGTGCGTGCGTAGCAGGACATTTTATACCAGCTTGATTACTGATGCTGTGCAGCTGTGAGCACAGGTGAGTGGAGCTGGCTAATGAGGGGGCGTGGTGCGCTGCAGGGGGAGTGAGAGCATAGATATTAGAAACATAGATACCTCATTGGCCACTGCAGTATGCCGTCGCTACACTGTAAACTAAATTAAATTAACATTGGATTTACTTAAAAAAAAACCTGGACCTTACTCGTTTTTTATCAACTTGTTATTAACACTAATTTTAAATAATAATAATTTGGAGTCTTAAGAGGTGACTAACTCAATGTACTTGTGGGAGTAAGCTTTTATTGCATTTACAGTTAGGCAGCAAGTTGTTTATCTCCTACGGGTACAGTATGCAGGCCCGTATAAGGGTTTTCATGATTGTACGTTTTTACCTAGTAGCATACTTAATTCACATTCACAGTTGGGTTCCTTGTTTGTAAAACAGCATGAGCGCTTCTGTTGGAGTCGATGCGTTCAACACTGAAATAGGCTTTTAGTCATTTTAAATAAAATATAGTGTCAGTAGGCTGCATGTCGGTCAAAGTCGATGTTCTGGCAAGCCGCCACCCATAAATCTGCAGGAAACTGCTTCTTCATTGTGCTGTGAGTGACTGCTGAAACCCAAAAATTAATGGTCTGATATCACCTACAATATAATAGCCATAACAGAGATTATCATATTGATTTAGCAACTCAATTTTTTTTGTTTCATTCCTACATGTTAGGTTAATTTTGGAAAATGTGAATGTACAAATACCAGTCATCCAGTCATTGTCAACAATTAAATCTTGATGAGCAGTTAGCTGTTAGCCTCAGCCTTCCTCTTTTGTTCCTTCAAACACCCTCTGGAAAAAGTCAGCTTTTCCATATTTGCTCAGATCCAAAACCCTGTTGATATCTTCTGTCATAATGTGTAACAGTAGTTGTGTTTCTCCTTGTGACCAGAAATGGGGATTTTTATTTGGATTCGTCCATGTAAGTTTCCATGCAAGTAAAAACGCGCAAATTAGATTCATTTTCCCAATACGCTCTACAAATGTCCAAAGAATCCTCATAAAACCGGAATAATATTGGCATATCCCACGTCTTAAACAAAAAATGTTCTATTTGGAAAAAGGCCCAATTCAGAAACTGAATATGCTGTTTACATGAAACCTGTCAAATATGTCAGAGTGTCAGAATATTGTCATATTCAGAATAATAGTGGAATAATAGTGTGCATGTAAACGAACTCAGTGAAGGCAGACGGAGTGACAGTTTTCTGACTCGGCTGTGGATTATACTGGACTGTGGATACTTTTATGTGGACCTTTTTTTTTTTTTTTTTAAATTACAGCATTTTGTGTTGAAGGCATAGACTCGGTCTCAATATACTCATACTCATATACAATAAATCAAGACACCACAGGTATCTACAGGTAGTTACCCCACTGTGTCAAACATAAAGTCTGGACTGGTAGAGATATTTACATTTGAATACTGTGTGCACAACAAATATACTCTTACTAATTTTACAGCAATGGCATTAGCTTAACATTACCTTCCTAAATCTCAGAAGCTGTCGGTTCATTAGAAACATAAAAAATGCAAAGCAATCGTGTGCTCATGTGTGTTATATCGTTTCAATTCTGGCCTCAAACAGAAGGGCTGTGTGAGAAACAAACGAGCAAGAAAAA
The DNA here is from genome assembly GCA_037367275.1 of Coranthus polyacanthus. Lineage (NCBI taxonomy): Eukaryota > Metazoa > Chordata > Actinopteri > Kurtiformes > Apogonidae > Coranthus > Coranthus polyacanthus. Next base: position 10,336,102 of record JAPQRN010000010.1, read on the forward strand.
CTTTCAGACAAAATCTGTGCCAAACAAAGACAACCACCCTAATATGTCAACTAATTGTTCATTAATTATATCATAAATCACACTGACAATGACAGCTAGTCCCAATTACAAATGTCACGGTTGGCCTGGCCCTCTATCAAGCCTCATCATCCCTGGAATCCACACTGTGTACAAATCACCTTGTTTACTTAATGCCACAGCCATAGGTCACGTAATGGCAGGGATTCTTTCAACGTACCTGTTTTAAAATGATCACAGACTTCTTTGTTTAAAATGAATTTACTGAACAAAAAAACACACAGAATTTTCTCTATGAAACATATGAACGTCAAAATTCACTTTACTCTGCTGTTTGTCTATTACTTTTTTACAATGCATGCTAATGTATTGTAATGTTTTAAAACAGGTCAGTGTCCACTGGAGCTAAAGGTCTGCAGGGTGTCCCCTAAACCTGTTGCACCCCGAACCCCGGGGATTCAACCAATGAGGGACCAGCTCTGGTGCAGCTATCCTTTGTGGTTTTTTTTTTTCCTCTTCCTCTGTACAACACTGCATTCTCTTTGTGTCTGAATGCCTGCAGTGACAGCTATTTAGCATTATATTTGAATGCCTTTAAAAGGACCTCTTCAAAGGAGCACAAGCATGGTAACAGGGAATGGAACAAATAGCAGATGGTGTTGAAACTCGGTGTTCACATCAGGGGGTGATGCAAATGTTCATCATTCATTAATGCTGAGGACAGTAATTTGATGATAACAAAATACATTCCACATACTTCATCATGTCTGAAGTGCACAGGCCAAATTTGTATGTGTGTATATAGTATGAGCGAAAAAGGTCAAACATTATGAATGCATAGCGGGAAGACCTCTAAGCTTGAAAGGTTATTATCCGCGGGTTACTTTGATGAGATGGAAAGATGGGCTACGACTAACTATCAGACTGTAAACACAAAAATCTATTTATTCTCAGGGGTAATTGATGGGGCTTTAGCACTTGTAGCGTAGTCATTTTCATGGCCAAATCCCGAATTATCTTTATACTCAGGTATGCGTTTTTTTTTCAGAGTTTTACTGCAATACCACAGAACCAAACTCAGTCCAATTTTTCTCATAGGGTAAGATGTAGCTTCTTACATATTCATAATGTTACACCTGGGGCACCTTACTTATCTCACCTGTGTGTGACGGTCACAGAACCTCTTGATTTTTATTCCTGCACACGTTAACAGGTTAGAGCTTGTGAGACGAGTGGCTCAAGCCTCATTGCAGCAGTCCATCATCTAAAGATTCAGCGTAAAGCCTATTTTTCATGCGTGAGGTTAGAGGTTCTCAGCACATATAGACAGTGAAGCGATCTGTCATATTGACATCATGCCAGTAACATTTTAAATAACTGACACCTTTCACTATAGTTTCAATGTCTAGGCTGTAGCTATCGGAATGCATCGCACACATGAAACAATATAGATTATTCTCAGTCATTTAAAGGAGAAAGTGGTTTGAACACATGCTTCTTGACCATTTTCTGTCTGATCTAAATAAAAATGACATCCATAACGAAGCTAGCAGGGCACTATAGGCCCATAGTCCACTCGTCTTCTCATCCCACAATATTATGAAACCACAAACAAACCACAAATTATGACATTTGTTTTCTTCCTTTTTTACCAGTTGGTGCCACTGTTTGGTTTAGCTGTTAGCATGGTAACAAAAGTGTGTGTTTGAAATGTCGTACTACATACTACTGGCATGCTGACAGGCCATATGCCAAAGATACCCAGAAGTATACTGCACCGGCCAAATCTCTCACTATACGGACTGAGAAATCTGCGTGATATACTACATCCCACAATGCATTATCTTCTTCTTTTGTCTAATGGCGCGTCACAATTAACACAATTACTGCGTTACCACCACCTGCTCTGCTGGAATTTGGGTTTGGGTTGGATTTCTCTATTTACATGCATTAAAACATGGATACGCAGCTGAGGAAATGTAGACAAAAATGGCCGTGCACTGTGGGGGGAGATGACTGAGACTGCTATGGTATGATTTACTGATATATTTTCATACAAATGATTGTTTGCAGCAAAAACAGCGTATCTTTGCCGTGTGGGAGCAATTTATCCAGTCCATACGGAGGTCAGTTTTTAAGACATCTACTGCTTTAGCCTGCGTCTCTGTTACCTAAACAATAAAAACTCTACAGCTGGATCTGCACTAGCAACCATCACTCCTTGATTTGTATCATTCCACTGCAACTGCATACTAATTCCTATAATCTGTGTGTTCAGAGTCACTTGGAGAGTTGATTCTCTGTGAAATGTATAATATTTGTGCTGTCTTATCTTTGGCTACTATAATGGCAGAAAAACACGAATTTCTTTCTCACTCTTTGTTCGGAAAGTTTCTTTGTTCTGTATCGTTTGTTGACATTATCTCTGTTGTTGCCAAATGGATGAATGCAACAGGACAGCCATGTATCCTACCACCAAGTGCTGCCCATAATTGGACTGTTAGTCTCACAGTTTGAACACAGAAAAAGTTGATCTTATTAAGTTTATGGGTTCTCTTTCTCACTTTGTTATTGCTTGTACTCCACTATTTTAAACCAGTCTATGTTTCCTCTCGCATTGCCCTTACCCCTCTGTCTAATCTCTCCCTTTCTTTTCTTTACTCTGATCCTCTCCCTGTATAAAAACCTGTGTCGCTAGGCAGCAGGAGGTGCAGACAGAGGCAGGATTCAGAGGTCATTTTACAAGTGTAGCCGCTAATTAACAGAGATGGAATGAGTCATTTCAAAGAGAGATGATGTGGATAGACAATTCAAGCCTCCATTTCGTCTTTTTTTCCCTCTTGTCCGCTGTTACTTTCCTTTCAAAAGTACTCCAAAACACTCGATTGCTTCTATTTCCATGGGCATCAACTCCTCTCCTGCTTGGATGGTCACGTTTTCTAAGGCTGAACACCACTTGGACAAATCCACCAATTTTCTCATCCCAGAGATGACATTTAATTCCTCATGTTCAGCTCCTGCTCTATCAGTTTCTACCATTTATTACACTTACTGACCTTAATGTTAAGTCCCTGAAAATACTTCCCTCGTAGCTCTAAGGGCAACTTTTGCTCCCAATGCAATCTCTAATTGCAACAAACGCATCATCAAAATCATCTGCTGTTTGCAGTCAAAACCAGATGCTTTTTTTTCTCCTCATGATAAATACCCTGACATCATTTAGTATCTAAGATAAAAGCGAGATTACTAAGAAACTACACGCATGCAAGACTGTACTAATTTGTACAGCATAATTTTATTTCACTACATGATGTTTTTACTGAAATACTTTATTATTAAGGCTGTAGTTAAAGTTTAAAATGCTATCTTAAAATCTGATGAACTATTAAAGTTTAAACCATCCATTCAACCTTTCTCTGTACTCATTTTTTGATTAATTCTGGTTTACTGTCCGGGCCAAACAAGCAATTTCCCCATGTCCTGCAGACCCCCTGAGGCTGCGTGTTACTTGCCAGTTGGGTAGCAGTAGTAAAATGAATAGCAAATCCTCAGCGGATCTCCTTTCTTGTGCATGTACAGGGCCTCTGTGTCAAAATTTACAGAGTGTATTCTTTAAGAATTTTTGCTTAACCAAAATACCACTAACGAGGCACCAAGGGGCCCATAGCTCATTTTTGCCCAGCAGTGCCTTAGTCAGCGAAACTGGTTTTTACAAAACTTTAGATCAGAATATCATGGGTTCAGTCTTCAGTGATTACATTTCCCCCATTTAAGTTCACTGCATTAAGGACCAGCTTAGAAACCTAGATGCTATCTTTGGTGAGGAGCTCGATTTTGATTGTTAGGAGATTCCTTCTTCAAACACACACAAACAACATCCAAACCTCAGCTGGTCCAGAGAACAAAATCTAAGATTGCGTTCAATGTTAGCATCTCTGCGCTGGCTACCTGTAAGTTTTCAAATACATTTTAAAATTTGAATGGTTACTCTTTAAAGAATAGGCTTGTCCTGTTACTATATGTCTGACACTAACTTTTTAGGAGCCTAAACCCATTCCTGAGACCCACTGGTCTGTTGTTTCCAGACTAAAAACCAGAGGAGACTAAGTCATGGAAAAACTCAAGCTAGCTATGTTTAAAAATTCTGTGTGTGATATTTACTGACAGCTAGTGGTGAAGTTGGACATTGCAACCACAGAAGTCCCTTGTGGCAGTCCCTCGTTTATTTTGTCCATTCTAGTCTTTATTGACTCCGGTCTTCAAACATATTAGATAACGGTAATGCACCTTAACGCTGGGTGTCACTTGCTATAAAAAAGAAGAGGGAGTCCATACTGAGCTGCTGTAGAAACATGGTGGAGCAATATGTCGGACTCTGTCCTCCATCTGTAGATATAAACGGCTCATTCTAAGCCACGTTTTAGGTCACACACGGCCTTCTACTTCCTGACCAGATTGACACACCTTTAAAACGCTATTTAAAAATGCACAAGGATTTCTCGGGGTAGAGGGTTACAGAAGTCAATCTACCAAACAGCCTACAAAACGTTATACTCAAACACATATAAATCCACTGGCATTGTAGTGTCAGCAGTTCACCTAGCCTTAGGCTTGTTTGAGGTTAATTAACACCTGGGTGAAAAACAGAAGAGTGTAACTTTACTACAAATTATGGAGTAATAAGACTGCCCACAACACCTCTTATAAGTTATACGTATGTTTACTTATTATGCAAGTTTCTCCTGCTTCAGTGCATGACTCAATTTAAATACGTAACACTGATTATGTGCAATGCGAAATTAGTGTGAACTAGCCAAGAAAAACTTTGGATACTGCATTAACCGTTGGAAAAAGCAGATTTTGCACAGAGTGAGGAGGTGAAATACATTTCAGCTACAGCCTCTACTCTATAAATTTACCCTTGGAATGGCTCTGTAGGGCTCCTGTCATGGATCGGCTAACATAACCTACAGCTAAAATGTTCAGTTGAACTTCTAATCAATAATTCAAGCATGCAGGCACCCATCCTCATCACATGCCTTTCAATTCAGACTTCTCTGAATGACAAGAAAAAGTAAGTGTGTGTGCACACTCATGGTGGTGCATATGAAAATAGTAAAGAGCAGAGGCAGAGGTGTCTCGTTACAGGTGATGATATTGCAGCCTGGATTGATGCTGTAGTTCTGCCTCTGCAGAGGAATCAATGACATGGCTGCCGGTACGAATCAAGCTCACAGCTGTCAAGAAACCGAAGTGCAGCTCGGCTTTGGTTTGAGACGGGTGGATGGATTGTTTTAAACAAAATTAAACAACAAAGGGATATATTGGAAATGTTTGTTTATGTTTGCGTGTGACGGATAAAATAGGAAAATAGAAAGAGTAGGAGAGCTTTTATGAGCTTTCGTGGAGTGAGCAAGAGGGGTATAGGCGTGACGAATTTTTATGAAAAATAAAGGCTGCGACACAAAAAATACAAGCAATTTTTTAAAAAAAGAATCTTTTGCCATTAATTTAAAGAACAAAACACTTAAATACTTGAAGCGTTTCGGTTTCACCTTGTTTATTGCCTCTGTCATACTGAAACAGGTCATCCCCGGTTGGGTTATAGTTGTGTTTTTCGTTGGGGTGAGCCTTCGAACTCTGACTTTAACTGGATTTCAACAACATCACTCATTTGCCTTCAAAAAGAACCTCAGCAGCTAAAAAGAGACATATGATTTACATTTCTGAAGGCTTGAGGTTAAACTAATAAGACTAACTACTGCAGACTGAACTAAAACAGTTTTCTGCAGTCCCTTCACACACTCACTCAAACTCTCTCCCGGGCAACTCAAAACGTTTGGAGGTCATTGATAATGGCACCAAGAAATAAAAATGGTGTCTGTTGTTATTCCAGGGAATCCGTCCCCCACTTGCCTCAGCCATAGGCCACATTTCATTAGTCCCATCAGCAAGGTAATTCACAGTAAAATATGAAGGATAAATTACAGTGCGTGAGAAGCCTGGTAATGTAATCACAACGCTGACATACCTAGCCCGTGGGCTGGTAATGAAGAAAATGAGACACTGTCAAAAGTGTGATTTCACTTTGTTGTAGTGCCCTGTGCAATATAGGCAGTGTTTAAGTTTATAGTCTGCAATTTATGCGTGCATTGATTCCAAGCAATTTTGTCTGAACTGATGATACAATATGAATACAGTAGATGCAGCAGCATGCTTTTTTGTGACACTTGACAGTAGTGTATTAGATCAGCAAGGGTATTAGTCATCTTTCATTGACGTCTAACACACTAACCTTCTTGATGTCTGAGATACTAGCGCAGCTTCGAAAGAAACAAAGCCACCGTTACATGTTCGCTCAGATTGAACTAAACAACCTTTAACTGAGGCTCCAAGAGTTGACGGGATATTATTAAATGCAAAATACATTGTTTTGGGGTTGTACATAATAGTAAGAGGTGAGAAAGTACAGTAACGGCAGGTGGAACAACAATTTCCGAATACGTCACTGCTGAGGTTCCAGCTTGCTTTCCACTCTGATTTTCTGAGATGATGGATAGCATGTGTTCTGCTGTATCTCCCAGGGCGAATCAAATTGAATACACACACTGGAATAAAACCAGAGATTCGCTGGTTTGTGACTGTCAAAATAATGTGCCAAATGTCTCTGTGTACCTGTGTTACAGGAGAGGAGGTTTCAGGAGAGGAGAACGCGCTAAATTGTCATGAATTACTTGATGTAAATATAATCAGAAAACAATGGGGACTGACAGAAAACAGGTGCAGTCGATTAAAGAAAAATATTCATTAAATACAGAAGAAATATATATTGAAATTTCATTTCTTTTAAATCCAGCAACTGTATTTGAATCGTAGTACAAATGCTGTGTGAAGTTTTTAAAGAGAAAGTTGCTCAAGGCCATAGTACTTATGTATATATGCCTGCGCAGTTCTGACTTTTGCAAACATTTATCAGGCGAATCGTAAGGAAAGCCACTGAGGGAAGGGAGTGAAGGGAGAGACATCTGCTAAAGTCGTTTTGGCAGATAGTGAACACTTTATGCTGAGTAAGGCCAAAAACTTTCGGATGAGGAGAAGACAAGCAGGTATGAATCATAATGTTGTACAGTTCTCTGGAGAGGAAGACAGTGCCCTCTGCTTTGTCTTATAATGAATGATTAAAGCACTGGGTTTGAGTGAAGGACACTTATAATGTTACGTTATATCTCTGTAGATGAATGGATGTTATTTGCAAAATTGACAGCAAACTACTGGCCCAATATAATTATGCTACCAACCCTAATGTTATAAGAGGTTTCCTTATTATAACATACCAATACTTTTCTTTTAAAAAATGGTAGCGTGTTCTAGGGCTGTATGATATAATGACATATGCTGTGTGATGATAGAAAAAACCATCTTCTCTATTGCTCTATTGTTTATTTCATCATATCACAAATCACATTCTTTACGGCAATAATTTCATCATTTGACTCTTTACACTCTTCCTCTTTTACCACCTACACAAGAATCATGTCAAACTGTGGAAAGAGTCACATTTTAAGGCGTATATTAAATTTGTTTGCAACTGCTGTTGAAAACCGCATCTGTTTTCTATTTATTTTCTACATTAATATTTTATATTCAGTTACATGCTTGACTGAAAATTTGCACAAAGGTTCTAAATAAAAAGAGAAACGTGATCAAGTATAGCGTTTATTTGTCTAAAAAAAAAAAACAGACCTTTGCCTGTTCCATTTTATATAAAGTATTTATTCATTAAATTAACTGAACATGTGTTATATTGCGATATGCATGCGTTCACCGGATATGAAATCACTTATGTAGGGATATGACATTTTGGTCACATCGCACAGTCCTAGTGTGTTTCAACACTTGATGTATTATACATATGTTTGGCATGGCATGCTGAGTATCAGTACTCCATAGGGCAAAAATCTGGCAGACATACATGGCTTGAAGTTGATAGAATAGTGCAGCAGTACATTCACAAAACACATATATATTCAGAAAACTGTTCCAGCACAAACAAATCACAACTAAAGATCTTTAGCGTAATTGTGTCCAATTCTCTGCAGGTTACGGGAGGGGTTTATCGGCATCAAACAGCACATGGGAGAGGAGTATCAACATGATTCTAACCTTTGCATTTAGATGATATTTGTTATTGTCTTAAGTTCCCCAGTAAAGCAATATGTGACAGAATGGTGTTTTCCTCAGTCAAATGCTGATCCTCAGCTCTGAGGGTTAACACGCACAGCAACAACATGCAATCTGGTAATAGAAACTGAAGTCTTTGATATTGGTCCCCATGGGCGCCATCAGCTTGAATTCTGCGATGGGGTTGTGCGAATCCTAACAGAAGGCTCCTACTGCAGGGTCAGAGCTGCACTGGGAAACAACACGTGCTGAATATATTTGAAAAACACTATGCTTTGATATTCAGATCAGCTAGTGCTCTGTTGGGAACAGCCTTAGTATCATCATCCATGGAGTACATCCATGAACATGCTTGCTGACTTTTTGCACTGACTAAAAGCATACAAAGATGTTACATATTGTTACATTATATACATACATACATACATACATACATACACACACATATATATATATATATCATTCAAAGGACACAAATTTAGAAATTACAAATAAATATTAAAGTAATATAGATGCAAAGACATGCAGGATTTATTCTAGTCAAATAGTGGGGTGTCTTCATGGCTCTGTTTTCGTGATACAAGTAATAATGAGCCTTTTTTTTTGTGTTTCATATCACATCTGACTCATTCAGAAAACATACTGGTTCCTTTTCACAGCTCTGGAAAAGTGCCATCTTTTGCAATCAATTGAATAAACTACATAAAACATCTAGGACTCTACCTTTAATTATATTTCTTCCTGTCCGATCTCAAGATTTAATCACTGCAAAAAAATAATTATTCCACAGAAGCAAGAATATTGTAACCCTAAGGTTATATGGGTTCCGTCCTCTATCTAATCACCAGATAAAACACCAGTGGTTTTAATTATTGATAATTAACCTTATGAATGTGACTCATCCAATCCGCCCTCAATCTTTCTCCCTCTCTATCTTTCTCGTTAAAATATCTCTCTTTAAAATGTATGTTATGCATGCAGTCATGGTTTTAAATACAGATATTACAGTTATTCGACCCCAGCCCTTATCACTTAATGTAATCATCCTATGCGCCTTCTGGTCATGATCTCAATGTCCAACAAGCTGCATAATCTGTTCCATGTTATATTGATTGGAGAGGTATCCTGCCATGTTGATGGTTATGCTTCTCCTTACAGTCAGTAATGTCAGCTCATATCAGTCACATCATGCCCTACCTCTTGTGTTTCCAGTCTAATTTCCATTGTCTGACCCATCCGCCCTCCACTTGAAAGGCTGATCGTGGAGATGTAGCTCTTCTTCCTGGAATCTCATCGGAATCTCCTTGAGCCATTCGGTCAACAGACCATCAAAAGTGACAAGGCATTATCATACACACGTTTTTTTTTTTATATCCACATCCATATGTGCCCAAACATATTGTATGTGCACTGTGCATGCATAAATGCACAAATGATGCACACGTTGAATAATCTTGACTTTGTGCATGGCACATTTTTAGGTTTCTTGAACTGAGATATGTGCGAACTATCAGGGGGATTTTCAAATTGGTGTCACCAGGTTAAGACAAAGGTATCTGCAGTGTAGAGATTAATCTTGTTGAAAAGTTTTCATATTTTACATATGACATTTTAACTTTGAACAAGTGAAGACACGTCAATCTAGTTTTAAAATAGAGGTTTTGAGGCAAAACTCTCATTTTTCTGTTTGCTGAAATTGTAGTTTATTGTATTTATATTTAAAAACTGATTGCATATTTGCATGAAGTTGTATTTAGAATATTAACACAATGTATAAATCTAAAATAGGGATGCAGCGATTGTAAGATTC
>JAPQRN010000010.1:10356444-10375095 GCA_037367275.1 Coranthus polyacanthus
AAAGAATAACAACCAACTCCAAGCTGCAGCTACACACTGACAATGGCAAGTTTTGACAAATTTAATGTGTGAGGAAAGGAGGATAACTAACGTCCTGAACTTGGATGAAAGTGTAGAGCAGTGCGTCTCTGCGTACTGACTCCTCAGCTGACAGCGGCCTTCAGGACAGTGTTATCTATGATCATAGAGACAGTATACAGAACAAACTGTTTTTAGATGCATCCATGGTGCGTCTCTGTAAGTAAGTGTCCGTCCGTCCGTCAGTGAGTCGCTCCGTCAGTCAGTCCATCCCCGCTACGTTTAAAATGCGCTCAGGAACAGTTTGACAGGATTTTGGCACAGACATTCACTTGGACTCCAGGATGAACTGATTCAATTTTGGTGGTCAAAGGTCAAAGGTCAAGGTCATTTTTTACGTCATAAAACAATACAACATAAAGCGTTTTTTTGGCCATAACAGCTGGTGATTGAGGGAGCAGCATGAACAGATTATAATGCCATTATAGTGGAACAATTTGAATTTATGGTTCTTGTTTCTTTGTATTTTGTGGAAATTTGATAGCATGAAATATATTATTGGAAGAGGCATTAAAGGGGGTGCCTAAATGTGTATCTCCTGTGCAGTTCTTTGCCCCCAGTTCAATTTTGACCAAATGTGTAGTTACTGCAGTTTGTCTATGCTGTGTTGGGTCCTCTGTCTACCTCTTGGATGCATGTTTCTTATTTCTGTATGCATTGTACATTTAGATGTGAAGAGATAAAGTGCACCTTGGCATTGTGCTTAGTATTAGTGTGAAGAACATAGTGATTCAGGCAGTCACTAGCTATTACACATGATACCAAAACACTTCAAAGCAGCTGAGAGGAGTTGTCTTTCTGTCACCAAGGTCAGATATATTTACCATTCATAAAATACAATAAGAACAAGAACAAGATGAATATGTATGTGTGCAACAGACGGAAAGCTTAGTCTCGAGTTCTCTATATTTATTTTGACCTTGTGTTGTAAAAAGACTGGGGAAAATAGTCTTTATAGGAACAAGTTCCAGTAGTATTAATGTGAGCACGTGCAGTATAACACCCAAACCAACAGGGGGCAGCACCAAGCTAATTCCCTGGGGTTAGTAGTAATTTTTTCATCATCGGATTGAAAATGTATACATCAGTGGATACATTTTGGATGAACTTTTTTCAGATCAATATTTTAGACACTATGAGGAAGCGTAGCTCTGTCTCTATCGCGTTTCTCTGTGCAGTGAGCACTCACTCTGTACCTAGTTAACATAATTCTTTGTTTAACATCAGTCACTGTGCTCGGGTGGGACGCCACAGTATAGCGTCTATTTGGAGCCAAATAACATTGCATTTTACTTTGTATGGTTGTGTGGCGTTTTGCGTTCAGAATAATTCCGATTTTTTTTTGTTTCTGTTTTGTTTTGTTTTGTTTTGTTTTGTTTTGTTTTGTTTTGTTTTGTTTTGTTTTGTTTTGTTTTGTTTTGTTTTGTAGGTGCTGCCAAATGCAAGGAATGAGCTTTTAGAACAATAATTAAAAAAAAAAAAAAAAAAAAAAAAAAAATCTTATATAAAAGCCATAGCAGAGGCCTGCAGAGCATAAATTCAGACAATGATTAAAAAAATAAGATAATAAAATGATAAGTAAATACCAATCGTTTTGCTAAGATTAATTGTTTTCTATTAATTCTGGTATTAAATTATCCATTCCTTTTTTTTGTGACTTTCTGCCTCGCCCTTACATTGGCTATAGAATAACATTTATAATTCCCACCTTTTGGAGCCAATTACACGGCTGCCCTAATCTCATCAGTCAGGGAGACAGTCAGAGAGACAGCTGTTGGAGTGTTTCATTCTTATCTCTCGTGCTCGCTCTCTTCCCCTCCCAGTCTTTCTCTCCTCCCCTCTCCTCCATCTTGCTCAGGATGGGTGGCTGGCACGTCTAGTGACAGCAAGTCCTTGGCTCCATCTCACACCGGCTATTCTTTTCATAGCACAGTATGTGTGCTGACTGCTAGCAGAGCTGTGTCTGCACTAACTTCTTGTTTTGACATTGCTCCGTGCTTCCTTCCATCATTGCTCCTTTCCCTCGTGCTTACATTAAGAGCAGTTTGTCGGTGTAAGTCATCGGCTCTGTGACCGCATTAGGACGAGCAGCAAACAATTAGGTTAGATGGAAATCCGCCTGCCAAATTGCCATTCCATTAAAATCTATTCTACCACATATATTTAATGGGCTCTAGCTGATGTGGTAAAGCTTTGCTTCTCTCCTATAATTTTAACTAAGTGATGAACCATCTTAACAAAGGATCTGTGAAAATTAAAAAATGATGAAATCAAAGGCTGAAATATTTATATGACACCTGCTAACTGCAAATTTCCCTAAACTGCCACTGTCGAATACGAGCATTCAGTACTCAAATGTAATTGATCCTTTATTTTTCACATTCAGTATCACCTTTGTGCACAGGGAAAATGTATTTCTGTGGCTGTTTTCTCCGTCCGAGTGACAGCTCCTTGGCAGTGTACTGTCCAGCCTATGAGTGTGAGTATGTATGAGTGTGTCAGCCATGTTTATTTTGGATGACAGATACAATCTGCCCCTGTATCAGCTGACTGGTCAATCTATATCTCATTACTCTATCCAAACAATATCATGTTGGCTGAGATTCACAAGGCATCATAGTAAATTCAGTCTCATGGGTATCATGTATGGCTACGGCAAATAGAGTTAATCTGTTTTTTTGCCTCTAATGCAACAACTTTAAATTACATTTAATTCTATTTCACACCCTTATACTTTTACTCTCCTTTTTCATCTCATCCTCTATCCCCAAATATTCCTCTCTCTCTCTCCTCTCCCTCTCTTTGCTATTATTCGCTTTTTTCCAGGGCAGCGCTAAAGCAGGCTTTGCTCGTGTGATTTACTTTCTATTAGGGGATTAAAAATCAATTATGCAGGAAGCCATGCGTAGGCGTGATTATAGCTGCGCATGACGGCACCATTCATCACAGGACCACTCATCTCTACAGCCGTTAGTTACACAACACACACACCAGGACAGCCATCTTTTACCATGAACTCTGCCCTCATCTTTTACACATTGTAAATGGAGTAGGGCCACCATATATTATAAGATGAATGACTTGGCTACTTTTGCAGTTTAAAGAGTCCTCTGTACAGCACAGTGAGAGGTGGATGCATAAAATGTCTAAAAAAACCGTTTCACGTAATATCCACTGTGACACAATAAAAAGGAATAATTTATGAAGAGAATTCACCAACCCATCCCAGTTGAATGTAGCCAATTATAACAATTATAGACCCGTTTACCGACAATATAATAACACAGCAACGAGAATGACAAGGCCCCGGAACAAGACTTCAGTGGCATCAATAAAGACCTGTAAAATAATAAATATTGTCAGGGTGACAACAACAACAACCATGAAAGCATATGCCTCTGCCCCATGGATGAATGAAACGTTCTTCCCTTAAAGGTTTTGACGCACCTGCTGAGGAAATCGTTGATTCAGCTCTGATGAGTTGGGTGTCCTTCATTCACAGCTTCTAAGTAATGTAACATAACACAAATATAAGGAAATCAAAGGATCGTTTCTGCATTTCCAAGATTCTCAGGTATGTAGCATGCAGTAGCACATTAGTAAAAGAGCTATTGCTCTAAAAGTCCTGGTTTTATTCAGCTTGGCTTTACACACTTGGCACACTCTTTCATTCTTTCTTTTCTTATATTGCAAATATCTGCAGTAGACTTGGTGTTAAAGGTAAACCATGTAAAACCTTTGCCCCTCCTCTCTGCTCAGTGAATTAAGGTGAAGCAAGCAATAGACTGAATGGGGAGAGCGTCGATAGAAAAATAAAACATTGTTTTCTGATTGGTTCACGGTGGTTATGTTCTAAAACACACACGAGCATGCCCACGCAATCGCATTAACTGTATTAGAATGTTCCATGTCTACAGGTCTGGTACATGGGCAACAGGCTAAGGCGTCTGTGTTGTTCAATGCCCAGAGTTTTGTCTCTCAGACAGCAGAATGAACCAGAGTTGTTTCATTTTTTTATATTGTTCTGCCCACGCACACTACATAATGCTGTTATTGACTGGAGGCATAAACTCACTGCCCAAAGGTCGATGCTCAGAAGCGTCCCGAACACAGAAAAATACGAGAAAAATCAAAAATAAGGGTATAGGGCAGGGACTCTACAGGTAAATACACCACCACACATTGAAGTGATGACTGAGGGGGAGAATCTATTTTTTTGGGGGGGAAATGTTACATATTTTGCCTTTAACCTTAGCTTTACTGACTTACCATATAAATCATCGTACCATAGCCTTAATAGACTAATAATAATGCGTCTGCAGGACTATGAATATTTTTAAAAATCTGTTTATGCTGCTTATCCTCTCTATCATTTCTGTTGATCACACTTGGCTTCAGCAGATAATCTTTAACCCTTGTTTCTATCAGTATCGGTCAGGTAAGAATTAACACAATGATCCATGTTCTACGCAAGCATAGTACAAAGTGTTGAACATCTTTGAGCCTTTCTCCTTTTAATTCAGGATATTTCTGGACTGGACTGATAACATGGAGGCACCGTGTGTCTTTTCATGAAGAGGTTTTTCAGACTGCTCATCTGCAGTGGCTAGCATGCTTTTCAGTGCAGTAGTGTGCTGGTGAGAAAACATCAGTGCCGGGGATGCAGTCAGGACAAACAAGCTGGTGATAAAGGTTGTTTGTTGCAGAGCTAAGTCTGAACACCCTGGAGGCCTTCGCACAGGAGAGGAGGAGGAGGACTGAACTGAACTCTATCTTGTCGTGCCCCTTCTATCATGTGCTGACACAGCTACAGAGCATCTTCTGCTTCATTCCTCCAAGGTGCAACACAGAAACATAGATTTTTTTTTTTTTTTTTGGTGCTCCCCAAACTCAGACTTTTTCCTGTTCAAATGAATCTTGCCTCAGTCACGGTGGAGAGAGCCAAAGCAAAAAGGCTGAAGTGCCCTGTGTTGGCCTAATAAGCTACCGCATCCTGCTCTCTGCATTCTCTGCAGCAGTCTATAAATAAGAGTTATTTTCTGGACTGTTTTCTCTGGACATATTTCATTACTTTCCATATGAATAAAATGTTAAGCTTTCCTAAAAGACAGTGTGCTTCCTCTTTTGGTCTTATTTGTCCCCATGTACACCTACTGTTTATGCTACATGTTCTTTTTGTAGGCTTTTTGCGTTTTGTAAGTTAATTAAATATGAACTTGAATATTTTGTGCATTCATTTTGCATAGTGTATCTCCTATTCACATTGATACTTATAATGCACCTCTTCTAAATGATTAAAAATGTTTATGTCATCTTTAAATAACCATTTTATATTAAATGCCAGTATGAAGCAATTCAAGTATTTTAGCCAACTTTTGCTGTATATTCACTTATATTGCATCTAAAAACAGACACAATTGTACCGTGAACACTTGTGGTTATTTTTGTTTTCTGAATACGAATGCTAATGAGATTTATCTCTTTAATTCTTAAGTGAACAGAGCCATACAAATATCAGCTTTGTTTCACAGGCCTGCTAAATCCCAGACAAAACAGTCAAGATTTACTAGATTATTTATGTATAACTGAATATTGTACATAAGCAATCATATTCTGTCAGAGCCACAGTCAATGTTTGTCCATCTACAGTTTCATATGTGACACATACACATCCAAAGTCACCTCCCTTTTCATGCCTATAAGAATCCAGACTTCTGCAGAAAGGCACGTCTGTTTACTCTGAAAGGTTCAAAGATAATTTACCTGGATTAGAGGAGCCATCTGTGCCTGCCATCCCAGATTGCTTTGGAGGTGTCTCAATAAATACTGAGCAGGCTGTGCGGCAGGCAGTACAATAGAAAGGAGGTGAGAGGTTTGCTCGAAAGCAGGGCTTAATACCCCTTTTTACATCAATTACTACAGGGTGTACACTGGTGACATCCCATGACCTCTGTTCATCGCGGGCTTCAGAAACGGTCTCGTTGTTTTTACCATAACACAACCACACACTAGTGCATATACCTAAGCCTGCTGCGTGCATAGAGAGATTTTTGCTCTTTTGAACCAAACATGCAGTGAAGTCAAAGTATTAGAACTGTGATATGTTTTTCATTGTTTTGTTTTTTTCTCAAGCACATTGAATTTCAAATGATACACTATGGGGGGTTAAAATGCTGACTTTTTAAGTGAGTGGTTGGATATGAGGCATAAAAGGCTGCACGTTGCACGCACTACACTATATCAGATGCCTCAACATTATATTTATTATTTCATTCCTAATGCGCTCAACTACAGAGCCAGAGTCTGCCGTAATACTTCCTGACTGCACTAATAATGTGTTCATAGAGATTAATCATGTTTGTGACAAAATCTTTATCTTTTTGGACAGGTTTATCATACAGACTGGTACAATGAGGCTGCCATGCAGACAGGAGCTTGAAAAGCAAAGGAAATAAGCCAAAGTTTGGCACCAAGGTTACTTTGACCTGTTGTTTGAACAGCTTTGAGCACTTTATCACCATTACTGAGTGTATAAATTTGCCGCTTCACATTCTGTGCTCATCTGGAGTTGTGTTAGTAAGAGCTGAACCATTTGTAGATGTTACAATCTGATGTTACAACTCCCAAATGTACATAAACCTTTTTTTGTGAGGGCTTATTTGAAGTAAACTTAGACTGTCATAGATAGTTGTAGCCACTGGGAAAGTGGTAGTCTTGTAAAAATACGACTACAAAATAATAAAACCCGCCTAAGGTGTGAGTATTGATTTTTAAAAAGCTTGCATCTTGTGGTTTCTCTAAACCTGCTGAGATGCAGAAACACCTCCCCTTACTTTCTCTCAAACTCACAACCTCTAGAAACATTACCTATTTTCAGCCGCCCCCCCTTAAAACACACATAAATACAGTATACAGTGAAGGCCTATTCAGGTGCCTGGTTAGCTGCAAAGTCATTAAATTCTGTGTTGGAGTTCGAGGGAGTTATCACTAAATTAAGTCGGGAGTCTGTATATGCCTGGGGACACACCTGGGGCTGAAAAAGACCAAGACTGTGTCAAAATGTCCAACAGTATACTAACGGTCAAACTGAGCTACACTACCACTGTTTCTCACATTTAGATAGTCGGCTATATTCACTTTTGTCTCATTCAATCACCTTTTCCTTGGTGAAATATCAAGAGACTAGAGGTGACAGCTGAGTAAAACCTTACATTCAGGAAATAAATTGTTGCTGCCATCCTTTCTGTGATTAGAATGGGGAAGTCTGGACCCGAGGAGCTATATCCAGATTATTTCCCAACTGCTGCAAACAACAAAATGATACAGCATTAATTTTGAAAGCTGTGAGAAATAGCCAGGGCTTGGATGTCAAGTGCGGCAACGCACTCTGCATACGTGCAGACTTGAACACATGGACGCAACAGCCCACACATTCCTCGTCTATAAAAGTTATGGAGTGGCGCATGTGTGGTGAGATTGTAAAAAATGCAACTCATGCATCTGTGCCACTGATAAACCTGTCTTTACGAAAGAGCCAGGGGATCTATATTCTGCTGATGCTGAGTGCACTCAGGGATGCACATATCTGTCTCTGCCTTGTATGCACACATACAGGAGGTATGCATGTGCAAAGACCACATATAGTATCAACATATACATACAACCATAAAATCAATAAAATGGGAGAAAAACATGTTCAGATTATTTTGGCAAATATTGCAAATGCCATATATGTCACGATTTTAGGGATCTATACCACACAATCATGTTCCCTTATGTCTAGACAATATGATTTGTAGGGCGAGGCATCTGTGTAGAACAGTCAGTCTGCAGATTTACACAAAAACTGCTGCTCCGAATTTTCACATAAAGCCTGGCACACACACTAGAGGATATTAAAATCCTAACTGATTTTGAAATCTGGTTGCATCACACACGAAGAGAAGCTTCACAAATAATGTTCTCTCTAGTCTCAAACATACACAAACTACACGATTTGAAAATAAATGGCACATCACACACACTGCAGGATATTATCAAAATTCTCGTGCCTGATGAAGCAGCACACCACCTCACGTGACCTCACGTCACATGATCTCTTGGGAAGGCAGATGTAAACAAAAACTTCCTGTAGTGATGATTTACAGTGGGAAGAAAGCTTTAGACTGAACAAGTAAATAAATAGTCAGGGAAACGCGGCCAACTTCAATCAAGATTCAATCTGTAAACCCCTTACATTACCAGGTAATCTGGGCCGAACATCGGTCTCAACCAGCCTCGAGTTTGGGTGGACTAGTGATAAAAAGAAGAAAAACCAAGCTCATAATTTGAGGTTTGTTTGCAGTTTAATGATATTGTGGAACAAGTAAATTGGACTATTGTCTTTGTGGAGGTCTGCGCTCTCTGAGTGCTCTTCTAGTTAATAATAGTATGTTGTGATAAGCTTTACCTTTATCAAAAAATTGTAGCTCCTGCAATTAAAATGCTGCACTTTGCCATATTGTGATTTCAGTAATATTTCAATTAATTGTCCAGCCCTACTAACACATTGCAGATACAATAGGAAAACGATGAGTGGTTCATCACCTCTGTTTAAAGGCTTTTACTCAGCCCATATCAGTGCAATGTAAACAGAATAAATAGAGATGTCAGTAAGTGAAAAAAAAATCCT
Organism: Coranthus polyacanthus; assembly: GCA_037367275.1. Lineage (NCBI taxonomy): Eukaryota > Metazoa > Chordata > Actinopteri > Kurtiformes > Apogonidae > Coranthus > Coranthus polyacanthus. The sequence goes on from JAPQRN010000010.1 coordinate 10,365,194, forward strand.
TTTGGCCTGGTATTGTCAATAAAAGAAGAATGAATGTTCTTTGACTGCCTGAACACTTAACAGACTAATATCCTGTTGTGACATTACACTCTACGACTACACTGTATCGCTTTCACTTAGCAGTGCTCTGAAGACAGCCATTATGCTGTCTTGATGTTTTGCAAATAGTCGACTTTTGGTATGAAACCAAAAGTTAGTGTGAGTGCACCTTAATGCTTCAGCTTGAGTGTGATGATGAAATACACTTTATTCTACATCAAAAGCATTGTACCCTTTTAACGGCAGAGTTGAGCTTAAAGAAGGCCATTTTCAGACCTCGCTGTCAGGTAGGTGCTGAAAGATTTGAATGATTCATGAATCAATTTGCTGCGTGTGAATGTAGCACTTATAGGAATGTCGCGTTTCACTCCTAGATGAGGCAAGAGGCTGCTGCTGCTGTAAAGCACTTGTCTGAGGGTGATTCAGTGGCTTTGAGTCTGCAGTTTTACCTCTCACGCCACACAGATGCCATTACCTGAAAGCATTTAGAGAGGAGAAAATGAGGTCGTACGCAGTCCAGCTTCAGTGAGGTCACACAACCAGAGGCTCTTATGCTCTGTCTGTATTTCTCTCACACAAATTTCAGTGTATTCACAGTAGAGATGTGTTTAAATCGGTTGCAGGGCACGGTGTCATGTTTTGGTCATTACAGCACTCATCTTACCTGACACTGAGAACCTGAAAACCCTGACTCCTTTTAGAGCCACGCAATCTCTTTCTCCGCCTCTCTCTTTTTTCTCTGTTTGCTCTCTCTCACACACAGACACACAGCGAGAGGGAAGAGGATAGATGACACATTTCCTGAGGAGAGGCAGCTAGAGTTATTTGTTATAATTCAGCTCTAATTTCAATATTTTCAAACCTCCTCAGAGATTTATATGTGCTGCCTGAAAGAGCATCCATCTTGACCGAGCCCTGGCCGGCCTCAACTGTGCCGGTGTCACATGATCGATGTTTTCCCTGGCCTCCCGACATCTTCGGGGGTCACATGGGCCTCTGTCAAGCTTGGTTAATTTTGCGCTCTCAGCTCCACAGCTATTAGCATATGAATATCCTCATAGCCATACATATTCTACAGCCATGCATGGGGATTTCAAAAAGTGGTCCTTTTTTAGGTGGGAATGTGAAAAGACCGGAGGAGACGAAGAGGAAGAAGGAGTGGATGGGGGCTTGGCAGGATGTTTTCACAGCTGTCATGGTGATGAATTAGGCTCTTATGATTAATCTGTATTTAAATGTAACATTACCATCACCAGACAGTCAGACCCAGCCCATTTTCAGTGGACCGTGGCCGTCCAACAGCAAAACATGTTGATTATATTGAACAACACTGAAAGGAGTAAATCAAACACAGGCTGCCGTGTACTTTATAAGCATTATTTACAGCCTGTGTGCACTTTTGAAAGTTAAGGTTACCTTGTGTTTGTACCGCAACATGTGCAAGATCTACGGTACAGATAACTGGTGCAAGAACCTAGGTTTCAGCCTCATAATCCCACTGTTGTAGTAAAATGGAGAGATGTTGAATAGGTGGCTATAAAAGCTTCCTCATCCATTGACTCAGTCAGGACAAACTCTCCTCCCATCTCCATTGTGTGTCTACATGCCAGCTTTTTAGAGCCAACTTAGCGGTAAAGTGAGCGTTAGGCTCCCACCCCTGCCATTTAGTTCCCACACGACCTTGCGGAGATACAAAAGCAGCCACGGCGAACAGCTGCCCACTGGGGCGACAGATTTATGTTATCCAAATCAAACCTCTTAAACTCCAACAGCTGACCTGTGCAGTGAAGAGAAATAAAAATCACAATGTGCATATTATTGCTCTTCTGAGGCACTCGTCCTCTCCAGTTCAAGGCTTCAGCTGTCATTAGTGTTGATAATAAGAGCTTTCCCATATGCTTCTGTCCACAGATGTTATGATTGGGACATAACATGTTATGACTTCACATTCCCAAGCAGTGTTTTGGGTCAAGTGAGGGCCAGACTTAGCAGGAGTGCTAAAGGGACTCCACTGCCATAGAGCTAGGGAGTTGTGGTTACCAGTGTTGACAGAAATCAAACATGATATGATGTTAACTGTGCTTGGCAGGCTGAAGTGACGGAGTTCGTGCTGACTCTGCTATCCTACTTTCCATCAGGTCAGTTGACTGCCACGGGACTGAATCAAGCCTCTTATGCTTGCGTGTTAATTAAGATCTTGCCTGTAAATCTTAAATTCCTTTTAAAACATTATATTTTCTTCATTACAGAGTCTTGTACCAATAAAAAGAGAGACCGTTTACCCCAAGGCTGTGTCCTGCTAACAAAGTGGGCCACTGTCGGTGCCATAAATGTGTCCTTTTAACACAGATATACTGTATACAGTCTTTAATCTGATGCCGAACTAATCCACTAGCCGTTTTTTTTATTGCCATTATTTATTTTTTGCTTTGCTGGATGTTCTTCTGACAATTCCATATGTGCCAAGCGCCATGAAACCCATCTGTTTTGAGGAGACCCAGAGCCCCCGTGGCATTGTTTATCACCTCGGTAATATTTTAATGTTAAAGAACTAGCTGCTGTTTGCTGTATTTGTGAAATGAGATGGTCAGACTCAGCTGTGAATTTATGTCCCTGAATTTACTATAAGATTTAATTCAAAAAGCCATCTAAAGGTGGCTGACTGAAGGGTCCGTTGAGATGGTCTTAGTTCCCCTTGGCTGAGCTGATAGGAGAAGGAGAGATAAGAACGCCAGACCTGACTATGATTAATGGGTTTCTATTGCCACTTGTCTCATGCAAAGCAGCAGACACATGCTTAAAATACATCTGAAAGCACTTTGTACATTTGTGCTTCGGGCCCCTGTGTTTTACTGTGTATTCATGATATCAGAACAGAGACATGGAAATAATTTGACAGATATCTGGCAGGTGGACGTTTTTAAAGGACAGGACCAGGGAATAGGATAGGACACATTTCGATAGTGAAGCCACAGAGCCTGTACAATGTGTCTCAAAGGGGGGAAAAAAAAAAAAAATCAAATTTAAATTCACATATAACACCACAATCTCCCTACCTTGAATTTTCATCCACCCCGCGCGAATGCCATCATTTTTTGACCTTGCCTTTTATACTGCATGCTAATTTATACAAATGTAAGCATTCCCTTCCCCTTCATGCTCTATAGCTGCAGTTTGTTAGCTTTTTCATAGTGGGTGAGGTCCTCCTATGAAACACCCAAATCTTTCTCTCTCTTCCACTCTCTCTCTATCCCTCGGGAGTGTGAGAAGATAGAAAGGGGAGGGTGGGGGCATGCGAAACTGAAATTAAAGCTTTGCAGTGGTTCACTGCCTCTTCACTTAAATTAAAGACATTCATGCATTTTGAAAAGGGAAAGAGCATTTTTAATGAAAATGTATACAGTGTGGGAAATATCTTTGTAATGCTCTGGTAATAAAGAAAAAAAAAAAGATGGGCAAGGTTCGAAAAAAAAAAAAACACGGTGTATTTTGGGGAGTAAACAGAAAGGGTAAACATTACAAAGGTAAATAGTTTGGATATGTGGCTCCCCCATCAAAGCTAATGCCCTGCTGTGTAAATTTGCCAAAGTCTTTGTGCGTAATTGATTCGCGTACAGAGTGATAAGCTGTATTTTGCGATAAGAGGATGGTTCGAGGACAATTTTGTTTGAGAAAAATTGGAATTTCAATCCAAGTATTTCATGCAGAGGACAAAGTAAATGAATTGTCACAAAGAATAGATTGAACATCAAAATAATCAGACTTAATTTTAGCCAGTAATATTAAATCCAATTATTCTATTCTTTTTTCCTTTCAGCACAGTAATAACTGGCATCTGAAACCCCTGCAGAATATGAATTAGCTGTGTTTCTAACATCTAGAGGTTAATGATATGAAGAGCTCTGTGTGTACTGTATACTTGATGACTAAGAGCTCTTGCAATCAACCCCTTTAGGCATGTGGTGCAATTCCTGGCAAGTCCAATGAGAAACACATCGCACGTCCTATATACAATGAGCAGTCACAGACAGCGACAAGTGTTCGAATTGTCAGCATCATCTCTTTACTGGAGAAATAAATATCTTAAAAAAGGATTTCCTTCGCTATTCTTCTTCCCTCCATATAACAATGATGGAGATAAATTCTTAAAAAGGCAATAAAATGTGAACAAAAAGCCTCACAGGATCGCCCTTAATGTGCTTTTAGTTCTCACACTAATGCACACAAGCACATGCTTCTATAAATAGTCAAAGAGAAAGCATTTTTTTCCTCTTACTTCTGATTGTGCACTGTAAGTACTTCACAGCAGCAGAAAAAAAAACAATAACATGCTGCACATTACATGCCCATAATATATTTGCACTTTTCATTTGTCCATGTCTTTTGCTATCAGTCACTGTTTTGTACTAGATAATGATTCTAACATTTCTCGTTACGTTTCCTCCTTTTCTCCTCGCAGCATGTGATGCTGTGGGTGTAAAGGCCCAATCAATTTGCTGTGTTGTTAAAAAGGGGATATTTCCAGGAACAACCTAAGAAAAAAAAACAAGGAATAAACAGTTAATAAAACATTGTGGTCCGTGAAAATACTGAGATCAGAGGCAGAAGAATCAGCTAAATTACTTTTCAGTTTATTTTACAGCATAAAGAAAGTCCTTCCCTGTCTCCACATCATCTTCTTTCTGTTCATCATCTCTAACCAGGGGCAGAGGACTGCTGGTATAATTACAAAGACAAAGACGCTTGTGGCTTGTGTTGCTCTGAAAATCAACCTCTGCGCCTGTAAAATTGCTAAATGATAAAGTAACTGACATAAATTACAGTCTTTGTGTTTGCTCACCAAAGAAACAGCAGATTTAAATGCATGAATACAATGCTTTACTCTGGTTTTGTGTGTCAGCTTGCGTGTATCTGATCTAAATTCACCCTCAAAAGACATGGGTCTCTCTTAATAAGATAGGCACACACACACAGAGACAAAATGATCTGATAAACCAAGAGAATATAGATAATTTCTGTTGTCTCCCGGGTAGCATATAACACTGACACACAGAGAAAAATATGGCAAACATTTTCATCAAAGTTGTTTATCTGACAGGTGCAGATGTACACACGCAAGCGCATGAATTCTGATGGAATCAAATGCCACATGCACACAAGGGTGAGCTAGTAACACATTTATTGTAACCATCGCACACAAAGAAGAGAAAACAGGAGAAAAACATACATAGTAAATAGAGCAAAAAAATGCCCGACATGACCAAGGGTTAGAGCTTATAAGGCTGCTTGTAAGCAGAGAGGCGGCAGACAAAATGATGTTTGTGTTTTGCTTTAGTGTTAGACTTTCAGGCTGCATCCGCAACAATCTGGTTGACCGTGACACTTTGGACCAAACAGCAGCAGATGGCAGTGGCATGTCTGCGTTTGGCTAAAGTCGCAGAGAAAAACAAAAAAAAACGAAACACGCCTCAGTCCAGTTACAGACAGGAGAGACAATGTTTTCCATTGACAGGCAGCTGACGGCACTCAACTTACAGGGAGCCAGAATCGAGATGAGGATTTTACATACGGAACGAGCCGGTTCACCTCCAGCGTTGATTGACCCATGTCCAAGACTCAAGTAAATCATTCAGTGAAACACACAAAAGGGCAGCTTTACGTAAACGTTCAAAACATACATACAATGCACCAAACAAATGACACCACTCAAAAATGTTGTTGTTGCTGTTTAGAGCTACTAATGCTCCAGTTGTCGCAGCAAGGAAGAAAATTGTTTACAACCTCTCTGTCCTCTTGTGAAAATCACAGCTCAGTCTTACTTGTGGCCAATTAATGTCCAAAATTTTAGTGAGTAGATTTCTCTCTCTTCTCACCTCAGATTTATTGCACTCTGTTCTGAAGTTGTTAGGCTGAGTGGGTGACTGGAACTCTCTGTCATATTGCATATCCTCAGACATGCTCAGAGATATGTACTGTATAGCACAGACAAATATTTTTTTGGCTCACATCATAAAGCAAGGAGAGATAACAAACGGAAGGTTTTTCCTTGTTTGTTCCCAGGCGTGTTCGAAATTTTCCAGAAGTCACTGTTCTTGACTTGAGACAAACAAAGACATGCTCCTGTGCATTCATACTTCTATTGTCATATTGTTGCATTGGGTAGGGGGTGTTTTGTGGTTCCACAACACAAATACAGGGATGCATCACTCTTCTCATAGCTTTAAACTGGTCAGATTTGCGATTATACAGCCTTTGTTCACACTTCCTTTGAAATCGCCATCTTCATCTTCAGCGCTATATTCAAATCACTGGACTTTGTTTCAGGCGGTTTAATTTTTGTGTGTACTCTTGTGCCCCCGGGCACTTTTTCACACTGTGCGCTTGGTAAAGGTTGGTAATGAGGGAGTTGAGGCTTTTTTCAGGTTTTTCATTCTTTTCTAAACTGATTTCAGCACAGCAAGAATTTCGGAACACTTAAACAGCTCAGAAAGCGCAAATAAAAGGTAACTGCAATGCATCACATGAATAATTGAGCACTGAGGCAGTTGTGCTTTAAATCTAAAGTCAAAATTTATTGTGGCTCAGAAAAAAAAACAACTAAGAATTCAAAGGCTCTCTCTTTCAAATTCATTAAAATGCCTTTGTTGTCAGGGCATGGTCATGTAAAACCTTAAAAAGAATGCTACGCGGCCTTGTGGCTGTTGCTTTTTGTTTAGTTGCATTGTCACACAAAGGGTACTACTTAGATTTTGTTGACTATTTCTCTCTGCTTTTATTGGTGTTTAGTTTTCACAGTAAATTGGTTTGGTAAATGGTTGAAAGTAGTCATGAATTCATACTAAAGGCTATTTTCCCCTCATTTACAGTATTAACCATTAGAGATGAAGATGTCAGTGTTGTAAAATGAGCAACAGAAAATATCTTAACAAGGAAACAAAGGCAGTAAATAATTAAGATTTTTAGATACGAAAAGAATGAAAGAACACAAAGTGGCCTACAATATCCTCCTAAATGAGGTGCTTAGGAGCTGCTCTTAAGCTGTTTTAAGAATTTATTGTTTCTTGACACATGGAGTATACTACTGTATATTTATTTTTAGAACTACACGTCAGATCTTCAGAGTCTGTATGCATTTATATTGTAGAACATACAAACCACTGTAACTATTTTGATATTTTTTTATCTTAAAATCAAGAAACGTTGCAGGATGCTACACTTATTATGAACTAAATATGTTTACGGTCTGGTTTGACACTGCTGGGTAATTTCAATCAGCCACACTCCCCCCATACAAAGCACAGCTCATTACCACTCAACCCAGTGGACACACTGTTTTGTTCCCTTGATTGGAGGGCCTCAGCTCCAATTAATATCTTAGAAGGCTGACATTTCAAACGAGGCTCCATCCTCTCTTGTTTGGAACACTTCGCCTCATTTAATGAAGGTGCACAAATAGGAATTTCTGGTGTGAAAGACAAGAGGTGTTTTCCTTTGATCTTTTCTGATGTTTTTTCTCTGAGACTGATCAGGAATACAGAAACTGTCTTCACCTGGTGTTCTTAAAAATCTTTGCACAACAGTCAAAGCAGCTCATACATGATCAAGATTTAAAGGACTCACTTAATGATTACGCATGATGTGAAACTGCATGCGTGTGTGTTGGATGGTGAGCCAGGTTCGGTCTATGTCTATGCCACATATCGTACACATCATGTTGCACAGCAGGCTCTATAAGTTTATTTTTAACTACATCTTTTCACTTCATGATATGTGTTGATTGCAGTTTGTTCTAGAGTCAGAAATTATGTCCTAAAGGTGATTCGTAGTTTTTATTGCTGCGATTCTTGAAAATGCAAACATGTGATGCTGCCAGGCAAGAACAGCTTTTACTTTCAAATTCATTTGAAGACGCTGAGGAGGAGAAAAGGAGTACAAAACTTGAAAACAACCAAAATAGCATACATTTTTGTTTCTGATGCAGATTTACATGCCTTTAACCATAATCACCATCCGTCTGCATTTTCTTTTCGAGGTATGTTAGATTTTGAGCCAGCCAGTATTTCTGTCTCACTCTCCTACATAATGTAGCTCCAGCTGGCCACCCTGCTTCAGAGATGCCACGCTGGGTCACATACGTGACGCTGTTTCCCTTCGCTCTCACACCAGGCCCTACAGGTTGTTTAGCATTTTAGACAGGGCTCTTGTGTTGCCTTGCAGCCGAGCACAAGGGCGCTTAGGGATGTCATCTCCTCAAAGCTAATTGCTGTGCCCTTCTCTTAACGAAACAAGCTCAGGAAATAAATAACTAATGTGCCCCTTGGTACGCTCATTAGCCAACTGCAAATTCACCACTCCACAACTTTTCTTGCAGTTACCATCTCACTCAGCTTTCACTCTCAACTCCGACCCACCCAGCACACACACACTTTTAGACTTCTTCACCGATCGTAATTCAACTCTCTGTCACATTCTCTGCAAGGAGAGACTGACGTAATGAGGATGCTAAAGAGGCTTTCTGCAATTCCTTTTGAAGATTTTTGAACTGGTTAAAAACAAACAACTCCATTCATCAGGCAATAACAGATCGTGTTATCATTTGTGGCATAAAAGTCACCAAAATCATTTGACATCTTCTTTTATGTGCAGGTGAAGGAGTCATGAATTATGAGGACACTAATCCTTCCTTTTCCCATTGTTGCAGTTCAAAGGGTAGATACCCTTCACAGCAGTTCACATCAAGGTTTTCGTAGATTTTTTTAGTTTCCGTGTTAGACTTAGTCTTTTTTTTTTGCAATGTGAGGTATTTTGTCAGAGGCGAGATTCAAAAAGGTCAGAAAAAGTTTAATGTGTAATAAAAATTCTCCCTAAGGTAAAGGAGGAGCTTGGTTAGCCTTCTTGTGCAAGCTTTTCAAATGGACTTTTAGATTTGTGGGATTTTTCCCCTTGAGAAATGTTCTACGTTTTATCACCTTTCACTACAAGGCTCTTGCTCTTATCTAAGACAATCATATTCACTGTAATCCCAAATGGGACTCTGGCGCTTTCCCATGACTTTGGCTGCCATGATGCGAGAGGCGTGTGCACAGATGGCCACCATAGACGCATGAATTGCTGCTGTTTTCTGGTGTAAAACAGGCACAGCTAAAATTTTGGAAGATATATTTCATATCTGTCCAAAATACTAGGCTTGTGTATGAAATAAATGGACAAAGATGAAAACTAAAGACATTTTCTTTATAATTTTAGTTTATCTTAGGTTGTTTTTGATCACACCCAACGTATGTCTTTAGCTTTCATTAACACATGTGTATTATGTTTAATTTACAGAATAAATTAGCATCTTAAAAACAGTGTAAAAAAAAGAAGAAATAAGAGTACAAATCACCAGGGTCAGTGATTTAATTGGAAGCGACATAGCTCTTTGCTATGGCAAGTGTTAATAGATTGCGGGAGACATTTGACTCTGATAACACTGGGGGGCATTAAAGAAAATAAATTGAATCAAGAATTCAAAGATGTATGAAATGGAAGAGCTTTCATTAATACTGTTCCCACACTAGAAGATAATCAGGCTGATTTTGGACGAGATTCGCCCTTCCCAACAGTCTATCGATCGATGTGATCCAGCGATCTGATTCGGTCCAGATTGTCTGGTAATGTGAGGGGTTTACAGATTGAATCTTGACTCTCCGGAACCACTTAGAGGCTGACCGTGGCTGCACTGATCATTTTCAGACCCATTTGATATTTAGGAGGGAAACAACAGTAAACGTTCTAGCCCTTGAAGCTAACATGGCTACCGTTAGCTAGCATACTACTTTCGACAAATATTAAAACGGGCACTTAAAAATCTCACCCCCCCC
>JAPQRN010000010.1:10383055-10419084 GCA_037367275.1 Coranthus polyacanthus
GCATGTTTTTGGACTGTGGGAGGAAGCCGGAGTACCCGGAGAGAACCCACGCAGACACGGGGAGAACATGCAAACTCATGCGAACCCAGGACCTCCTTGCTGTGAGGCGACAGTGCTAACCACTGCACCACCATGCCGCCCCCACAGTGGATGTGATTGTTGTTTTTCTTCCTCCGGAGATTGCTCTGTTGCCATCACGTGACCTGCAGTATATGGAACTTACGGGGGGTATTACATCACTATGTATGGTGTAATATCAATTACACCATACATAGTGGACTTGAGCTATGACTCCTTTCACCTGAGCTGCACAAAGCTGATGAGCTGCATGAAGCTCACTGGTTTTCCCAGTGCCCCTCGTGTTCAGTGAAATAGACAAGGAAGTGAAATACTGTACCAGCACTCAGAGTAAAATCCACTGGTGAGCCAAACCTGTAATCTGGCCAATCTGAGTCCTTTTCATCCCCCATATACAGAAAATCAAACACAAAATAGGAAACTCTTCGCAAGTAACTCCCATTATCCAGAACCAGACAGATCAGTTTCTGTCCTCTGTGCGTAAATTTCTCTTCTGTGGCGTGGATGTATTTTATGGTTTTTGGAACTTTATAACTAAGAAGCTGGTATTTTTACAATAAAGACTGAGTATGATTTCTGGCTATTCCTACTGATTTTACCCTGTAAAAGTTTTAGCCCCCTCTGTGAAATTCAAATTGCTTGATAAATTACAGCTTCTGGCAGGAAAATGTATTCTCCTAAGATAGATCAAGGTAACCCCTGTGTTACCAGGTGATTTAGAGAGATTTCTAATCTATTTCCATATGAAAGGATTAGTCCTCTACTAAATGGTAATGATCTGTCATTTCTGAATGTTAAGAGGCCACATCTGGACCATCTTCTGACAGAGATTTATGACATATTGCTGAATGGACATATCTTTGGAATTGAAACCTTCAGGGCATTAAAGTGTTGCCGATTTGAGACAGTGCACGGGTCTACGATAATGCGCCTGATAGCGGGGGGCCTTTAGGACCTTATGATTTGAGTTGTAAGCAGGGAAAATTGGTGTGTTGGTCTTGTTCCTGTTTATTAAAAAAATCTACTTAAAATAAAAATAAAGTGTGGTGTCATGGGGTTGGCTGAATATCCCTGTGTTTCATATCCATGTCTATCTCTCATCCATCTATAACTAGATTTTACACCCAGAGGACTAGTTGAACAGATTGATTTTGAAAATCGTGAATCTTTGGAGTAAAGTCTGGCTTATTGAGATTAATTTTAAATCTTGGGGTACATGGGCATATAGCTCAAAAGTAAATGTCTCCCAAAGCCCACAAATAATCATATATCATGAATAAACCTAAAATGAGCTGCCTTTCGCAGACAAAATATTTAATGTCTAGTATTTTGAGACTTGTTGCTCTTACTATATCTGTCCTTTACGACGAATGAGTGTTAGGTTGTTTAAACATCAAGTTATAGTTTTTCATTCGTGAACTGTCTGGGACATTTCTATCCTTAGATAGGATTGCTCTGTAGCATTACTTGATAAAATAAGTAATATAATGTCACCTTTTCAAAGTTATCTTTAAACCCTTGTTATGGAGCTATCCTATTGTAAAAGACTTCACCAGCATTGCTATATGACTTCATATAAGTTCAGCAAATGAAAATGTCACCCTACATGCCATCACAAAGGGTAAAGGAAGATAAGAGAGAATTGCTAAAAACACAAGTGCCATTGTAGCTCGCGTTCAGGTGCAAAGGAACATGTCTCTGTCAAACCTGTGCTGTGGTGAAATGGTAACACGTAAGCATCTGAACACACACTAGAGCACAAAAGAACACATGCTTTTGTACAATGTGTATGAGATAGTGTGCATGTATGTACCCATACAGACACACAGACCTAACATACCTAAGGTGGGTTTGTGTTTGTCTAATGAACGACTGACAGAGAGACATGAATCCCTATTAATACTTAATGACTAACTTTTTTAACAACCTCAGACTAGAATCCGTCACATTATTGATCACTTGGAAGAGAAAATGTCTATAGAATGAATTCTGTTGTTTGGACCATGTCACTAAAGTCTGAGTAATGTCCTATTTAGACATACAGCATGTAACGTGCATTCAGAGACCAGGGGGATAAGGAATGTTATTTATGATACTGCTATGGATGTTAATTACTTCTCATACCCAGACCTTACATCAGCAGTGCACTAGCAACCAGCAGAAAGCCTGAATCCCCTTGGTTTAGATTAACCGTGCATGTGCTGAGGCTGAACAGCTATTTCTTTACTTAATGGCTCTGCCTCAGGTAATGGTAGAAAGCTGGACCATCTCCCAAATTAATTTTGATTCCTGAGCTCGGCTCAAACATAATCAGGTTTCTCCAGAGTGCCATACTTTGCTTTTTATGGATTTCCCATAAAATGCACACACATGCACACATAGCACACACTAACACATGGCATACTCTTTCAATAAATGGGAGGGCCTTTACCGTCCAACCCTTCAGTACTGAGCGGACACTGCACATCCCTGACTAATTTTTTTCAGATCGGCTGTCGTTTAATGGTCAGTTTAAGAGGGATGATGATGCCTGATTTATTGAACATCTCAGTTGATGGACAATCTCGAACTCCTACGTGACTCTTGTAGTAGCTAATTTGAATATTACTTATAAAGCATTTTCAATGTTGTGGTTTTGAATGAGATTGTTCTTTCGCCATCCACAAGTCCATATTCTTCCTGTCTCCTTCCCTTTTGTATACTTGCAACAAGAGACCGCCTCTCTTTTTTTTTATCAGTATTTTTTTGTGGACCCAGCCATGTTATTTGAAGAAAATCATCACTGGTCTTTTCAGTAAATCAAACCAACTTTGGAGTCAGTGTTCATCACCGGTCACATTACGACTTGTCGATTGATACCTACATAGCGAATGTGTTTCTTATTTTTAACTGGGGAGGAACCAAAACCAAGGATCTGAGTATTGTCTGATTTTATTTGCTTTCTTGTTTAAGATATAGTCCGGGAGAAAGAGCTTTCTGACTGGTACGTTCTCCTTTTGTCTCCTGTACCTTTTCTTCTTTCACAGGCAAAAGGAAGATTTTACTATGTTGCTTCAAAAAAAAAATAATCAAAAAAATCTTATGATCAGTTTGTATTCCCAGCATAAACAGATTAAAATCAAGTTCAGCATAGTGTGAAGACATTTTTAATTGGCTTGCCGTGTCAGTTAATTCAAGAATGAACATTGCAATACTGAGTCTAATTTGCAGTTTCCACATTTGTGCCACATTGTGACCATCTAAAATTCATGTGCAGCTAAGTTGGCATTATTCTGATGATGACTGTCGAAGAGCTGGAATTGATGGTTGAATAATTCACAGAAATGATAGTAATCAGATGAAGTAGCCGTGCTTAAAACAGGAGAAAATGATCAGTCTACCTGATACTGTAGCTAAAATCATAGGTTGCCAGTAGTGGGAAAATCACCGTTTAATCACAATTCCATGGATTGACCAGCGTTTAGGGCAATAGTTTGTTGTTTTTTTTTTAAAATGATCCTTAAGGGATTCAGAGAAGCAAAGCTTTTTCTCATGCTGATATTTCTGACAGTCCCTAAATGGTTGTTGTGATGATGGCAAGCCCCTAAATATCTGCTGTATTTGTTTACTTCCCCCCTCCCTGCTAAGTGAGGGTGGAATTGACTGCTGTGGGATAATATACTGAAGCTCAACTAAAGAGGGAAGGACAGAAAAACAGTAATCAGAAAATGAAAATGTCTTGTCATATTAGTCTAAAATATTTTGCAGACAGACTTGCAACTGGGTTAAATTGACCCAAATTGTATACCTGCAATAGTAGGACACTGAGGGAGCTTGCCTTTCTTCAAAAAGATTTTTTCATAAATGTACACGACACAGGCAGCATGGGGAGGGCAATGCTGAAAGGAATTTGAACAGGTCAATTTGATTCTCAGCATAACAGGACAGCAAAGACTTATTAAATGTATTTTACAAAATCTTGGTGAGTAAGGTACACTTGCAAGTAGATACACGCTCATACAAAATATGAAACCTCAGACATTCCCCATAAATTTTAATAATTGAAAACTGTGAGTTTTCTCCCATTGGTCTTTATGTGATGTACAACAATGTCTGAGCCTCATTTACAGTCAGGGCTGCTGAGACCATTCTCTGCATTCAGATGTTGTTTTGCTCCCAGGCTCAGTGCATGAAAACGAACAGCGGATTGAATTGTCAGACTGGAGCCATACTAAGAGGAGCCACTCTGCAGTGAAAAACGGAGTTGCAGACTAATGTCTCCCCTTGGAATAGGTTCTCTGTCTAGGGTGAGACAGCAACAGTCTGTATCTTGTATCTTTAGGCATCGATGACAACAACCTTACTCTATCTTTGTCTGGGTTTCGATGTTTGACACAAAACTCTGGAGAACTCAGCAGTATTTTAGAGAAATGCCACCGTAAAAAACGCTCTCCAAAACTACCGTATATATAATCAAGTAATTTTCCAAAAGGATAATGATTAAAAGTTTTCAGTTTGAATTCTTTTTCTAATCCACTCAGAGATTTAAGAGCTATTTCTGGAATATTGGGCAGTAGCTAAAATCAAATGACTGCATTCCTTCACTTAGGTAAAACACAAGAAGTCTTTGTAAACTTTCTGGTGGTGAGTATTTGGCCCAAGGGAACAAAATTATTTCTAAATACTTCTCATATTATTTTTCAGAACACATGTGTCTAGCAGGTGGGAAAAAAACGAGCGTTAATGTCATGACCTTGCTTCTTGAATCTGTTTTTTAAGAACAAGTAAGGACAATGGCAGCCTGTGCACACCCTGATATTTATGCACATAATCATACACTCAAGCCACCAGAGCTACCTGTCAAAATCAGGAGCCAATCTGCAAGAGTGATTAGTTATGCCTGACTGAGTTTGCTGAACAGTCTCCATCTGCATGCACTAGTAATGTATGGAATAGGCAGAGTTGGTAATAAGGCCAGAAACTGACAAGGTTAAGCTGATGCAGATGCAGGATAAACAGTTTGGCATGGACAGAGGTCGCTAAGGCCTGACAGTTTGAAAGGTGGTTGGGAGTCTTTTTTTTTTTTTTTGAATACAAAAAAGAAGAAAAAAGGTAGAAAAATTAAGCCTAATACATAATGTAATATAATGACATATGTTTAGTGACCGTATGGTAGACTGATTTGTGCTAAGGACAGTGGCAGCATTGGACTGTGGCTGTGATTACAAGACTGCATATATCACCTGCAATTTAAACTTAAAGTACATTAAAGACCAAGAACCAGATGATGTTAAAGGTAAAAGTTGTCCTTAAAAAAACACTATATAGACTCTTACAATAACAATCCTTCTCAATCATGACTTCTGACCCTCTGTGAATGTGTGATGGTGTATTTACCTCAAGAGACCCTGCTCTCTGCCTGCATTTTCTATCTTCCTCTTGTTTTGCTGTGTTCAGGACATTTCTGTTCGTCGACCGTCGGGCAGTGAGTTTGTATCTCCAGCCAATCACAGCATCTTGCAACTCCGGTTGTATGGTGCTCTCCTCTTTCTAGTGATCTCACTTCCTGAACAGTTTGTCTGAGAGACAAAGCTCTGGGCAAATCACACACACAGACCTTTCGGCTTATCTCCTCTAACAGACCTGTCGGCGACACACACAGCAGAAACGAGGGAGCGTGTGCTTCTGCGGTAGTGGGGGCCAACTTTGAACACTTCTGTTTACAAAAGCAAGTGAGAAATGTTACATACTTTGCCTTTAACAACAGATGCAGATATCCTATCTATATAGCCAATCCAATGCCTGCTTAAATTGACTTTAAAACAGGCAACTTACGCAAAACAGTGACCCAAGCATGTGTTAACTAAGAATGCGCTGCCATGCCAGAGTGAATGAGAAACCAGCACAAAATATTATTTTAGAAGCAGCTGAAACATTTTCCATATGGCATTTTGGTTTGTTTAGCAAACATTAGAAGGCTGAAGAAAATCCTTTTGGTGATGAATTTCTCCACTTCAACAGTTTTTTTCTACCTATCCCCAAGCACATGTTAGTCTTATCTTAAATGAACAGTCACTTTCATTGGTAAAGTAACACTAAGCAACAGTATCTTCTCTGAAGGTTGTCTTTTTGTCACTGAAAAGGTTAGCCCTGTTGGTGGTGAAGATGATAAAGTCAAGTCGCAGAAGGAGAATCTTTTCCTTTGGGCTGCTCTCTATTGATTTCACTCATAGCAGACCGAACCATAAATGATAAATTATGATAAAACATAAGTTCCTAGATACACACACACACACACACACAAACAAACACACACACACACATGCATACCTACAAACATACTGTACATATGCACACATACTCACAAAACACAGATTACATTGTTTTATTCCTTAAACTCCTCCAACACCATTGCCCAGGCCGTCCACTCAAATCAAACCTCATGCAAAAAAATGTTGGAATGATATTCAACAAAACACTGAAGTTTGAAACACCTGCTAACACACTTGTGAAGAATTCCTCCGTCTCTGGATTATATCCAGGATCTGGACCTTCTCAAGTAATTCATTCTCTTATATCCTCAAGACTTGATACTGTAACTCCTTATATTTTGGTAACAACCAGACCTCCATTTATCTCTTACAAATGGTACAAAACACTGCGGCCAGACTATGTAGCCCAAAGGTAAAAAAGGGCCTGGGCGAGGTTCTCTGTTCTGACTCTCTATTCAGTACTGAATCTCTTTTAAGCTTCTATTGTTTATTTTAAAAGCTTTACATGGGCCCTGAGCTATAGCCTATTACTGAAGAAGCAGACCATTTTTCAATCACATCGGAAACTTTTTGGAGACCAGCCTTTCCAGTAGTACCAATTAGACTCTAATGAAAATATAAGAACTGCAGAATATAATGTTGTTGTTTCTTCATGTGCTTATGTTAAAGATTATTTTGGAGCAGGTTGTTCACCCACGTGTATGTTTATTGGTTTGTTTGATAATAACCACTGCACCAATTTTCATTAAATTTGGTTAAGGCATTGGCCAAAGAGGAACCTATGAAATTTTGGAGAAGATGCATTTTCTATACATTGAATTGCAGGACTGTGGGGCCTTGGTGGAGCTGTGTTTTTTCTGTCTTTCTTGTTATAATAATAATGAAAATGTAATAAAATATTTGCACAGAACATTTCTATAATGTTTTAAAGCACATCATCCTGCTCTGAAATAATACATTTCAGGAAACAGCTAACTGCGTGAGTCTCTCACTCAATGTGTGATTTTTGCTTTTAGATAGAGCTGACAGGTGGTTGGTAGACTACTTTGGACTCACATCAGCCGGTTTAAGTGATCCGACTGGAATGCTAACTCACATATTTGTTCTGCTTTTTGTTTCAGTGCCATATCACAAGAAATTGAAACATTTTTTTATTGCTGTAATCTTTTTTTTCAGAGGCGGGGTCATTATAGGGTCCAGACTCAGTTTTAAGGGCCCCCCTGGCCTCCCCCTAAAACCGCCTGTAGGTGAGAGAATAGACATCTAGCAACACAACTCCAGTGGCCATTGCTCTTAGTTGGAACGGCAGCAGAACTGTCTTCCTGGGTGTCAATCAGAGTACGGTCTATTGGAAATGACACATGAGCAGGCCACATACTGTGCGTGCTGGGAGGGATAAAGACACATGTCTGAAACCCCTTGCACCTTAATGTGATTTTCTTTAGAGTGCAACAGGCTTCTACAGCACACAGAGAATTATATTAGGATTATGGTGCCCAGGGATGTGGGCTTCTTAGACCTCAGGCTGTGCAGAAACCCTTGTCAGCTGTCAGTCACAAAAACTGAGACATGGATATTGTATCTATGGTTTCAACCCTCTGATGCTGCCCCCTGAGGAGATTTTTTTCACAAAAGCTGCAATGTCTTAAGTGCTCCAACTGCCAGAATACAGCTTATCAAAGAGTAAAAGGATTCCATGTTTTTTAAAGTACATATTAAAGCCTTGATGTCTGATAAGTAGACACTGCAACCTATAAATGTCAGTCATAATGCACAAAAAACATATTTTTTTCCTTTGGTTATGCTTTAATTTTATCCATTTTGTTTATCCATAGTTTCAAAATAGTTGTAAATACTATATTGGTATTTTTAATCCAGCAGAAATGGAGTTGTACTCTATTTACAGCTAGCTCATCATTACTGCAGTACAGACAAGCCTTGATCCGATTAAACTAATTGAGCTAAAGCAAAATGTATGAGTAGTTGCACTTGCTGAGTTGACAAAACTGACTTGCAGTGCTGGAAATGTCAATAATTAAACACTGGCATGGCAAAACCTTCTTGATTCACAGCTTGCATCTTCGTTCTATTTGATCTTCAAGGCTGGTGCAGTCTGGCATCGTCAGTCTTTAATGTGGGTTCATGGTGGATTCCCGGGACTGAATCCCACCCTCTAAAGCCTTTCCGTCTTCCCAGCTTACTTGGGTCGGGCCTAGCAGGAGGCTGAGATCTGCCTTTTGCCTCAACTCTCTGAAGGTGCCCCCGCACTGAACGTATTTCTCCTGCTGTGCAGTGACACCTCTCAGCTTCACACATGCACACACAAGTTGGTTTATTTATGAAGGTGAGCACGCACATTTTCCTACAGATGCATGTATATGTTACATGGCAATAGCACTGAAAAATAACATAGCTCAATGTCTAATACCAGGAGGAAAATGTGAACCAATTAGTAGCAATAATAATCAATGGCATTCTCAAATTCAGTTTCAAGGTCATTACCAGACACAGATCCCCCTCGTGGTAACAGAGGATGGAGGATCTGTTAGCTTTACTAGATTTCAGTTCCTGCCACTAAGGGGTCTCTCAATCAAAGCAATAACAAAAGACGGTTTATGGACATATGTTCACTGTATGTCATTTTATTCTAATGAAATACGGATTTCTCTGAATTTGAACATTGTTGGACAAATTTAAGATGCGCAAGTCAATAAAACATATATAGACCTAGCTGATTTTAGGTATTTTAATGAATAAATATTACATATTATAGCTTTAAACAGGAGGATATTGTGCTTTCTTTTACTAAATTACTACAAATTCATATAATACATACACACATACATATCAGAGTGTACGAGGTTGCAGACAATGAGTTTCATACTTACATTAAAAATAAATAAACAATCCTTTGGAAAAAAGTTGAAGAAAAAATGTGAAGCATGTGAATGTATGAGTCTCTTTCTGGCCTTGATTAGTAAGTTGCATAAGTAATGCCGCTTGTCCCTCGATCCATCCTTCCATCCAGAGGCTGCGCTTCTCCCTGACTTAATGAAACCGTAATAGAGGATGACAGGAAACAGGGTGGGAACGCGGCCTTCACAGATACAGACACTGACTGAACCTGTACATCATTATTTGTGCATGTGTGTGCAACCATATTGTGTGACAATTTGATGAAGGACAAGAGATTTAGTGAACGGGAAAGACGGGCGCTCAAATACAACTAAAAAATGGCACACCATTTTTTTACTGTGCCAACTGTGTAATCATGTGGAAAGTCATTACAAATGTGAAATCATTTGAAAACTGTATCGCAGTAGCAGGCTGTTAAATAAAATCAAAACTAATCAATAATTCTGCTGTGTTGGACCCAGCCAGATGTCTCATGTGAAGATAATGCCTTTTGCCTTTAAATGATGGTTCATTTCTGGTGGTGAGAGGAGGCGGGGCGGTGGGATTCCGAAGAGGGATATGCTCCGTGCCTTTTCTCTGTTTCCCCGGCCTGCTTTTTTGAGTCTGTTAATCCCCCTGGCAAACTCTGATGAGACTGCAACTCCCTGGGAGTGCTAACAGCACATCAATAATACATCCAGTCCAGCTGCAGCCACCAAACACATGCATGCTCTGTATCTCTCACAAACACACATACATACACTCTATTCTCCTCTCAACCATGGCTTGACTCCTCGCTGTCACTGTCATAAAAGCCTTGCATTATTTATTCATGGCAGACCCAAAATATGAGCTAAAATTGTCCAGAAAAGAGGTGACACCTGAGGCATTTTCTAAAGGCTGCTGTATCATTCGAGAACAGACTGATTGCTTAGTCGGAAAGGGAAGGTGACAAGTGTTGTTTAGGCTTCAGCGTTGGTACAAAGTGCCTGTGTGTTTACACTTACATTGCATATGCAAGGTGGTGGCTTTCTAAAGTCTCTCTGAGTGCACATCAAGCAAAGTGTTAACTGGAACAACAATCCCAGGCTGCAACATCAGCATTAAAGATTTATTTCCCTTAATACAATCTCAGTTAATCTCTACAACCTACTGATTATTTTGGCACAGGACTCAAGGTGGAATAAGATGCCAGCAAAACAT
This sequence comes from Coranthus polyacanthus, assembly GCA_037367275.1. NCBI lineage: Eukaryota > Metazoa > Chordata > Actinopteri > Kurtiformes > Apogonidae > Coranthus > Coranthus polyacanthus. The sequence goes on from JAPQRN010000010.1 coordinate 10,393,483, forward strand.
TAGACGCCAAATAGTATGACAACGGCATTCATCGGTGTCATTGCTGGCATATTAACTATGAAAAGCCATCCAAAAAAATTCCGTTTATTTAAACAAGGAGCCCCACTTAACAAGGACTTTCACTCTGAGCATGCTTTGTGTGGTTTGTGCATGCAGTAATTTTAACCTGTCCTTTGCCTTATTAAAATGTGCATTTGTGGCTGTTATGTGACAGGAAGCAAAACTGTGAATTCAAAATGGTCTGCTTATTATTCCACACCGCCAGGAGGTCAGGGAAAATTAAAGACACGCTCACAGAAGTGCAGTGGCAACCATCCAGAATAAATATCTAATTAATTTCAGTGCATGCAGTGGGTGCATCTTTTGTCTATTTCTGAGAGTTTACAATCTTTGCAGACCTTAGTCAAGGCGGAAGTAAGAAACTGTTTATTTTACTTACAAACATAAATGAAACCTAATGATGCCAGTCCCCATCTGGTGTTCTTCTGTGTCAGCATCTCAGGCCAAGTTGAAAGGCCAAGTTTGAAAATAAACTACAGACATAATGCAGTATATATACATATATATATATATATATATATATATTTATATGGTTATATATGGCCGCAGTATGGCCACATACCCAAATATAGTATATATACTGCATTTTATTGTACTGCATTACTTCCAAAAAAGTAGGAGTAATTCAATTAAGAAATATACATCCTACAGCAATAACACTGATTATTATGTATTTATTGTAACAGGTTAATTCATACATTTATCAGTGAAACATATTTAAAACTATTGGTTCGATTGAAGAACTACCCTTACACAAACTGCTACCCCCCTCAGCTACTTGACAGAGTTTTTGTCTAAAAGAAAACAAGAAACTTATCAGTATAGTGGATATAATTAAATAATATGCTGTGATTCTGACTGATGAGTTTCATCAGATAAGTGTGATGATTGATGGCGCTTTTAAAGTTTTTGCACTCAGTGGAACCCTTTAAATTCTAAAGGGCCTGTTGGATAAATTGAATAACACGCAAATCTTTTCAAGGGATTTAAACCAATAAACATACACAAATAAAACTCATTTTCAAATTAAATGAAGCTTGGGTATGAGAAATTATTTCTTTTTTATCCTGGAGTTTGTTAACTGTAATTCATCATCATAAAGTACATATTAATTAATATAATTTGTGATACCTTGTTTTTCTTGCTGCAGAGTTGCCATTGTTTTTTTACTGCGTGTTTGCATGTGCGTGTGTATATGTTTGTGTGTGAAGCGTAGCCTCAAAACGTAGCCTCGAAATAACACAGTGACAAGGCCACAGGTCAGTCGCTTTGGGTTTGTTGTTTTTCAGTCAGCTGTTAGCAGTTTTGTGCTAAACAGCGTGTTTGCTGAAAGTGGTTAAAAAAGTGTTTTTTCGGAGAGTTGTGGCGTGATATAATGAATTTGTGTTTAATTAAACAAGGACACTTCAGGTACAAAATCTACAGAGCTGTGAAAAAATTCAACGTGGAATTCAATGTTCCTTGATGCCAGCAGCCACTTTAACATGCCTTACATTCAACATTTTTCTATTAATTATAGCAATATAATAAGTAGAAGGTTACTCAGGAAGCACAAGCCTCCGTCTAGGCCACTTTTTGTACCATAATATTATTAAACCTCAAACAAAACACAAATTATGTTTCCTCATTTGTGTCAGTGAGTGCCACCGCTTGGTGTAACTGAAGGTTACAAAGGTCTGAGTCCTAATTTGTCATCTGGTGCCTGTTGGTGAATCGTTTATTTAATTTCAATTTTTTAAATCTAAATGTTAGCCCTGGGCTCCCCAGCGATAAAGTGAAAAATAAAATTAAAAAATACAAATAAAAGAGACAAACATGCAGCTTCCACCTCTATTTATGGATCTGCTCCAAAATTTGTTGAGTTTATCTTTAGCCATGCCCTAATAACGTCAGCTGATACCAGTTGGTGCTTGGTAAAGCAATAAGCCCCAAGAGGCTTGTGACAAGTGGTTTATAATGATTCTACAGTGGCTAAGGAGCTCAATACTATGTTTCATAAAATAAGCCCACAACCAAAAATGCAACAGTGTATTGATAACAAACTTTCTTCCACCAAGCAATATAGTTCTTCAGCGGCATTTAGCAGAATGGTTGTGACGCAGTGGAAAGCATATTTAATGACTCAACTGATCATTACTTTTATCTGTTAACTGTGCAAATGGCTGAAGTAGTGGTCAGGTGGTGGGCTGTTGGCTACCATGGCTTTGAACGCTCTCAGCAAATCAGAAACAAGAACCAGAGCAGTCTGCTTTAATATAATCTAAATAATAGTGGTGTGAGAGGAAGAGTGGACTCTTGACTTTGGAAGAGATTTACACACTCTTGGAGGCTACATCCACACTAATGCGTTTTCATCTTGAGTTCTACAATGAAAACAATCTACGTCCACACTAGCATTCTGGCAAAGATTCAGCATTAATCTCTCATCCTAACATGCCTGAAACACATATCACATGACCGTGGGGCTGGTAACACCGCTGGACACAGGAATATTCCGGAAATTCCTGAATAGCAGCTCGCCTGCTGTGAATGGAGTCAGTAGTATCATGATAAAAAGCAGAATTTACTTGCACAGCAGCTGTTAACAGAGACAACATGGACAAAATTGCCTATAATTCAGTATCCATGCTGAATTAACAGCTAGTTGTAAAAGGCTAACATCTTATTTTCTTCCAGAAGTGCAGCCCTGGAGTTTGCGAACTCAAACAGTAAGCAGCACTTTCAAATGCCAGACTAAGTAGTACGCTAAGCTTAAAGATGGCAAAAGTTATGTGTTTTAAAACAAAAATAGACTGAGTGCCCTTCTAGTTTTTTTTTGATTGAACTGTTACCATTCTAAGTCAGCCCTTGGTGCTCTCTGGTGTTATAAACGACAGTGAAAATATTAAATCCTCAACCCTTTGCCCACGCCCTACCCTTCCACCAAGTTGCACGGACGAACAGGAATGATCATATATACTCCTTGGCAGATGTGATAAAAAGACAAATTCAGTGTATGTGCAAATATTCATACATTCATATTCATACGTTGGTCTACAATATCAAACATTCCTGTGTCCAACCAAAGCAACTAATGAATTGATTTTCTATAAAAAGATGTTGCAGAAGATGTTCTATTTGTCCATATGCAAAATTCTAATAATCAACAAGCGATTGTGTGCAGGCACAAAATAACTCCCCCTCTTCAATCAACATGATTACATAGCTTGGTAGTGCATGTTAGAGGAATGATTTGGAGTCCACTGCTTATTAACACCTCCTGCTGGTTGGCTCTTTGCTTTGTCTTGCCTTTCTACCCTTATTTTTTTCAGATAACAACTGAAAACAGATTGCTTTGTGGTGCTGGCCTAATTGGGATGACATGGCTCATCAACACCTAGGCTGAACCAACCATTTCTCCTTAGTCCAAGTCGGAATAAGACTCAGAACGAACCAGAAAGAAAATCTTTATTATTATTGCTTGTTAAAAGACTGACAACCGGGTTTTACTGGTTCCTCTCGCTGTCTTTATTTCAGTATTTTTTATTTTTTTTGGTGTTTTCTCTATTTAATCACTTACCCTGTCGACTCAATCACATATCGACAGACAAACACATTCACATATTACAGTGTCCAACTGACCTAACCTACAAGTCTTGCACACTGAAAAGCCACAGATAGTAGGCGGCTTCAAACAAAGGACCATCTTGTTGTGAGGTGACGGTGCTGCTCACTGAACAGCCAGATTTATCCAAACCTTTTAAATTCAAACCCTTTAAATTGTTCATTTTCATTAGACTTCATGACTATACTACACATATACACATGTTTGACTTTTTAAAAATTCGATTTCATACTGATAGTATGAAATGCTAGTAGTAAATAGTAAATACTGTAAAGTGAGAGTGTTGTATTGCTTGTTTGTTCCGGTTTGATTTTTAGTGCAAGCCTTTTCAAAGCTGCCACCAGGAAAAGCCAGACAGTAGTTTGTCTGCAGGTTCAGCCTTCATTTTCCAAATGAGTTACTGAAATTTGACGGCACAGAAAATCATTTGAGTTCATGACTGTGATGATGTTATTGTTTTACCCAGCATTAGACAAACAATAATACAATATGTATTATGGATGCAATTCTACAAGAATTTCCTTTTATGAAGAAGAAAAATCCCTGCAGAAAACATTTCTTACATGTATTGCCTTGAGGAATATTGATGATGAGACAGGGATGTGTGGTACTGTAAGTCAGAGGATGGAAGGATACATATGACTTGCAGGTATACGCAGCAGTAATCAATATTTGCCCTATTGTTTTGACAGAGAGAAGAGGGAAGGTAGAGGGGGAGGAGGGATAAAGGTAAGGGTGCAACGAGAGTCAAAGGGAACAGTCCGCTGGGATTGGTTTATGGAGGCACCTCAGCTACTTTCCAACTTTACTTCAAATAACCCTTAAACATTCTCACAAAGCAACAGCAAAGGTTATTCAAAACCCAGAGGTATCTTGGTGCTGCATCTGTTTTTAGTGTTTGGTTACGTTAGGTTAGACAGATTTTTCTCTTTGGTTTCGGAGAAATAAAGACACCAGCAACACGATGTAAAACAGACTCGCAAAATCCTTATTAGAAAACAGCATAAAAAAAAAAGCAACAAATACAAGCGACAACCTCCATCTTACACCTGAGTAAAACTGTTGGGAGAAAAGCGGAAAAAAAAAATACTTTGAGAAAACAAGGTGAGTGAACACATTGTTAGAATGCCTGATGAGGTATCCAGAACTAGCAAAGCACAATATCAACATAGTATACAATAGCAACTGTGATTCTGTGACAAAAAACAAGATGTGGAAAGCATCAAAATCTTGCTTTAGATATTTTGTATTTCTTTACTTGCTTTCTTTAAAAACTAGGAGTCAGTAAAACCAGGGAGCTGGTTGTGGATTTTAGTTGGAAGCAGAAGAGCTAAACACCCCTGAGAACTGACAAGAGCTTCGGAAAAATGTGGAAGTTCTGTCACTGGGAACTTGAAATGATCCTTTTGGCCAGACAAGTCTCAGATATGAACTTAGGATACTAAATATTTTACCTTTGAGGCTGTGGAATATATCATAAAAGGTTCTTTATTCGCAGTTATAGGAACGTCTAAGGGTCATAAGGCCCCACAGAGATTGGTGGTCTTGGCTGAATGTACACTTTACTCATGGTCTGCATGGTCTTGCGTGTAAGACTGGTGTAAGACTGTGAAAATTCTTCAAAACCCCGACAACAAAGTATTTCGGCTTCTAAATATTTGACACTTTTCACCTTTGTCTTTAATGCTTGGTGGATTACTAAATCATTGGCAGTTCCATGTTAGTAAATGGATGGTGGTATCGTAGAGAAAAGTGATGAAGTTTATGCATGTACCTTCTGTTGAGGGCCAGGTTTGCAAGTTTGATTTAATCTCAAATGACTTGTCTCTGAAACTGTAATGGATCTATCACACTCTCCCAGCCTTGAAACATACTGAGTATTTCTATGTCTTTTAGGAAAAAGAAAATGTGGTTACATGCATTTCTTGTCTGTTATTTAATAAAATTAAAGTGTTTTTTGATCATAACATATTTTGAGATTGGTGCTGAAGTTTAAAGTCTGTACACAGTATAAAATAATATTTTAATAAAATCATTATTAGCCTGCAGAAAACACTGCAGAGGAGTCACACTTTCTTCAATAACTAAGTCGAGTGAATAACAATTGTTAATGACGCAGCATAGAAGGACAGTGGAGCAGCTCTTCTCTTCTGTGGATGCTGCTGTCTCCTGCCAAACTTCAAAGCCTGCTTTGAAGTCCCTAGGTGGAGATCGCTCCGTTCTCAGGGAGATATCTATCCTCTCTTTCCTCTCTTTTGTTAGCTAATGCACACCGCTGAAAACGGGGTTGAGACTGAGAGAATGCCAAGGGAAGATCAAAGCACGAGGGGCAGAGGAGCCATGCAGTTAACTGCTTTGCCAGTCTTTGACTGAATGGATAATAGAAGAGGGGCTCACTCATTCAGCTGGCATGTTTTTAGTGTGAAAAACACCATGCTGATTTAAAGCACAACGAGTCTGCAGCATTTAGATCAAAATGCAATGATACAATGGAAATGAACTTTCCAAGTCCCCGGGAGCAACCGTAACTTGTGTGGTCATTTTGGCTTTTTTGGCCCAAAGTTGCAGTTCAAACTGTAGCAAAACTGTAGGTCATGAGACAGGCCAGGATCCAGAGGGAGTTTTCCCACATTTATAGTTATTACAAAAAAAACCTACATGAAGAAAAAACTGTGATTACACCATCAGCCCTATGAAAGTTAAGAGCACAATATATAGTATATTTCTTTTCAGCTCATCCAAAGACAGAAGCATGTGTACGTTCCAGGAGGATTGCTTTTGCAATATAGCATACTTCATACTGCACTGTATCAGCAATCCTAAAAATGTATTGCACTTCAACTGTATGCAGTTCCTAATTTAGAGATGTTCAAAAAGCAGTAATAAAGGTAGTACAGCAGAATGTGTGGCAGACAATACTCAAAAATGTTGGTGAGCATTTTGATAGTGCAGTTTCTTGTGCTGACTGTGTGTTTTGCCAGTCTGTGGTAACTTTAGAAAAGCCAGTTACTCCAGCCTCAGGCTAGAAACTATTTCAAAGAAGACAGCAAGATGACTGACAATTGTTGGGAGATGAATCTGACCACATGATGAGGAGGAGGGCAGGATTAATATCAGAGTTCAAGGTAAAACAATTACATATTGATAGAAGCTGTATTAATATGAAAGGTGTGTCTTCTCTGTTACAGACATACACCTATGTTTTTTTTCATCAGCATTTTTGAAACACACATACACAGGTTTTCAGAGGGGCTTGAATTTCTTCAACTATTGCTGCACCTTTGATTAACACTTTTATATTAGAAATTACATCCAACTAATAAAGTCCATTATCAATAGGATGCTAATAAGTTAGCAATTTAGCCTCATGCATCAGGTTTATTAAAGTGTCCCAGTGATGAATGCACATATTCATACAGTATGGGTGAAGCAAATAAAGTTGAGTTTATGCAACAAATAAACGAGTAGTGCCAAGCCAATATGAATCCACCCTACATGAGCTCCCGAAGCATCAAAAGAAAATATTGCTCAATTTAAATTTAATGACTGCTTCCGCTCAACCCAGTGCTGGCAACTGGGCACAGCGCCCATGCTCTAATAACAATAATGCACTGCTTTATGAAACGCCCTTCACACAAAACGTGTGTGTGTGTGTGTGTGAGGGAGAGAGAGAGACTGTGTAGCTGAGCACAGTGCATTAATAACTCTGGGCCTAACTAAGAGGTTGAGTGCCTGTGAAATGTAGGAACAAAGTGCAAAATTTTAGTATAAGCACCATTTCAGTCTACTTTCAATGTACGGTGGATCTATGCGAAAGAATTCAAAAAATCCCTTAATTTGAGTTTTGTTTTGAGTCAAATTGTTGGGTCTGTGTGCTGGGATCATGTTGTGTTTGAAAGTATCTTCACATCCAGAATGCTGGCATGTTACGTAACACTCATTGTCCAGTCCCTCTCGTTGTATCTATGAGAGCTCTGTAATCAGACACAGCATACTGAAAGGGTGGTTTTAGAGCCAGCAAATGCAAAACCATTCATCTTCAGCTCTCCTTTGTCCCACTCTCCACGAGACTGCTGAACAAAGGACGTTTTTATTCATCGGTTGTGCAATTGTTTTTTTTTTTTTTTTACCAATATGGTTTCACGTATGTGTGCTATAGTACCTAACAGTGAGTACTGCTGATTACTATTCAGTAGTATTATTGTTCTACTATGAAGCACACGCTCCTGTGCTCACGTGAAGTTTCTGTTGGAGTCTGTTTTGTGATCGGAGCTGGCTGTTGTTGTTGATGTTTGCTAACTCCACTACTAAGCTAACAACAGTCTTGATTGCCTACATCCATGATAACAGCCACAATTTACTGACTTCTCTGTAGAGGTTTCAGGTCAGATTTTCCATGAAAGTCCTAAAGCTTGTTCTTGAGTTCTTCAGTGCCGCTCCTCTGCTGCTGCAACAGTGTGAAACACAGGATAGAGTTAGCTTAGAAATGTAGTCAGCTGGTGTCAACAGACGTCCAGCAACACAGATTCCAACACAAACTCCACGCAAGCACACAAACACACATAATCTTACATGGAGAACCTTGAACTTCATTATTTTAATTATTTTACACCCGATAGTTTATCAAACCGTTTCATGTGCACTCCTTTTCTGGTGGAGTGCAGTGCTGTTAAACTTTTCTTTTAGATATTTAATTACATCTGCCAAGGAGGTAATGTAATCTCCCGTGTGTGTTTGTTGGTTTGTTTGTTGATTTGTTTTTCTGTCGGCAGGATTATGCAAAAAAAAAAAAAAACGACTGCACTGATTTGCATTAAACTTGTAGGGCATTGACCAAGGACAAACCCACTTAATTTTGGAGCAGATCCATAAAAAGGCGAGGATCCTGGATTCTGCATTTGATTGAATTACACGCCCTCCTATATTAATATAGTCATCTGATTTTTGTCATTTTAAAATGCTCTGCCACTTTACTGATCATCATTATCATTGATAGTGTCAACACTTTGCAGAATGGGTACAATCACACATGCATGTGTAGTGTGTATGTGTCTGCTCTGCGTTATGCAATCTTACATATGGATATTAAGTACTTTGAATGCACTGTATTTGTTGAATGAAACCCTTGTCCCCATGACACGTGTCCTCTCAGAGACAATTATATAAATCTTATGTCACCGAATCTAAAATTAGGTACATTTCCAAAATACAAAAAATAAATAAAGTTCAGTTATTCCTCCCTTTGTATCGTTTTCCTTTTTGCTGACAAATGTAATAAAAACAAAAAATGCAAAGCTGAAGCACAGATTAAGAGCTTTGTGGTTCATACATACTGTATTTATCTAACACTTGAATGCCTTTCTTTACCAAAATGTTAGGGATGCTCTGATTGCAAAATTCTGGGCTGATACTGATACGATATTGAAAATGACAATTCTGTCTGATAGTGGATGCCAAAACCAATGTTATTTTCTGTTTGGTTTTTTTTGTTATTTACCCTCCCTTTCATGCCACAGAAACAAAGAAATCTTAAATTTATAAACATATGCTAAGTAAACTATTAAAACCTTGAATGTAACATAACAAATAAATAAATTACATCTTATATGCTGATATTGGCCGATATATCTGTGCATCCTTACAAAATGTCCAGTCCTGTAGCTGTACAGATTGCCAAAGACGCCTATGTATAACATGACAAGAATATTAATATCTCTTAATTCTGCTTTTTTGTGTTTGTTTGGGTCCTGTTAAATCATCTTCATGGTGTGGAAATTAATTTCAGATGGTAACGCACAGACAGAACCAGCCACTTACATATCAGAACTCTCCCAAAAACATGATCTCACATAAAAAGCCTTTTAAAGGTAGATGTCTACTCCACAATCAAATCATTCTCTTTTTTTCTCCATCCTTCATTCAGCCCTTAAGTGCATGATAATGAGTAGCAATCAAGGACAGATACTTGCGTTTCGTGATGTGATGAGTTAGGGCAAGAAATGGCACTACACACTTAAGTGCTACATAAAGGTGTTGTAATTTAAAGCACATATACAAAAAAATAATAGAATAACAGCCTGACAGAAAATTGTCATAAATTATATTGTCTTAAGCACCAGTTAACTGGCTCTGTGGAATTTTATAATATGGCTTCAGTGCACTCACACAGTAATCCAGCTGTATAAGCTACTATAACCACGGGGGGTGCTACTGCATAATTTAAGCGTTTAGCCATTGGTAAGACATGCTGTCTTATGATAATAAATATGAAGTGGAAGAAATATCCTTTGAATATTTACTGGTAGATGATCAAATGCTGATCCCGGAGTCAGCTCAGTAATGTTTGAGAAAGAATCGTTTGTGCTGTCACGAATACATATATTTTTTCACAAGTTGTTCATGGGCTTCTTGGCTCAGCTGTTGATTTTAAAAGTGAGTATAAGATTTGGGATTGGAGACCTGCCCCCTGCCATCTCTGCCACAACAGTCTCTTCTGATGGCACAGAGAGGTAAATAGGTTTGACCTGCTCACCATGGTTCTGTCTCACACCCACCAAAGCCTAGATTCTCAGAGCCCCATCTCATCTCTGAGCTATGCCTCCGAATGTCTTCACCTCCTTCTGATTTCTCATCTTATTTTTTTCTTTAGTCGTCATTGCATCCTTGTCCCCACTCTCTCCCCTTTTCACACACTCATGAATTTCTCTTGTGCTAAATCTCTCTCTGCTGGGCTGCTCTTGAAGTCTCAGTCCGCATTCTCCATTTGCCTCTTTCTTCATCTGAACGGCACAATTCATTGCTTGCCTTTAAGAATGAATGCTGACAAAGAGGCAAATGTAGATGAGATGATGCTGAGGATGTGTTTTTGTATTGAAGGAAGGGTATGGGGGGTGAGCGTCATGAACTGAAATCTAGAGGGCCAGCTGCCAACAGATTAATCCCTCTCTGTGCTTGAGCAATGGAGCGTTTGGCAAACCAGTCACCACATACACAGCAGAGATTTGTATGTGTGCGCGTGTGCCCTTGCATGTGCATGTACAGCGTAACAAGACAGAGTGCTGAGCCTAGCTCAACACAGGTCTCTGCATTTCTGTTGGTGCTTGGTGGCTTGCCCCCTTTCAGATGGATAGAGGCAGAGCAGTGAAAGCAGAAAACTAATCCAGCATGGCAAAGCAGCAGAGGCACAGGAAATAAATTGTATTAGCTCATCGCCACAGCAGAGCCTCTCAACATCGTTTAACGCTTCATAGAGCATCCAGACCACAACATTCCCTGCTCTTCAGCCAATTACTCAAATTTCCTACAAGTGTAAATTAGGCCTTAAATTGTGTAACACTGTGTGAATATATATTTGATTTTGTGGTCAAGGTCACCTAATGACATAAATGTACACTATTAACCCATAGCCATCAGTCTGAATTTTTAAACACTGCTTTAAACAAAGCTATTTCTTATGAACTATAAATGTATACTTTTTGTCCACTGTCTGTCTGGATACACTGCAGTTTGAGCAAAGGTTATAGCTGAAGTGAAAAGTCTATCAAAACATTGTTTGGCCATTCACGTCACAGTAGTACGGCTTCAAATAATGCTTGCAAGTTATTAGAATTTCATTTTTCAATACCAGCAAGTTCACCATGAGGTAATCATGCAAATAGGCTTTCCTTGGACAGTGCTATTAGATGTCCTGTTTTCACATTGTGGGGATCAGTGTGAGATAGAAACAAATGGGTTAAGAAAGAAAAAAGAATTCTGGAGGGAACGTTGAACAGATGCTGTTACATTGACTCTTATACTGTGTGTTCAAACAAAGAAATCCACATTAATTTGGGGGCCATTAATCATTAAAAGCTAGCAAATGGCAATTAGTTAATGTGGATAAATGTTTAATTAATGTATCAATAAATGATCATTAAGGTAGAGTACTCCTTGGAGGCCAAGGTAATGGAATTCTTGGGATCGCCAATCCAGTGTGGATGCATTGTGTGTTTTTGTGTGGGTGTGTGTTTCACTGAAAGCAGACATAATGTACAGAACCTGCACAAACTGTGGTTTGTACAAGTAAGGTTGTAAAGTTTGTGCAGTGATAAACCCGATTTACCTGATATCTGATTTTCAGTACGCTTTCCTATGCTGTCAAGTCAGTAAAAATCACTTTCCTGGGGAGAGCTTGTTCCTATTTCGTTTTCATTGCAACTTTGGTTGTTACAACATGTACAATTTGATATTTTTAGTCACAAACCGACGCGGACGGTAGAAAATATACACCCTTAAGTGTCATTATGGTGTTTTGTGTTTTTTACAAGGCCACAGTAAAAGCACTAAATTGCAATGATTCATAGGGCTGCTTTCCATGCAAGCGCTCAGGCTATTTATTGTAGCTTTTTGGGTCTTTGCCACTAAAGGAAGAGTGTGCATATAGTATTGTTTAAGAAGGAGGAAATTTACATATAAATTAGGAAGTGAAGGTAAGTGAGAAGGGTAAAAGTGCAGGCAGGAAGGGAGGGAGGATGTTGTGCCATGAGCAACACTGGCATTTGTGATTTTAACGCATATTTGAAGAAATGTTTTTTGTGGCTCAAATCTTATAATACAGCTGCTGAGCCTGAGGATTCTTCTCTTTGTGCGTTTGAGCTTCGCAGTGAGGATTATAAAAATAAATAACACAAAGACAGGCTGATACTTTACCTGAAACCCTTGCATCGAGACCAAATTATCAGCCAAGGACGATCAGACAGCTTCATACGTGCACACATGACTGCCAAGTTTTGCATTATGGTTTTTACCTGAGCTTCAAACCCCCTTTCATCAGCCTCTTTTGACCAAAGCTGCAGATCAGAGCGTTGTCTTGTCTATGCATTTCCAGCCCTCTTTCACAGTATTCCCCAAGCCTTGTAGATGTCATCAGTTTACCTGCACAGGTTTCCATAGCGACAGTAGTCCAGAACAAGTGTGGCCAAATGTTAACTGTGATCTGATTTTATATCTGATTGACTTTTTATTGTGACTCTCCCACTGTTCACATTTAAAGGTTTGGAAACAGACTGAAATGGGAACAAATGCCATGTTGACAACATAAACAAATTACTCACAGAGGGATGTTTCATTTCAGCTTTCAGCCAAGAGTTTTAGGAGCATTATGTTTTCAGCTAAGGAATGAGGCCATAAACAGAGTAATGTTTCCAATATGAACAGATAATGTGCACTAAGCAAATATGAAGACACTGATGTTATAACATACTCAAAATACCAGACTCTAAACAGTGACTGCACACACATACAGAAGCAGCTCAATGAGCCTTCAGCGTCACTGCCTTTGCCATCTGACATAATGAATAATAGAGTTTTGAAAATAAAACATTGCCTCTTCAGGAGCACCGTTTTACATTAATCATATTTCCAGAGGCAATATCTGAGTGAAACACAAATTAATTTGCTGTTACTGTCATACATATAGAATATCATGACACAGTTTACATTTATTTGAGTCAAAATGCTACAGCCAACAGTCTATCAAAGTGATGGCGGAAAAAAAAAAACCCCAGTAGTTTACATGTTCCACAGGTGTGCCATGTTTAGTTTTTTTCGAGGATCTGATTACCTACTGTAAACATATAGCAGACCGTGGCCTCATAAGCCCCATGCGGCGTTGCCTTCAGTCAAAAGAAACAGATTGAACCCTGCTGTCTTCTTGTGAATTTCTTCACTCTTGTTTCCTCGAGTCTGTACCCCTGTGCCATACACCCATTTCATTGCAGCTGTCATATTAACATTCACTTTTACAGCTTTCAGTGAACCATTTCAAAGTGGCTGATTTCAGTCAACAAATCAAAATGCAGCGGTGAGATGTCTGGCCATAACCCTGCGTCAGTGTGGTTTGAGAGCCAAACAAATAAAATGTGTCTCCTTATTAGTGGCATATTAACAGAAAATTGATTTTGCCTGAAATAAAAGGTCAGGATAAATAACTTGTGAGCCACTAGCTCAGCTATTTATTAGCACTCTATCTACAATCTAACAAATTACTGCTTGTGTATGTCTCGGGTGGCAGAACAAATAGGAAAGCTAGGAAGCTACTTCTGAAATGTCATTCCATAATGTCAAACCATGGATTATATGTCAGAGTCTCAAAAAATACCTGGTGTCCCTTGTATTGCTTTGCTATTATCTGATAAATTGCTTTCTTTGGCAATGAAGATTTGACTGTTTTTGTTGCTTCCCACTCACAATCATCCTCTCCCAGTGGGATGTTGGCGCTTACCCAGCATGATGTGTGAGAGTTGGCACACTGTTGCTATCATCATTATCTCTGCTTTAGCAGTAGTTAATGATATAGTATGTGGGTGATTAGGAAATGTAGGATTGTTTTCACTGGTCAGGTGCCAACATAATCAGAAGACAAAAATGTCTCTGCTAGCTAGTTGACTTACTTTAACAGCAACTGGATGATTGGCAGAGTCAAAGGTATTAAGATAATATTTACATTTTTGGCTTGAAATAGTGGTTTGGAATTAAATAACAGTGGTTAGCATTATGCAAAATGAAGGGCGTGCATTTCAAGTTCCTTTAAGCCATGAAGGCTAAAATCCACAGCTACAGTTATCTTTATATTTCATGCCATGCACCCTGCTCCCGTCTCTCTTTGGTAAGCATAAAGTGATATGTGGTAATGAGCATAGCAGGGAAAAGTGGTGGTGAGGGGTTATGCAGGAGGGGAGAGAGAGTTGTGTATGGGAGTGTTTTGCATGCTTTCACCTTTGATTTACCTATAATTACCATTGGATTTACCTTCAATGACTCAGCCGCTAAGCCAATCTCTTAAATTGGATTTCTGCATAAAGTAGCTTTCCCTGCAGATTGGTGTCCCTCACAGCTGCCTTATTACAATTTTATTTACCCTCTTCACTTCTCACCACCCCTGCTAATGCTGCTGATAGAGCACCATATCAGAATGGTCATGGAAAAAAAAATAATAAACAACTAAAAAACTCAAAGTTTTTGGCTTGGCTGGTCTCACTTTGACCAATTTGATGTGGTCGTCATGGTAACATAGCATCTCCTCCTTCCAACTGTGATGGGGCCACAGCGATGGGACTTGGCTGATGATGACTCCATCTCTCATCCAAATGATGGTGATGAGACTGCTGCTCTCTGCCTCAGTACATAAACACTGGCTACAGGAAGGAAGATAGAGGACAGAGGAGGGAGAGTGGCTAAGAGGGGAGGGGAGTATCACCCCCTCGGGACAAGTTCCGAGATATTGTAACAAAGCCCAGCAACAGTTCTGCAGCAAACAACCAATTAATAGGTCAATTATGCATCATGCACTGGAGCATTTACATTCACATTTGCTCGCTTTATTATCTCTTAGTGCTATCGATGAAAATTGGATAATGCAGTTAGTCTGAGTTTGGGATATATTTCATTCTGAGCAGTATCGTATGTTGTGAGTGAACATAGGCCTTAAGCTTTCCTCAGCTCTAACCCCGTGTCTGCCATGTTTCTGCAATAAGACATAAAAGAAGCTCAAATCATGATTTTTGGACTGGTGGTACTTGTGTCAGCAATGCTATGTCTTTCATTCTGCACATACACAAACTCGCAAAGCATATGCATCAATATTTGCTCGTAAATACCCCAAATTCTCGGCTATTTGCTGCTAGCTAAAGCAGGCACACTCAGCATGTGTTTGCAGATACAGATGTCCTCTCTCTGTAATTGAACATGATGAAGAGGCTGCCCTGTGTGGGGATATTGCTCATGGACCACTTATGAATCAAAGTGACAGAGTTTAGTAATTGATGATGCGTTTTGTGGAATACAACAGTCTTTAAACAGAGGCCTTTTCCATTTCAACACAATAACATAAATTAATTTAAGCTAGAGAGAATATAGAAGGGAACAGCCTTCTTGTCAGCACTAAATCTTTTGAATGGCAGTTATAACAACCATGACAAATCCTTAGTTGGGAATATTTATGATGTGAATTGTGCGAATGTAACACATATCCCACATTTGGTATTAGCATTAATTAGCAACATTTTGGCTAAAAACATGTGAAGTATGCAATTTAACCATTCCACTAGCCACCCAGTGTTATATGTAACTGCTCTATATGAATAGTATGTATGGAGGAAAATAGAGAGATGTAAAGGAATAGAAAGCCACATCTGGACATGCCCTTCCCAGGAGGATCCTTCTCTCCTCCAGCTCTGTAACCTTTGACCCAGTAAGTCTAATTAGCCAGCTCCCATACTTTAAAGTAGCAAAGCAGGAGAAATGCAGAGCCACGATTATGCAGATAAGGAATCCACCCCGGGCAGCTTTACCCACTCTGGAGTCCGAGTCAAGGTCCTCTACTCTGTCACACAGTAGAACGCATGCAGTCAGCAATGTTTTACTGCACAGTGTGTCTTGATATTTCTTTTAAGGTATTGCAGAAGAAAGACATTTTGGTTAATTCTGTCTCTTTTTTTAAACAATTTATCTGCTGAAACATGTGTTTCGGTGCACCAGAGAGAATTTAGCAACATCAGACATTTACCTGCAGATGTCAGTCACTTCTGATCAAACGCAATCCCGAGGACGCAGATGAATCTATGAACATTCTCAGTCAATTAATAAATTAACTCGATAAATTAGAAGTTTTTAAATCACAACATACCTCTCCCAGCAAATTACAATTAGTTAGTGTCTTTAATTTAAATAAAACACTAGATTAGTCGTAGTACTGTACTTTCTGAGGATCCATTTCATTCCCGTACCTTCCCCGGTATCATGCCTGTCGAGTGAGGTAGAATAATTTGTTAATAATTTATTAATAATTCACACATCATTCTCATTGCAACGAATTCCCAGAGAGAAAGAGCTTTGTCCAGATTTTTTTTTGTATTGTGGCGTATGTTATAAAATGCCCCCCACTGTGATAGTAATAGTATCATAATAGAAAATAAACAGACCAAAAACTTAACCGGAGCATGTCGGTATCTCTAGAGATAGAATATGAGGCAATAATGGCATGACATTGATTGACATTTCACTGTTGTTTTAATCATAATAATATGCTTTCAAGTTAGGCATGGAAATGACTTCATGATCGTATTATGACAGCTCAATAGCTGTCAGGGTTCTGTGTAGAGGATAACATCTTTATTGTTTTCCATCATTGTATGCTGACAGAACCTTGACTCACAATGAAAAAGTTTCTTTCTGGGTGTATTTGATGTTTGATTAATGGTCATGGTAATTCAAATCTGTAGTTGTGTTTTTGTGCCACCCAGCACCTTCATTATTTTTGATACCACACATATGGTATTGTGCTTTCTCTTAAACTCGGCAGCTTTTCATTTCTTTTTATCCAGCGACAATACATTTCAGTTTTGACTTTGGACGTCAGCTAGACAACCGGCACAGATACAAAACTTTTGTTTTAGAGAACTGACAACAAGCTAACATATACAAGCTATGAAGCAGTTTTATAAGTCCAGGAGTCTAATCCAAATGACTTCTGTCTGATCAAGACCTATTTACACATAGCAAAAAGCAGCTCTCCATTCAAAGCAATGCCATGGCTAGAACAGTTTTAAATTTGCATATTACCTTTTCTGACAGCCAATTACAGAAAAAACACTATTTGTTGCTCCTTTTCACTGTGTGGTTTAGCTTTTGAAACTATAAGCCAAGGTGAGAATGCATATTCATGACTGGGCTATGCGCAGCCCATTAGTGATGTGTGTAGGTGGACTCAGGTTTATAAACAAGTGGTGCCATTAAAGAGCGTACCCATGACTCTGCTGCCAGTACCTGGACTCTCCTCAGTCAGTAATTACAGAGAGTTTTGATTAGAAAGCTGCAGGGAAATGAAAGGCTTCTCTTTTCTGCCGGAGAGAACAGGGAAACATATGGATCTTGACCACATTCAAATAAAGTGAAGGCGAAACGAAACTGCCATGCATTTATATGTTCATCGGGGGTAACATTTCTGTTCTTTTATCTCTTCAGCAAAAAAGGTTGCATACTACAGATAAAAAAAGTTTGAAAAGTGTTTCACAGCTAGAATGACCCAATTATAAACTTCTAGATAATAATTCCTGCATTGTTTTACTCGGTTATTCTTATGGTTGAAAACAGTTTTCCATTACCTTCATGACCCTCGTGTTCAGGGTCATTAACCTTAATGCTTGAAGCCCTATCTCAATTGACAGAAGTACATAAGGATAAAATATTGACAATACTAAGGACTATTGGCTCATTAAGGATCTAGCCTTGCTAATAAGCCTGAAAGAGTTCAATGCAATATTAATGGTATAGGATTTCTCACAGCCACTATTTCCAGAGACCATTCAGTAAGGTCTCCTAGTTATTGATGTGCCAAATTACAAGAAAGACTTCATTAAATCTCCTAGTGGATGAAGAATTCGTGAAAGCTTGCAGAGTGCACTGCATGCTAATGAAAAAAAACTGTAATAAAGTGTATTTAATTTGCGTATCATCTATTTGTGTGTCATCTACTCCCACTAGCAGATAGAGTATTCAAAGTGGAAGTGTTTAAGACTGTTTAGGTTTCTTAGAGTAAAATGTTGAGACTCAGAAGTACAATTATTGTGGCATTTATTACAAAGCTAATTTGTGTGGTTTATTTTAAAGCTGATGAAGCTGGTTTAATCTAGTCCTAAAACCAACAGAACAGTGTCTGTGAGCGGAAACCATCCTCACGAGAGATCGTTTCTGCTCAGCGTGCACAAATCTAGTCCCATGAGCACTGGGTTTTGACAAGTGCAAGCTCGACTCTCCTTAAGCACTCGCTCACTCATCAAGTTGGATTTTCAAGTTTGCATTAAAGACACATTTTGTGAGCAGATAATTGGAGGCAGATGTTGAGAACAGAAGCTCTCAGTAGGCACTGGACGTATTACGAAGAAAATGTTTATTGACAATACAAGCTCGGAGAGGGAGACCACACAATACAGATTGATGAAGTCTAACTTCCTGCGTATCTGTAGGCCCTATTTAAATACTACTAGTACAGTCTTACCATTGCCATTATATGCCCAAATATGGCTAAAAAAGACTGAATTGATTTGGAGCCTGTTTTAGAAAAACAAGCCAAGGTCACATACAGCAAATTCTGAAGAAGGAAGTTTTTACTGACTCCTGTAAGATATGAGGAAAATGTGCAATGTGCAAGAACGTTGCTCAGTGTTGCTGTTAGGGATCAAGCTGTGAGGCAAGAAGAAGACTGGATTTAAAGGAGGAAAAAAAATATTCCAAATTTACCTGCAAAATGCAAAAATAACACAAATTAATTAAGTTTAATTACTTCCACTTGGTACTTCCACGTTGGCTTCATCTTTGTTTTTATGTTTATGTTTTTAAAAAATGTAACATCTCAGGGAATTTCTTCAAATTTGGCACAAACATTTGGATGAACTGATTCGATTTTGACGGCCAAAGGTCAAAGCTGCCGTGACCTCGCAAAGCACGTTTTTTGTCACCAGAACTCGAGATTTCAGATAATAAAGCAAGGATAGTGCACACGTCTGATTTAACTTATGGCTCTTGTTTACACACATTTTAATTTACCATCTGAAATATACATCCAAATTGATGCATTCATCATGTGCAGTGCCTTAAGTACTACGTTCTATCGAGTCGATTTTACTTTGATGTCTCCTACTCATGTCTAGGCTGTCCAGTGTGAGTTGTTGGCAATACAGCGAACCCATTATCAACAATACACAGACACTCTGAGAGGACCTACATTGTTTTGTTCTGCAGAAAAACATGTTTGTTTAGCCACCTTAATTAAAAAGCTTGACAGTACCGCACAAACACTCTTAGTATTAAACTCTCTCAGTAATCAATTTGTAAAAAAAAAATCTCTCTGCACTTAATGACGACTTGTCAGAGAAATATGACAGGTGTTGACAGGACACTGCTATGGAAGAAAAGGACATGCAAGAAGAAATGTGTAGTTCAAATCAAGGAGGAAATGAAAAGGGGTGAGTGGAAAGGAGGGAGTAGTGATTAGGTGACACATTTCTCCTGTGGATAGTTGAGTTTAACTTGTGTCTGCCCACCCATGTGTTTTCATTCTTTATTTCTCCTTTTTTTTTTGTCTTTTGTGTTATTCGTGACCATATTGTTGCGCACATCTGCCTCTCATTAAAATCTGGAGTGCAAGTGTGAACATACCGACCCTCACACGTGTTATTGTTTTACCATCTTTGTTAGAACAGCACCCTGCTACTTATCTGCTTTTATGAATGTCTGTTCCTCCCACTCTCTGCTTTTCAGTTTCACCATACCTCTCCTTTTGTGGTGGTTTTTGTTCCTGCTCACTGATCCCACCTTGAATTCTGAATCACCTGCGCTGATACATTGCAGAATCAACAGCTCATCCTTCTTGTCTGCATTTCCACTCCCTTTTATCCAGGGGCGATGAATAGTAAGAAAAATGCTGTTTGACAATTAGACAAGGCCACATGATGCTCTAATGGCTGAGTCCAGTCTCCTGCAGTGATGTTCCTCCCAGAGACTCGACACGACACTCATAATAAAAAGGAACAGAGTGACACATGCGACGGTGACACGTGCATTTGATGGACTTGTCTTTGCTTGCGACGATTTCAAAAGGAATTATGATGACTGAGTGATTCACACGGGCAGCTAACTTCAGCTGCTAAATTCACCACCAATACAAGACTGTTACCTCAACAGGAAGCCTCATTATTGTGGGCCCTACAAAAGCTGCTATTAGCCAAGTTGGCTTGTGGTAAAATTGGGTGTTCTGTCAGGGACTGGGGATGAGGGTGACCTTACATGCTGAGACTGCATGTAGAGAGCTGCAGGTGTCACAATGTACAGACCTCAGGAGATGTTGTCTTGAGGCGATGATATACGTTTTATAAGCTGGGCATACAATTCTGTCCTTTTCTGTTTTGCTGCCCCGGTGTAGTTCTTTGTTACCCCTTACTTGTGCTTTGTATTTCATCACTCCATCCAGTCCTTTTTTCGTCTTTCATCTACAAGGGTAAAACAAAAAAGAGTTTCCTTTATTCATATATAGAAAAAAGACTATCACTCTCTTTCTCACCTAGTTACAAAACCAGGGCATTCTGCAGGTGGGTGGGTCTGCATTATCCCCCTGTGGATTGTGTATCACTAGCTGCCCTCATCTAGTGAATCATTTTTGGTCCATCGCCACTTCTCATTCTCTGTCAAGACGAACGCTGTAAGGTGTTTTGTATGAAGAAGTATGGCATTTCCATGAATTACTTAAAGGATAGTTCCATTAATATCACAGTTGTCATGTTATGGAGCACAGTCACAGATTAATGTGTGAAGACAGTCACCCGAACACACACATGTAAAATATGATGTGCCTTGAGGTAGTCTTGTGTGATCCAGGGTGGGATATCAGTCCTCTAACTTACTGTACATGTAATATATTGTTCAATACCTCTGAGGTTTTTTTTTTTTTTTTACACTACTGATATTGGAGTCCGAAAAAGCATATTGCATTTTATACAAATATTCCAACAAACATATGCTTAAAGCTGTTCATTTAGGGCATCTTTAACAAAGTGCTGCATGCGCTGTTGCAATACTGTAAAGCACTTGATAAATGGCCACTTGGCACATTGTCCCTGCTTCAAGTAACACAAGTGCTATGAAATTAATGCCGCTTTTCCACTGACGGTATCAGCTCGCCTCGCCTCGACTTGGCACGGCTTTTTTTGCCATTTCCACTGTGTGAGAGCAGGGACCAATAGGTACAACCAGATACTATAGTACCAAGAATGGCCGAGGTTCCAGGTGAGCCAAAGCGATACCAAACATGACGTAAAATCACGCAGATCACGGATGGGTCAGTCCAGAATTACTGCTGCATCAGTACGCATGTGTGTCATCATGTTGGACACGAGCCAAGCCAAAGAAGGCTCTATTTTCATAAATCGACCACAGATTTGAAGTCTAAACAACTATATTTTCGCCTGAAAACCTCTTAATATGCCTCACGTGTGGCAGTCACGCTGAAGAGGACGTCACAATAGTTTACTCTGCGTCGCTATGAAGACCGACTGTGCAGAGGGAGTACTATAACTGCAGTGGAAATGCAGTGTGCTGGGGCCAAAACCAAGCCAAGTTGAGTCAAGTCAAGGTGAGTTGAGCTGAGCTAATACCGTCAGTGGAAAAGCGGCATAATATAGCAAATCGTAAACCTGAAGTGATGTATGTGTTCATCATCCTACACATACATGTGCACGTGCAATGATGATTTTCTGAAAATCACACCGATTCACAGACAAATCCTCTGTAACATTTTTCATAAAGAATTCAACAACAAAAACCCACATTAAGCGATTTTCTGATACCATAACAGTTAGTCTCTCTACGGGGTGTAGCAGGTGGTCAAGGCACAAGCCTGTGTGTTAAGAGAACACTCAGAGCTGTCAGACTTGGAATTCTGTCCTCCTCTCTCTCTGAGAGAATTACACAAAGTCCTCAGCACTTACTGGTGAATCCGTGTCTTCTCTTGTAGGACCAGATTTACATGACAGTAAGTGGGATTATAATGCACAGAACTGTCATTGAGGGAGCCATTTATATCAATGGCTGCAGGCTGGTTTATATATATAAATGGTCAGATTTTCAGCTGAGAACTAGAATGCCAAAAAGTCTTATTTCATGCTATGTGCTAGAACAGTAAGATGTACTCATGAAGAGAGCATATTTTTGGTGTAAAGATGTATTATGTTTTGCTTCCCTGCTTAAACATGAGTGTAATCTTTACACTCATGTTTATGTCGTAATGGCTCATTTATAAGAAGCGTAAGAAAAACGAAAACGAAAATACAAGTGCAGTTTACATGTTAATATGATAACAGTAGGTCAAAGAGGCATGCATGTTTGATTATGGCACCTATGTTTCTTTTTACCCTATTCAATTTCAAAAGGAAATTGCATGTTTCATTTGTAGAAGTGCCAGAGTTATTGAAACTAGGTATTTGGTAGCTTGTCAGGATGACGGGCATTGAAGTCAGGACTTAACAAAAGTGCCTGACAATGGAACCATTTCAGACTTTTCAATTATACATTATTTAAGGTCTGTAGTGAAGCAAGCCTTGCTTGAACGACACATTGAGAACTCCACCTGGCAGCAAAATGAGAAAGCCAACATGATTTGCATTCTGTGGCAGGGCTGTTAACTTGTCATCAGCAGCGCTTGACAATTGAATGAAAATAAACATCTACAACCTGCACTCTGTGGAGTTAAAATCCAATTTAGGTTAGGAGTCTGAAGAGGTTTTTGAAACATGATGCATTATTGCCTTGTTCTTCAGTTTTTTCTTTTCTTTTCGTCCACATTCAAAGTACGTTTCCTAGTTAATTTATTATTCACTCTTATTGCACTCCTCATTTCTAAACACCAGGTTGAGACCCACTTGTCATGATATTTGTTTATTGAGCAATGCAAAGGGGATAAATTTAGCCAAATCAGAGCAGAATTGTGGACAATTGTAATGCCCCAATGTTTGTTTATTTGTTTGTTTGTTTTTTGGTGTGTTTATTATATGGTTAAGGTGGACTTCTTAATTAGCTGTCAAGACAGACATCTGTAAACCACAAGGAACAAAAACATCTGTTAATTTCTTTTATCATGATTTTTGCATACAGCAAGAGTACAACAAATAAAGTGAGCTTGAGTAGTTTGCTTGGATTCTTTTGTGCCTTGAAGTCTGAACATCAAATGGCTGGTTGTGTGCAGATTGTAGAGGTGCTGGAGAGAGATTTAAGGAGACCAGCATCTGGCTGGTCAGCTCACTGTTCCACACTCCATGCTGACTTCCCAAGCTTTTGAAGTCAGTCTCTTTTAAGTCACCTGGGGATACGTTCTTGAAAGCGATAGAGCCGTCGATAAGCTTTTTTTTTTTGCCTTTTTTTTTACAGAGTTCCACGACAAGCGCTTGGATAAGAACGATAATCATCTCTCTGCTCCTGACCATTCAGACAGATTATGTGAGAGGCAGGCTTGTGTTCATGTATTGAACAGGATGTGAGGATGTATTAACTTGATGAATGGAAAAAAGCATGGATGGATGACTGAATAAGACAGATGGGCAACAATAATATGCATCAAACCTTTCTCAGTTACTTCCCAGAGCTCTTCAAGAAATCTGAACTTATAACTCTTCAACAATGAGATACAACTTTTTCATCCTAGGTTTGGGTGTACAACTCATTTACTCTAGGGTGGGACTGATATAGAAGTAAACAACACATTTTTATTCACAAACACATCTCAGTAGAGATGCACAGACATGAGTCCCTGCCCCCCCCCACTGTGTACCTGCATAGCTCAGATGTAGACTACAAACGATCTCAGAAGCTGCCTGTGATCTATACATAGACGTGAGGCAAACGGCAAAGGCTAACTTTGATGGCGCATTTTTATTTATTTATTTTTCAACCATAACATACATACTCATACACACCTAAAATCAGAATACAAAAAAAAAAACTGCAACTTGTTGAGAAAGTAAAGTTAGATTGAAGATAAATGTCACTCAGCCTGACAAAACAGGGGGTTTATACTTTGTCTCCATGTTCCATGTAAAGAAAACAGAGTATGATGCTTAAAGGCTGTGTCTGCAAATTCAAGAATCAAGAAGGTAACCGCCCATATGATTAACACAAAACTGCATACTACACCGACAATACGCTTATTTGTGCTCATTTAGGTGTGTATCTTTCAATGTCACGTGTGTTAAGTAACCATCGGCCGAGGTTTGTGTGTCAGAGACTCGACATTAGACGTTCCTCTGAGTTTAAAAATCTGCTTTTCAGTAATTCAGCGTTAGCAGCCCAAATGACATCTAATGTCAATGGAATCACTATGTGTCAGGTTGACGTTTAGTTAAGTTCATAGTCAAGCAGTTAATATGCTTTTTAGTGACCGTGTTTGTTTTCTTTTTATGAACACCTACTGTAATTTACTGTTTATCTAAGGTTTTATTAGTGCGAATAAAATATTTCATGACATTGAATTGCAAATATTCCCTCATAACCCTTTTTGAAATTTTATAGCCATAACAGTCGAAATGTGCTACCATAGTGACAGCACTATTTATATCTAAGTTTTAGTGTAGATACTTACCTCTGCCATGGATGTTATGCATTCACTCTCATTTGTCTGTCAGCAGGATTACGCAAAAACTACGGCCCAAATTTTCATGAAACTTGGTGAAAGGATAGGGCATGGGCCACGGGAATTTTGAAGCAGATCCATAAAAAGGGGCAGAGGCTTACATTGTTTTTCACTTTTTTATTTTTACAGGGTAACAATCTAACGTACAAGTTAAATTGGGCTGTTGTGTAGTGGACTGTGTGTTCCTCTCTGACTATCAAAGATCCAGGAAAGACAAGAAACTTGTCTTTGAATGTGCTGTGTCACATCTTAGAATGCTTCTGCTAGTTGTTACAAGTGTGCCCAGCTTTAGAATTAAAAGAAATAAATAAACCAACTGGCACTAACTGGTGAAGTATAGAACTAAGACCTTTGACAGTCACTTACACTAACCTCCAGCGGGCAAAATGACGTAATTTTGCATTTGTTTGTGGTTTAATAATTACATGGTATGAGAAAGAGAGGGGACTATTGGCCTTGGCGGAGGTGTGCGCTCTCCAAGTGCCCTTCTAGTTTGAATTAGCCTACTTTGTGCCAATACACTAAAATTCATTGCAAAACCTGCCAGTACAAAGTTTACATTTGGTTAGGTTTGTATATATAGTATAAGTATAAGACAGTTTCAAAGTTCAAGTATCAAATAGGATCATTCAGGGTTCATTTTTGGGGACAGTATAAAACACACACATTTTACACACACATGCGTGAGCGCACCCACACCCACCCACACACACACACACACACACAC
>JAPQRN010000010.1:10424143-10469174 GCA_037367275.1 Coranthus polyacanthus
GAGCCTTTCCACCTTGATACTGATATAGACTCAACAATTTGGGATTACTCTACTCCATGAAATTTGTATAAAAGAAAATCCCTCTTATCACAGGCGTGTGGCCCACTTGTCTTTCAGTGAACCTTTTTCATTTTCCGATGGGGAAATGAAGCCATTATATTTCTCAATTCTGAACCACTAGATCTGTATGAAAAAAAAAAAAAAACACAATTGTAAGTCTTTTAATGCTGCCTTGAGCGGCTAGGTTTGTTTGTTTGTCAGTTTGGATATGAGCTAACATGTTAAAACACCCAAGTCACACAGTAACACAAGCGGGCTGGCAGATAAAGCAAGACATGCATGACAGCAAGGTAAAGCTGTAACAACATGAACATTTACAGTGGTATTGATTTTTTAGGGCCTTTTTAGGTGGTAAAAGCAGTAAAAAAAAAAAAACCCTTTCAGACCAATTCATATGGTGTCTACATTGATGTCCCTGAACAGCTCCTGTTTCACACATCCACACCTGGCCATTCCACCCCTCCTCACCCTTTTTGGAGTTAGGCTCCAAAATGGGGGTAAAGTTACAATAAAACAATTTGATCAAGATATAATATAAATGTTAATTTAAGACACATAGCAATCAAACTGGGAGAGATTGCTTTCTTTTACTTGTTTAATATATATTGAATGTTGATACTGTCAGTATTGCATTATTACTCTTATCAGTCTCATCTATAAATATTTTTTGATAAAGAAATCAATCATCTGTGCAGTTTCTGCCATATTAATCATGATTGCACTTGAATAGTGTTGAACTGAATACAAAATGTGTCTAAACTTCAACTTCTTTTCTTGAGTACTGTCAATACTCAAATCAGCTTATTGGCTCAGTAGTGCTAACAATTGGTGTAGGCTGTGGTGAACTGTGGGATACACTTATCTATGAGCAATACTAAGAAAAACACTATTAGGATAAGTGTTCGTTAAGAGTGTATTAAGTGTACCGTGTTGGCATTTTGTCGAAATGATGCGTATTTGCCTGCTACCTGACAGCGCAGTATCGTGGACTTCAGTGTTAAAGTGCATGGGGATATACCCTAGAGTTTTTTGGTTGATATATTATCCTTCATTGTGCTCTTATAGGCTTACATTTCCCTGGTGTAATAAGTGAAGTGTCAGAGGTCAGCTCTTGAGTTATGATTATTGCGACCACGGGGGAGTATGCAGTGTTGGATTTAGGGTGCCAGGCATGTCTCATTCACCCTTCAGCTGTCACAAACACTCTCCAGAGGTCAGGCATCCACTGACTGACAGGTGTAAGTAATGACTCAAGTTCAGAGGTCATGAGTCAACATAAGCAAAGGCACAGCTGCATGCAGCCTTTGATACACAATTCCTACCTCTCTGAGCATTCCATCATTTATTGAGAGTTTTCATTGTGTAATGAAAGGTCTGCAGACAGGTTCGGCAACAAAATGTGTTTATTTATAAAACGTTCTTGCTCCTAAAAAGCTATTCAGATCATTTATATGGCTCTGCTGCATGTTTTTGGATTGCCTTCCAGGCTATGATTTATTAAAGGTTCAATATGTAAGATTTGAGTTTGTTAGTGTTTTGGGTACCTGTCGTTTGTTGATGTTAGTCGACTCCATTTCAAAGCTAATGGTAGCCTATGTCGCACTCTGTCATTGATGTACGCTACATTGAAGTCATTGAAGAACTCAGAAGATTTTCATGGAAAAAACTACCCGACCCATTTATCATGGATGTGGTCAACAAAGACAGCCGTTAGCTTAAAAGTGGAGTTCGCTAACATCAACAAACGGCCATCTCCCAGCACAAAACGTCACATAAATGAAAAAAAAATAACAACACTTTTACGTCAATCTTTTCTTTTACCAGGTGCTCCTCACCTGCATGGTTCTAAAGGAGGAGAGCAGGAACAAGCTGAAGGATGAGGCATCGATGGAGGAGGGGACAGAGCTCATTATGGCACTGCAAATTCCAGAAAGTGAGAGATCAACCTGGAGGCCTCCAGCAGCTGACAGCAGCTGCATTTCTCATGCCTTATGAGGATGGTGGTGGATGGTGGTAGAGATGGTAAGTGGAGAGGACAGACAAAAGTAAGGCAGAGTTGGGAATGGGATGTAGATGTCTGGAGGGACTTAGTTATCATTTAGCGTTCCTGCTTTTCTTTCATCACTTTGGATAATGCCTCAAATGTGGTGTAGAGGGAATAGGGAGGTATCACAGGGAAGGGATGGGGGTTGAATTCTATTGAAGTTTTGAAGGCTCCACTCCTCCTCCACTCTCTCCACCCTTGTTCCTTTGGGCCTTTTGAGCTTTGACTTGTGACAAACAACATAGCCCAGGCATCTGTTTTGCAAGAATTAAAGCCTTCAATCCAAATGACATAAGCACTAAAGGAGTTGGAAAAAAATGTGATAATTGACACAGGGAGAAATAGATTTGAAATAACATTTCATACACTGAGGAAAAATTTCAGCAAATTGCATTTGGATTGGTCAGTAAATTACTGACTTGGACAAGAGCAGAGACACTATGGCAAATGATTTTACCCATTAATGTCGTCTTTTCTGTCACTGTAATCCGTCCTGTTTCTTTGGCTTGAATCAAGAATGTGAAAGAGCTTTATGATCATGTCAGAGAGAGAACAACCGAGAGTGGACATTCAGATGGCTGCCTGTCTATAGCAATTACACTAACCAAGACTGTGTGTCTGTTTTGGCTGTTAGCGTGTGCCAAGGCTGTTGTGTCCCTCTCCACTGTCTTTAACAACCGATCGACTCTCCCCCGAGAGCCACTTAGTCTGTCCTCCATCCTGCCTCTTGAGTTACAGCTCACCCACACACACGCTTCCATCAGAGAAACTGCCATCTGGACACACATACATACTGTACATAGACAAACATACACACATGCACAAACGCATAGAAACATAATTAGTGCGCCCATGAACTGGAACATACACAGCACTCCATTGACCCTAAAAGGTCAGACACTTTAGCTAACAGAAGTGGTTAAAATTACAGGAATTAGTTCCAAAAGACAAATCTAGTCTCTCTCCAAATGTTTTTCACAGATAATATGTTATGGCAGTTGTGGCATGATTTTATGTATAAAAATAGCCGATATAATACAACCAATACAAAACATACATCTGAGTGAGCTTATGATTAAAATACGTAGTGATTCCATACCAGTTATAGTTTTATTTTCAATGACTATGCTGGAGCGACAGACCTGTGGACACGTGTTTGTGTTGCCGTGTTATTACCGGTGATACTGTGTTCTACATACATTTTGTTGTGTCACATATTTGTGCAATTAGTGTTTGGAATGAGTGCTGACAGAAAGTTAGCTGCTTCACAAATACAACCACACTGTTGAACATGAAACTCACTTTTCTGCCAAGTGAATTCCTCCCCTTGAGGACACTATAGCCACAATACCTGTCGTACTGGTCTTTTGTTTTTTTGTTGTTTCACTGGCACAGGATCATATTCATAGTGTGACGTGGCCAATCAGGACCGAGGATGCAAAGCATAGATTTTATTATTTAGTCATTTAATACACAGACTGGCAAGTCATAACATAGAATGCGCTGGATATTCCCAATGGAGCTCTGCAAAAGCCAGTTAATAGTGCCACATAAAGTATGACTGCGCAGAGTATCGCTCTTCACCAAACTATGAATACTATTATACAGGCTCAAGTGCATCTATAGATTGTAACTCTCTATGAGCATTGATGGCAGGTGCTGGTTAAAAATGGTAATGACTGCCGTCATCCAGTGTTTCACTCTACATAATTCTGCCTCACATGTATCAATGTAGTGCATTAGAATATAGATTTCACTTATTATGGAGACAGAAATGTATTGTATTTTTAATGAACTGTCCTACATGTCATATGATCTACGTAATCTACATGTCAGACTAAGAAGATTTTAATTAATCATCAGTAGTCATGATGATACAGGTATGTACTGTATAGCAGAAGTAAAGTGTATCAATTATCTCTTTGACACACAACGCTGAAGGCAAAGTTTCCACAAAATTTACATATCTCCATCCCAGCGCCCTCATTAGAGAAAGGTCAGTGGAGTCCGTTATCATCTGCTCTCTTGCATCACCCTGTGAGGTCAGTGAGGTTAAGGGCATTGCAGACTTTTCACACAAGAAAAACACAGTTTACCTTTTGCACTTAGCCCAAGCAAAGACATCCAAAAGCCTTTCAATAATACAACAATATGGCAGGCATTCCATTTTGAGGGTTAGATGTGAGAAAACACTGTGACATGACTCTTTACACATCAGGGGAGGAGACAAAGAGAGGAAAAGCTTGTAGTTTGAGGCATGGCATGCTGTGCACATCTATGGCTAGAAACATAGAGGGAGGTCAGCTGATCAGATGTGCTGTTAAGGTTATAAGTTATGAAGTTGATGTTGGTGTGAAGGGAGTAACGAGTGGGAAGATGTGACCTTCACTGCTCACTATTCATTCTTTTCTCTTCCGCTCACTCTCTCTTCTGCGAGCCATGAAGCAAAGGAACCCTTTTGTGTGAACTCTCTAATTAGGAAGACCTTGACGTGTGGATCTCATCCATTGTTCCTCTTCATTTTGGTGGGAAAATATTTCATTGATTTTTGCAGCAATCGAAGGCAGGCAGAGCTGAGAGGGGCTCTGTGTGGGATTATACTCTGCGGGGGGTTTTGGGATGGGTGGGGTGCTTGTGAATGTGTGTGTGCAGAAGTTGGGTAGTGTCCCTGCACACAACCTCTACCCATTCTCACCTACAGAAAGAGCCAATTAAAGCTGTGATCCTTTAGCCCTCATCACCTCTTCGTCTAGTGTGCCCTGTATAACTACAGATTTTCTTTCTCCACATATTGTTATGATCAATCCGGCTCATGTACAAACGTATGTATATAGCAAGACTTGTTTAATGAATTCTCTGGATCATGCAACCCATTTGCCAGAAAAAAATGTTGCCGCATTTCCCCAATGTTGCCCATTTCATAGATATGTGTAATCGCAATGTAATTTGACATTGCAAACTTTTTCTTTATTAAGCCATGCCGAGGTATCTTTTCCTAACCAAGTCAGCGCCTAAACCTAACCATAAAAATTGTTACTTACATATGAACGGAATTCCTGAGAGACATGGTTGAAAAGTGCCACAAAAACTACAAATGTTGATATTAAACATATTTTATGTTCAAAAATGAGATATGTATCCATGGTTTGCAGTAATGTGTAATGGCAACATTTTAGACTGGAAAGGGGGTTTAGTAGGATAAGACATGGCCACACTTGCAAAAGAAATAAATCCAGTCATTTTTGTAAAGTAGAATGACGCTGACATTGCTGAAGAGGAGTTTAAATTTCTGTTTTACTCAAACTGAAAAACAAAGAAGACCATCGCTGGCGGACTGCTATTGTTCTCCCTGTGGAGTATACAGCAATCACCTATTTCTGTCTCTTTCTCTGTCACTCTCTTTTCCCTGTCACTCTAGACTGTCTCTAAATTACGCCTTCCCCCTGCAGGTGCCAGTGTCTCTCTGAAATGATTATTCCTACTACACCGAAGATTGCTTTTGGTAATTATATGTATCGTAATTAAATTTGATGAACTCCTTCGAGACATAAAATCTCATTTGACCCAGGTGCTAGATTTCTCTTCCTATACACAAAAGGAGAAATGTCTTCTACTATTAAGAGAGATACTCTTTGAATCTTACAGCTGACATCTTGATTAAGCAGAGCGGTTCGCTTCTTCCACATTTACCAAATTCACTGAGGTCCATCAATAACTTAATTACAGGGCAACGGAAATGCAAATTCTTCATCATTACAGTGGAATGAACCAAGCAGGATTAGCCATGTTGCTTTGCAACTGCCAAACTTGGCTTTTGAAGCAATAAAAAGACGCTGAAGGTCAATACCTGCTGAGCCAGGCTGCATGAGTCAGAGACCACCTAGCACTGTTGATAGAGGCAGACACAGGATGAAGTCATTCACTCATTCATTGTTTTTTTGTGTGTTACTGGACTGGCTAATATTGCTGCATATAAATACATATAAAGATAAATGCATAAATGACTGGAGGAACGTGATTAATTCAGGTTTACTGAACGGATTAGTGAGGGAGATGTTAGGTAACTAGTCATGACAGTTACCAGGTTTCTGGATTGTGCTGAGGTAACCTTTTCTAAACATCAACAAAAAGAGGGAGCATCGGGCTATTGGATGTTCTCACTAACCTAATACTCTAATCATAGTGGACTAAATTTAATTATTTGCAAAAATTATAGGCCAACAAATAGAATATAGCGTGCAGCCCTCCACAGAGCTTGTGCACTGTATTCAGACTAATGTTTCCTACAGCGGTTTGTGCTGCAAGCTTTTCCAAGGCACCCCAAATCACTGTAAATATGCAGACAGCTTACTGAGGCCGTGCAGCCAGCAAGAACTGGATTATGTTTATGTCTCAGACAATCTCACAAGTCGAACAACCAGTCACTGGGAATCAACAAAACTCTAGTCTAAGTTATTTTCTCCGTGTTTTGCTTAATAAATATTTATTTAAAAGATGCACACACACGCACAGTTAAGCACACATGCATACAGTTTATCTAGGATATGGATTTGATGCTTACTTTCAGTTTTACCATTCCTCCCTTTCCCTACCAGGACTTTCTGTGCTATCATGTTTGTCCCATGGTTTTAAGTTCACAATGTTACTCAACTGTCCTTCACTCAGTATTCACTCCCAGTTCTGTTCTCTACACACTCTGATCTGCCCCGCTGGACGGATTGCTTTTTCTTCAACTGTCTCCCGTCTCTCTGCAGGAGTTCCCCGCTGTGCACCAATCCCTTTCTCGCAGGTGATTGCTCCGGGAATATTGATTAAGGCAAAGATTTGCTGCTGAGAAGTCACTTTTCAAACTTCCTGTGACTTTAATGTGAAATAAAGTGAGCTGACTCCCTTGCCAGTGATAAACACCCTGTTACGGATGAAGAATACTTTTAAGAGATCACTCTCCATACTCATCTCTGTCTTCATCTCTTTGGCTTTATGTCAGCCTCAATCTGTCTACCTCATCCCATTTCTCTTACACCCGCATTCACACACACAAACACGCACACACACACAGTGACTGAATAGCTTTCACACCTAATGTAATGTAGTACGCCTTGTCATGGGGGCACTTATCTTCTACTATCTCTCTAATTGCTCTGACTAAAGTGACAAACAGGTCCAATTAAGCCAAAGGCATAGGGAAAGGATACAATAAAGAACATCACCATATCAATGGTCATTACATCAGTTTGACTATTAGTGTAGCACTACAAGTACAATTAAACCATCCATATGACCTTGAACTGTCTCTTGAGCAATCAGACATCTCCTGTGAAACGTGCTGTCGTATGTGAGAGGGTGGGCCATAACATGATAAGTATTTATTAAAACTTTGGTCTTATTTTTGAAGCCTTAGCTATCATTTCTAATTGACATGATAATTGTTATGTGCCTTCCGATGTAATGTCTGAGATTTGGAGGGTGGCACTGCAAAATTAAGTATGATGAAACAAGCAGTCAGACAGCTTGTAAACTACACCTAAACCGGATCATTAGTCCCATGTAAAATTTTATGTTGAGTAAAACTGAAAGTGAGTAGATCCATAAGGTTTGTAATCCCTTATTGCACAACAGAAACTCTGTGTGTCCAGACCTACAATGGTAGGTCAAAGTTGGTTCATTCATTCACCTGGATTCCCAGCTGTTTGCCCCTGAACCTCAATTACAGCCTTTAACTCACTAGATTTCAGCTGCACAAACCTCTGTCTTACATGTAAATTAGCCCAATATGTTGAATTTTATTATTTGCTTTGTTTTGTGATCCTTAAAAGTGCATTGTGTAGGATTTAGTGACATCTAGCAGTGAGGTTGCAGATTGCAACTAACTGAATACCCTTCCCTTCCAAGCAGTTAGGAGATGCTCGAAACATTGCTCAGTAGAGCCGGTGTTTGTTTTGAGCTACTATGGCGCAACATGGTGGACTCAGTGGAAGAATCCCCACGACATAAAGGGCTCAATTTTAAAGTAACAAAAACACAATGGCGCTTATTTTCAGGTGATTATGCATTAATGAAAACCAGTGGCAGGTGGTCTAGAGGGGGTGCTAAACATATTAATTATAGCAAAAGAGTCTCTAAAGTAAAAATATTGTACTTGTCTTGTGTCTTGTACTCATGCCAACATTTATTTAAGTTGTTTTAAACTGCATTTACTTCACTTACTTTGTGTGAATATGTACACTTCCTGGTGAATATGTACACTATGTAGCACAGCTATAAGTCACCACCATCTTTGTATGGGACAACTGTGCACTGAGGCCTTCATAAACAAGCTTCACAGCTGTCATATTCTTCATTAATAGGATGATTATGAGACAATCAACAGTTTTGACAGAACTTAAATGAAGACTGATGTGCAGATACTATTTGAGTGTGATATGAATTAATTGTGCTGGTACCTTTGGCAAATGGAGGGGGAGGTATGTGTTATTTGTTTATGTATAACGCCTAGTGTCCAGAGGATTTTCTAATGTTAACCATTTTTTTATAATGTGGGAGACCACAGACATAATGAATGATTCACCAGATTTGTAATATTTTTTTTTGGTTTCTGGCATTCAAAATCACATATACAAATTGAGCAGCACTGAAATATTTAAATTCTATGAACAAGTGTTTTGTTATTTACAACTGCACAACACCACTAACACATTATTTAACGTGTAGCGAATGCAAATGCAATGTTTACAACTTTATTAAGTGAAAAGCTCAATGAGCAGTAATTTGTGCTTACTTTGTAGTTTTCACCGTGCTTGAAAAGGTACGTATCCAGATGAGAGAAGAATAATACGCCGCACCCCATTAGAGGCTCTTATTATTGCCTAAAATCCACTTTAAAGGGGCAAAATCATTGTGAGTCCAAATACTCTAAACTTAATTCAATAAATCTCCAGAATATCATTAACACCAAGTCAAAACATTTACAGAAGGACAAAAGAAGCTCTCACCACTTCTGAGGTGACTTCATTGTGTACATTAGCATTAAAAGACAAAGTGATGAGGGAAACACTTTCACAAGTTAGAAAGAATATTGGCTGCTTTTTGAATATTTTTTGGCTTCCCTCTTTTGGCACAGCCCCTGCACAACAGTCTCTCTGCTAATATGATGCTGGACATTATCAGTCAATTAGAGTCAACAGTTTTGGAGAAATGCTGAGAATCGGATACATCTCCATATCTTTTGCATCACCCAATCAACCATATCACCTCTGAGGATATTTAAAAGTCTCTGGCATCTGAAATATATTATCCTGCTGTGCTTTGCTAGTGTTATGTGTGACTGTGTTTGCAAGCACATTTGTTTGTGCATTTGAGACAGAGTATAGATGGAAGGATGATTTCCACTGGTTTGTCAAAAAAAATTGCCACTTTTCCTGGTGTGGCTTAACTATTTTAGGGGTAGTTTGCATGAATTCCGAGTGATGGCTTGTTTATTAGCAGCTGATGGTTTTTAACACATGCTGCCAGCCAGACTGGCGGTGACAAAAAGCTGTTTATTTCCTCAGCCATTATGAAACCAAGCATTAGATGTCACACTCATGCACAATGCTGACAGTGGTGTTAGTGGATAATAACCCTTCCTTTCTGCTTACTTGAGTCACCATTAATGAAAACAGAATTATCGCCTATTGAGTCACAGACCATAACATGATTGACTTGTTTTCCAAGGCGTTTATTGAGTGCATTTTAGTACAATAGTTCTCAGAAAGTTACAGCTTACAAACTCTTGACACATACTCGTCACAATTTACAAGTGGTAGCTATACAGAAACAAAACAAAAGGAAACCAGTCACACTCCTAAACGATGTACCTGTGCACACATAAATGTCTGTACACACAAAATGTGCCTGCTACTCACACACATTCTCTCACTCGCTCACACACAAATAAACAATGACACGTGCGCACTCATTATCAACTTCCCGATCCATTTTGTACCATATAGGGAGCTTGTGACTAGTATCCTGTAAAGGTCACATTTCACCTGGTCTTCCTCCTTGTTGGCTGCCCGCAATAATTCTTCTGTGTTAACTGTGTGTGTGTGTGTGTAATTGTGAATGTGTGAGCATGGAGTGTAATGTGTATGCTGTTTTATATGTGTGTAAATCTTTGAGTCCACCGCCTAGCCTGTATATAAAAGAGGCTCAGCGTCTGAAACAGAAGAAAAAAAAGAGGAGAATAAAAGAGTTTAATAAGTTTAGTTTAGTAGGGAGTCATGTCAGGTCATTTTCAGGTGAACACGGCTTCTACTGTTCTGACTTATAAATGACAGGCATGAAATCGGCAACTTAAAGGATCGTTGGTCACTTCTCAGACAGTTACAGCACCATGAAACATTTAACAAGCTCTGTTCTTGTGTTTTGTATCAGCGTGTGATGAATGGCTTCCATATGAAGCGGCGGGCAGGCGAACCGCCTCTCCATTCATCACACTGGAGTGTCATTACAGTCAGATATTTAGAAAGACAAACAGAGCAAATTGAAAAAAAAAGAATTACACTGTTGCATAATGAATACATTCTATCTTCTCATTCACAAGCTCTTGGGTTGAAAAGCAAATACATGAGACTGAGCTGAATAGGGGACTAATGCATTCAAATTGAATCACAGGCTTTGGTGAAAGGGATTTATGCCAATCTTGAAGAAGAGCATGTGATTATATTTAGGAATACTTGGTAAATCAATGAGTGAGAGAACTCAAAAGAAAAAGCAATTGATTTTACCAATAAGGCAAAACAGTTGGCTGATTACAGTATTTTCCATTACCAAACTAACCATAAGAAATGACATTTATATAATGAAAGAGTTGTTGCCACATAAACTGCACAGCAAGATGAAAGGAGCTGATTCACTTCAATAAACTAACTTTCTGACTTTCATCTCAGCAGTCTTTCTTCATGCCACTCGTGCCCCCCCCCACCCCTAAAACTGACTCATTCCCCCTCTTTCTGTCTTGTACGCACACACACTCTGTCACATTTCAACCCACTTTCTCATCACTGAGCATCAGGGTACATGAAAACATGACACAAAAATCTAAAAACCGAGGGCTCTTCAGTCTGTGTGTGTGTGTATTTGTTTTTGACGGTCCCATCAGTCTCCCTCCCTGTGGCTGATCAGATGCCTTTCAGAGGGGGGTCCCAGCAGGTGTCGACCCCCCCCCCCGTGCCCACTGAAGCATGGAGTCAACCATTTCTCAGGCCAGCCCCGGCCCAGACCCGGCCCCAGCCTGGGACAGCTTGGTTACACCCAGGATAAACGAGTTGGAGATCTGCCAGCCAGCGGGAATAACCGGGGAGAGAGGGCAGGACAGACAGGGGAGGGGGAAGGAGGAGGATGTCTTGAGGGAGGTGAGTATACTTAATAATCTGCTAATGGGCCTGCCATCAATTTCTAATTTTGGAAGGTGGTTAGGACCGTCTTCACTCATGTCTCAAAGAGGGCCAAAGGGGATTTCATCAGGGTCATAGCAAAGATGAGATACTACAATAGCTCCTGATAATTGTGTGTTACTTAAGAATTTGCTGGCATGCCTGTATATGTCAAATTAATATTATCACAGGAAGATTCCACTTAGTTCGCTCATAGTTTCCGAGACTAGCATAGTTAACGTTCCTTTGACAAAACCTGAAACATCTTCTTCATGAAATTTGATTATAATACTACTTTTCTTTCCCAGAATCTGAGCCTGAAGCATGTGACCGTCACAAAGAAAAAGTAAGAACACAAAGCTGCACTGACGTTTCTGCCACTGTGAAGCCATCACATTTCACAGACCAATCACACCGCAATCATAGAGCACCATCCTCAAACTAAAAGAGAAATCAACCATGTGCACTACCCAGAACAGTCGGCAGAATATATTCCAATTTTAAAATCCAAGATACTGCAGAGTAATACCATAGACAGTCATCCACGGTATCCCGCAGAAATAAGGTAGATATCTCACAATCAAACAGTACTCAAGAGTATACTGTAGCATCCTCACCTAACCTGCCTACTCATGTGGTATCAGCATATAGTGAGACTACACAGATTAATCCAGTGGTGTAACTGTATCACTTTGCGGGAGGCTGTGCCTCACTGAGACCACTGTGCCCATGTGGGCTGTTTAAGACTGTGTGTTCATCAGAATGGCATCAGGCGTCTGTTGGCAAACTTCAGCCCAGATGTTCAGTGTGGAAAGACAAGTGATGCTGATACACTCCGATTTCCACCGCCTTGATTAACTAATCTACTATGCATTTCAAACTTGCTGCGAATGTAGCCTTGGCCAGAATATTATCAGCACCTATGAGACTAACTGGATTTGCCTGAAATAAAATCTACCAGATATAGAGCAATTTGATGTTAAGTGCTATTTCTCATGTGTGATCAGTGAATACTTACCATGGATTTGGGCCGGCCAAGGCGTGGAATTTCCATCCCCTCTGGTTGGTGCTGAGCACTCCAAACACAAACAACAACAGATGAAGAAAACAAAACATAAAACATATCTGTACAAGCAAGTGCTCACCAGCAAGAGACAGCATGTGTACACCCACATTTAACATGATCTCAATAGATGGATATTTTGTCAATTATTATTACTCCTACAGCAATTTTCATATAGATCTACAATACCAATTCCTTTTACATGTTTCTCAGGTTAAGATTCAGTCAGGATTGTCCTTGTGCCCCTTGAATAAGGAGACAACCCTGTGTCCATTGTTCAGTCATCCAAAAGGAGCCAGGGCACAGTGGGAAACTACACATTGCATGTGTCTATCACAATCTAGTCAACAAACAAGTCTTTGCCAAAAATGCAAGCAGAGAGTTCTGTACATACATATTCATACATATCACCTTCAATATGAAGGTTTATTATGAAAGATATAATCATATTTAGCAAGAGATAAACATATTTATATTCTCTGAATCTGGGTGGGGCTGGTTAAGAAGTCCTTTGGCAAGGCCTTTCACCCAGGACTCCACAGGTAGTGTTTAAGTTAAAATACAAGTGGGCGGAATCTTGCTATAGTGATAAATACAAACAAACAATCAGATGGAAAAAGACAAAAATATAACTAAGCTCTGAATTTTCACCATCAGTTAATAATACATTTTTTTCAAATTTAAAAACAAGCAAACTATGATGATGTGAAAATTGAAAATGGTACTCCACTGTACATCCCTGTATTCCTCTTTCTCTACTTATTCAAACTGGTGATTGCTTTTTCTTCTAGGACTTATTTCTGGCCAAGGTCAAGGCATCTTCATTGCACACATTGACAACGGTATGGGCAAAATCACAGGTCACAAGTTGTTTCTAAATGTCTCACACATCTGTTTACAATTTTAACATCTTCTAGTCCAGATAATATAGAGGTACAATATCAATCTTTTTACCATACAGTCTGAAATTGTGAGATATTCCCTGTGTTGATGTCGGGTTGTTGGAGTTAATTGGGTTCTGGTGACATAAATGGCATTCCATAACCACAGCAACTGATGTCTTTTTTCCTTTTGCTGATAAATGGAGAAACAGTATCGAGTCTGCACCCTGAACATCTGGCCTGGATTGCATGAAGTGTGATAGCTGTTGTGGTAGTGTAGACCCTGGTCTCCTGTTGTCATGGTAGTGAATTAGATTAAGACAATAGTCTCGACTCTGGCGCGTTCCGATGGATCGGGGGTCATTCGCGGGCTGCCATTGTTGTTGGTCCTGCGAATGCTGCCCGTTCCGTGGCACAGCGCCCCTTGTAGTCATGCCATAGTAGTGGGTGACTGGCTCATCTGCACTCTCATGGACTGGATATTACTGAGGATCTTCTTCTGGTGGCCTGCTAGGGTGACTCCTATTCTCAGCAAGTCCCTTAGGAGACACAGAGGCAGAGAAAAAAACAAATGAAAACACATTCAAACATATTTTGAAACAATAGATGACAGGATTTCTATCTTATCAAAGATGGATCAGTATGAAGTTGGAAAAGAAACAGATGTTGGCCTGGTGCATTCACAGTCCTAACATCAATATACATGAAAGCACAATAATTTTTAGGATGGAAAGTTAGTGGCAGTGAACAGAAAACAAATTAATTCCATCACTTGAGAAATGATTTCCTAATGCATGTTGCTTTGTATTGCAAAGAGACTTCATAAATGCCACCAAGCCCCAAGCTTATACTTTTAATAAAAAATGTTAAAAGTATAACATTTTCTCATGAATTTGAACGCTGAACAACATTGTTAATTGAAATAAATGAAGCACAATATTTGTGTCTGTTGGTACAACAAATTGTATGAGAAATGGTGTCATGAACTTCTCTTAAATTTGAATCTTTTAAAATACACTAAATAAATGGGAAGCAGCAAATATATGCCTATAAGTACATTTTCTTCAAAACATTTACTCCCATATCCATTTGTTATATTTAAATATACTTAAAATGCACAGATGGAAATATTCTTACCAGAATGACATGTTATTTGCTGTATTTTTTCGTTACCCTTTTTTTTCGCTTTACTTTGACGCAACCATTCAATACTTGGCTCGCTGGGTACATTCACGCTAAAAATACATGTGCTTGGAACTGAGTCATTTTATACGAGTGTGCCCATCAAGTACCATATGGGTTTGGAAATCATTTGAACACACACAGATGAACTCACTCTGAGGTCATTTGAGCCACCAGCTGTAGGGAGGTAAAGCCTGAGTTGAGGAAGTTGTCTCTGTACTGGCTCATCTTAATGGCTGCAAGCCAGTCCTCTACTGAGCTGAAGGTGTTAAAATCAGGTATGGATCTGTCCAACAGTGGCTGAGAAGGCCTGGAGAAAAGAGACGGAGAGACAAAGAGAGAGAGAGAGAGATTTTTTCCCTGCTATTATGGAAACATCCTACTGGCTTGAAAGCATAGCACTATGTGGATGAGTCTTAGCCTACTGTACTGGAAAACTGGTTATTAATAAAGTTACAGAAGTAAATACAGAGGGGTCCTTGATGAAAAGCATGCTCCACTGCACAACCAAACTCACACTGGGCTAAAGTTCTCACAAAAGTTCACTTTTCAACATGGCAGTGACCCAAAGCACACAGCCAAAACAAGTGGCTTCAGGATGTCTCTGAATGGCCCTGTTAACCTAGCCAGAGCTTTATAATTGGAGTGGAAAATCTGTGAAAAATCCTGAAAGTCCGCATCCAATTTGGCTGAGACTGAGAGAAAGGGGTGGGTGGATGGGTTGGGGAATTGTTCAAAACAGGTGTGTAACACAAGGAAAGGCACAGTACCTAATAACGACAAGTCTGAGTCTGAATGTGAAAGTAAATGAGATGTTTCTGTATATTTTGGTTCTCGTTTCTCTAAAAAACAAGTTTTTTACTTCTGTAATTAAAAAGTAAAAATTATGGAAAATGTGGAAAAGTGAACATCTTAAGCTAATATGGGGGGGATGAAACGATGAGTAACTTCTAAGCAGCAGGAAAAAATCCTTGGGAGGAAAAGTTCAGATTTGATGCAATCAACTGTAATAAATTCATGTTTATTTTATGAGAAGATGAAAAATAAGCACGCACACGCAGAGTTAGTTGTGCAGATAGCATGTGTAAATACTGTACAGTATATACAAACAGACGAAAAGCTTCATGTATTTACATGTACTTAATGTCCACTTCCAAGTGAATAGGGATTGAATATGTATAGGCTGTTAAATAATAATATTTAAACTCACACTGCAGGGATGTTAGCTATAGCTTTGAGGCTGGTGGGGTTTCGGATCATCTTGTCCAGAGTGCTGACAATGTCAGTGAAGCGCGGTCGTACATTGCGGTCCTTCTGCCAACAGTCCAGCATCAACTGGTGGAGGGCACTGGGGCAGTCCATGGGCGGTGGCAGGCGGTAGTCCTGTTCAATGGCATTAATAACCTGAAGAAGAAGACGAAAGGTTAAGGTCTATTAGCTGTAGCATTCTAAAGTAGGCAATAACTAGATTATTTCAGCTTTATATATCTGAACTAAATATATAAAGCTAAAATAATGGTGTTAACTGAGTACCAGTGGGACAGAGGACCTCCGATCAATTATCAATAGTGTATTTAATTTAAAAAAAAAAAAAAATTATCTGAGGTTTCAGTCACTGATAACATTGAGCATATCCACTATGTAAACCTGACGCGCCTGCCTCTGCGTCAACACCATCCCCCATGTCCCCACCACCACCCTATAAAGACACACTCCCTCTAGTCACTCAAGAGACCGTTAGCATTCAGACTGATGTGCCCTTCCTCTTGACTTTAGCCAATCACATGTCACTCCCGAGGACAAAGCGAGGAAAGAGAGGGAAAGGGGGACAGAGGCAGTGTCACGGTAAAAAGACATTGCTGGGGAATGGGCCGATTGTATATAAATAATTCTGTGAAGTACGGCCACTTGACACATGTCTCTTTGGGGCAACACAGTCTATCTGAGCCTTGTTGAAAAAAAACTATAACCAAGTGGAGCATCTAGGATATCAGAGTTAAGTAAAAACTGAACAAAGTAAGCAAATGACTTGAAAATTACTTGGAATAGGTGATTTAGTAACCACTCTTTTGTTTGTTACTAGCTCTGAGTAATGTACAAGAAAACGGAGCAATAAACTCTGAACTATAAATATACAGTACTTAAACATCATAAAAAAAGATAATCCAGATTGCTGCCTTGCACAGTGATGCACCCAGCAGTCACCCACATCCATATATCCATACTGTTTGTAGATGCAATCTTTCCTAAAAATGCATAGTTGCGAGATAAAGGTCTGGTGTGAATTCAAGTGTAAAAGATACTATCATTAAAAATTAGAGGCTGCTCTGTAGGTTGCCAACACCACCCCAGAGTTGAGTGCGACTCAGCAGAATCTTGACAAATGGTGCATATGGAGAAGTGGTTGTGTATGAGTGTGTGTATTAGCGTGTATGTGTGCGTGGACTGAGCAGCCGGACATGCTGAGCAGTGCCAGTCCTCTTCTCTGCATTAGTCCCACCAGGCAGTGTTTGCTGCTGGCCCACTGTGGCAACATCTGCTGGGTTGGACGGTCCTCATGGAGTAAGGTCCATAGAGCCCTGACGGTTGGCTAGCTGTCTCACTAAGGGAGCTTAGGGAGAGAGACCTCATAGCACGGGACTATATCCAACGGTTGTGTATGTTTGTGTTGGTGCCTGTGTGTTTGTGGGAGTCTGCGTGTGGACCTTATCCAAACGGACATGGGGAACAAAGCAGAGCTCTCAGCAATCATTCATTGCTCTCAAAAGCCGGCCAGGAAGGAAAGGGGATAGTGTGAGACAGTGCCCATAATAAGTCTGCTTTCAAAGTCAGAGTCAAGGACATCTTCAGTGATGATGCTATGAGATGGGAGCTGATACAAATGTGTGATTTATAACAGCTTCCTCTCTTATGAGTTAGCCTTAATTGTGTATCTATGGAGTAAAACTGCATCTGTACGGAAATAGCCATTCTATTAATGAGGGAGTTTATTCAGATTTTAAACTTGATCTTTTTATTGCATGGGAGCTGAGAAAAAGAGATAACACTCAACTTGAATATTCATTTTTATGATCTTTCTTACAGATCCAATGAAACTGGCAGTTGAATGTCCTGGAAAGAAAAAAAAAAAAAAAAAAAAACATGCTGGAAGAAGTCCATCCTCAGTGGTGACCACAAGCTGCACTGGGGGTTGTAACTGAAAAGTCCGATCAAACAGGCACTTTTGGGAAACAATGGTGTTCAAAAGGGATGAACGATTCATTGAAATTAATTAAATTAACTGTAGAGATTGCGAGTAACATCCAAATTGCAGGAGCTTCAATATTTTGATAAAATTAAAATGTGCCATGGCATATCATTACAAATGGAGCA
The DNA here is from genome assembly GCA_037367275.1 of Coranthus polyacanthus. Classification (NCBI taxonomy): domain Eukaryota; kingdom Metazoa; phylum Chordata; class Actinopteri; order Kurtiformes; family Apogonidae; genus Coranthus; species Coranthus polyacanthus. The sequence continues at coordinate 10,442,162 of JAPQRN010000010.1, forward strand.
TTGTGGTGCTACAGAGACGCACTGGCCTGCAAATCATATTTTCCAGACAAAAGAGAACATGCTTGTTTAAAATATTTTTTCAGTGATAATAAAATGCAAAAATTACCATTCTCAGAATTATGAGTCATTATTGAAATGCAATATCTGACAAAAAAATATTGCAATGTGATTTTTTTTCCCCCCACATTGTTCTGCTATACTTTTCATTGCTCACTGTCTAGTATTTCCCCCAACATAATTGTTCAAAAAAAAAAAAAAATCAATACAGTATATTACATTAAGGGCATTGTGATTTCATTTCATGGCACTTTTGAAGTTTATACACAAACACTTACGTCCTGGTTGGACATGTCCCAGTAAGGCCTCTCTCCAAATGACATCACTTCCCACATGACGATGCCATAGCTCCACACGTCACTGGCTGAGGTGAACTTTCTATAAGCAATGGCCTCCGGCGCTGTCCACCTCACTGGGATCTTACCACCCTGAGAGACAAAGAAAGTAAGGAAAAAGGAAGCCTGAGTTTCAAAACTGCTTATTGCCAACATTCTTTTTCATTGTAGCCCATTAAAGTCAGCTATTATCTTTGACACCACCCCGCTTGTGTCGACTATCCTCCGCCATCCCTCTTAGTCTTTATCCCTTTATCTAATAGGTCTATCAGTTGCCCAACAGAAAAAAAAAACATACACATGAGCCTGCATCTGTCTCAACAGCATCTCCCAACAGTGTTTGCCCTTCACACATCGACCAACATTACATTTAGTGTCTCTTCCACCACAGCCCTGTTTGAATAAAGGAAGATAGGCCAGGGCTTCGGCTCGTACGTCGAGCGTGTCTGCCTGTAATTGGGCTACCTGAGCCTCAGGCATGCCACGCGCCTTGTTGATTGAAATTGACAGCTGCTTGTTTAAAATTCCATGCACACACACACTCACACACACACACTCACACTCATATACAGGCACATTTGGGAGCATATGCACAGGCACAGACATCGATGATTGCGCGTGCTCATCCATGGCACACAGACACACACACACACACAAACATAAATCCCTGTTTGTTCCCCCCATAGCAACTCCTCTTATATCTCAGCTGAGCTCGCCACCAGTTTAATAATGCCAATTAGCTGAACCTGAGCATTTGCAGATAAGCCTATGTTGGAAATAAATCCAAACTCATGCAGCAACCTACACAGACCATCCTGTTCCCAGCTCATTTTCTGAGGGGGAGAGAGGAGTCAGCGAGGGGGAGGGATCACAGTTGATAAAGCCAACAAATGAGAAACAAGAGATGAGTGAGGAGAATGAGATAGAGAAAATGGGTGTATCTACACAGCAGTTTGTACTGATTCTAATGTTGGACAAGAATAATCCTAAACAAGTGTGTTTTTCTATATGTGGGTTTCTAAGATCAGTCCTATGTGTTAGTGCAGAGGTGGAGGGGTTGAGATCATCACTGAGGGTCAGTAAAGGTCAAACCATGAACCAACCTCTTGACAGTTTGAGCTTTGTAATATACCTGACCCTGAACAGAGACTTAGAATCCGACCCTGAATGGAAAAAGTGAAATGCAAAAGCAAAACTTTTGCCTTGCGGAGCGCACCAGCCAGTGCAGAAAAAGACAGACTGCAGTCTGTGGGTGAGTGTGAGTATGTGGCAGACAGAGAAGCAAGATAGATACACAGAGAGGACGAGATCAATAGACAAATAAAAGCTATCTAAGCCCCTGTGACTTTAATGCTTTTCTCATATCTCAGACCAGTTTATATCTGAATCATTTCCTCTAACCTGTGACCCCAGGACAATTTTAGTTGCCCTTTATTTTTTTTCTGAGGGCAATTGGGCTGCAAAGATACAAGCTGAATGTCATCCCTAAAAAAAATATATATAAAAAGACCTTTTTCATCATCATGCCACTGTGTCAGGGGTTGTGCTTCAAGTCAGTTATTTGGTATGGATGAACATACACAAAATGAAAAACAAAGAAATAAACGCAGACTAACATGAATAAAATTGCTGCTCTGAGCGAAATGCTGTCTATTATATCATCTCTTTATCATTCCTTGCATCTGGTCTCACGCCCCAGGACCCTGTTGGGATATGAGCTGAGTGTCGCTGGATTGGCCTGGGCGAAGATACAAGCTTCACAAGAAGGTCTCTATGTGCCTCCAATGAGACAGACTTTAGTAATAACATTTCTAAGGCGGGTGAGTCAGACGCAGCTATGCAAACTCTTAGTAATTACTGCTGTGGGCCAGTGATAGCTCTGCCAAAATCCTGCTTTAATAACAAGAAGTGCTGAACAGCTCATGCCTATAGGGAGTGAGGCAAAAACATAATAAACAGCATTGGAGTTTTTTTTTCTTGTTTTCTGAGAGAAAAGCATTAATACCACAGGGATAGAGCTGTGGGGGGTGGAGGGTCTGGGGGCAAAAGTGATGATGGGAATTAAAACAGACCAAGTGTCAACACAAAAACGCAAGTGCTTTGTGAAGCCTTGAAGCATTGGGAGAGCTCTTTGGATATGGTATACTGTGTTGACTACTGAAAGAGGAACAAGCTGTTTTCTGTTTGCCTTTAGGTAAAATAACACCCCTAAAACAGAATTGTCACCCTCCTTTTATTCTGGACAGTTAAATCAAAATATGTGTAGATAATACAAACTATAGCACAGATTCAGCAGCAGCAGGACAACTATATCTGGGGAATAGTTATCCGTAATGAAATCCAGTGATACTTGACAAAATTTGATAATAATAACTAAACTGGATGGCATATGGTGTCTGATATTTCTGAGATAGCGGGTGGATTTATTTTCTGCTTCATAAATATGACAAGAGAAGTGAGTGCACATGAGGGTTTTAAAAACCTAAAAAATAACTTTTCACTCAGTCAAAAACTTCTCAAATTTGGGAGTTTTAGTTAACATACTTCTTAACACAGCCAGCTATATTTGCAGACAGAGTCCCCATGCACAAAACCTTTAACAGACAAAGAAGTGCAGTGCCATCCCTATGTCACTAGACTGCAATTACAATAGGTGACTGGTTCCACCTGGTTGTGACTGCCTTTGACAGGTTGTGACCAGTTTTGACAGCTCGCAATATGTCTGAAGTGCGACAGCAATGGAGATGTGCTTCGACTGTCAGCTTAAGAGGTATCATAGTGAGACAACTGTGTTTCTGTGACAGCTAGGTCTGAAAGATGAAGGATAAACATGTGGTAGGTAGGTAATGTGTGTAGTTACTGGTGTCTGTTATGGTGCCCTGGCCCAGTAATGTGTGTGTTTGATGACACAGATACACAGTGAGGATATGAAACGCCTGTCATGTCTTTGCAGTGGCTTGAGCAGTATCCACCTATATGGCACAAACCTTCATGTGGACCACCACTGACAAGGTGCTGTAGTCTGAAGTAAGATCTGGAGCAAATTTACTTGTTAAAGTACACTGGACAATCATTACTCACGTGCAGCGATGTCCCAAATAAACCTACTGTAAGTTAAAACGTGAGTCCAGTGTTTGGTCTTGTTTATATTCAGCTTTTTCACTTCACAGAGGCTATTTAAAGAGAACTTTCTCCTTCATCTGGAAGATGAATAGATCCCACTTTCCCTGTCTTTTTTTCCTGCCCCATCCCTCTTCTTCTTTTCTTTACTCCTCCAACTTCAGTAATCCATTTCCAAACAATGCTCACTCAAATGGACTTGAGCACATTTACTTAGGCTGGGGAGAGTGCTCCATCAACATCCTTTTAATGAAATCCTGAGAGCAACGATCTGCTCTGGATGTCTGCCCAAATAGAATGGGAATGGGGGGGACGCGATGGAGAAAGAGGGAGAGAGGGGCCACGAGAGGAAGAGTGACACACGGAGATGGGGAGAAAAATAGATCTTGGGAAAAAAAAAAGAAAAGAAAAGGGGCTGGTGACAGAGATGTTGATTTCACAGATACCCATGGGAATGTCTAGTGGTGAGAAAGACACAGGTCATTCACCTCATACACAATGAAGTCATGCCGAACTTTGTCAAAAGCATTTGTTATTTTGTGTTCTGGTGAACCTAAAAAAGCTCATATTGGGCTGAGGACTCTTTCAGCTTCTTGTTTGATTTGATTAAGAAATTAATTCAAAAAATCCCTATATACTGCATGGGAAGAACAACAATAGGGAATTTAAAATCCGTAATCCCCGGAATAGTCGCTTATAATTGCTCTACCCGGGATCAAGATTAAAAAGTGCATAATGCCAGAAATCTTTTGTCTGTGGCATTCTGATCACATTACTTTATTTAATTTAAGGAGGAGAAATCTAGACATTTTATAACATAAAGTACTCCATACAGAGTTTGGAGTATTATAGCGATAGATTTATTTACTGTCCTATTTATACTTATTTCTTGTGTATGTATTTAGTACTCTAACTGCGTCTCAATAATGTGTGCTGTATAGGAAACCTAAAATGGTGAATTTATAACCAAATATGTATTGATGGTTCAACTTAAGCACCTACCATCAATGCCATCAATGTCGCTGTCCAAGATACTGCTGTTTCTATGCTGAAAATATTTGAGCTTTTCAACAGCTGTGAGTTGTTCTCTCACACAGAGGTAAAGTTTGTCCAAATATGAAATAAATCTTTGACAACTTGTTGATATGAGAGAATAGTGACTTGCTGATCTCTGCAGTGGTCACTGATGAATATCAAGGGAGAATCCAGTATGTTTGGTAAAACTGTTTAATTTAATTAGGGCTCAAATCACAAAATCGAGATCATTGTTTCTCTGCTGTCACTCAAATGCCAGCGAAAGCAGTTCGCTGTGCAGTGCTTCCCATTAATTATATAGACTGTGGTGAGTCGCAACAGTCTAATAACAAACCAAAAATACTGCAGGGAGAGGTAACTAACTCTTCTCTTTACAGAGACAACTAGACAACTTGAATCTCTTTCACTTGGAGCTTATGTTTTGAACAGCGAGTAGATGTCACTTTCACATATTACGTACGGGGCTCGTCTTCAGCCCCACTACACTCACACAGGTCTGAATATGCGAGACCCCTCCCGGTTTTACAGCTTTGAAAAATCAAACATAAAGGCAAATAACACATAATATGATAAACTGAATGGAAATGGAGAAAACAGACCATAGAACAACTTAACATGGCAACATGTTTCAACAGCTTAGTTAAGGTCTGTGATTTGTTGATACAGAAGGGACGTCATCAACATCCAGACTCAGACGCTACGGAAAAACATGTCACACAAACCCCTGCGGGTTAAAGTGGACCAACTGAACACTTTCAGTTCTCTAAAGAATCACTATAAAATAATTACATTTTAGAAAGATTCATTTTATGGTCATAATGCCCAGCCCTAACTATAATAAATCAAAATATTTCAATTATGAAAGCAAATTTGTATTATGTTGCTGCCAGGATTACAAAGTCATCTCTGCTTGACAAGCAATTTAGTGTCGAAAACAACAGTTTCATTTATGTCAGCACCAGGTGAGAATTGTCAATTTGCAATAAAAGTATTTTGCTGCCATAAAATTAATTAGACAACTAATGCAACACCTATATTTTTCACGGTTATAGCTATGGCTAAGGGCAAAGCAGCTTGATGACAAAGCCAGCTGAGTATGTTCATCTCCATATGAATGCCTCACACACAGTCTTTCAATATTTGAATCATTTATTAACCCCTATTTTAAGTCATCATTAGCACCTGACCTTTAAATTTTAATTCCCCCTGTGTACTGCCACGAGTCTACCTCAACATCCATGGCATCTCCTGGCAGCACAAAGTTAAACCTATTCCAAAGTATTCCATTTTACTTGTACGTTTTTACATTACATCCATGACTCCTTCACGTGATGCAGAAGGAGTCATGGGGCCATGTAGATGCATTTACATCTATGGATCAAAATGAAGCACAAGCTGAATATAGTTAATTTTTCCCTAAATGTTGACGCAAATTTTCTCATGTTCTTAAAAGTAGGAATGTATTTCTATCTATGTAAGCGTAACTGAGAAGAATGTATGAATTTTAAAGAGAAGTTCTTTAAAACACAAATTGGTTCTTTTGTAAACCAACAAAGAACCCATTTGTGACTCTGCCATAGTCTTTTTTATAGAGACATATGACCAGCGATTCAGAATGTATCCCCTTCACTGATATAGTTGTACACAAATCGCTTTATTGAGAATCCTGCCCAGATGCAAATGCAGTCCAACAGCCACAGATGGCAAATCAATGCTCACCTTATACTGACTCCGGAAAACTTGACAGAAGGTATAAATCAAGGTGGAGAGCTTTGAACAGTTGTTCCCTTTTGATGCAGGGAACAAGCATAACTCATATTTCTTTTTTCTTTACCTAACCCATACCTACTCCATATTCATAGTAATTTCCATTTTTGGATATTTTCTCATGCTACATTTATCAAAAACTGAGCAAATTATATGCTACAATCTGTATAAAAATGTACGGAATCATCTTAATTGGTTGTAGTTGCTAACAAAGGTAACAAAGCAGGCTAAGATGAGATGCTGCACCTCAGACATCAGTGTCAGAAATGGTGTCATGCTTGGGCACTGGGCCTCATCCGTTTTGGCTGCATGAGTGAGGGAATAGAGGAGATCTGTGCAGAAAAGCATGAACCTCCTCACAGGTGACAGTTGGAAGTATCATTCATCTTGTTGTGTCAGAAACAACAGCTGTGGCAAATGCCAAAATTTTTAATTTGGAGAAAGTGGGGAAATGTTTTTGAGGTTCCTGTGAGTGATGTAATGGAACTTCAACATTGACAATGACATTTTCAGATACAGAATCAGCCGTACTATGTTTCAACAGGATTCAGATCTACCAGCTACTGTAGCAAGTCAGAACTTGAGAAATATAGGCTGCAACAAAGGTCCATCTGTGATGTTGACTCTACAAAAATACAACAGAAGACTATTTTTTGGAACTTCAGCAATATATACAATGGAGAATAACTGCTATGCATCATCAGAGAGAATTAAAGAATTGTGTCTTCCCTTTGCTTGTACAAAGAATAAAGTAACTTAAAATATTTAAATATTTGAAAGAGTGAAGCACATATTTTGACAATAGCTTAGAGTGAACTTGCCATGTGGTGTAGTGAGAATGACACAATTAAATGTGAGATCTGTTTTTAGAGGCATTCTTTTATGATGCAAATGCTATTTGTGCCAAAGTAAAAACAAGTGCTTTATTTAGATGCTTCCTTTCCTGAATTTTGAAAACTTATTTGTGAATTTGAAAAAGTTTATAAATTATTGCACACTAACGTCCCTGTTTGCCTGACTTTTCTGTGCCTATGTATATTGTGCTATGTGGTGTGTTTATTTGGTATATGCATGACCATGTGACCACATACATAACCATGAAGAAACAGAGCTAGGGTTATCTGGCTTATATACTATGTACACTTAATGTATATGTAAATATGTGCTTTATTGTATTTTGGCATACATGTTCGATGTGCCAGAAAATAAAAATAATGATAAAGAAACTCCCTTGGTTTGTATTTAGTCTGTTCCATATGGACATGTTCCCATTTTGCTCCTTGTTTACTTAGAGGCTCTGTCCCCTTAACTTGCAGTGTATAAATATTTCACTACAAGGAGAATAGACAAGCCAAAAAGTACACGGGCTTGCAGCCAGAGAGAGGAGGAAAGGATGCAAATAGAAAACAGACAAATGACAGAAACAACAGCGCAGTCCACATAGTGTGAGCACTGGAGCGGAGCTGAGAGAATGTCACTCAGGTCACAGGGATTTGACGGATGAGCTTTGTTACTGGCACTGTGTGACCTCGCCTTTCAACCCCTCTCAGCTTCAATGACACAAACACACGCACGCTCACACGCACACAGGAAGAGGCACCTCAGGGACATATATGTGTATACGCGGAGACACAGTACAAACACATTTCTAACATGCTCACTCAGTCACAGCATACAGTGCACATGGCATGGGATGCAAGGCAAAGACAGCCTTTCCACCCTGTCATCACAGGCACAATCAGAAATTCCTGACCCATACCTACCCTCCTCAATACGGCCCTGAGGGCAGGAACTCACTATGGACAGGGTAACAACACTTGTCGAAGTTGTTATAGACTTGCCACGCAGTGCTCGCATGTCACATTTTGGAAACACATCCACGCATTCTTGAAAAAACTCTTTTTTGATCTTAGTTAAACTCTGCATTTCAAACCCCACTGACCATCCCCAGATCTCTGCCTTTCACTCACCACTGGAAAAAAGAAAAAACACAACATAAAATGCATGACCCATCACTACCGCAAACAGTTTGACGCATCATTTGTCACATTTACACTAACGTATGCTGCCTTTGTGTTTATCCATAACAAGCCTTGAAATGGGAAAGAAGTGGAGCTGCTGGAAAGAAAGAAAAGATAGATAAATGGATGCATGGAAGAATGGCTCCTTGGATAGATTGATTGGTGAATAAAGAGAGTGATATAAAGGTGTCCCTGGTCTGCTGGGTGTTTAAAAATCAATTCTCTTCTTTTTCAGGTTACAAGGGTGACCTACATCTCACCTGAACTTCTGATGTGTCTACAATATGGGCTGCCTCATTACCCATGCCACCAATAATATGCAATCAGACTGCAATGCGAACACAAATACAAAAAAAAGCCACAGCTGCAATGAAATTTGCAGCCTTTAAAGTCTTTAAATTAATTAGCACACGTCACCTTAGCAAGACCAGTGTAATCCAAACATTGTCCTGAGAGCCTAATTAATCAAGACTTTGGTAAGCAGCCAACAGCGAGGGAGGACAGCCCCCTTCTGTCTGAAACCTCCACAACACTGCTCCAAAGTGAACCCAGATCCAGGGTTAACACAATTACCAGCATGCCCTCCCAACCATACATCTAGAATCACACCACAGGCACTGTAATTGGTGTTCCTAGAATTGCAGGGAAAAATTAGAAAAGCAGTAGAGGGAAAGAGGTGATTAATTTGTTGGGGGGGAGGAGGTCGATGGCGATGTAAATCACGGCATGTCAGTGCAATTTAATTTCCCTGATTCCTCGGCCTTGTCTGCCATGCCAGCCTTGCTTGCTGATTGGTTTGCGTCAGGTCAGAGCTGGAGAGGTCATGGAGTGAAGGGCACCATGCGTAGCTTAATTACAGTATAGGACCATGTGCAGGACCTGTGGCCCTTAACTCCCCCCACGTTTGTTTGCATGTTTCCCCGAACACAAGGTATGAGAAATTGGTTTGGTAGGTGATACAGAAGTCCTTATGACTGGTAATATAATAATAATAATAATAATAATTAACTTTATTGAAAAACTTAACTGCAATATTTATGGATTAAGCCTATCAGTATGTGGTTGGAGATGAAACAGCACAACAAAAACTGCTGTTGTGATTTTGAAGGATAAAAAAAAAAAAAATAGTTATGGAACTGAAGATTTCTAGATCTGGATGGTTGTGATAATAAGGCGGTGCACAGTTAGAGAGAGAAATGCCAGAGGTTTGATGAATTCTTTTTAAAATCTCTTTCAGTCCAAAAAAAAAAAAAATAAAAAATAAACTACACTACTAAAAAAAGAACAACTCCCCAGGTTCAAACTTCAGACCTCACCTGCTCTATTGACTCTCCAGATAATGCCCTCAAGGACACTTTGTTTGCATCAAACAACATCAAAATGCCAACCGCAATCTATAATCCAATCCCTACCCTTTTACACCCTGTTTTATTAGCAAGCTCAGCGGCACAGACAACAGAGGTGATGCTCTGCTTTGTTGCTATTAAGACCCATTCAGCAAGGTTTAGCCACAGGGGTCAAGAATACAAAGCAGCTATTCCTGGGGAGCAATTAGCTCTCAGCCACACCAATGTGAGGTCATATCTCCTCTGGCCACTATGGCACTTCCACTTTACACCTGAGCAACCACCTTGTGCCAGTTTGTAGCCTCCTCAGGGATCATGCGGGAAGGCTACAAATGTGTATGTGTATGTTTGATGTGTATGGGTATGGGTATACATAATTATCAAACAATAATTGTATCATAGTTTCCTGTTTCCTGCCACAATGGAGGGTGAATAAAATCAAAAATAGCAAGTGTTTTATGTCATTCTTATTTCCTTGTATTTACTGTAGATGAAGAACTTTTTCATACCTGGGTAGCACTGACTCAGTTTACTTTGCAGCATGCTTTTGATCTCAGTTTTGCATGTGTTAAAATACCTTGGAAGCACAACCTAAAATATGCCCCTTTTTATAGCACGATATAGTAATTTTGTATTCATATTTATTCATAAAATATACAGTGCTACTTCAATGCTGTATATCCACAGTATATATAATGAATTATTTTCAGAAAGAGGCCCCAGGGCAGTTCTATGAAACAAGCGAATATTTTTACTTCTTCTAAGACTGGCAGAATGGGTGGTATAGGGCCACTAGAGGCCAATGACCCAAAAAAAGAGGAGGACAGGTAACATACAGTGTCTCAGGAAATTTAAAGATAAAATGTCAAAAATGTGTGGCTATTGGAAGTCTATTCATATATACATACAGTAGATTTATAGCAGTTTGTTTACTGTCCAGAAACTGCAAGCTGCTACACACATAATACGTTGGCTGTAAACCAATTTCATTCAGAGTCACGAGGTGATACTAGACGCATACACGTGTCTGTGTGCACCCACCCACAGACGCACAAATAGAAACACAGGCATGTTAGCATCATTGCTAATATACTTAGACACACACTGACACTCAAAAGCATGCACGCAAACTCAGGGAATCCTTAATGACCTGTGCCGTGTGTTTGCGAGGGTGTAAGAGTGTGTTTTGAATTAGGAAGAGGAGAGGCAGAAGATGAACTAACGATGGCGGCTAATAATTACAGATCTGTAGTGTGGAGGAGTTAATGAGGAGCCAAAGCCTCCCATGATGCCCCAGTAATAATGAATGAGGAGTGAGAGAGATGAGGGCGGGAGAGAAAGGGGGTGGGAGCTGTCAGTTTGAGAGGCCGCAATGCCCTTTGGTTTCTCTGCACTCTGGGCATGTCAACGAGAGAGGAGCCTTCCCACAGGAGGCTTGTCTCCACACTAATGAAGATGTGACAGACCTCCAGTCCGTGACTTGCAGAGTATAGGAACAAGGGAGAAGGAGGATATGGAAGAAGTGAGGGGGAGAACTCAGATAAAATGAAAGGCACTGAAAAGGTGAAAGGTTTCTATCTAAAAAAAGAAGACAGATACAAGCAAAACTGATTAGACTGATAGATGGTGGTTTTTAGGACATTTCATTTGCTGTAAAAATTACTTGAAACTAAAAAGTTCAGGGAAGAAAAAAAAAAAACAGATGAGTAAAAGAGTAACAGCAGTTTTCTCCGAGAAGCAAATATAAAAAAAAAAAGTGCTCACCAGAGAGCTGGTATAGCTGGGATCTGAGGTGTCGTCTTGTAGGTAGCGGGAAAGGCCAAAGTCGGACACTTTACACACCAGGTTGCTGTTGACCAGAATGTTGCGTGCTGCCAGGTCACGGTGGACATAGTTCATTTCTGAAAGATATTTCATCCCCGCTGAGATTCCACGCATCATTCCCACCAACTGGATCACTGTGAACTGACCATCATTTTGCTAGAGGACAGAGAGGAAAACAAACGAGAATGGTTATTGAGAGATTTCTTAGGCCTCATTAACTACCATTCATTAACATGGCTGGGGGATAGAGATTTCAGCAAATGCTAATATTACTGTTTTTAATGGTAATGAATTAATAATGTTGGTTCCACACTGATGTTGACTAAAAGGCACAGGCTCAAACGTTATCATAGATACCTGTGGTTTGGAATTATTTTTTATTAAGTAAGGTTACCGCAAAAACAGTTACTTGTTTGTTAAATTTTCCGATGCATTATTAGTCTTTATGTATGCAGAAGTTCAGGGGACTGGGACTGTCTTATAAATAGAAAACCTTACAAATGTATCATTATTGACACAGCCGGGGCACATGTGGCAGGGACACAAAATGTGTTAGTAATTATGTCATTATGTTAATCTATTTTCCTAAACCTAGTTTAAAGTAATTTGTTGTTTATAGTTTTTGAATTCAGAATTGACATTTTGAGTTCTTGCCTTTCAAATCTTCTTAATGACTAGAGGAAGGGTGCACTTCTATTAGATAAATAAAATGGATTTTTAAACCAATCTTGCTCATTGTAGGTGTGTGCTCATTGTCGTGAGCAATGTTCCATTCAGGCATATAGACATCCATCTCTTTAACATCCACGCATACCCCAACCCCTGTGTGAATGCTCTGAAGAGCAAGCTTTGAACCCCTGAAACACATTAACAAATAAGAGGGTAAGGGAGATCGATGGAAATACAAGTCGGATGTGGCGGTTAGCAAAGCCAACTTCAAAGAGCCCCTTTAAACCCACCCTAGATCAAAGTGGAATAGAACACCAATCCATGAGATTGAAAGAGGAAAAAAGCGAGTTGAATATTGATTAAGCTGTATGTCCGCTTAATCCAAACTATAAAAGAAAGACTGAAGAGTCCATTAATAGCTTCAGCATTTGATAGAGAAATTAAGAGTTAGTGTGGAAATTTTCAAATTAAGAATAACTGAATCGTGTTCATTGTTCATGAAACGTATTCTCTGTTGGTGTTGGCACTGGATTGGTTCAGAAGGCTCATTCCAATTTGCATTACAGAGCTTTCTTAGCATGATCTCTTTTTGTACGACTGTTATAGATTAATTTCCAATTTCCTCTTCAGTTCCACAATGCAAGGTTTCTAATCAACTCCTGCTGCTGAATATTGTAGTTCTGGCATTGCAACTTGATCATCCCATTTAAATGTTTGCAACTTTGTAATGACATAGTACATGCGTGCCTCAATAATCACTCACCCTGAGGAATGAGTCAAGGGCACCATTCTCCATAAACTCTGTGACAATCATGACTGGGCGGCTCTTTGTGACTACACCCTCCAGACGGATGATGTTTGGGTGGTCAAACTGGCCCATAATCGATGCCTCCGACAGGAAGTCCCGCCTCTGCTTCTCCACGTATCCTGCCTTTAAGGTCTTGATGGCAACATAGATCTCCCTCTTACCAGGCAGCTTCAAACGGCCCTTGTACACCTCCCCAAATTCACCTAGTTGGAAAGTACAGAGAGGGCGATAGTGGTTGATCTGTCAAAAATTGTTTGTCCATTCCAGAGTGATCGCCCCAAAGCTTAGATCGGATCTATATCTCTTTATTTTTCAAGCTTATTTTCATATCCTGGACAGAAACACCCAATGTGCTATTCCTGCTTTAGTCTATATTAAGCATGCCAATATTCTAATGTTGTCCCTTCATGATATTCTTAACAGTGTGGCTCCTCTGACTCACAGTTGTTATCGTTTCTGAAGCTTGCCAAGTGGCTTCATATTCCCCAATCAAAGAATAACAGGCAAGCACTATCCGGTAAATATCTGGAACCCGTTTGATTAATTATCACCACCTTGGTGTCCTGCAGTGACACCACACAGTGAAATCAACAAAAACGGAAATCTTTAATTAGTTAGTCCCCCTGCATCCTTACCCCTATCCTATCTCTGTCACTTCCTCACACCTAGCTTGCTGAGTAGGCCAGTCTGCAAAAGCTATTCCAGTCCCCATCTCATTACCAGGGGTATTTTAGCCTCTGTATGAACTGTGTGAACTAACACATATGGTGTCCGCATGGTTTTCTTGCTGCAAAAAGGTGTGTACTCTAACAAGGAAAGAGACTTATTAGACAAGGCTCAAACAAGGATGGAAATGACTACTATCTTGATATCTCTTACAAGTTCAATCAATGAAAAGGGATGATGCAAGGTAAAAGACGTTAGAGAGCAACACTAGTAGGATCAAAACCAGAGAGGCACAGGGATTTGATTGCAAGGCTTGAGTTATTTTCTAATGCCATTAGGTCCCATGGAACGTGGCCTATATGCTGCTTGTGCACTTGACATGAGCCCTTGACATGTTCCCATCTGATGTAGCTGCCAAAAAGGGCTTGGCATCGTGACCTTGAACAGATTCAGGCTAAACTTTTTTTGCACATCAAGTACATAGACATGTTATACATAAACATACAACACACAGAAAATACGACAATTTACATTAACAGTAAAAAAAAATATCCATGCACTGTACCTGCACCAATGACCTCCTCAATCTTGACTGTGGAGACATCAATCTCCTTGGCGAATTCACGGACAGCCTCGTTGGGGTCTTCGTAGGTAAAGGGGTCAATGTAGATCTTCATCCCAGGAGAGCCTGAGAAGTGGGTCGGGCAGCCCAGTGGGGAGGGGCAGTTAGACATGTCGGCTCGCAAAGAGAGTTCTAGAACAACCAAAGTGCTCTGTGAGCTTTCCAGAAAAAGAAACTGTTCCTCTTTTTTTTTTGGTTGATGTCTTGTGTTAATGCCTAATGAACGCAATTGCCCTTCAAGTCGTAGTTTAAATCACAGTGTGACATGGCATTACTTCCAATCACTGCAAGCTCTTAGCGGTGGTAAATAATGATAGCTCCATTCACTCTATGGTCCTCCTCAGAGATGGGAAATAGCACTACAGTATGTAAATGAATATTAATGGGTATTGCACACACAGAATTGTATGGGCGAGATTATAGAAACTGCCTGAGCAATAGTAGAGTTTGGACAGTAGAAGCATCCAAAAAAAAAGGGAGAAAGAAAGTTAGAAGGATAGAAGGAGGGATAGGGGTATATAGAAAGAGTAAATGTAGGCAGTTTTTTTACCCTTTTATCCCTTACCCTAGCAGTCTCTGTTCTTTGATAGTGGTAGAACCAATTTCCCCACAGCCTTTCCCTATAGGAGCTCATGAAGAGATAAAACCGCTGCGCTATCAACTAGCTGTTTATGCCGTTCTGCAGTTCTGCAATAGGTGAGCTCAGTTCAAAGACTGGTGATGTTTGCAAACAAAGGACAGATTTTCTGCATCGACAAACCACATAGGGAGGAGAACCATAAAACACTTGTAACCACATTCAATACATGCTGCCACAAACTGACATAACAGCAAATAAGCACATGTCAAATCATCATTTCTACAGTGACACTCAAGGGCAGCCCTCTATCTTAGAGCCATTTAGTCAAAACCTTGGCAGCCATGATTGGAATAAACCCATCTCCATCAAGTCAATTTGAGCCTTCTTATTTGCATAAGCAACACAGTGAGAGGGAGGGCGTCTCAGGAGACAGAATGAGGATAGGGTCTGGTCTTGGAGGGATCAAGGTGTCTCACCTCGCTCTTGACTAAAAGCTGATTCTAGTTACCACACTAATTGCCTTGAACCCTGTCTGTGTGAATATAATTGCTCATTAGAGATTCCATACAGATTGGATTCAAGTTAATCCATCAGAGGGTTTACAGCTTTGCATTCTATAAAAGACATTCTATTTACAAGTGTCGCCAAGCTCTTCACTCAGCAGCACCACGCGGTGGAACTCAAAATCTCAGCAGGGAACATGCAACAAACATGAAAACACCAAAAATCTCCAGCACGCATGCTGCCCCACCCACATACACTTAGGTGAATCCATTACTTTCTAATCTACAGTCAAGATTCCACTTTCATGTATATTTTAAAATGCAAACAGTTTATCTCCCTCTCTCCCTCTGGTACAGACCTGGTTAACTGGACTCATCTTTTTATGGCCATTGGATAAAAAATAGATTCCAGCTTTAATATTTCATACGTTTTTCATCTGAGTGTATGAAGCAAATGAATCCAAACGTCAGTTCTATTTTTCTATCAAAATATAAAACAACATCCCTCTTGAGAGAGAATGTATGGCTGCAGTATTTGCCAACAGGCACATAACACATAATATAATCTGATACCTTTTTCAATTAGATTGTTGCATATAAAGCATAGAAGGGAAAACAGACAAACTCATTTATTTATTAGTTTTAAATTAATAAATCTTTACAAAGTCTGTGGGTTTGACACATTTTTTCAAATGTTTAATAGCATTTAGTTGACCAGCATTATAAATTGCAGTTTACTACATGGCACTTAACCATGTTATTTTCACCAGTGTCCAGCGTTTACCCTGCTATTAGTCTGCCCTGCTCATTTACTGAATGGCCCTAATGTATCCACAAATCAACCGCACGGCAGTAATGCCTACATTAATCTATTACTGGCAATGAGTACAATTAAATTACCGGT
Organism: Coranthus polyacanthus; assembly: GCA_037367275.1. NCBI lineage: Eukaryota > Metazoa > Chordata > Actinopteri > Kurtiformes > Apogonidae > Coranthus > Coranthus polyacanthus. Next base: position 10,458,419 of record JAPQRN010000010.1, read on the forward strand.
CCCACGACACAAAATTTACATATGGCCTTAAGACAAATAGCAAGAGTGAAACAGTGGCTTGGTAAATACTCATCTTTTTAAGTTAAAGGAACTTTTCCATACCACTGTCTATGAAAGAGCAGCATAATTTCTTGTAATTCCTTTAGCATGACTTAGCCTTTTCAGTGTCTAGCAATTATACACTTCCTCTATGTCAAGTCAAGTTTTATTTATATAGCCCAAATTCACATATTTGTCTCAAGGGGCTTTCCCAAGAACCTCACTTGTGTTGGAGAGTATACGCCGACAGTGAATGCCTTCCCATTTCGTGCCGGTCAAAGATGCACACTAATCTATTCTGTGGCTCCGTGAGTACAACGATTGAATTTATTTCCAAATATAAACTAATTATCCCTTCTTTGATGTCAGAAAATCATTTGTTAGTGTAGCTTATTAGTATGGAAGTCACAAAGGAGATATAAAAATCATATGGTATGAACAGTCACATTACTATAGATAATGATAGATTTGTTTGCGTTTATCAGACATTCGGTGCCGTCAGCCAATCTTCACATTGTGGAAGATACAATTCTAATCAGCAAAAAAGGGTCTGACCTATAATGAGGGAAGGCAAAGACAAGCGTCACAACAATATGCAGATGGAAGTCACTTATGCTCATATTCAGCTCACACATACTGAATTCAGATGTATGGAAATAAGAGGAAGAATAAACATATTTGGAATCTAAGAATAAAAACATCTATTGCGTGGGCTTCTAGTTCCATTCTCAGTCAGTGAAATGCTGAAGCATGAACAGCAGCAAAAAGGGTTATGACATTAGTGATTTAAAAGTGTACCTATAATAACAGGCAGAGGACCATACAGTAAACATGCAGTATTTTGAAATGTCTATTTAATTAATGGATGTTTGGAGGTTGTTGATGTGTGGAAAAGGAGTAAAAGGGAATGGTTGCAGTGAGGTGTGTAATATGCAGAGATGAATACCGGTGATACTGATTATGTGGGCAATTAAAACAAAGAAAACCTATGGCTTTTGAGGGAGTTTTTTTTCCCCCTCCCAGGCCACACAAGCAGCACTTTACTCGTCTGTGGGAATGATGTGTGTGCTCATGTGTGTGTTTCAATGTGCTTGTCATGACATTCCACCCAGTGTTTGGTATAATGCTAAAGGTCTGATTTTCATAACCATGAGCATTCAGGTGCAAAACTGAATTTACAATATGAGTGGTATCCCTCTTGACTCCTATCACATTAGGTAGGCTACAGATGGGGAGACACATCACCTGCCATGTGTGGCAACAGCTGGAAAAGTAGGCAGCTGGGTGAAAGCTGGCACACATTTTTGGAGTTTCACCCAAAACAATTGGCTGAGTGGCACGGTTTTATTGTTGCATTGAATACTGTAATTACAACACTGTCAGTCAAATCTCCAGACAACAGAAGAAAACAATGCATTGTGGGGTGGGGGATTACTTCATGAGTCTTGGCAACGTGAAGGTTGAAGAAATAAACCTATGAATGGGATCCCTTATCTGCGTTTTATTTCCTCTCCACTCCAAATTACGTATTTGATGATTAGGGCTGCGGGCGTCTCTCATCTTTTGTTTGTTTTCTCCACTTGTGTTAATTGCATTTGGTTCTCCTAAAGGTAGCCCGTGAAAGAAACTGACTCTTCTGCCCACAGCAGTTTTAATGAGCCCCAGGTTGACACTGCTGTAGCTGTGACACAAAGTAACTGTGTTGAAGCACTTTGCTGTGTCAGGCTCAACAAAACTCTATCCCCTCGAGTAAGCCCCTTTTCAGACTGCTAGGTCTGCAGTACATAGGGTTTTCATTTGAGGTACAAACCTCATATACACCCTTTGGTGTGTGTCTGTGAGTGTGTGTTAGTAGTTATGCTGTATGTCTGTCACTTCGGGCTCCTTTTCCTCATCAGGTAGAGCCGGGGGAGTACTTAAAACATGACTCAATCATGGCTATCATACAGCCCAGAGAGATGACTGTCAGTCAGTGTCATTGAACAAAAATGTCATTTATTTCCACTGACAGCAGATACCTGAGGAAATGTATCTTTTACAAAGCTTAGTATTAAAATATATAATACAAGAACTGTGGAAATAGATGGCACACGGAAATCTGGAATCTCGGAATCCCTACAATGAGCCATCATCAAAATCTTCGATGCCAAAATGCATCATTTCAATTCATGCCTTTTTGGTAATTAAATGTGGTAAAGTTTAGCTAAAAAGCAAGTAAAAAGCACAATGGTGGTCTGATTATCAAGTTTAGGTTCCTGCTAACAAAACAAATAAACAAACATAACGAAGCACTTCCTTGTAGAAGCAGTAAATATTAGGATAGACTCACCTCTTCCTGTGCTGTAATGTTGCAACTTGTCACTGTATACTGCCTCCTTGGTGTACGCCCTTTTCCTGAGGGAGCGATGAACATTGGGACAAAAAGGAGAGAAGGGGGGAGAGAGAGAGAGAGAGAGAGAGAGAGAGAGAGAGAGAGACATGACAGGATGAAAGGAAGTGTAAACGAGGACTTATTACTGTTCATGTTCTCTGTATGGCTTGAAAATGACGTGGCTGAAATTGAATCAGTTGTGGAGGGTTAGCAGTGGCAAATGAAGTTTATGAAAATGAGCTGATTTTTAATTAGACCTTGATAGGATCTCTCTGCTTTTCATCTGTCTCCTCTGCCTCAGCATCAAAAGAGCCTGGCCTATTTGATGAACACTTACATGCTCATAGTTGCACACAGCACTGCAGAAAATTTGACTTTCATATATCTAAAGGAGTGAGATAGGAATGTGACAATGTGACAAAATGCAGGAAAATTAAATTGACTTGACTTAAGTAAGTGAACAGGACAGAGAGGCAGTCGTTAAGTTGTCTGGAATTGAATATGCTATTTCATTCCTTTCCACTTTTCAACTTCAACTTCCTTTTCCATCAAATCAGCTGTTATGACCGAGTCTTCTTCTTTGTAGGTAATGTACGGAGCTCACATGCATTTCAACAGTAATCACATGTGAGCTGCCGTGTCGTATGATGATTTATCATACTGTAACCTTTAATTTGACAATGTTTTAATACAAGAGGATGCAAAGAAAAGTGGTCACATATCGACAGAATTTGAGTTTTTGCTCCTTATGACAATAAAATAGAACTGATCTTCATCCAGTGTTAAAGAATACGCAGGACTACCGTAGCAGATAGTGCGGAGTTATGCTATTGTCAACATTGGTGTGCACAGTAATATTTGCTACAATTTCCAATTACAACATACACTGCAATTACAAAGATACATTTCTTGCTACTTTCTTTTTGATGAGAAAAAGTTGGGAACCTTAAAGTATGTTTTTTTTTTTTTCTTTCATGAAGTGTATTTGTTGCAAGAAAGGAGTATGTGGTTACCTGCTGCACACAATGGAAATAGCAACAAGGGAAACAATGAAGACCACTCCTGCAGCCGCTGAACCCGCAATCAAAGGAAGCTGTTCCCTCAGCTCAGACTTGAAGTCATCTGTGTTATATAAAAGAACAGACAGAAATTGAGAATAGACATAGGCAGGGCTTAAGTGGCATGGCTGTGTTTATTTGGTGGTATTTATGTGAATGTGTGTTTGGGAGGTGATTGGAAGACAGATAGGAAGAAGAACTGGCAGAGCAGAATGGTTAGACTGAGTGTACTGACGGATAAAGAAAACATATAGATCTCTCTGCTGAGAGGTGCTGTCTAAAATCCGGTGAGCTTTAGCAAGAATGACTGACAGGCTCTGTTTGATAAACCAGGAGAGAGACGGAGAGAAGCATAAAACTGATGGTGAGAAAGAGTGAGGGGGGCCTCTCAGCCTTCTCTGTTGCCATATCTGTCAGGACGAGTGGACAAGAAAGTGCACCTTGGAATGCTGGTTCTGAGGTGTTGAAAAGAAAGTCATCTGCTGCCAATCTCACATACCGTACATCTCAAACATGTTTTATGTTCATACCCACACAAGTTAGTGGTAGTTCAGAGGACAGCCTAAATGTCTGCCTAAAAACGCTTCAGAGTAGCCTCCTCGGTTATCTTTTTGTGTGAATGTCTTCCTGCAACTTTGGCACCAGCAAACACTGTAGTTAAAGCAATGTATGATTTAGCATGCTGCAGGCAAATCAGCAGCTTCTAAATCCAATCCCCCGTGTAGAATGGGCCTATTGGATTAAAGTGATAAAAGGAGAACTAATGCATCTTCGGAGCAGTGCGAGAGCTGGAATATATGAGGAAACTCAATGTGACAGGAATTGCTCTCTCTTTTAACTTGCACATTTATCAAGTACATTTCAACCAAACAGTGTGAATGATGTTCCAGCTACTTTCACTTCCATGCTGTCTTCCTGTTCTCTTTTAATGCATATTAGGTGTGAGAGGACCAGATAAATTTCCCCTTCACTCATATGAAAATGGTGATTTTCCATGACAGTCAGAAATCACACAGTTACCTGTTCCTGTGGCAAATAGACTCCTGTTGCAATCAGTTAGTTTTCAAGGCCTTGGCCTATTAGAGAGCTGCAAAACTGTGACTCAGTCACCTTTCTGATGTACCAATCACCTTTTGTTCATCACGCCTGTCAATCATGTCAGCACTGTCTAAGTACGTGTTTTTGTGTATGTGTGTGTGTTTGTGGAGGAATCAGAAGGACACCTTGTGAAGGTGTATGAAAACGTGCTGACAGGAAGACAAAAGAGATATATGTTTTGAATGGAGACATGTAGAGAAAGCAGTGGTTAGGTTGTGAGGAGGTGTTTTCTATGAGACAGAGGATTGGCCTGACAGGGGAACAGGAGACCAGTGCTGTGGGTGTGATTGTCGACATTTCTCTTGTATTTGTTGCTAATTGCCTTGATGAGTGTCGTGCTATGGCAGCATGCCAACAGATGATCTATAAATCCCATTTGTGTGAAAGAACATGAAGGGTGTGCACATATATATGTGCGTGTATGTGTTTAAGGCAAGAATGATTTGCAGCCATGAGGGAGAGCAAAGGGGCCACGACGGAGCCACTACATCTGCTCTGTACAGTTAAATAGTCACCTTCATCATCATTATTAACCTTCCCATCTTCCACCCCCTTAAGATAATTGCTGCCTCATTCATTGTTATCATCTACATTAGACAATACAACTTGAAAATGTCACTCCTGTCATTGATGCAGTATGAGCTATGGTAACGAGAGTTCAGTTCCACGCATGGCACAATAGAGTAGCATTTTGGCACATCTAGTCGATTTTACATATATGCAGTGAAACATTATATCAGTCATGCTGTGTTTATTTTTGAATTGATTATGTTTCAAGGCTGTAATGAACTAGAAGAAGAAGGGACTTGGTGAGCACAGATCTCCACCTAGGCCAATAGTCCACTCCACATTTCATTCCACAGTATTATTAAACCACAAACAAACCACAAATTGTGGCCTACGTTTGACTGCTTTTTGTCAGTTGGTGCTACTTTTTAGTTTAGCTGTTAAAGAAAATTAAAAACGATTCCAGCCAATGAATCTGCTCCAGAATTTAAGGGCTTTGTCATTATTGTAAACCCTACCTTCATGAAAATCAGTGCAGTAGTTTTTGTTTAATTCTGCTGATAGACATACAGACAGAGTGATCACATAACGGAGGCGGACATAATTACATACTATATGGAGAGGTAATGCAGTATACAAGGCCAGCACCTGAGCTACAGTGGGGCAGCTGTGGCTCTGGAGGTAGGGTGGGTCACTCACATAATGCAAGATTGGTGGTTCAATCCCTGGCTCTTCCTTTTAATATGTCCTTGGGCAAGACACTGAAATGGCACAGCTGCCACTGGTGTGAATGAGCCAAGTTGTGAAGAGATGTGAATACCAGTAAGGTAGAAAAATGCTATATAAATGCAGTCATCTCCTTGCATTTACACTTAGAAACACAACCACAACCTTGCCAGTATAGCAGGTGTTGCAGCCCCTGTTCAGCCCCTTCCTTCTGCAACAATCCAACCCCCCCATGGCAAAAAATTAATCTCATCAACTACTAATCACAGCTATGCATCTGGGACAGCTCTCCAGCAACAGAAGGGCCGGGTGAAAAAACAATTAGCTAAGCATTTTGGATCAAGCACAGTTAGTTGCACAAACAAAAGACACTCAGTGTTGTACATATTTGAAGCACCCACACACTCAAACCTGACAGTGAAGGAAATTAATTTAGCTGTAGAAATAGAGTGCAATCAAACATTACGGCTCCCCCCTATCTCACCCACTGATAATAATGCAACAACAAATACAAATAAAGCGAAAAGTGTGAGAATGAGTTTGGGTATATGTTTGTGTGAAAGACAAAAAGCAAGATAGAGAAGGATAGAGAGAGAGAGAGAGACAGAGAGAGTCATTTCTCCTGGCTCGGCGATCCTTACCATCTGTGAGGGTCTGGAAGCACATCTTGCTGCTGTATTTGCCAAAACCAGCCACAGTCCGTGCCCGCACCTGTACCACATAGACTGTACCTGGCCGGAGGCCCTCCACGCGTGCAGTGTTGGTTTGGCTTCGCAGGATGGTGGAGTTAATCTCTGCATGATCCTGAAAAGAGCACCAAACACAGGGAACAGGTTAGATGACATCAGTTAACATTTAACATTTAAAAAACCTGTTGTTGTGGTAGAAGTTTGACAAGCACACTGAGGAAACAGAATAAGGAAAGTGGACCGAATTAGAAGAAAATCAGTTAATGCAACACAGAGCTACAGGAAATGGGAACTGTGGTGTATTTCTGATAAACAACATTGACAAAGGGTGGATAACAGTATAAAACAGAAAATTGTGGAAAACAATTTGTACATACAGAGTCAGATTGAAGATATGGATAGTAAAGTGGAGGGTAGCGAGGATCAGACCATTTAGGTTGAAACAGCAGTAACAGTTTATTTTCCTGGAAATTTTAATAAGGCCAGTTTGAACCTTAACTACTCAGCACTGTAAAGAAGCAAACACACATAGAATATCAAAATCACGCATCTCCCACAAACATTAAGTATCTCTCATTCGTACAGTAAAACACTTACACAATATGGTAATTAAAGGCAATCATTTCTAGCAAATTACAAAGAGCAATAGCTGCTTCTGAACAGTAACAGAATAACATTGAATATTTGTCTCTTCAGATGTGCTTTATGAGGCAGTTTAATTACTACAAGTAGTGTGAACATTACATCCCCTTGTTTTTTTTGTCTGAAGTAGGTTGCGTTTTTAAATCTGACAGCAAGCCAATGCCACCCACAGAAAGCATTTAATTTTTTGGGTGTATGGAAAAAGTATAAACACACTACATGCAATACATTTGGTAATATTTGAGGTGTTTCGTTTCCCTCTCCTAAAATTCCTGTCTTTCTACGCAGACATACAACATGAATACATTGGGTTGTTTATGAATTGCTGTGTGCATATAGCCACCCTATGTAAATGTATGAATGCATGTCTTAGACCGTTCCCTTTAGATCCTGTAACTCTATATTCCTCTCTCCAGCCTTAAGGCAGTCTGCTGCAGTGTAGTTTGAGCTTGCTGGAGGTATCTGCTATGGGGGATCAGTAATTACTTAGGCCTGTCACCTTCCTATAACCCAGAGTGAATATGACAGCTAGAAAATAAGACTGCACCTACACTACACCCACCGCCACAGACTGCTGATAGCCAGATGCAGACACACTATAGAGAGGGTAGAGAGGGAGGGGGTAGATGAAAGTAAAAGGGAAAATTCCCTGTGTCAGGAAAACAGTATAAATAGAAGCCGGCTGTTTTTAAGCTTGGTCAACACACAGTTGTTTAATGCTGGACTGCATCGTATAATACATGTATGACTGCTCTGAGAAAGTACAAACAAAATATCTGAGTTGAGCTGAACAGTGTTCAGAGGAAAAAGTAGACAGGGAAGAAGCAAGGAAGGGAGGTAGGGAGGAGGAGGAGGAGGAGGAGGATGAGGACGGAAGATGATGGCAGGAAGCGATAAGAAACTCGAGGCAGAGGCAACCCACATCGAAATCATTATCCAATCTGATTGGTGTAATTGAATCATTCCGGTTGCTCCGTCATTGAGCAGACGAGGTAAACACAGCTATGAAATCTGCCGCCCCACCAACTCCCCCACCAACATTATGATGTGTGCAATCACATTAGCTCTTATTGGACACTTTGGGCTTGATGAAGACAAATGTGGGGGCTTGGAAAAGGAGAGCATTGCACAGGCTTTCTTTCTATCTCAGAGAGGAAAGACATTCTTTTAATGGAATGCTGGATGTAACTGGTTTACAGACTTTAATCATTTCACAGACCTTTTCGCTCATCAGATCAAACGATCAGTCCAATGTGCTGCATACAAATAGTTCAGTCATTCTGACTTTAAAGCAGCAACCTGCTCATTTGAAAGAGCGGCAAAACATGAAGTCCCTTGAGAGATGAAGGAACACAGTGACCTATTCATCTGGGGTCAGGATTTGCCCATTGTGCCTGTCAGTCATTCAGCGTTTCTCAAGACCACACCCCCATCTGTTGAGTTTGAATGGAGGACAGGTGAGCAGACAGATGGCAATCCTCCAATGGGGGGGGGGGGACATCCCTTGAGGGAGCACCAGCTAGGAATGGCCCTTTCATGCTGCCAGTCAAATAGGGATTATGTGACTCACACACACATACACACCCACATCTGCCACTTAAAAATGAGCTGGCATTTGGCACTACAGTGGGCTTGGGTAGCCAATAAAAGGCCATGCCAGGAGGGACTTCCAGCCATGAGAGGTCCTCTCCTGCTGCCAGTCAAATGGGGATTAGGAGGACCACACCCTAACTTGCTAAATAAAGATGCAGGTGGGAAAGCAGATGGCAGAGGAACCAATCAAAAACACTGCCAGGGGTGACAGACAGCAAACACTGCAGGGAGTTTGGTCTCTGTAGTATTCAGTAAAATCGCAGACAGAAACTTAGCAAGATAATAATGCTAATGGATACTGTTTATTGGTTAGAACCTAGAGTATCGAAAGATGCTTCCTATTACCTGAACAATTTTAAGAACACTCAGAACATTCAAATATATTTCAGTTGGGGGAAGGAAAAAAAAAATCACCTTTTGCTGTGAACGTATTATTTGAAGTGTGAAAGACTAAATTTACCAAACAAAATTTGAAATAGTTGATTTGTATTGCTGGAAATTCGGCGTATTTTTTTTACCCGCTACATTTTTTTTTTTTTTTTCAATTTCCAATTTCCTATCTATTGCCGTTGCACCAGCAGGACAAGGAAGGGAGTTCTCTCTTTGAATTTCTCTTCTGCCACTTTCTGAGCATTTTTCCCTTTATTTCTGTTATTCGGTAAGGAATCATTATTCTTGTGGCCCGGTAAAGGCCACCAAGACATTACATGTTATATTGGACCATAAAAACTAGACTGACTTGACTTGACAAGACCTGACGTATGTGTGTGTATTGTGAGTTTGTGGGAGAAAGAGAGAGTGAGAGAGAGAGAGAGAGAGGGTGGATGGGTGTTTTTGTGTCAGTTTTTTTCAAGAATGCCAACCACCAAAACGGACAGGATGGCCACCTGGCACGAAAACAGACATGGTGGGATACCATGTGTCCTCGTCACAAGCTCACTCACATACACACATGCAAATACACAGACACACACACACACACACACGTTCAAAGGGAAAGAGGGGGGGGATGTATCAGGGTGGGAATTCTAATAATATGTTTGTAAAGTGGAAATGAAGAAAGGAAATCTCTCCCATTAATGTTCCTTATTAAAACGTACCGCCTTAGGTAAAAACGAGGCAATATATGGGCACACATTTTAAATCTTAGATACTAGATTGGTTTTATTACCAAATGCAAATAATTACAGTTACCTTATGAATTCTAATCTCAAAAGAAAATGTTAATTATTTTTGCATTAAAATACAATGGAGATAAAAAACTGGGATTAAAGGCCATTAAACTCTCTGTGATAGTTTCTTTATTTGTCTTAATTGTTTTGAGAAATAAAGAAACTACCCAGTGTAAGAAGAAATGCTATCACCGTATGAGGACAAAAGAAGTAATGACTTTCTTCTCGTTGTAATTCGGCAAAGCCGTCTGCTAAACGGCCACCACGGTGAGCATAGCAAGTGCGAGGTGAGAAGAATCATCCTAACTTCAGTAAAATCTGAAGGAAAATGTTTTTACATGCAGTTTGTTTTTCTTGTTTTTTGCAGCCACCTCCTTTAGAGATGACTCTTTGTATGCATTCCATTCACCTGGAGACTAACAAGGAGGCCTGAGCGGATGGGGGAGAGAAGACGCGAGTATGAAGGAGGAAATGAAAATACCCGAGCTGGGGGGCCTGAGGGAGTGCTGCACAAGTTTTGGTCTTCACAGGTTCCATTAAAAATCTAAACTTGTCTATACAACATCTGTGCATGTCTACAAAGGTGTTGGTGTCTACTCTGAAGCCTGGCAGGGAGAGAAGAAAAGAATAATAAATACTTTCTGCTGGCATCTCTTCTGAAGAATTGGTAATTTCATGTAAAGTACAAGGGAGATTTTAGAGTGCCAAAAAAGCAGATGGTGCCTTGGTCAGTTTACTGCAGATCCTGGTGACATGCTGTAAACTTGTATTTGCTCTTGAAGTTCTCTCATTGCTGCACGGCAGTGCTGCTGACATCCAGAATGGATACACCTGAACTGCTGCTCTCTCTCTCTCTCTCTC
>JAPQRN010000010.1:10482979-10512552 GCA_037367275.1 Coranthus polyacanthus
ATTCCAGCTGACAGTATTTACAGATTTTGTTTAGAATATGTACTTATGTTTATTTCAAAATGACACGACATTTGTATCAGGGCTTTAAAATGAAAACTCACGACAAAAATGCTAAATGCCTGGACAAGAGGATTTCATAAAGGGTAGAATGCCATTTTGCTTCACATGACGCTTCACATGACAATCTTTGTAAAGGGACAAAGATTGAGCCCCACCTAAATGTATCACTGCTTTTAGGTTTTCAAGCACATTAATAACATTAATCCTTTCTGGATACTTTTGCCTCTTTAGTGGTTGCCAATGAAATCCCCTGTCAAAACTAGGAACAGTGCAATTACATGGCTACAAAGGACCACATAGTGCTGGACATAGGCCTGGCAGATTACTGGCAGACACCTCATTACTGCAGCAGACTTCAACAATAGGCCTGGGCATTGCTTCTTCTACATCTATCTGTCAAGTGTGCTATTAGCCTGTCAAATGGGGACAGTCAGCACCATTAGGCCACCCTGATAATCAGACCTATTTACTCCCTCATTTTCCTCTCCTTCACTGTCACAGTCAGTCTGGTCAAAAAAAAAGCACTCCCTTTCTCCTTTCCATCATGCCTTCCCTCCCACTCCTCTTCTGACTCATTCTCAAGGAAAGACAAGTTCAGCTGGTCATTAAATTCCTCCGAGAGTCATCGTAATCAAATATGAAATGCCCTCCACCAACTGGGCCAAATTTAATTTCAAAATGTACTTCTATACAAAAAGGATCGGGATAAAGTCATTTCTATTCCTCTGGTCTGAGATAAATGTGAAATACATTCTACAATTAGAGAGGGAATGGCATTAGTATAACTCTGAATTCATTTGACACTAGGTATTTCAACAGTGGATCAGAATTCGTATCCACTGTCACAAGCACAAAACTCTCCATAAGAAAAATATGACAACGTGACAGAAAATTGCAAGGCATGGCAATGTATCCGGGGACCAAAGCAGACAAACTTGTAACTCACTCCATATGGGAACCTTGCCAGTATAAACTCAACTGACAATGTCTCATCTTTCATCACACTGTAACTCCACTTCATGTCTGTTATTAGGTCCCACAAGCTCAGGCAGGGATTTTCACGGTCCGCCTCACTCATAGAAACACAGAAAAATGAAGACAGCCTCATTTAAATGTTTCACTTGGTCAATACTTGTCCCTCGATAGGTTCTTCTGTGCACAAGTCAAAGACCTACAAGAGCATGAAAAATGCTACAGCACAAAGGACCTGCAAAGACAATATCCTCGACCTGTCATTTCCATTGACTGGGCTCAGAACCCATCACAAGCACAGTTAGGAGATGAGAGCACATATTCATACACAAAGAGAGTGACAGGGAGAAAGAGGGAGAAAGATAACAGGATGAAAGTTGTTTTCCATTGCTGGACTGAAATCCGTCACAGAATAAAGTCAGAACACACACATGCGCGCACACGCACGCAAACACAAACACAGAGAGACAAGGAGAGAGGGCAAACAGGAGGAGCAAAGAATTTCAGCGTGTTCTAAAAAGAGCATCCGTCTCTGTATCTATCTTGGGTTGATCTTCTCTAGTTTGACATTAAACCCGGATAGCAGTAACAACACAAAACGACTGTAGTTCATGGTTAGAACCGTACAGAAATGATGCTTTTGTGGCTCACGTCTAATGTGACACGTGCAGTGTAACTTCAACATATGACAGGGACAAAATTAGATAAAAAAAAAAATGCATCCTCCTTATCTTTTTGTTAATTGAGAGAGAGGGGCCGCTTCAGAGTGTAAATTTGAAGATTTACAGACAACTTTCAACTGGGTTTAGCCTTCCGTGAAGAGAGTAGTAGAGACGTGCTGTGCGGCATTGCTCTCAAAACAAAGTCTCATTAAACAAAGACCAAAGAAAAACAACAAAGAGATGTGTCAGTCTGTGAAGAAAGCAGCTTTCAACCTCCAGATGTGAACCTCAAAATAGAGGCTTCATATATGACTCACAATGTTTGCAGAGGGATGATTACCTTCACCGATGTTTAAAAGGAAGAATTTTTGGAATGCCCAAAGAGGAATGCAAACTAAGGCTATTTCTATCATTGGATTTGTGTAAATAAACTACAAAGAAAACAGACGTGGTGGTGAATTGTGCTTGTCCTGCTGCAAAATGTAACACGTCTTAAGTCTAGGTTGAAGCTGCAATTGTTTTTTTTCTATTTTGTTAAGTGAAAGCTGTTGCCTTGATTCAGGGAAGGAAGGCACGGAAATGTACAACTTTCACTAAACCAGCTGCTCATGCGCTTCAAGCCTTAAAGTCATTATTCATGGTAGAGTAATGTGAAATCTTAGCCCTGCAGTCAGCTATGCCGTGAAGTGACAGCTTGAAATGCACATTGTGCGAAATCATGCTCTTTTAAGTAGAAATGATTTACTTTTATGAAATAGAAGTAACGCTTGCTACTTCACAAATGTAAAATGAAATAAAACTACTTAGGCAGCTGGGAACTACAATGCTTAGAAAGAGGAAAGATTTTATTGTTAACAGTGCCAGTTTGGAGAGATGACTCTGATGATGGTACTGCAGATGGATCAGCATAGATATCATCATCTATGCTTCCACCACCTCATTATTATCATTATCACACCGAAACATAGCAGCCACTTACCAGCCTGGTTGGTGGTGATGTCTATAGAGACGTGCTGTGCAGGATATGGGCTTTTATTGCTCACTCCATTGACAGCCTGTATCTCAAAGCTGTAGAGCGTGTGAGCCCACAGGTTACTAATGAACACTCTGGTCTCAGTCAGACCCAGCTGTCGAGGGACAAAATCCACGTTGTCGTCGCAGTGGGAGCAGGAGCGGCGGTCAGCCCGGCACTTCTTGCACACTATATTGTAAACAACATCATCACGACCCCCAGTTTCTCTGGGGGAGTGCCACTCCAGGATCACAGAGGTTTCATTCACGATGGAGATCACATTCCTTGGACTGGACGGGACACCTGTAGACACACAGGAAAAATATATGCCAATGCAACTAGGGTCATTTGACTCTACATTTAGTCCAGAAAATACTTTATCAGAAAGCCTGGTCTTATTTTTCTATATCCAAAAAAAAATCATTCAAAAAAAGAAAACATTATTTTACATATCTGTGCACTGTTGTCTCAGTTTAGTTGATTTATAACCCTTTAATAAGTGCTGGTGTCTACCAGAAACTTGTCTTTTTCTCCTTTTTCTCCACTTTCTTTATCTTAAACACATTGGAATGCTAATTTATTCCGTTCACACCAGAGAGATCATACAGCGAAACATTTGTGTCTATCAAACATTGGTTATTTAGCAAAATGCAGTGTTGCATGGAGTATTCTTATCCAAGTGGCTCTGGAGATTCACGCTCCCATTCACTTCCTCATAGCCTGCAGCTGGAGCAGAACCTCAAAGACGATAGTCAGAAAAAAAATCAAGAAATAATAAAACTATTGTTTTGCTTGAGTGGTGGCTTAATATTAGGGTGCAGGCTTGTTCAGTCTCCTACTTTAAGAGTATAATTCTTAAAGAGTTCACTTTTGTTCAAAAAGCAGTGTATAATTTTGCTAAGCTGAGTCTTTGCGTCCCTCTGGCTGTTCTGCAGTTCTGTCTTCTCAAGGAGCAGACATTGCCCATAAAGCAGAAGTCACCAAAGCCCTTAGTCAGTGTTGCTTAGGTTGTGTGAGGCTGCTACAAATGTATCCCCCATGAAGCCTGACCTTCTTCATTAAAGGACAAGTTAAACTGATCCATTTCTATATCTCTCACTAGTTAAAATCCACTGAGATAAAGATTCCAAACGAAAGTAGAATTCGAACCACAAGGATATCAAGAGGAATACATATGGAATTTTTATAACAGAATGATCCAGTACCCGAGCTTTCATAGGGCAGTAGTTACTTCAGTCAACACAGACACAATTAATCATCGTCGCTACAAAGCCATGTGGGATAGCCCTGGGGAGCTAAGACAAAGCTGCAGAACACACAAGGGTCAGCGAACGGTACTGGTACTGCCGCAACTTCTCCTGAGCGCTTCGTCACAGAGAGGTCAGAGACAGGCAGGGCATTACCTCCATACTGTGATTATTATGGTGAGGGGACAACTAGTGCTCTAGATACATGGTGGAATGACACATAATTTGGTCCAGATTCTACATCATGTATTATATGAGGAATAAGAATACTAGGGATGGACCGATTATGAAACTCAAGATCGATACTAGTGATAATAAAAATGATCAATATCAATGTTTTTGTTACTGGTTCCCCCTTTTGTGCCCAGGACACAAAGACTTTATTTTATTGTTATATTTTTTATTTAAAAAATAGTAACTGAATTGTTTTGAAGTCTTTCAGCCCTTTGTCACGATACGTTTATAATGAGCACAAACTCAATCATAAAAAAATTATGAAAATAACCTTTAAGATAACACAACAAATACACTTTGGCCACTGCCATTGCTGAATGCCATCTTATTTGCCAATAGGCTAATGGCAGTCAACAAAGCAGATACTGGCCGATGATGTTCAGCTGTTGGGGCATCACTAGAAACATGCCTTATGAGGGAATTGGCAACACTTATCATTTTCCCTCAGGGGGCTGCACAATAGAAACTTGCTATGTTACACCTTGTATCTGTTGTATCCACACTTACATACATGTACTCAACCCCAAAACTTGTATTGTATTGTTCAAATGGAAGTTGAATTTGATACAAACATAGATACCTGAACTTTCCATATATCCATTTATTCATTTCTGCACCATCTGTATCAATGTATTCATACAATAGTAGAAAAAAAAAATGTTGCCTGGTTGAGGTGTGAACGAGTCATCACACTCCCGCATCCTAATTACAACCATGCTCCACATATGCGGAGACGGCAAGAGAAATCAGATGTGACTGCTACTTAAACTGTGATTTGCAGACTATTACTGCTGCCTTTGGCTGTTTTAATTTGCCATTGGATTTAATTTGTTGAGAATGTTACTTACAGGCTCTCAGCTGGCGTTCATTCAGCCATGCCAGGCAGACTTGGTTGTGGTTACATAAATGTCGCTTTTCCTTATGTTACAGGATATAAATGTCATCTCCAAGTAGACCCCATGCTCTTTCCATGTACCACTGACCACCGAGAGCAGAGTACAACGAAAACTCTGATTAAATGGCACGTTCACAAGAAAAAGCACCACATCATTTGCAAAAAGACAACAAGGATGTACGTATATCAGCATGCACTTGTTATTTTTGTTGAGTAGAGGCCGTTGTATTATTGACAGAAGGGTTTGGCGGAGGGGGATGTAAATAAGAGGGGTGCAGTGATGAATCATCTCAGCTGGTCACGTTATTTGCTGCATACTTTTAAAACACCTGTAGTTGTTCATGGCGCTACTGGCTCAACACCAGATCCCCCATGTTGAAAAGTAGAGTTGTTTATTTAGGAGTCAGAAAAAGCAGGGAAAAATACACAGCAAACCTAATGCGCAGCATGTTGAATTTCTGTGGGTCGTCACATTGTTTTTGACATGTAGTCATGTTTTTTTAAAGGTACAATATGCAACATTTCTCGCCCCTCCTACCCCCTCAACGAACAAGCGAGAGAGAGCGGTAGTCAAGCGAGCAATAAAGTGAATCAGAAGACCAAGCGGTGTTAGTGAGAAAAAAAAAAAAGCTGTGAAACAGAAATAAAATGTTATTTTCTGATTGTTTCACAGCAGTGATGTTCTACACAAACACAAATACGCCTTCATAAAAATGTAAGGCAAAGGTCTAAAGGAATGCAGCCAAAGCACACTTCATCCTGTCTGCTGTGGCCGACAGGTCTGAGTGTTAGATAGGCCAAGAGTCGGTACACCCTGCACGGCGCTGTTATTAGCTGGAGGTACACACTCACTGCCAAAAGATCCACACACAGAAACATCCCAAACACAGCAAAACAAGAGGAAAAAGAAAATATAGGCAGGGGGCCGTGTCTCTGCAGGTAGATATGCTTCCACAAACTTCTAGAGAGCGAAGTAATGGTTGAAAACTATTATTATTATTAAAGCATTATTGTACTAGTCCATACTTCTTTTTAAAAGATTTACATATTTTACCTTTAAATAAAAGATCCACACAATAACAGCAACACTGTAGTGCAAAAACACAGAAGTTACAATAAAATATGTTATATTATTTTACTGGCTGCCTTGAGTTTGTTCAAATTTAGTGACAGATTATAGGGTTTTACTCAGATATACAGTATTTGCTCGTGTTTACGTTCAACAGCAATGCCGGCTGCAAAAACAGAGTCGAGGAATATTCTGTGTAAGTTGTTTACATGGTTCAAAACTCTGGTAATTATATGGTATTATCATAGTGTCTACATGTAATTAAAAATGCACCACAATGCATTGAGTGTGTGAATTTTATAATGTATGTCCAAAATGTTCCAGGAACTCTGCAAAAGGCTGCAAAAGAATAACCTGCTTTTCTCCCTGGGCTGCCACTATCAAGAATGCCCTGATGTCCCAAATTAAACACTTCTGTGCATTGTTTACTCATCTACCCTCTGAATGGTGTGAGGCCGGCGCTTCTCTTCTTTCAAAGTGTTTGTTTTATGATGTGAAACAGGCCTTGAGGGACCAACAGAAGGTCTCTGTGCGGAGATACTGATCACAGCCAGTGGAGCTGGGTGAAAGAAAGGAGGGCTGTGTGGGTTGGTGAGACATGAAATAAAACATGTTATAAGGACTAATGCCGTCTGGCTGAGAGACAGAGAGAGTCATAGATAGACTGTGTGTTCGTGTGTGCGCAATACTGCCTGGGAGATGTGGATGCATTTACAACGATTAGTCTGAGATGATCCTGCAGCTTTTTCTTAACTGACTAAAGAAAATACACATCCAAACGACTCAATGGCTCCCAGTGCTGAAGTACAGTGACGCTGCAGTCATTCTGCAGACAGAGTCAGCTATTTTACCTGAGGAGGCTGAGGTTTTTAGATGTCTGTGCAGTAAGATGCTGCACATGTTTTACCATTCAGTGGTGGCAAGTGTGCTTGTTCATGCACACTTTTGCTGTTGGGGAGGCAGCATGAAACACAAAGATTCAAGGCAGCTGGACTGGAGGACATCATGGAGAATTCACATCATTCTTCTCACCACATTCTAACTAACCAGAAAAGCTACTGCAGAGAACAATTCACCTCACTGCACTGCAGGACTGAGCTTTACAGAAGATCCTTTATCCCCACTGTCATCAGACTGAACACCACAGACAATGACAAATACACTTGACACTTGAACTGGTGCTTTGACTTGACTTACTATGTATAACTCCACTTGTGACTATGACTATTCTGTAAATAATCCACTAATTACTTGTTTTAATTGTGTTTTTATTTTATTTGAGGATAACTGAATTTGCCTTAGGAGATGAATATAGTTCATCTGAATCTCAACCAGTGCTAAATCTTCATATAAAACTGTAGATCTGAAGAAAGTCAAACTCCTGAGGGTCTGCAAACCATAGCCAGGGTGTCCACTAAATAATGTGCTATAAAATCGAAATTATAAAATTGTACCATATCAGGTGCATATCTACAGATGGACACCATTTTTGGCAGTGAAACGAGCATATTGTGTGCATTACTCCCACTTATGTTAGCTTTGGGCCAATAGAAACTCTGATATGAGAGTGACACATCACATCAATCTGTCATGAATCACTCACTTCAGCAACAAACTGTCCCTGCTACTGTTTAGCTTGGCTTATTAGCCACCTAGCTTACTGATGGGGATGGGTACATATTCTCAGCAAAAATAGGCTTACTATGATGGGCACTGTAAAAGTGTTCCGATAATTTCTCATGACGATGATTTGTTCAGAGCTGCTTTCAGCCACTGATTTGAATAAGGAAAAATAATTCATTTTAAAGTTGGAGCACTTACTGAAAGTCAGCTTCAGACTGGTAATTTTAAATGTTTTTTTTAGGATTATGCCAGTTTTGTGACTATTCATTTTCTGACAGCTTTTAAGATCAATTGCATTAAAAATATAAATGCTGCCGAGTCCAAATGCATTATCCTCGGTTTAAAAGTATGTAAATGGTAATATATAACATGATTCAAATGAAAATGCATTTTTCTCACTGTGAAAAAGGACTGAAGTATGTGAGGTTTAGAATCCAAAATGTTCCAAAGGCAAGAGTACAAATGGGAGTAAGCATAAACTTAATCGGTGTTATCACTATGACTGTGTTACAACTACTATCTCTCCCCTATAAGACATCCCTAGGCCCAAAATGTTTGAGAACCCCCGCTCAACATCACTGAGAGACTTCTTCAAACATGTATGCATGTCTGTTTACACTGTTTAAGCTGTGAAGATATACAGTAATACTCTAGATTACAGTGTAATGAAAGTCTAGATTACAGTGCAATCTAGAGTATTACTGTGTATTTTCACAGCTTGTACAAGAATTAGACTGTGCCAGAAACTTAATTCAGTACTGAAAGAGGAAACGGACCAACTAACTGCTGCACTATAGGAAACTCCAGAAGATTCCAGAGCTGACAACAGACTTAAAGTGAAAAAAAGGGAACACAATATCTATGCACTTTGAGTGCTCATTCTCCTTTCACTTTGAAAACAGAACAAGGAGAGTAGAGATGCAAACAAGAAAAAAAATACAACATAAAGAGAAGAGAAAACAAGATAATGCATCCTTTCAGTCAAAACGTTTGATGGATTTTGTTTGTGCTACAAAGAATCAGCACTGTTTGATGGAACTCAAGGAGGCTTTCAAGAGACAGGCCACAGATATGAGTATTGAGTGAGAGTTGAAAAATCCAGGGCCGATGTGGTATAGGAATCATCAGGAATGTAGAACCTATCAGAAGCATCCTATTTCCCCTCATTTTCATTCCAAAGACTTATGAACTGGTCCATGGTTGGCAGAGGTGGTTAGATGTAAACCTTTATATACAGCATGCATTTCACACGTCAAATCCTCTCTCTCCTACCCTGTCTTGCTGCTGTAGCTAGAAATGTCCCTTCAGTCGCTCATTCCTCTAAGTTCAGAAACATTTTCCAATGTACAAATACATATCTTTTGTCACAATCTTATTGTCATAACACTCTTTGCAATTAGCACTTCTTTTCCTTCTGTATTTCTTTTTTTTTTTCTCTGCTATTCCTCACAACAGCATCCCTTCTCCCCCATGGACCAATCAGCACTGGTTTCACCACCTGACCTCCCTCAGTGACCACTCAGCTTGTCTCTCTTCTTCTCTGACTCACCCGCTGAGAGAAACCCACTGGCCCAGCATGCTGGAGCTAGCTCTCCTCCCCCCACAGTGATCTCTCGCACATACACATTCGCAGATACACACCCATGGGGAGGCAGAGAATTACGTCAGACTGGGGCCTGGAGCTCGAAGAGGGGACCATAAGGAGATGTACAGCTATGCAAACCATTGTTCAAAAACCCACTATACTGGACGGCCAAGCTGAGAGGAGTGAGTTTCACACTGTGAGACAGAACACTTGGTGTCCTTCCCCTCAGGCAGAGGCTGGAGTCAGCAGAAGACAGAAGATTGGGATAAAGTAGGAGCAGGAGGAAGAAGGGTAGTTTGAAGTGCATCCTAGGCCTGCCATATCCCTGAGGGAAAATGGGGGGAGGCAGAGCATGGAGCCCCCCTGCTGACAGAGCCAGGCACTGGACAATCCATCAGCAAGCTAATCAGACTGATCTGGAGCACACAGGGACCTGCGCCTCTAACGCAGACGAAGAGCGCTAAAGCTACAGCTTCTGCTGCTACAGATTGGCCTGATTTAAGCTACTCTCACAGCGCTCTTATCAGGACCCTGCAGTATTAAAGAGATTCTTACTAGTATGATCTCAATGGCCCCCCCGCTGAGATCTTGGGGACCCTGAGCCTCAAACTCAGTTGCTAAAGCATGGTTCAGGCTTCAGAGAGGTTTTTGAATGTGCAGTTGGAAAAAATAAACTGTTACCATAAATCTGAGGATTGATTGAAGTTGGTTCAAGATGTTTATGCAAAAAAGGGTGATGGAAAACTAATTTCTCAGTAAATGTATGTGTGGTAAATTAAAGCAATTTAAAAAAATATATTTTTGGGATATAATCTCTTGCAATTAGTCATTTCTTTCACAGTGCAATGTATGCTTGTCTATTTATTTTCCTTATGAATGTTAAGATATAGAAAGGATTTATGTTAGCATTAGAGGAAAACTGTGCGTGTGAAGATAAGACTCAAAAGGAAGTGGGGTGATTGAAAATAGAAAAAAGTGAAGTAAGCATCATTTTGAGACTGAACACTGAGCAGAAGGATCTGTTCAAGAAGCTCCGTTGGGGAGCTGTTGGGGGAAAATCCAAATCCTCAAGGTAGCAGCAGATGATATACTTGATGGAGCATTCACTAATTCACCAGAGAGCAATGCATCGTGTCATCGGAAGGTAGATAAAAACTCCTGGTGAAAGAGGGGTGTCATCTGTTGAGAATATCCAAAGCCGTAAGGTACACACGTGAAGTGTTCAAACAATTACACAGCCAAATAAAATATACTGGCACATGTTGAGAGCTGGAAAATGGAGACACAGCAAAAGACATGCATTCAATACACGTTTTAGCTGTGAAGGCCACACTATGCAACTGCTAACTGCTAAAAGGAATGTGGTCCTGTACCCATTCCTGGGGCCAATTAGCCAGGTCTGCCTGAATAAATCAGGACTAAATGAATACATAACCATACCAATAATGCTTCCAGGTCTGCTGTTGTGAAGAGAATGAACCATTAAGACACTCCCCTGTGGCAGCAAAGGGAGAGTGTAAACAAACTTTTTGGGGGTCTAACAGTGTTCTCCTCCTGTGTAACTGTGTGTCAGTAGGGACAGCAGGAAGGCTTAGCATATTGCTTTTACATCATATTAAGATAACTATGATGCTGTAAGGGGCCTTATTGGATCTCCAGTGGATAACGGCAGGACAGTGTTGAAGCTTCGCAGCATCTGCCTGAGTAATTAGGACTTCAGGGGATGATAACAGACAGAAAGAAAGAACAACAGCAAAAAAGAGAAACACAGAGAGGGAGATAACTGCGAGGAAATAGGGAGGAAGTTCATTGGCATAGTGATGGAGACGTCAATGACAGAAACACTGCAATGTGTAAGACCGGACTTAGAGGACAACTAGGACTCTAGATACACACTTATTTAGATGCTAATACATGTGCTGGTGTGACAACAGAAATATAGCAACATGGACAGACTGAGATAGAAAAAGATCCATCTCTGCAATTCTATTAGGGAAAACACAGTTGTTTATAGTAACAACAACATTAATGCCACACACACGTTTACAATAAAATGGATAATGTACATATATATATAATATATATATTACTTTTACATCTACTTAAAATAAGTGTAAGTATTTGATATATGTCATGTAAACTCACTGGTGCAGGGTTCATCAGGCTGATCAGCATCTCCACGGTAGTATCCATTGCGGCACACACAGATGGTGGCGGCTTCAGCCGTGGAACGGCTGTTGGGAGGGCACTGAAGACACAGACCTGGACCCTGGGTTGACTTGAAGGTGCCTGGTGGGCATGCTGTGAGGACAAAGAATGAACCGCAAATAAATATACATGCCAGGAATGATCTAGGTATACCGTATAGTATCATTCCCGAATGGTATACAGATAAAGCTGACTAGATTCTCGGCCTGGGTAACTGATTTTGTGCATGCGTATTAATATCTTATATATGCTAAGTAACCATCTATTTCTCTAAATGGCATCCATTGCACATTGAGGTATTCAAGCAGTAGAATGGAGACAGAGAAGTAGAATGGAGACAGCGAGCTGTCTGACAGCAGTGATTTTTTTCCCCGTCCTACTAACAAAAGACCATCTGATATATATATATTAATACTGAATATACATTCTCTATAATATTCTACTGATATGACAGAACAATTTAATCAGAGCCACAGCACCATTAAATGTTTAGTTGGTTTCCTCCCCCACAGGGGCAAAATACCTATATAATGCATACAAGTCGTCAGCTGGCCAGTGATTTTGGTGTGTTCCAAGTGCAATTTTTAATAGAAAGGCAATCTACAGCAACACATCATTTGGTCATTTTCACAGCTATTCTTTGAGTTTAGCTTGAGATGTCAGGGCACTAAAATCTACAGGCTGTGTTGGAGGACAAAGATTATTGTGGCTGATATCACTGCGCATAAGTCCAGGCAATAACCTATTCCATTTACCCTCACATCCCAAAAGAATACAAAGCTGAAGGGGTTCTGCACCCTGTGGAAGGATTTACTGACTATAATAACCATGATAAATGTCTAATATTTTAGCAGGCTTACTGATGGGAGAGGAAGCAGTGGTGTTGTCGAACTCCAGAGGGGGAGGGGTAATAAATTTAATGGGACAACCATCTTACAGTTTCTCCAGCTGCGTCTATTTGCCTGAGTAAAACACTGTAAAGGCTTGACTGCAGTTGAAAAATGAAATGTAGGGCGTACCCATTCATGAATGTAAAACAAGTTATATTCCTTTTTTTTTTTTTTTTAGACATGACAATGTTCCACATTAATGTGCAGTTGTTCACACTGTCTAATGAAGAATACCGGTTCAGGAGGCATTTCCTGTTTTCATTGTCTTTCTTATGTTAATACAAATGCTGATTGACATTAACATATTAACGTTCACCTTTAAGTGACAGATTAAGTAGCCTTAATCAAATTAATAAACTGATGAATATTTAAATGAATCATTACATACATAAATTACAGCACTCTATTAATTCCAGTGTTTGCGCCCACTGGATTTTTATTCACAGCTGTGATCAGTTGTGGGAGAGTGACAGAAATATTACTGTATGCCTATTTATTTATTTAGTTTAGTTCTCCTTAAAGTTCTGGTTAAAGCCAACACATTTTTACATCGAAGGTTAGCCGTGGCTGTTTCTGTCTCTTGACTCGATTGCTCAACTTTTGTTGTACAAGCTGGATAATCAAACAAGCTGGCACCTTGGAGCACTGAATTGCATTGCACATTCTTGTTCAAGTCGAGTCGTGTGTCGTGTGCATCATTATAGGTCAGGAGCTAAAGGTTTCACAATGTCTGCAGACAATGACAGAAGAAAACAAATTGAACCATTGGTTACAGAATAAAAAAAAAAACTGGATAAATGATGAACTATCACATTTGATTAACACATCACAGCTCAAGTGTATCTGACTGTGACTCCTCTTTTCTAATATTAAGGAACAGCCTGGTAAGAGGAGAGATATTTAAAGTGATATTGACCAAGGAGTTGTTCCCATTCCCCTCATTTGTGGGTCAAACAGTGGAGAACGTACAGTAGCTCACTGGGTATGTAAGAACAACCTTAAGACCTTTGTATCAACAGGCTTTGAAGATTTAATTAAAACATTTTATGCTTCATTAAAAAATGCACTAAGAGCCAGAATTTGGAAGCAGTGGTGTACTTTACTACGCTGTAAAAAGGGTAGGCTCCTGCTTTTATGACTCCTCCATTCATAACATTCAGCCAGGCTTTTTGATAGGCTGTTAGTGATGGATAGGGAGATAGAGAAACACGAAGAGAGAGAAAGCCAGTAAAGGAGAAAGACGGGACACTAAGCACATACAAATCTCACACTGCTGTCCCCAGCAGCGACTGTTCTCCCATCTCTTTTGGTGGAGCTGACAGACACAGAGGCTAAATGACTGACCTCATGTCTAGTCACACAACACTGTCCACACACAACCAGACAATCACATAAACACACACACACAGGGAGATCACGTAACCACAAACGGCTTATAAAACAAACCTAGGAGTTGTAAGGCAGATCTCAGCTGAAGTGGTGAAGAAGAATACCCACATGAGCAAAACACCATGCTATGCTGTGGATGCTCCACTGCTCTCTTAAAAGTATCGCTGCTGGTAGATTATCACAGAGTTCGAATGGATTTGTAGAAGTGTAAATGTTACATTTCTCTATAGGGTGGGTGAACCTGTAGTTTAGTGTGTAGGAGTGAAGGATTGTAACCTCTCTCGTGTTGTAATATACAGATTCCGTGTGTGAGAGCACCAAGCCTCTTCTGGCAGCAGAACATTGAGACTCTTAAAAACCCTCCCTGGCCATACGGGGAAGCACAAACCAGCTGCACAGCCATTTTATAAAGCAATAACTTCCAAAGATATCAGAGATTACAAGGTGATAAAACACAGATCAAAAATTCATTTTCAGCCAGAGAGGGGAGAGAACTTATGTGTCATCATCTTTGCTGTATAAAATTCATACATTGAGGTGAGAAGCTGTAGCAAACACTGACAGAACTACACACCTGGTCGCAAGCAGGCTTCAATTCTATTGCCCTGACTCTTATGAAAAGGGATCACAATAAGTTGCTCAGTGTGTGTTTAATGGGGCGTGAGCAGAATATGTGCGTCGGACTCTGCCCTCGGGTTGTGTGTTTACAGACAGACAGAAGCAAGCTTGGACACTCATAAATGGGAAAAAGTGGAGAGAAAAGCAGGGGGAGGCTGTGCTGAATCAGCTGTCTAAGATAGCGGTGCTGCAAAAGTGCCTCAAGGCAAAGTTGTGAGCAGAAAAATGCATATATACACACTCTTATATACACACACACACTCTCAAATAAACACACACACTTTATAACCCTGAGAACCACTCCCATATTGGCATCAGTGCGATTATCACCTCCAGAATGCATTTGCTGCTGACCCCAATAAATGAAATTGCGCTCCCACATTTTCCGCCACTTGACTGGCGTATGTTCTACAAAACCTGAGATAATTTAATGCCTCTTGTTGGACAGTGGGAGACTGTGATCAGCACTGGAAGTGAGATAAGTGAAATCCAGGTAAAAATAAAGAGCAGCTACACACTGCATGTCCAACTAGACTATAAAGCCTATCATGGAGCTGAGATTCTTTTTCTAATTGACATAATATGTGCATGAATCACAGCATTAAACTCATTAATTAGCTGCTCAGTGATCTGCCACAGAGCAAGAGGGAGAAAAAAAAACAGTTATGGGCAAAGAGAGAGAGAGTACAAGACAATGCGAAAGCAATGAGAACAATATTAGCAAACCCTCAGAGGTCTCATTCTGAGGGCAAGCAGCGGTGGGCTGAGTATCGCTATGCTTCATCGAATTTGGAACAGGGCCCAAAGTCTTTCCTCTTGATTTGTGAATATTTAGATTTGTGGAGGCTGGGAGTTCCTGTCCTGCAGAAACATCCTATAGACCCATCACTCATCAAATGTGTTGGTTTTCAGGGACAGAAGGGGATAGAACGTTAGCTCAACAAGCAATTAGTCTCCCCTGTGGGAGAATAACCCACAACTGAACTGGCTGCATGCAGAAACAAAACATTCCTCTCTTTTCAAGTGGTCTCTACAGAATTCTCTCTGCATTGTTCTCTACTCCTTTCCCTCTAACTTCTTCTCTGCGCTCACATCTTTTTTGTCTGTCCCACTGGTGATGAATTGCTCTCTCTCTTCTCCTACCTTTCCTCCCCTTGTTGCTTTCTTGCATTGATTGACAGGTTAGAATCCTTGTTAAGGTTGGCTGTCATTCTGTCTTTCTCCCTTTCTGTCTCTGGCTCACTCTGCAGTGAGTTGACAGAAGTATGGCAGCTACGGATCACTTCTTGCTACTCATCACCGTCTAATTGTGATGACCTGATGTCTGTGCAAGCCTGACCGGGAGAGATGAGAAGATGATTTCCACACTGAGAGAGATATATTACAGCAGGTATTCTTCCTCTGTAGATTACTGATAATATGTATGAAGCTGCTTCTAAACAAGCATACAGAGCAGCTATTTTCAAACTGGAAATGAATTTGGAGAAAACATTTTGTAATGACTGGACAGGACATGACATGAATAGTAAGCTACGTCTAGTGTCTAGAAGCAGGCTTTAACAATGGCTGATGCACAGAGCGGGGAGGTTCTGGTTAGACCGTGCAATGTGCTTGCTGAATGTATAATAAAAGTCACACTGCAAGCAATACATCATACACGGAAGCACCATGGCACTATGCCATAACATAAGGTGCATGTGCTTAGAATGTGCCATCACAAAATATATAAGGATCCAAAGTAACTGGAGACACAGGGTTTATAGAGGGAAAGGAATAAAAATTACATCAAATTTTCATGCAAATATCACCAGGTGTGTGCAAGATAAAATGTAAATGTACAGTTTGGAGTTACAGGAAGCCAACAAAGGATTACGACAAAGATGGGTTTGAAAAAGGCTTTCCTGCTTAAACCCAATCAAAGTTACAGTAAGCTAAGCCTCTGTGATTTTTCTTTCGCCATCATTGTGAAGTATAGTATGTACTGTATTAGGTCTTAAACTTCCAGAAATGGCTTGGCATCAAAATGTGGGAAATGCAATCAAACATATATTGTACGGCAATTTGTGGGCAAAGGTAAAGACAAGCTAATGTGATAAATTTGAGAGTTAAATGAAAAGCATTCTGCATTCTGCAGTGTTTAATATTTATTTCTAAAAAATCTCCAGCTCTGCAAAATTGTTTACACTAAAATTAAGCACACTAAAGCTGTGACTTATATTAAAATAGTGCCTTTTAGGTATTCAACTCTGCATTGCAAGTCAAACTCTCCTTGTCTGAGGTTGTTCAGACAGGGTGCATGACCCACAGAAGGGCGCAAGTTGTGAGTTAATGTCAGCGACCCTTAAGTACAACTCTTAGCTCCCCAATACACCCTTAACCTCAGTCCTCATCCATCACATGGGATGGATCACAGTCTTTAGAGGCTTTGGAGTCATGCAAACACCCCCTAATTCACAAACACTTACACAGACAGGCTTATGATTGGGTCAAGACCCCAGTTGACCCCTATTTCACTATTTTGTTGCTCAGTCACTCAGAAAGACAGCTTACTCGTACTCAAACCACATGAGACTGAATATATGCCAAGAGATTTGACTATGTGATATGAGATTAACAGCCGCTGCTGAAATGAACATGTTTTTGTGACAGAGGGGACGCAAAACGTGGTAGGACAGCCAACATCTTAAAACAAAAAGGCAATCAGTGGAACAGCCTATTGGTATTCAGTCTCTCTCTTCTGCCATTGTTCATTTTCCAGCCACAATCCACATAATGAGCTGCTTTTCCAACCCAGGTGTTCCATTTCTCTACAAGGTCATTGAAAAACACAATACAATTATTTGAGACACAGGCATGGCTGGAAACAAAGGCTTGTCAGAATCATCATAAAATGCCCAGAGGATATTAAAAGTCAGGGTAAACTGCTTTTTAGGGTTATGATTTATTCATTCATAGAAACTGATTCAAGAACAATTTTGTATGTTTTTTGCCAAATGCCAACATGGGTCATCGGGGACTCATGAAAAAACATTCGGTGCAAAAGTGGTACTGAAATGTATGTAACTTTACACAAGTGCGCTCATTGCTTCTATCCAGGGTTCACAGTGCTGACATCATTTGGCAAGTCTGGTCAGTGTAAATCTCCCCTACCCCCTGTCATCGCCTTCTAATCTCTTAGAAAGAAGGAATGTAAGGAATAAAAGAAGGCCGGAGAGGTTTCTATCAGGAATAAAGGGATGGCTGAAAGAGTGCAGCTCTGAAGCATACCTCTTCTGCTTTTGTTAAAAACTGCGGTGCTGAAGAGTTCCTCCCACAGAACACTCCCCCTGATCATTAATCATCTGTCCATTCTGGCCCTGTCAGAGCCTCTCTTCTAAGATAAAACATGCACCTACACCCACAACCACCCATGTACACACAAATTCGCCCCCACACACATAAATTCTCAGACGCATGCATACGACTCTCATAAACTTACCGCTTCCTTAGTCCTCCTCACCACACACCAGTCATCTTGACATACCTGTCCTCTCAGCTAGCAATGTCTGACGCTGCAGAAACCACTGGGAACAATATTTAAACCCCTTGAGAAAGCTGAAACATCCTCCAATTAGGTAAGCTTTGAAACACCACACGGTGCTATATTGGTGTGAAGTTTTGTATCAATACAAAGGAGCAATATTTTATTCACAAAATCTGAATCAATACAAAAATGCATACAGATTTATTTTGATGTTTTTCACACCTTGATACCCTTGTATTGAGTAAATAAGCACATTTAACACCACAATGCTCCATATGTGATGTTTGGAGAATAAAAATTGTTCTGATTGCATTCAATAGAGAGAGCAGTGCATTGGTAAAATAAACACAGAATGATCTAGTGTCCATCTAATGAAAAGTCTGTTTGTTCTACATAAGGATGTGAAATCAAAGAGTGTGACTGGTAATGCTAATGAACAGAGCAGGTGTCTGCCAGACAATGAATATAGGAAGACACATTCTGTTAAAATTAAAATTAAGGTGTGTGTGTGTGCATGTGTGCACATGTATGTGTGTGTGCGTGTGCATGTGTGAGCCCTAACAAACCAGCACACAATTTAGCAGACAGCCCACGCCCCTGGGCAGGCTGTTACCATGGTAACCTCACAGCCAGTATTTTTTTGGCCCACACTTTCCCTTTGAACAGCCGGCCAATGACAGACCAGCCGACTGGGAAATCTGGCTCACTGAAAGTGCATGCAAGAATTGTGTGTCTGCGAGTGCATGTGTATGAATATGTGTGTGTGGTTGTGTATAAAATAATATATGATACAGATCAAGAGCGCTATATAATCTCTTAGCGCCACACAGACTCGTCATAACCGAGCATTGCATTGGCAGTTGGCTGCTCTGTATCACGCCTGGCACACTGGCTCAGGTCAATTTTATTTCCAGGAAGATGCGGCTATGTGCCAAGACCCTGAGCATATCTTTCAGATAGAAGAGTGGTCAGAGAGGATGAGAAAGAGAAGACGAGAAGGCATTGATATTCCAGGATACTCCGCTGTGCCAATCCATCCCTGGCTGGCAAGGTAGTAGACAAAAGCGGCCTCCAAAACATATCACCGCTCAGCAGGCAGTAACATGTGCTTTCATTACAATCTACACTGTAATCAGAACCTAACAGGGGACTGAACAGACTTATTGGCTACTGCCAATTAACACAGAAAAAATAATGAGGGGCAAGAGAGGCAAAGATGGTGAGTTACTTGAGTTATGAAATCAATCAAGGGAACTTACTATATGACCAAGCAGCTATCTATTGCCAGTGTCGGAAGGCAATGCAATAGCAGTATTAATTTACAGTAATTCCAAATTCTCCCAGATAGCATATTAAAATAAAAAAAAAAACATAACGACTTCAAACACACAAATTTTATTTCAAATGAAAAGCTGTTTGTCAGCTCTACAAAAACTGGTTTATATGTGCTGTATGAGTTTTTGGGTGATATTGACTTGAATGATCAGAATGAGGTAATAAAATGAGCAGTTACAGGCCCTGTCAATTACCTTGCACTTCTGTCACACTGTGAATTAAAGTATATGTTCCAAGATAAATAGCTTTCTCTTTCTTACCACTCCAAGTTGTGAGAGACCATTAGCTTCCTCTGTCTCAGCACTTGTCTCTTTTAAAAACGATCTAGCTCATTAACTTCATGGCTAGATCAATTAATCTATAGCAGTTAGCCAAAGATGCCCACTCTTGCTCCTTTTGCTGTTCTTCAGCTCAACATTGTCTATTAAGTTTAGAGACTTAAAACCTTTTCTCACTGTGTGTAGTTCTGTCATAACCCGATGACAAACTGTAGATTATGAACACTACATAAGTGTGTGTGTGTGTGTGTGTGTGTGTGTGTGTGGATTAGAATTAGAGACAGACAGCAGAAGCATGTGCTACCAGAAACGTAGAATTATTATATTACACAACTGAAAATAAGGAAGTGTTTAAATAAAGTTCAGCAACAGCTGTTTCATTAAAAGCCAGAAGCCATATCAGTCATTACAGAAAACAACAAAGTAAAAAAAGATGACTGGTGCAAAAAGAAACTGTCTTCATGTAAGTGAGAATTATTCTTTGCAATTCATGATCAAAGGGAAATGGTAGCAACATTTTTCATAGTTTTATTTCATGAAATAACCTTGTTCTACTGATAATATCAACAAAAGACTGGAGACTGGTGTAATTAAATAGAATGACCAGCTAAACAGATACTAAAAAAATATCTATCTCACTTTTAATAAAAGGAGAGAAAATAAAACAGTTAATTAAAATAAATAGCAATTCCAGGTGCTTCTGAACTTGTAACTGCAGAATACTCGTAATGCTTCTTTGGTATAAAGTAGTATTCTTGAAGTATTGATTCAATATGAGATACACGTCTCATGCCACAGTGTCACTTTAAAGGATAAAATGGAGTAACAAGGGTTGTAACAGCACAGGCTCCTGAATCAACTGCCCTGTAGATTGATTTTTTACTGGCTGCTTGATTCATTCATTATATGCACAGGCCTAACATTTCCTTCAAATTCATACTTGTCCTTGCACTATTTTGCAAACCAAAAGCAGTAAACTATAAACAGTCAATTGACTGCTGCGTAGCAGTCGTATTCAAAGAAGCATCTACTCTACCTGCTGGTAGCTACAAATCTGTCGCAATATTTATTACCCAACAGAAGTATAGTGAGTCAACACATTTGGTATGAAGCCTGTGTGCTTATGTTGCAGTGGGATTATTTTACAATGAGAAAAAAATACCATAAACTGTTCACAGTTAAGGGTCACAAGGACCGTATTAATTTATCAACTCATTACGACATTAATAAAAAAACGTGAGAATCTTTTTCAGTTTAGTACCTTTTTTGTTCTACCTAATATTTGAATGAATTTAAAACTACTAATGTGCACATTAACATTTTGATTAAATAACAAAAAGCTCTGATATGAAAACGTCGGAATTCTTCATCACTACATTTAATATTGAAATACGTTAACAATTGTTCTGGCAATGCCCAACAACAGCCTCAAATAGCCATGTAGCCTAAAATTCGTAGCCCCTTGGCTCTGGTTTGAGGCCCTGCTAATGAGTGTAGGGACGTGTGAAAGGGGATGACTAATTATGCACATCTAAATGTACCAGAGGAGGGGAATGATAAAACAACTGGAAAACAAAGGTCCCTTCACTATTTACCATTCCCTAATTTGATTCCTAATTGAGCATACCTAACACAATGTTTACACCTAAATATTCTGACAAAGACAAGCACTAATGCCAGAATCACACAGCTGAGCATTGCCTTCTCTTCCCTCTGATAATCTCTGAGTGTGGAACCATGAGAGGCCCTTCCATCCCAATGTATCACCACGTAGAAGTGGAGTGTAATGTCAGTGACCTACGCCCAACTAGTAAGCATCTGCACCTTGTCATGCTGATGCTGACATTTTCACACATGGCAAAGAGGCTGTCAGACACAGTAGGGGGCCAGAGGTTAACGTTAGAGTGGAGTTGGATGACATGAAAGGAAAGGAAAGGAAAAAACATAGGTCTGACTATTTGAAATCCAATAGTAGACTTACAGCCTACCCTCCGGCTGTAGACTGCATCACAGGGGACAGGACAAGATGTACATCGGTGAGGATGGAAAACAGAAAGGGAAGGAAGGGAAGGATGGCATGTGTATCATGAGTAGTATGCATGCATTCTGCAATTGTGATGCTACAAACAGCCCTGTTGTACAATTATGCATTTACTCGCAAGATGTTCCTCTAGCTACGTATACGAGCATATCCGCTGCTCATCGCCCCTGCTGCTATTATGCCTAATGGGAAGTAATGATAAAATGCTCTGCATCAAAAGAGAAAGCAGAAAATATGTGTGAAGCGTGGGAGACAAAAAGTGACCGGCATCAGGGAAATAGAGTGAGAGAAAGGGAGAGGCAGAGGAGTGGGGAAGAGTAAAACAAAGTGAGAAAGCACTCAAGAGTGCATCTTGTCACTCAGATTGTTGGTGGCAGAGTCAAATAATATGTGTGTTGTGCAAAGCAGCCATTTCTTATTGCATACTAAGTGA
This sequence comes from Coranthus polyacanthus, assembly GCA_037367275.1. NCBI lineage: Eukaryota > Metazoa > Chordata > Actinopteri > Kurtiformes > Apogonidae > Coranthus > Coranthus polyacanthus. The sequence goes on from JAPQRN010000010.1 coordinate 10,505,054, forward strand.
CGGCCAAGTTATTATTTCTAAGGCTGACAATAGGCAACAGGGAATAAAAAAAGGCAGGATAATAAATGCTGTTTAGAGCAACTATGCATCTGTCCTGTTCTGTGCGCTTTTATACATACAAAAATAACAATACTGTTGACATCTGGTTCAGGCATGACCAGAAGATCTCAATGGCTGTATGACATGCTTTGGAATATATTTTTCTTCCACTGTGCAATAACAGCTGGATATGTTGATCAAATACTCTGTTAGACTCAGTGAAAAAGCAGAGGTTGACCCATGCCGTGGCATGCAATACACCTGCAGCCATGAAATCCTCCAAAGTTAACCAGGCTCCCAGCACATCTATATGCCCATAATATTTACATACCTGACCTCTGTGCAACCTTATCAGAAAGCTGTTTCCGCTTCCAAACAAACAAACACACAACAACATGCAGTGCGAACCGCAGTCTCTACTACACCTGTCCAATTCTGGACAGCACTGACCTTTATCAGCCAGTCATAGTCAATATGCCCTGAGCTATGAAATTGCAGAACATATGTGTTCGCTACGTGTTCTTGCCATGCCTCTGGTCTGTGTATGATTGTGCCTGCAAAGGGGTGCAGAGCTGTGGGAAAGAGTTTGTAAATTTATTAATTATCTGACCATAAGATTAAGAACAGTTTAATTTCCAGGAAATTAGCGTGTGTGTACTAAATTGTGGTTAACTTAAACCTGCGTGTGATACATTTTCATTACACCTAATGACATTGTGAAATGCATTAACACCTTTTACATCAGATAATTATAAGAAAAAAAAACAGCATGACTGACTGGGAAAGTGGAAAAACTGTAGCACAAGTGTGGTTATGTGCAACTGTGCTGCATGTGCTTGAAATCTGAGTGCTGATGTTCTTTATCTGTCATGATATAAGCAGTTCCAGCAGCCTACGCAAGCACCAGAGTGTACACATGTGATGTAGTATTCATTTCTTTCATAGCTTAGTTTCTTTTGAGATAACCTCTGCTATCAATCTCTACTTTCATACACACGAAAAGGCTTACAAAACATGTCTAGGCTGTAACTGACCGTGCTTTAATGTCTGATGGTGCAAATGATAGAACATGGAACTTCTAATTACCATAAACAGAACTGCACATCATACACACAACAATGTACACACATGCAGAAATTAATTAGTGCTCCAGAAGAGTTGTACTAATATTAAAACAAATGTTAATGCAGTGTTAGTCATGTTAGGGATGACCCTGGTGGGTTTTTTTTTTTGGATGTGCGGATGTGTCAGCAAACACAAATATACACTCAGTGACACACAACGTGCAGCAAAACACAATACAGCAATGCGCATGTCAAAAACGGACACATTCACAGATGAATAAATATGGCCATGTATAATTGCATAAAGAAAGTCAAATGCATAATATGAGTTTACATCATATACAGTATGCATGAACACACACACATACATACAAAGCACAGAAAGTAAAATCCGACACTCTCTGTTGATGTCATGTGTGTGTATGCAAATGCAAAGACCTTTTTTAAACTAGCATGCATATATCGGAGACAAGCATTAAAATATGTTCAGTACTATTTTGTACTATTAATATTTTGTTTAGTAAGAATAAACTCTTGACATGTGATAAAACCCTTGAGTGCGCACAAATGTATGAGCTAACTTAACACACACACACACACGCACGCACGCACGCACGCACTCTTAAACACACTGCACCTTGGAAAACATACCTTCTCTGGGCAGGACATATTGGATTAGGAGTGATTTTTTTTTTTTTGGCTCCGTCTCAGAGGTGCTAGATTAAATGCCATTCCCACTTTACTACAGATGGCTCGAAAATAAATCATACTCATACTATCCATATATACACACACATGAAAAAAAAATTTGCACACAAACTCCCAGTCTCACACAGCGCGCGTGCACGCACACACACACACCTAAACACACACACACACACACACACATAAATATAGAGAAATGCTCACATGGGGAGATATATAACATGTTGGCACACCCAAACACTAAAGCACCTGTACGGTCCAGCGCGTCTGCTCTTTGTATTTCAATCACTGAATCGATGGTTCCAAATTGATTGTAGCTGAGCAGGGGCCAGAGATGTTCCCCCTGGCTCGCTGCCCTGGCCCTCTATTGATTAGATCTGAGAGAGCCAATTGCTTTCACACTGGATTAAGGTGTTCCGGGGCAGTGAGCAGGGAGAGGGAGAAACAGAGGGAGAGAGAGGCAGAGTCAGAGAGAAAAAGCAGAAGAGAGAGAATAGGCTTTGCTGCCTGAGAGACAGGCAGAAGATCATGCAAGCACACAAATCTAAAGACACTCACACTCAAATTCTAAGTGCTTACAGTACATCTAAAGAACATACATGCCATAGACATGTAGATCGCAAGCATATAGCGACGCACAGAGAAATATATACCTGCAAACACACACGCATGCACACACGCTTCCACGATGGAATCCTTTAGATCAAAAGGCACTAACACAGATCAAGGGTGTAATCTCATTTGACCCTGGAGCTAAGTAGCCAGGGGCAACAGCATTACACTTCAAAGCTTCACTCTGAGTTTGTTACACATTCCAGCTCCAAAGTCTTATGCACTGTAACCTAGTGGAATCAAACCAAACTTTAGTATCAGCTAGCATCACAGGATCTGTTCTGACCTGGATCAAATGATAAATAAACTGAGAAAGGAGGATAAATCATTTTTTTTACTATGTAGCTGTTGCCTTCCCCTACAAAGTCTGCATTCATCTTTCTCTTCACATTTGTATTGCACTGCGGACAGTGATAAGCAGAACATCCTTGCAGCACCCCGTCTCTCTTCTTCATACAAAACTTAACCACTCAGGCAAGGGACAGCGCTAAGGAGACCTCACGCCTGAACTAAAACCAAGCCCTTTGTCAGGCTAACGTCCCCCTTCTCAATTCAGTTTCACAATGAAGAAGCTTCAAATCCAGATTAAGCGCTTATGAAAATGGTGAACTGTGTGCACTGAGATCAGGCTGGCACTGACAGAGTGGGCCAGGGTGACAAGAGCCAGCAAAAGAGGCCTCTCGCTCCGAGTGCTCACAGAGACATTTCTCAGGAAGCAGTAGCCCTATTCACACGGCATTAGGGGTGTAAAAGCATCACATTGACTGCGCAAGTCAGGCAAGCTCAATATACATTCGGTTAATACCTCTATTGTCCCCTTCCCTCAATGACTGCTCTCCTAGCAGAGCACGAGAGAAGGAGGACAGTGGTAGAGAGGGAATTAAAGAGGCAGAAAAGATGAGATAGAGAGAGAAAACAAGGGAGGGAGGGAATAGGATTTGCTGGCCCATTCATGCCGTGATGGGTGTGAAGCATACAGAGGCATGCCTATGTGCACTTCCACACGCACACATCCACATCCGCATATACACACAATAATATCATTATAAAAAGGCTGCTGTGAGTGCTGTTCACGGGAGTCCGACATGACACTTGGCTGACACAATAAATTTGGCCAGAGTCAAGAAACTCAACAGACCTGCAAAGCCAAAACACATAATGATAGGCCAAATACTGCAGCCAGTAATATAAAGGTCAGTTTTATAGGGAAGTAAGAGAGAAAGATAGGTAGAGAGAAAAAAGACAGAGTGAGAGGGAGGCAGAGAGATTGTGAAATTGACTGAGTGTATGAGCATGTGTGCCTTTGTGTCCCTATCACTCTGTGTTTGGTTCATTCCCCAAAGGGTCTTATTATGCTTTGCGCTGGCTCCAACACAAAGGCAGCGTCTCTGTATCTCAGCCCATCCAGCTCCCCCAGAGAACATTCTACACACAGCAAATCCATTTGTTTGTCAGCTTCAGCTTCTATTCGGACTTGGACTAATCAGATATCATTCTCTTTGAGAAGCATACCACTATGCAGTTTGGCCTTGCACTATAGTAATGCTGTCCCAGCACTAAGATAACATCTCGGCCCTTTCAGACAGGACTTTTTGTATTTGTAAGCACTGCCCATGGACATTGTAACACGGTGTAAAAGGGCAAGTTATAAAGGTGTCTTTCAGTACATATTTCAATTATGTACTTTGTAATACAGTAATTATTTTTACAGAAGTCTTTACTCATACATATTATTTGGCAATGTCAGATTGGCCTTGCATATATATAAATATATATAATGAGAAAACATGTCAGCGAATGCTTTAATGTGGACTCTTTCATTTTCAGTGAGCTCTCGACATTCTACCATTTTGAACAGGAATGAGGAATTTCAAACTGAATTCACCTTTTTATAGCCAAATTTGAGCCGGCTCACCGGGCTTCTCTGAGAAGTCAGCAAAACATAACATTCAACCACTAAAACTAAGATTTCTGTTCAGGAATGCAAGTAAATAACTATAATTTGACATCTAACTCAAGAAATAATAATGTGCTTCGCTATTTTTTCTGGGGTTTTTTGTAAAATAGTAAATTTGAAAATTCATGGATAACAATCATAATTATATTTTAGCATTAAAAATATAATTTTGGCTAAAGAGCTTCTACATACTGATGTATTAACCATTACAGAAACTGGTGGGTGGCGGTCTAATAAATTTGTTAAGCACTGCATATATGAAATACTCCAAGTTATTTATCACAGTACTAAGACAACTACTCTTAGTAAATATGACAGACACAACTGAAGGCAGAAGGCACCACCCCAGTGCAAGGCCTGAGTCACTAAGTGAACTAATTCCCTTTGTCAGTGATATTATTCCATGTCTGTGGAAATCGTCTTAAACCTTAAGTCGTCCCCAAAGCAGAGGAGAACAGCAAGCGGCATACCAAAGATCAGGCTTATCAACTCTAATAGCAAAACATTTTAGTCAGCCATTGTGTTTTATGTATTGGTTGAAATGTGTTCACATAATTTAAGGTACTGCAATTATGGCAGAGGTTAGCAAAAAAAATGACTCAACTGAGCCTATTTTATGTTGCTAATTTAATTAGTAGTGGCTGAAGTGTCAGGATTGCTCAATTGCAAGAAAAACAAATATATAGCATCGTAGTGTATATAACGCCATGCCCATTTTTCCATTTTCAGGTCTAGGATTGTCATATTATATTCCACAAATTTTCTTTCAATTATGGTACAGTCCAGCCTCAATCCTCCTCCTTCATCCACTGCAACCAGTAGGCAGCACTCAACCTGTTGACACAGACTCTGTTCCCACTCAGCACACAGTGGAAGTGTGATGGGCGTGTGATGGGTTCTCATCACAAAATGCAGCCCAAAGGGAGACAGTCTGAGAGAGGTTATGAGGCTTGATTAGACTCTATTAAACCATACACTCTTTGAAGATCTCAATTAAAGCTGGGTTCCCCCAGTCGATGTAGAAATGCTAAGCCCTCACCTCTTTTAAACTGCACACACACATAAAGTAAACAGGGAGACACATGCATATGGAGTCCCACACAGATCTGACTAGAAGTCTGGCTATGCTAATTCCGGTCTGGGAGAAAAGCTGCACCCCCTAGCCAGTGTGGGAACTCAGTAAACAAATGGTGCACAAAGCACAAAGTGCTCAAAGAGAGGATTACCAAGTCGCTCTCGCTCTCGCTTTCTCTTTTTCTCTTACTCCTTTTTTCTCACTGCCCCCCTAGCACACACATATAGATAGCCACACATCCCTCCTCTTCACTATCTTGCTTTCAAGATTCAATATTCATGCGGTGTCTTCTCTAGTGGGCGTTTTCGGAAGACAGCCATAGCAGGGGGTCCATGGCAAGAGGAGTGACAACTAAGCCAAGATCAATAATATGTCACAGAGATGTGTCTGCCAGATTGAGCTTCATAGGCTCTTCCTGTCTGTCAGTATGAAAAGGGATGTGTGTTTTCTCTGGTTTCTGCAGAACCACATGCCCTGACCCTGAAAAGTACAGGCTGTGTTTACTGTCAACGAAAACATGTAATTACACACACACAATGACATAGTATGATGTGGATTAGGGGAGTTGTCTAATTGCTGGATAATAGTATATTGTGAAGGGTTTGAGGTTTTGTTTGGTATGACCTAACCAGTTACAGAGAGCTGAGTTGATGTAAGATATTGTTCATGGTGTCATAACATAGATTACACAGAAATAATTATTCACATATAAGTTTAATCATGGATACCTAAAGTGCACTTAAGTGGAACTGTAATGCTGTTCGAGTCAAGCGTGCAGGAATTATGGAAAACATGATTAGGTTATACAATTAGCCATGCTAAGTTCAGTTTAAGGTAATGATGTGTGTGTGTGTGTGTGTGTGTGTGTGTTTTGTATATGTTTACATGTTTATGTGCAGGTAGAATTGTGTGTGTGTAAGCCTCCCACAAAGGAGGCATTTTTAAGGTAAGTGCACATTTTGCTTACAGGATTTGCTCATTGCAAAAAATCTTTGCATGCTGACTGCATGCTGAGCAGGTTCAATGAGTGTATCTGCCAGAACTGTAATCTGTTCTCCATTAGCTAGTCGACCATTAAAAAGCATAGGCTTGTAACTTTGGGATTCCAGTACAGCCAGGCAGCTGGCAAGAGAACAGATGTACAGTGCACTCATTGCTGGTCAGCCGAATTTTGTACAACTAACACTAAAGGGTCTGTTAAATGAAATTACTCACTGTCCTGAAATGAACAAATGTATATACAGTAGGTCCTGCCATCATTCCAATACAATTCTAATTGGATGCTAAGTTCCAACTTAACCTTAGCTGTCAGGTCCACATGTATCATCTATTGTAACCTCCTGCAATATATAAGACAATTCTGTAGAATTTAATGTGTAATTCAATTGTCAAACTAATAAGGCCTGGCTTTTTTAGTAGCCAAACAATGAACATAGATGGACACCGAGGGCACTGAGTAGAGAGAAAATCCACAAATGGGAGGCAATGAGGAGGAAGAAATAGTTGAGCTTTCTCAACCAAAGGGACATTCTGTGGAAAGGTTCACCACGTCCCCTCATTACTGCCTGGTGAAGGGCATTTCAAAGAGGGATGAAAGAAGGAGTAGCCAATGAACAGAAACCGTTCTCTAAATATTGCCCACACTGACACTTCTCTTGCCGGTTAATGTTTGGTCCCTTGTGAAGACAAAAACAGAGATAGAAACAGACACTTCCCAACAACATTTTTGACCATGACTTTGCAGCATTCTTAACTGTGAAATCATTATTAAAAAGCATAAGGTAAAAGGACTTGATTGATGGGGGTCAAGGCTGGGGTGAGAGGGTGAAGTGGAGCCCCTCGTAATGCAGGGCTTTTGTGTTTTGCCAGTGAGGGTGACACAGGCAAATTAAGCAGAGCCCCAGCCATCTGCTGAATGTAAGGGGTCTTTTGTCTGTCTGTGTCCCTGTGTCTCTTAGTGGCCTCAACACCCCATGTCCTGATGGACATGGGGTGTTGAGGGGAGAGGAGAGGAGAGGAGAGGAGAGGAGAGGAGAGGAGAGGAGAG